>CM048659.1:11200490-12400490 GCA_026401315.1 Dysphania ambrosioides
AAACCCTAGAAATTGGACTACTCATAATCCATGGAGGTTAAGAGAGATGGAGATTTCAACCAATTCATGAACAAGTACAAACCAAAGGCTAAGCTAATTAACAATCTAAGCATGTAAGAAGTAAGCAAATAGTTAAGAACAAGTAGAGGAAAGTGGAGAATGAGAGTAAGAAACAATTACTATGAAGCTTCAAGGTGAGCAACAATGGAGGAACTTGTCTTCTACAATAATTGAAATTGAGTATTTCCAAGCTAGTAATTAAAATCTACAAATGATTTGGGGAATTAATGCTCTAAGATTTCAAGAAGAGAGAAAGCTCTGAAAAATATTGGGTGCCCCCGTACAAATGTGCCAAAGGGGGTATTTATAAGAACCCCAAATAAAAGGACGGAGAAAACAAGAATCGGGCTCGACTGTAGGTCCGCACGGGCGTGCCAGGGTTGGCACGGACGTGCAAACCTAGGCAGTAGCTACTGCCTCTGTCCAGGGAGCTCGGCATGGACGTGCCACATATGGCACGGCCGTGCAATATAATGTGCACGGGCACTCTGGTTCAGGCACGATCGTGCATGCGCAGACAGTAGGAGGGTTAGCTTTTGGTGGCACCCTGCACGGCCGTGCATGGTTTGGCACGGCCGTGCAGGGCCTTCTGAACCCCTTTTCCATTTTTTTCTTCTATTTTGCTTCCTTACTTGGCTTCTCTCTAACAAATTCTTGCCTCTAAGCTCGGTTTAGTATCCATAGGCCTCGTTTGGCCGCTTTTGGACCTACAATCTAAACCAAAAACACTAGCAACCCGTGAAGAATAGGATACACAAAATTTGCATAATAATAGAGTAAAAGTGAACCAAAACACAAATTAATCAAGTAAATTAGGTTCAATAGTACCCTAAAATCATATCAAATAGCAAGTTATCAAATCCCCCCAAGCTAAGCCTTTGCCTGTCCTCGAGCAAAACAAACACGTCGAATCAGAGAAGGGAATGACTTGCAATCATCAAACCAAGGAGAGGTAGGGGAAACATAGATACACAACCCGCATGGTGACAACCATAATCACTTTTAGCAAAAGTGAGAAGCAATTTAAACCTCTAAGTCGCCCTATAGGACGAGTTTTTATCTCGTGAGGGTTTCCATCAAGCTTAACCCACAACTCACACAAACCAAAGCAAACCATCAATCTACTCTAGTTCCAATGTTTTTATTGCCCAAGTCAACTCATCGGGATATGAATCACAAACAAGTCAAATGAGCAAGGTTTGAGAATTACCAATCATAGAGTGTGCACATGGGTTAGGGGTAAAGAAGGGAACTAAGCAAGGTTATATTAGGATACTTCCTTAGACCTTTTACTAGCTCATTAGAGCACATCTAGATATTCCAAAGTTGCAACAAGCCCTCCTTCGGTTATGAAATCTCAAAATGCTAGTCCTCCTCCCAAAATGCACACTCAAAACCCCTTAATTACGCTCTAACTCGGGAATTTTACAAGAAGTAACACAACAAACAAGGTGTGGGAGGCATCCACAAGTTGACTTCTAAAGAAGAGAAAATCACAATTTTGCGAATTTTGGGAGAGTTTTTTTTTCTATGTTTTTTTTTTCTTTTTTTTACTTCATTGCCCTCGCCTCTTTTAACTGTAAGCGGCTCTTTCTTTATTCAAACGGGTGGCTTATTATGCCACTTATTAAACATGGTACACGTAGAGTTGATTCCTTAATAGAGTTTCATTTTGGGGAGGAGAGGAGGCACATTAAGGGCACAAGGGGCCGCAAGTCGATTCAAACATAACCTACTTTGGGCAAATTTGACAATATCATAAACTAGGCATGCAATTGAGCATTTATCGGCTTTTATTTCATATACTCTAATGCAATCGAGATTAATAGACCTCTAAAGAACCCCAACTCATTCACACACTCTTCTAAAAGAACTCTCACTCATCACTCAAAAGTCAAGCAAGCAAAACATATAAGCATCGTCATTTGAGTTTCATCCTTGGGCGACTTTTTCATGTTTCAAATTTTTTTTAGGTGAAGAAAATAAGAACAATTACAACCATAAGCTAAACTAAGCATAAAAAAAATGTACATCTAAATAAGGAGATTTGGATTTAGGGTATTGGATTTCAGGGGGAGCAAATTTGGATTCAAAGGATTTGGATGTTAAGGAAAAATAAAATAAACAACATGTAAACTCGGCATATTAACATAAGAACACAACATGAACCAATGGCATATGAAAAACAACCCCCCCAAGATATCATGACATTTTCCCCAATGCTAAAGTAGTGAAAGTACAAAGAGGAGGGGAGGAAGACTAACTCATTGGTTCGGGCCTCCTGGTGAGCTTGAGCCCCCGGGGTAGAAATGCCGATATGCATTACGGAAGTCGCCCAAGTTTGATCTTAGACCCTCGAAGCTTGATCTCATTCCATCAAATGAAGTTCTCATGTCTTCATTTGACTTCCTCATGGTCTCAAATTTGGTGGTCATGCGGGCAAAGTTCGCATTCATACCGGCGATTTGCTGCTCGAAGTTGAGGTATGGGTTGTTCTCACCCATACCTTGATTTTGGTACCCCTCTTGGTACCCTTGTTGGAACTCATGTTGGTTGTGAAATTGTTGTTAATGGAACGGTTGATGTTGGTGTTGTTGTTGATGGAACTGTTGTTAGTGATGTTGTTGCTCTTCTCCTTGCTCTTCTCCCTCTTCACCGGGAGCCCAAGGGAAGTCCCTCTGGAAAATCCAATTGCCTTCGTCGTAGATGGAGTAGCCTCCGGCTCAAGGAGATAGGAAAAGTCCTCGTCTCACACCCCTTTTCGGTGCGTAGATCTCGAAAAAATATGCAGTTTCGATATAAAATGCAGGTCATTCAGAGTCTCACAGCCAATTCTATGAGTTGCGAAAGATTTTTTCCAATATCAAAATTCAAATGAACCGAGGCTACTAGGGGCAACACGGTTGTGTAGTACCTAGAAAAAAATGGGGTTTCAATAAAAAATTGCGCCTTTCAGACTACCGGGCTAAGAGATATGGCTCTCGGAATTCACCGAAACCTCGGAATGCACCGGAGATGTATAAAGAGTTAATCGGTTGTCTATTTTGAGTATACCATCTCGTAGATCGCGATTTTACGCGCCACGTACTACACGAACGGAGATATAAAAAATGACATGGCATAAAAAGGGTGCAACACGAGGACTTCCTAGGAGGTCACCCATCCTAGTACTACTCTCGCCCAAGCACGCTTACGTGCGGCGTTCTGATGGGATCCAGTGCATTAGTGCTGGTATGATCGCACCCATGAAGCTAGTGCGCGGAATCGCTAATATGCTTCACCCACCCTTCGTTGTCCTCCAGAGACCATTTAGGTGCTTAGTTTGATTTTTCGAAGGCTATATGTAGTTGCGTCGTACCCTCTCAAGGCGTGGAGGAGCTCTTCGTTACTGGGCCGTCATACGGGGAGACACGATTTCCGGTTTTCCGAGTATCCTGCGGCCGAAAACCTTGCTACTCTAGGTTTACACAAACAGAGAGAAAAGAAAATGTCGCGGCATGGAAAGGGGTGTGAGACGAGGACTTTGCGGTGCGTAGATCTCGAAAAAATACGTAGTTTCGACATAAAATTCAGGCCATTCGGAGTCTCACAGCCAAATCTATGAGTTGCGAAAGATTTTTTCCAATATCCGAAATTCAAATGAACCGAGGCTACTAGCACTAGTAGAGAAATGTCTATTTGCTGCGGTTTTTTAGCTTTAAATGCTGCGGTTATTTATACGAAGCACATATAGGCGAAGCACATGGAAAATCAACAAATGCTGCGGTTTTTTAGACGCAGCAATAGAAACAACAATTGCTGCGGTTATAAGAAAAACCGCAGCAAATATTTTTTAAAAATTTTAAAAAAATATTTTTTAGCATTATTTGCTGCGGTTTTTTGGTATAACCGCAGCAAATAATAGATATATTTGCTGCGGTTTTTCTAATAATCGCAGCAATTGATGGTTACCAGAACAAAAAAAATTAAAATTATTAGGTCATAAAAGATAAGAAAAGCTAAGAAATGATGAATCGTGAAGCATATAAATCGAAAATTCAATTATGACCACTCGTTTTTACACGCAAAATTGTGATCTACAATATTTTGTACTCAAAATAAACAACCAATTCATTCTTCATAGATTTCGGGTGCTATTCCAATGTTTCATAAAGTTCGAAGAGGCATATCTCTTAGCCCAGTAATCCGAATGGTGTAAATTTTTTTTTGAAACCACCTATTTTTAGAGGTACTACACAACTATGTTAGCCTTTAGTGGCTTAGGTGACATATTATTTGAGATATTGAAAAAAAAAACTTTGAGAAGCTATAAAATTGACTACGGGACTCCGAATGGGGATTATAATATGTCTAACTTGTGTATTTTTGAGAGATCTACAGGGGCAAATCTCCAAAAAAAGGTCTTTACCACCCTATAATCTATGAAATTCGATTTTTAAGGCTTATTCTTTCATAAACACAACATATAACATATGGATCTGAACATATAAGAAGTTTTCATCTTCGCATTTATATATTAACAAATTATGGAAAAAAAAATTAAAAAAAATATATACTAGAGTTTAAGGCAAATACAAACCGTGATTTTGAGCTTTGGAGTATGTACACTTCTTCAAAATGGGAGAGATGAATAAGTTATAAGGTTAGGGTTAGGGTTAGGTTTTTTTTCGTGCGCTGAAGTGTTAGGACGATTCTAGGAAAGTTTTCGTGTTTGAATGGCCTGGAACAGAAAAGGCTGGGTTTTTATATTAATGAATAAGTGCTATGGTTATTTTAAATAACCGCAGCACTTATGAATCACAAGTGTTGCGATTATTTTAAATAACCACAACATTTATCTTCCCTCAGGAATATAATATATGACTGATCAAATGCTGCGGTTATTTCAAATAACCGCAGCACTTGTGATTCATAAGTGTTGCGGTTATTTCAAATAACCGTGGCATTTAATCAGTCATATATTATATTCCTAGGGGAAGATTAAACGCTGCGGTTATTTAAAATAACCGCAGCACTTGTGATTTATAAGTGCTGCGGTTATTTAAATAACCACAGCACATGTAATAAATGCTGCGGTTATTTTTATAACCGCAGCACTTGTGTTATAAGTGCTGCGGTTATTTGAATAACCGCAACACTTATTGTTATGTGCTTCGAAATTTATTTAACCGCAGCGATTGAGGCAAAGCAATTGAACTGTTTTCTACTAGTGTAGGGGCAACACGGTTGTGTAGTACCTAGAAAAAAATGGGGTTTCAAAAAAAATTTGCGCCTTTCGGACTACCGGGCTAAGAGATATGGCTCTCGGAATTCACCGAAACCTCGGAATGCACGGGAGCTGTATAAAGAATTAATCAATTGTCTATTTTGAGTATACCATCTCGTAGATCGCGATTTTACGCGCCAAGTACTACACGAACGGAGATATAAAAAATGACATGGCATAAAAAGGGGTGCAACACGAGGACTTTCCAGGAGGTCACCCATCCTATTACTACTCTCACCCAAGCACGCTTTACTGGGGAGTTCAGATGGGATCAGGTGCATTAGTGCTGGTATGATTGCACCCACGAAGCTAGTGCGCGGAATCACTAATATGCTTCGCCCACCCTTCGTTGCCCTCCAGAGACCATTTAGGTGTTTAGTATGATTTCTCAGCGGCAATACGTAGTTGCGTCGTACCCTCTCCAGGCGTGGAGGAGCTTTTCGTTATTGGGCCGTCATACGGGGAGACACGATTTCCGGTGTTCCGAGAATCCTGCGGCCGAAAACCGTGCTACTCTACGTTAACATGAACAGAGAGAAAAGAAAATGTCACGCAATGGAAAGGGGTGCGTAGATCTCGAAAAAATACGCAGTTTTGACATAAAATTCAGGCCATTCAGAGTATCACAGCCAATTTTATGAGTTGCGAAAGATTTTTTCCAATATACGAAATTCAAATGAACCGAGGCTACTAGGGGCAACACGGTTGTGTAGTACGTAGAAAAAGATGGGCTTTCAAAAATTTCGGACTACCGGGATAAGAGATATGGCTCTCGGAATTCACCGAAACGTCGGAATGCACTGGAGCTGTATAAAGAGTTAATCGGTTGTCTATTTTGAGTATACCATCTCGTAGATCGCGATTTTACGCGCCAAGTTCTACAGGAACGGAGATATAAAAAATGACATGGCGCAAAAAAGGGTGCCACACGAGGACTTCCTGGGAGGTCACCTATCCTAGTACTAGTCTCGCCAAAGCATGCTTACCTGCGGAGTTCTGATGGGATCCGGTGCATTAGTGCTGGTATGATCGCACCCATGAAGCTAGTGCGCGGAATCGCTAATATGCTTCACCCACCCTTCGTTGCCCTCTAGAGACCATTTAGGTGCTTAGTATGATTTTTCGGTGGCTATACGTAGTTGCGTCGTACCCTCTCAAGGCGTGGAGGAGCTCTTCGTTACTAGGCTGTCATACGGGGAGACACCATTTCCGGTTTTTCGAGAATGCTAGGCCGGAAACTGTGCATTTTTAGGTTTACACGAACAAAGAGAAAAGAAAATGTCGCGACATGGAAAGGGGTTCGAGAGGAGGACTTTGCGGTGCGTAGATCTTGAAAAAATACGCAGTTTCGACATAAAATTCAGGTCATTTGGAGTCTCACAGCCAATTCTGAGTTGCGAAAGATTTTTTTCCAATATCCGAAATTCAAATGAACCGAAGCTACTAGGTGCAACACGGTTGTGTAGTACCTAGAAAAAATGGGGTTTCAAAAAAAAATTGCGTCTTTCGGACTACCGGTCTAAGAGATATGGCTCTCGGAATTCACCGAAACCTCGGAATTCACCGGAGCTGTATAATGAGTTAATCGGTTGTCTATTTTGGGTATACCATCTCGTAGATCATATTTTAACGCGCCAAGTACTACACGAACGGAGATATAAAAAATGACATGGCGTAAAGAGGGGAGCAACACGAGGACTTCCAAAGAGGTCACCCTTCCTAGTACTACTCTCGCCCAAGCACGCTCAACTGCGGAGTTCTGATGGGATCCGGTGCATTAGTGCTGGTATGATCGTACCCATGAAACTAGTGCGGGGAATCGCTAATATGCTTCTCCCACCCTTTAGGAGCTTAGTATGATTTTTTGGAGGCTATACGTAGTTGCGTCGTACCCTCTCAAGCCGTGAAGGAGCTCTTCGTTACTGGGCCGTCATACGTGGAGACACGATTTTCGGTGTTCCGAGAATCCTGCGGCCGGAAACCCTGCTACTCTAGGTTTACAGGAACAGAGAAAAAAGAAAATGTCGCGGCATGGAAAGGGGTGCGAGACGAGGACTTTGCGGTGAGTAGATCTCGAAAAAATACGCAGTTTCGACATAAAATTCAGGTCATTCGGAGTCTCACAGCCAATTCTATGAGTTGCGAAAGATTTTTTCCAATATCCGAAATTCAAATGAACCGAGACTACTAGGGGAAACATAATTGTGTAGTACCATGAAAAAAATGGGGTTTAAAAAAAATTGCTCTTTTGATATGTCGGGCTAACATATTAACCTCTCGGAATTCACCGAAAACTCGGAATGCACCCGAGCTTTATAAAGAGTTAATCGGTTGTCTATTTTGAGTATACCATCTCGTAGATCACGATTTTACGCGCCAAGTATTACACGAACGGATATATAAAAAATGACATGGTGTAAAAAGGGGTGCAACACGAGGACTTCCCAGGAGGTCACCCATCCTAGTACTAATCTCGCCCAAGCAGGTCACCCATCCTAGTACTACACTCGCCCAAGTACGCTTAACTTCGGAGTTCTGATGGGATCCGGTGCATTAGTGCTGGTATGATCGCACCCATGAAGTTAGTGAGCGGAATTGCTAATATGTTTCACCCACCGTTCAATGCCCTCCAGAGACCATTTAGGTACTTTGTATGATTTTTCGGAGGCTATACGGGGCAACGTAGTTGTTTCTTACCCTCGCAAGGCGTGGAGCTCTTCCTTACTGGGCCGTCATACGGGGAGACACGATTTCCGGTTTTCCGAGAATCCTGCGGGAGAAAATCGTGCTACTCCAGGTTTACACGAACAAAGAGAAAAAAAATGTCGCGGCATGGAAAGGGGTGTAAGACGAGGACTTTGGGGTGCGTAGATCTCGAAAAAATACGCAGTTTCGACATAAAATTTAGGCCATTCGGAGTCTCACAACCAATTCTATGAGTTACGAAAGATTTTTTCCAATATCCGAAATTCAAATGAACTGAGGCTACTAGGGGCAACATAGTTGTGTAGTATCTTGAAAAATATGGGGTTTCAAAAAAAAATTGCACCTTTTGGACTACCGGGCTAAGAGATATGGCTCTCGGAATTCATCGAAACCTCGGAATGCACCCGAGCTGTATAAAGAGTTAATCGGTTGTCTATTTTGAGTATACCATCTCGTAGATCGCGATTTTACGCGCCAAGTATTACACGAACGGAGATATAAAAAAATGACATGGCGTAAAAAGGGGTGCAACACGAGGACTTCCCAGGAGGTCACCCATCCTAGTACTACTCTTGCCCAAGCACGCAATCCACACTTTGCATATTTAAATATTGCTCTTTATTGCTTTATTTAAATTCCCGCCGCACGTTCAATTTTGCACATTTATTACATGATTCTTACTATGTTATAATTGTGTTATCATAGTTAAGTTTTTGCACTAACTCAAGTCCTATTGAAGTGTTATGATGCCTAATAAGATAAATTGGACAACCCGCCAGAGACCCTTAATCTTTTGAACTTAAACAAAGCGATCAACTAAACCTAGATTTGTGTGTATAATTCTTAACTTGCTAAACCCACTAAATCTAGAGTGTTTTACTTGTGTTTGGATGATTGCCTTAGGAACTAAAATATCTTATTTGTTCCTTCTTAATGAAAATTACATGCACATCTTTCTCAAATTGACATATATTGCTCATTTCTAAACCTAACTCTTGGTTCGAAAGCTGCTCAGGTGAGTCATTCTGGAATTCAAACCCAATTGAGAGTCCCCTCTTAACCCAAAAGCCGCATAATTTCTACCCCGATAGGTTTCATTATGAGTGGGAAGATTAGAGTCTTACCATTATGATATTTAATTTCGGGGTTTTAGCCCAATAGAGTTTAAGTGGGAAGATCAGGGTTTTATCAATAGGAGGGGTAATTTCATATTTCTACCCCAATATCATTGGGTTGTGAAAAACTAGGCTCCGTAGTGGCAATTCACTCATCGAATCGCCCTTGCGAAGCCTAAACTCTTAGCACAACGCTAATGCTAAAAAGCCCCTACAATTTGATTAAGCTTTATTCATTTTAAATAGGAAATACGTATATCAATGAATTCTTACTTTGAGTAAAGCTTTTGGGGAAAAAAGCCATTAGGACAAAAAAATGACCTAGTCATTACGCACATTGATGGTAGGACTTGTTTAACATCTTACAAATATTTCACATATACAAATATAAGTGATGCTTCAACCTTTATGTTGGATAAAAAGTTATAATCTGCAAACCTAGATGTATAAATGTACAGTTACAACTATTTACATTTTATATGACAACACTTTATGTAAGCATGTATGTACCATCAGTGATTCTGTATAAAATTCAAACAGCAACTTGAGCGGCTGCTAGTCTTGCAATCGGAACTCTGTCAAAGAAAATAGAATCATTTCTTAGGAAATCTGTGATAATTAAGGCAATGCATATGCAAAGACTATAGAAGCAGAAAGAGAAGCATAGTCTACCTGAATGGGGAACAGGAAACATAATCAAGTCCAGTCCGGGCAAAAAATGCAACAGATGAAGGCTCTCCCCCATGCTCTCCACATATACCCACCTGTGGAGTATATTCAACCGTAATTTAGTGTTCATAGATGATAGAGAAGTAATAATAGACATTTGGCCCTACTGCAAGTTAATCACTGATTTGCATGATAAATATACTAATACAAATGTGTCCGCTAGCAGAACCGAACTCCAATACAGCACAGCTCGGTCAAATTGAATTTTACTAAGTTTAAACATAGGTTGAGCTCATCTAAGATGACCTCCGATGGCTAAAGCTTAGATACAGTAAAATTTGTTTATTGTTCACCCTCTCTGCAAGAAAAATAATGCACAGCAGTAAAATTTTTACAAAGACATGTTGCTAATCAAACTGTAACAAAGAGATCCAAATTTGGCCCCTTCGCAATCTGGACCCGGGCAAGCCAAACTCTAAGCTAATTAGACTTGTAACTATTAGAGTGGCTCTGTTTGTAGCCACACCCAAATTAACACTTTATGGTAAGTGATAAATCTAGGCCTAGGCAACCCAGGTTGGTTGTTTCCTTAGTAGTTCAAACGCCTCAAAACGTGAAGAACAGCAAAGGAAAAAACAAAGGGTAAAACATGTTTCATTCATACTGGTCTACTGTTAGACTTAGGTAGTTAGGAGAGAATCAGAAGGAAAAGATTGGAGGGAAAAAACCAAAACAATTTTCGCCTTTTGCTTTTATAACTACATGAGAATTGACAACAAAAGAACCCACTAGAAAAATTTCTAAAGCTTTTATTATACATCAAAAGTTATTGGAATTATACATGAAGATTTATGCGATTCTAATTGGTATTTAGAACTTTTTCAGCCTCACAGTTCTACTAGACTAAGTTTCTGAAGTTATTGCTTTGTTAAAGTTTTGCCTCAAGGTTTTGGGATTCACTTGAATCTGTTTTACTCGTTTGGGCCTTAGATTTGAGTTTAGACATGGTTTTACTTAGTCCTAGTATTTCAGACGTGGTTCTACTTGGTCCTAGTATTTCAGATGTGGTTTTACTTCGTCTTAGTATTGGTTTTATTCAGTTGTAGTATGATTTCTTACTTTCCAAGTTATTAGTTTTCCTTACTGAGCAAGGACTTGTGTCCATGTCTATGTTCAATATTTGGTTGTTTTAGGTTTCCTACGTGATTTAAAGTTCTAAATGTTGAAGGATTAAGGTTTTTCTCCTATAACTATAGGACTTATATATTCATTTGAATATAGATGATTGATAATAAAATTCTGAGCTTTATGCTCCTTTCCTTGAGTTTACGCATGTTTTGCTTTGTGTGAATATCAAACCATTCTTTTCAAATTTGATTGATTATTATTGAAAGTGTAGAATCCTTTTGTCCAGTGATTGATTAAAAGGGATTTAGTGAGGCTTTGATCAAGTTTCAGTGATTGTTTCAAGAACAAGTCATATCATAGTTCTAGATTTGTTTACATTCAAACTATCAAAAATGTGATTTTAAGACTTCCGACTGCAAATTCATGATTAGCCTATATATTCACATCAAAGATAGTTAAAACATTAACTTCCATCAATTGTGAATCTTATAATACTGGGTAATAAGCTAACCAAACACAAAAGAGTCTAATAAAGGTACATAACACCATAACTTACCTTCAAGCTAGGCCTAGCAGCACGACCTTTCTCGGTTGCAATTTTGATGAGTTGGCCCACACCTTTCTGGTCAAGAACCTAATTTCATATCACACAGCAGTTTGTTAAGACTAGTTACTTGATAACCAATTGGAGTTGGATTTGAGTAAAGATTGACTAATAGCACTAACCACAAAAGGGTCAGTTTGCAGTATCCCCTTGGACAAGTATACAGGAAGGAACTTGCCAACATCATCTCTACTATACCCAAACGTCATTTGTGTGAGATCATTTGTTCCAAAAGAGAAGAATTCTGCTTCCTTAGCAATCTACAATAAGAGTTATTACAGATTCATATTTTAAAAAGGTGGCATAAGCACTGAAATAGAACAATTTATGATGAACTGCAAGCCTGTTACTATACTATTCAGATGTTCGTCTATTATTAAACTTAAAGCTGAATGTTGGAAAACTAGTGCTACAGTCGTGTTTAAGGTTTCTCAAGTGGAAAAAGGAAAATTCTCTATACCTCATCTGCAATTAAAGCTGCCCTTGGGATCTCAATCATTGTCCCGACCTTGAAATTTAAGGTAGAGCCCATCTCAGAGAATACCTTGTTTGCTACATTCCGTATCAAACTCACTTGATGCCCTAACTCCTGTACCACTCAGAAAAGCGGTAGTTCTGAGAACATTTATTTTATCAAACAAAAATCATAATTTTCTAAAATCCAAAAGGATTAAATACAGATACTTGACCATGATCTGAAGTGGAAATGATAATTAAATTCAAGAAGTCTTGGGAACAAGTGTTTCAGATTCTGCTATCTTTGCAATGAATCTGGTCGTAGATCAAAAGATAGTACTAAGGAAGAAATTAAAAAGAATTAGGTGCATGCCTGAGGTGTTCCAACTAGAGGAACCATAATCTCGGGAAGAACTGTAATACCCTGGTTGCTCATTGAAATTGCAGCTTGAAATATCGCACGTGCTTGCATTTCAGTTAGTTCAGGGTATGATATGCCCAACCTGTAGAGAAAAGCCAAAATTCATCAACAAAAATTCTAAAAAATATTGAATGTTGTTTACACTATCATAATCTAGGTGCGCATAATCACACATTTAGATACAGTGCTTGATCAATATGTGTCCTACGTAATTGAGCAGAATATTCACTACTCTTCGCCATTTAGATCAAAATGGACACAATATATTTGGCTCATCAAATTGCCTTAGATCAATTACCTGCAGCCCCTGAAACCCAACATGGGATTGACTTCCGATAACTTTTCAATTCTGGAGAAGACTTCATCTTCTGTCATGCCAGTTTCTGATGCCAGCTCATTGACAATTTGTTCCAAGTCACCATCTGGAAGAAACTCATGTAGTGGAGGGTCTAACAATCTGATTGTCACAGGAAGCCCTGAAATTTACGAAATGATGTAAATGAATGCACACAGAAGATCAAACACAGAATTTATGCTACCACAGGAAATTAAATACAAGGTAATAACAAAAAAGAAAAGAGCATTGAGAAAAAAAAATGCTTGCCATCCATTGCCCGAAAAATCCCCTCAAAGTCAGATCTCTGGTAAGGTAATAGCTGGTCCAGAGCCACTTTCCTCTGCTCTAGTGTAACTGCCATGATCATTTTCCTCACTGTCTTTATCCTGTCATCTGAAGCAAAGAACTAAAGAAATGGAAAATATAAGAATGGTTTATCCTTTGTCATCTTCCACGGGAACATATTACACTAGATAGTTTACTAGAGGAATAAAGTTACTGTTTTTGTACTTCTAAAAGATTTTCACTATCCACAGACACATCCTCCTGAAAAGGACCGATCAAACACCACTTAAGAATTAAGAAAAATACGTCAAAGTTGTATTAAAGGATGTGAAATTTTGCAACCAAGGAAATCTGCAAGTTCATGAAAATAATAGCATCAAGTAGCATATTGAAATTATGTCATAATTTATATCGACCTTGCCAATTGACATTACAATCAAAATGTAAAGGCAACACTTACAGGTCATAATAGTAGGAAACAAGAAGATAAGAGTAAGCTACCATGTGCTCAGTCCTACAAAGACCAATCCCTTCGGCACCATTGTTTCTTGCGGTCAATGCATCCTCTGGTGTATCTGCATTGGCCATGACCTGAACAGAAGTAGCACATCATTCTATTGGTCAGATTGTTATTTATAATAGTATGTGTAATCTCCATGTTGCAATTGTTTCACATGAGCCAATATCAAAGGCAGTCTATAATGAAGATAGTGGAAGTAACATTGAGAATACTGAAAATTAGCATCTCTTCTAAGAAATTGGGGTAAACAGAAAATTGTATGTTCAATAGTTACTGTCTCTTATGGAAAGCTTGTATTTAGCACTCACACTATTCTTTTCCACACATGATTCATTTATATTTTTACCATAATTTGGGACGGCTAGGTAGCATAAGTAATGCAAGAGCAGGGGTCAATAAACAATGTAATGAAACTATAGAACCTTAAGGCATCGTATGCTATCAACCCAAGACATGAATATTTCCAGATCACCACTGAAAGCAGGAGGTGAAAGTGGTTCTTTCCCGAATATAACTTCACCAGTAGATCCATTAAGAGAAAGCCACTCTCCTTCTTCCAACACTTGATCTCCAATGATAAGTACCTGGAAAATGAACAATTCTCATTCATTGTGTTGGGTAAACTACGATCAGGTCATAGAGAATAAGTAAACAGAGAACTTACCTTGTTAGTTTCATTCACTTGGATCTCAGAGCACCCTGAAACACAACACTTTCCCCAGCCACGAGCAACGACAGCAGCGTGAGATGTCATTCCACCTCTTGCTGTCAAGATTCCAACAGCCGCATGCATACCCCCTACATCTTCTGGGCTAGTTTCAGTCCTCACCTATATATTATAGAATATGTATCTTAGACAATGGGACAAAGATATGGCCCTCATATAAAATATTACAGTGGTCTGTCCGGATAATTGGGGTTGGATGGAGCAATTTATGGGGATTTGATCAAATTAATTCTCTTGCTTTCCTGGTTTTCTGTTGAGCTCGAAGTGTCGAGCTCCTATGGTATTTGCATCATTGTTATCTTTTGGAATGATATGTAAAAGGATCGATTTATGTTATAATGAGTTTATGTTTCATTGATTTTCTGTGTTATAAGGTAACTGAATATATACAAGTATACTTTCCTAATTTATTCCCTAACTTTATGATGCTAATTAAGGGATTAATTGATGTGTATCTTGGCTGCCTTGTTAAGCTTGATTTGCCTTGATTTCTGGTGATCTTGTTGACTTTTTCCTACACTACCCCCTCAAGTTGGGCTGTGAGGTCTATAACACCCAACTTGCACAATATGTCATAGAAGAGTTAAGAGGAGACCGTTTTGGTTAGAATATCAGCAAGATGTTCCCTTGATCGGACCCATGAGTCCACCAACTATACCTGATGACGATGCTTAGCTTCTGAGTCAACGATATTCATGATGTTCATGATGTTTGATATAGGGGCTTTTATGACATATATCATAAAAACAGAATAACTGAAGATGGTATGCAAGAGTAATGTGTACGTTGATAGTTTGTTAGAATATTGTCAGCAAAGTGGTTAGGGAAAAGGAAGTATATAAGTTGAGGCAATGTAATACTGAAGGATATGAAAATATACACATTCTGATCTCTCTCTATTTTTCTCTCTATCTCTTTTCCCTCTCCTCTGCTTTTCTCCTGTTTTATTGCTTCCCTTAGTTAGGGATTTCAATCCTTAAAAGTGGTATCAGAGTCGTCGATCTTGGAAGCGGCAGTGGTCCGGTAGGCTGGCTCCGACGACTTGCAATATATCTCAACTTGGGGGACAACTTGAAGCACTTGAAAAGAAGATGGATGAGCAGAATGCATCAACCAATCAGAAGATCAAGGCGCTGTTAAAAATGATGTATATGTTAAAAGAGACTTCATAGAGCTTGATGGAGAATAGGTCACCAAGGGTGGATGATAGAAATGGGACCATGAGACTGGGTTACATACCGAAGATATTTCCAAGGTTTGATGGCACGTAGCCTAGACAGTGGCTCAAGAAATGTGGTAAGTACTTCTCTCTATGCAAAATCCTAGATGATCAGAAGGTTGATTTAGCAGCCTTGAACATGATTGATAGAGTAGAAACGTGGGTATCTAGCTATTTGGCTAATAGACTGCTATGAATCGACTCAAACCACCTATCACCAAGGTCTATACACGCAAGAAGAAGAGGACAGAAGGGGATGCACACAACCCGCAGCATAAGGAAGGACCCACTGGGAATACATAGACGTAACAGAATAGAATATAACAAATATTATATATAATTTGAGTTAGTTACAGAGAATATAATATGCCAATTCAGTTAGAATATCAGAGAGCTTATATAGGGGAAGTTCAATATTGTAATACAGACATATAGCAATCAGTAAATACAAACTTCTTGGAGAGATCTTGCCTCTCGAAAGCAAGTTGCCTTTCTGTTGTTTCTTGAGCAATTCTAAGTATCAAGCAGCCCCAACTGGGTTTGCTGCACTTGGTATCAGAGCACGGCCACGACAGGGAGGGGAATGATGGCACCGACGCACTCACAACGGATGGATAAAATCGAGGATGACGTAGAAGCCCTAAGGGTACAAATTTCGAGAAGCTGGGGGAGACAACGGCGCAAATGGCCCAAATAGTTGCTAGCCTCCAACAATCGCGCACGGCCCAAGAACAGATGAAGAACTAATTAAGGGAGGAGCATTTGTCCTTACAGGAGGAGTTGATGAACCGCCCACCCCCTCTCAGATTCACGCCGGACGAGGTTGAAGGTGAAAACAACGGGAATAGATGGGGAGCAAAGGGAGCGTATAATGGGCGTCTCAAGAAGCTGGACTTACCGACGTTTAGTGGGGAAAATCCGGATGGATGGATTCTCCGAGCCGAACGTTATTTTCAGTTCTACCATCTGACGGAGGAGGAGCAACTGGAGGCCGCCGTAGTCGCGTTGGAAGGTGATGCCATCCTATGGTATTAATGGGAGCACAGGCGACGTCCGGTGAGAAGGTGGGAAGAAATGAAAGATCTGTTACTCAGGCAATTTAGGGTTTCCTCGGCCGGTTCGCTGCACGAACAATGGCTCGAGCATAGGCAGCTGGCTACTATGTATGAGTATAGAAGAAGATTCATAGAGCTCATGGCCCCTTTGCTAGACATCTCGGAGGAAGTGGCCAAGGGCCAATTTATCAATGGGCTAAAGGAGGTGATACGGGTCGAAGTTAGGTTGCATGGGCCTTGATCCCTGGACCAGGCTATGGAAATAGCCCAGAGGGTGGAGGAGAAACTGAGGGTGCTGGGTAGGAAGCAAGGTGATACGTGGAGTTTGGGAAATCGAAACCAGGGAATTACTTTTCCTAGTTCAGGCCCATTCACTCAAGGGCCCAAATTCGGACCCACAGGCTCAAACTCACAGCTCGAAACGCTGGAACTGCTACTCACTTCTCGAACTCTTCCAGCTTTACTCCCCGTACCAGCAGTTCAGTGAACAACAACCGTCGGTGGGAGGGAGGTTTCAATAGCAGCATACGGCGCCTCACCGATAATGAGCTTCAGGAGAAGAGGGAGCGCGGACTATGTTTTCGATGTGATGAAAAATGGTCGGCGGGAAACAGGTGTAAGAAAAGGGAGATTAGTGTAATGATAGCCATGAAAGACGATGAGGCGTGGGAAGGACTGAGAGAAGAAGAAGAGCCGCCCGCTGGAAGAGATTGAGCAGTTGGGGACAGATCAGAGAGGACTCGAAGTTTCCCTGAATTCAGTAGTAGGATTATCCAACCCGAAAACCATGAAAATCAGGGGTAGGGTGAAGGATAGGGAAGTTACGGTATTAATCGACTCGGGCGCAACCCATAACTTTATTTCCTGGGATACTGCTAGACGGATTGGGATTCCAGTGGAAATGGTTAAGCCATTTGAGGTATCTCTAGGTACGGGAGACGAGGTGGCAGGTTCTGGAGAATGTAGGCAGGTGGAGTTGCATTTTCCCGATTTAACAATGGTGGAGGACTTCTTGGTATTACCTCTGGGACACTCTGATCTAATCTTAGGGGTGCAATGGCTGGAGAAATTGGGTACTATGGCAACTAACTGGAAAACACAAAGGTTCGAGGTAGGAGGCAGAACAGTGACTCTCATGGGGGATACGTCATTAGGGAGGTCCTTGGTGTCTCTTAAGGCGATGGTCAAAGCCCTATACAAGGAAAAAAAGGGATATCTTGTGGAATTCGGTCAGTTGGAGGGAACTGTGAGGGATAACGCGGGGGAAATCGAGATGCCAGAATTTTTGGCTGGGGTAATTCAGAGGTTTGAAGGGGTTTTCCATTGGACGGAGGGACTTCCACCCGACAGGGGGCATGAACATGCTATCAGACTGATGGAAGGAACAAACCCCATCAGTATGAGACCCTATAGATATTCTCAGGCGCAGAAAGATAAAATAGAATGCCTGATTCAGGACATGCTCAAGGCAGGACACATCCAGGCCTCTTGTAGCCCATTCTCTAGCCCAATTTTGCTTGTGAAGAAGAAGGATGGTTCGTGTAGATTCTGTGTAGACTATAGGGCCCTGAATCGGGTTACAGTTCCTGACAAGTATCCGATCCCAGTAATTGATGAGCTATTGGATGAATTATTTGGGGCTATGGTATTTTCCAAACTAGACTTGAAATCGGGTTACCACTAGATTCGCGTTAAACATGACGACGTTCCCAAGACAGCGTTTAGAACCCACGACAGTCATTTCGAGTTCTTGGTAATGCCTTTCAGATTGACTAATGCCCCGGCTACCTTCCAAGCGCTCATGAATGACATTTTTCGCCCTTTTCTACGGAGATTCGTATTGGTATTCTTTGACGACATTTTCGTATATAGTCGTAACGAACAGGAGGATGTGAATCACTTGTCATTGGTTTTGGAGCTGTTGGACCAGCATCAGTTATATGCTAACAAAAAGAAATGCGAGTTTGGACGAACTAGGGTGATGTACTTAGGCCATGTGATTTCTGGAGATGGTGTGGAAGCTGACCCTTCTAAAATCCAAGCTATGATCGACTGGCCAGTTCCGAGAACACTGAAGGAGCTAAGGGGATTTCTGGGTTAATGGGGGATTACCGCAAGTTTATTAAAGGGTATGCTGAATTGGCAGCCTCTTTAACCGAATAGTTAGGGAAGGATATCTTTGGGGTGACTGACAAGGCTACGGAGGCATTCATGAACTTGAAGCAGGCAATGGTGAGTGTCCCCGCTTTAGCCCTACCAGACTTTACAAAGGCCTTCATAATAGAAGCAAATGCGTGTGCCAGTGGAGTGGGGGCTATGCTATCTCAGGATGGTCACCCCGTGGACTATTTCAGCCGAACTCTGGGGATTCGGACAAGGTCTAAACCGATTTATGAGAAAGAACTGATGGCACTAGTCCTCGCAATCCAACGTTGGCGGCATTATTTATTGGGCAATAAGTTCATTGTGAAAACGGACCACCAGAGCTTGAGGTTCCTAATGTACCAAAAGGAAGTAGGCCCAGAGTATCAACGTTGGTTGAGTAAATTGTTGGGATATAATTTTGATATTGTATATCGTTCGGGCTCCTCCAATGTAGCGGCCGATGCCTTATCACGTGAGTTCACGGGGGAGTTCGAGTTGGGGAACATGGTCAGTGCTAAAGGGGTGGAGTGGAAGGCTATACAAGAGGCTATAGACACCAGCCCTTTCATTACAAAGGTGAAGGGTGACATCACTGCAGGCCGAGTAGTTCCCCAGGGGTACTCCTTGATGGGGAACGTGCTGAAGTATAAGGGGCGTGTAGTAATTCCCAATTCACATGCAATAACCCAGTCCCTACTATATGAGTATCATGACACGCCCACTGGTGGTCACACGGGGGACTTAAAAACCTACCAACGACTAGCATCGGAATGGTATTGGCCGAGTATGCGTAGAGTAGTCTCCACTTATGTGAGGAGTTGTGCGACATGTCAGCAGCAAAAACACTCCCCTTTGTCACCTGCCGGACTGCCGCAACCTTTGCCCATACCCACTCAAGTATGGGAGGACATCGCTATGGATTTCGTGGAGGGATTCCCCAACTCTCGTGGTTGGGATAGTGTGCTAGTGGTGGTTGATTGTTTCTTTAAGTTTGCTCATTATACAGGGTTGAAGCATCCTTTCACAGCTCCTAAGGTGGTTGAATTTTTTGTGAAAGAGATTGTTCGCCTACACGACTTTCCGAAGTCTATTGTGTCAGATAGGAACAGGATCTTTATGAGCGTGTTTTGGAGGGAATTGTTTAGAACGCATGGGGCTTCCCTCAAACGCAGTACGGCTTATCATCCGCAAACAGATGGCCAAAGTGAAGTAGTCAACAAGGGTATGAAGGCTTTCCTACGCTGTTTCATCAATGGGAAGCCCAAGGATTGGGCAAGGTGGCTTCCCTGGGCAGAATACTGCTATAATACCACCTATCACTCGGCTATACAGTGCTCTCCTTTTAAGGCTATGTATGGTCGTGATCCTCCCACCCTATTGAGGTATGAGAAGGGGTCAACAGCTGTGTTTTCCTTGGAGGAAAGATTGGTAGAGAGGGACACAATTATTGATGATCTCTGGGCGCACCTGCTCCAGGCCCAGCAGCGCATGATACAACATGAGAATGCCCACAGACGTGACATAGAATATAAGGTGGGTGATAGGGTTTTCCTAAAATTGCAACCTTATCGTCAGAAGTCATTAGCCACGAGATCATGGGAGAAGTTGGCACCCCGTTATTATGGGCCCTTTGAGATTATCCAGCGCATTGGCAGAGTGGCATACAAGCTGAGGCTTCCTGACCACACCAAGGTGCATCCTGTGTTTCATGTGTCCTAACTTAAGAAGGCTATAGGAGCTGTAGCAGCAAATCCGGTATTCCCTAAGGTGATTTCACCTGAGTTGTATTTGGACTCCTCACTAGAGAGTATACTGGATTTCAAGGAGGGCCCTTCGGGCAATTTGGAGGATGGGACAGTTCTCATCAAATGGAGGGACCTGTCGGAATTTGAAGCAACCTGGGAAGGATATCAGCATATGGTCCAACGTTTTCCTGATTTCCACCTTGAGGACAAGGTGGTTCTTTGGGACCGGGTAATGCTATGAATCGACTCAAACCACCTATCACCAAGGTCTATACACGCAAGAAGAAGAAGAGGACAGAAGGGGATGCACACAACCTGCAGCATAAGGAAGGACCCACTGGGAATATATAGACGTAACATAATAGAATATAACAAATATTATAAATAATTTGAGTTAGTTACAGAGAATATAATATGCCAATTCAGTTAGAATATCAGAGAGCTTATATAGGGGAAGTTCAATATTGTAATACAGACATATAGCAATCAGTAAATACAAACTTCTTGGAGAGATCTTGCCTCTCGAAAGCAAGTTGCCTTTCTGTTGTTTCTTGAGCAATTCTGAGTATCAAGCAGCCCCAACTGGGTTTGCTGCATAGACCCATAGTGGAGTGGCAGGATTTTGTGATTGATGTGAGTAATATATTCCAGGATAACCTTGGTGGTAATGTTGTGGAGAAATTCAATATATTACAGCAAACTGGTAAACTAGAGGAATATGTAGATGCTTTTGAAAACCTGAAATCCATTATAATACAAAATAACTATATGTTACCCGAGAATTACCTTATGGAGAGTTTTATTAGGGGGTGAGACCTGATGTGAAGCTATTTATTAAGGCCTTTCAGCCTCAAAACCATTCCAGGGGGTTGCTAGGTATTCCTTAAAAACCACCGTTATTGCCAACTCCACCACTTAAGCACAGTAGGCCAGCAAGGCCAGGGTTTAAAACCAGCATAGTTCCCAAATATGTTCCAGCTGAAGTGAGGGCGTAAAAAATGGCAAAAAGGCCTCTACCATCACTGCGATGCACCGTATGATAAGAATCATAAGTGCCAGTTTAGAGAGTCGCAATTTTTTACTGTTGAGATACCCAGTGTTGAGGAGGATGAGGAAAAGGCTGAGAGTTAGGACAGTTAAGTGGATAGCCAGGAATCTCAGGAACCCCTTATGTCTTTGAGTGCTTTGACTGGAAGTCAAAATTTTAGCACCATGAGAATCATGTGACTGTACAGGGCAGCTGATCCAAGGTCTAATCGATTTAGGGAGTACTCACAACTTTCTGGACTTGCATATAGATAAGAGGTTGGGGTGTAGAGTTGAGGACATTAAGGATCAAGCTATTACCATTGCTGTAATCAATTAGTGTGCTAGGCCATTGCTAGGGATTTTTCTTGGGCCATTAAGGGGCATCAGTTTGTGATGGATGTGATTATCATACCTCTAGGGAGCTGTGATATGGTATTGGGGATGAGCACACTAAGCTCACTTCATGGAACTTTAACAACCTTATTATGAGGTTCTGTGTGGGCAGTAAGGAGATGACAGTGAAAGGGGAATTGACCAAGAAGCTGAAGGTATGTGATAATGGTCCTTCATTGAAGATGATGTAGATACAGATCTGTCATGCCTTATACAAGTCTCTGAACAGAGGGAGGATTATACTGAGTTGAGGTTGCTGAAGGACATATTTGCAATGATTTTTGAGGAACCCAAGGAGTTACCTCCCAGCAGAGGTATATTTGATCATAAGATCAATTTGGAACCAGACAGTAAAGCCATTAACCTCAGGCCTTATAGGTATTCCCTGACGCAAAAAGATGTTATTGAGCAATCGGTTCAGGAGATGTTAACTAGGGGTATTATCAGAAACAACTCGAGTCCATTTGCATCCTCTGTGGTTTTGGTGGGTAAGAAAGATGGCTCTTGGAGATTATGCAATGACTACAGGGAACTTAACAAGAGGACCATAAAGAATAAATTTCCTATCCTAGTGTTTGAGGAGTTGATTGATGAGCTTGAGCTTGCAGGGCTGTTGTGTTTAGTCAACTGGATCTCAGAAGGATGTGTTCAAAAAAGCATTTAAAACTCACCATGGGCATTAAGAATTCCTTGTTACGCCCTTTGGCCTCACTAATGCTCCATCCTCTTTTCAGTATTGGATGAATTCAGTTTTCCAGCCCTTGCTAATAATGTGTCTTGGTGTTTTCTGATGACATCTTGATTTACAGTAAGTCAATAGAAGAGCATTGGGAGCAAGTCTTCCAGATTATGTGTCAACATTCTCTTTATGCAAAGATGAGCTTCTTTGTGTCCAAAGAGGTGGAGTACTTGGGTCATTTCATCTCTGCTAAAGGGGTAGAAACAGATCCTCATAAGGTTGAAGCAATGAAAGCTTGGCCCTATCCCCAGAATCTCAAAGATCTTATAAGTTTTTTGGGCCTTGGAGGATACTATAGGAGGTTTGTGCAAGGGTATGCCATAGTCAGTAAACCTCTGAGTTGTTGAAGAAAGGGGCTTTCAAGTGGAATGATGTAGCTCAGTCTGCTTTTGATTGTTTGAAGGATTCTCTCATTAAAGCTCCAGTGCTTTGCTATTCCAAATTTTTCAAAGGTTTTTGTAGGTTAAACTGATGCTTCCAAGCGGCATAGGGGCTGTGTTGATACAAGAGCAGGACCTAATATCTTTCATCAGCAGGGCATTGAGTCCTAAGTGGCAAAAGCTATTTGTATATGATAAAGAGCTTCTGGCCATAGTGTTTGCGGTTCAAAAATGGGAGCAATACTTGATGGGTGCTCATTTTATCATAAAAACTGATCAGAAGAGTCTAAAATGGCTGTTACAACTGAAAGTTCCTACACCCTTTCAACACTTTTTGATCTCAAAACTCATGGGCTTTGATTATGAGATTCAATACAAGGCAGGGAGAGAAAGTTTAGTAGCAGATGCTTTGTCCAGGGTGCATGGTACTGAGATATGTCGACTAGCCAATCTGACCCAGTTTATTAAGGCTAGCTATTGTCTAGACTTGAACACTACCAACATATTGCAAAAATTGCAAGAGAATGAAAGAGTCCCTGGTTTTAGCCTATAAGATGGGTTACTAAGAAAGCAGGGCAGAATTGTCATAGTGCGAGATGTAAACCTCAAGAAAAAGATAATTAATTGGCATCATTCGTCCAAGGAGGCAGGACATTCAGGTAGAGACCAAACTACCAAAGGTTGCAGGGTATCTTTTACTGGAGAGGGCTGAGTAGAGATGTAAGCCAATTTTTCAAGGATTGCATCATTTTCCAAGACTCTAAATATGAAGTAGTAGCAAATCCAGGAACTCTACAACCTCTTCCCATCCCCAAGAAAATTTGGACAGATATATCTATGGATTTCATCTCAGGTTTGCCTTTGTCAATGAATAAAAATGTCATTTTGTGGTGGTGGACTGGCTGAGCAAGTACGCGCATTTCATGGCTCTTAAGCACCCTTACAGTGCATTGGATGTGGCTCAAGTCTACCTTGACTTTATATTCAAACTACACGGATGGCCTCGAAGCATAGTGAGTGATAGAGATCCAATATTCCTTAGCCAGTTCTGGAAAGGGTTATTCTCAATCTATGGAACTGAGTTCTTGCTTTCTTCAGCCTATCATCCAGATCTTGATGCCTAGACTGAGGTTTTCAATAGGTGTTTTGAGTCGTACCTGCGCTGTATGACGAGTGATAGCCCTAAGGAGTGGTGCAAGTACCTCCCAATGGCCAAGTGGTGGTATAATATGCATTTCCACTCAAGCATACAGAAATCACCTTATGAGGTTGTTTACAATCAGGTGCCACCTTTGCATCTACCTTACCTCCCAGGTGAATCAGCAAATGCAGTGCAGAAAAGAGAGGACATGATAAGGGTACTGAAGGATAACCTTGCTAAAGCCCAAAACAGGATGAAGATGCAAGCAAATAAAAGGACTGAGAGGGTTTTTAAGGTGAATGTCTGGGTTTGGCTGAAACTACAACATTACAAGCAGCCTTTTATGCAGTATAGAAGCAATAGCAAGTTAGCTGCAAAGTACTTTGGGCCATTTAAGATAGTAGACATTATAGGCAAGGTAGCTTACAAACTCCTTCTTCCCTCTACTGCGAAGATTCACGATGTCTTTCCTGTCTCACAACTCAAAGCTTTTCATGGGACATTACCAACAGTTGCTTCAGTGCCTTGCTGGTCAGATAATTATCAGGAAAGAAATGGCCTTGTACCTGCTGCAGTAGTGGACAGTAGATACATTTAGGACCAGGGACAAACTCAGGAACAACTGCTAGTACAGTGGGTTAATCAACCTCTTCATAAAGCTACATGGATGTCCAAATCAGAATTTAAAGCTCAATTTCTGGGTTTTTCTTTGTCTAGCCTTGAGGTCAAGTCTATTTGATGGGGAAGGGTATGATATAGGGGCTTTTTATGACGTAACATAAAAATAGAATAACTGAAGATGGTATGCAAGAGTAGTGTGCACGTTGATAGTTTGTTAGAATATTGTCAGCGAAGTGGTTAGGGAAAAGGAAGTATATAAGTTGAGGCAATGTAATACTGAAGGATATGAAAATATACACATTCTGATCTCTCTCTATTTTTCTCTCTATCTCTTCTCCCTCTCCTGTGCTTTTTCTCCTGTTTCATTGCTTCCCTTAGTTAGGGATTTTGATCCTTATCAATGTTCGCTTGGCCTTTGAACAATAGCAAATTTATCTTTTATAGCTGAAGTTTCGTACATCTTTTTAAATGACAAAGGCTACTTCTCAGCTCTCACTGCAGGTAGATTATTATAAGTAGCTATATGACTGTATAAAGCCGAGGAGAAAAAGAATTTTCCCGATTGGGTTTTGAAACCTTCAACCCACCGTCTGTGCTTTAATTAATATTTGATTCAGATTGTCTATATGCAGGTTCAAAATATGGAAACAGAATTTGATGCGAGGAATGAATAGAAAGATAATTATCTGGCTATTTCTTTTGCTTTAAATCTTTAGTTGCATCATTTTCTAATGTTTGAAATTATCTTCTTATTAAACTCCTAACTGCAATAGAGCTATTTTTGTTTTGTTTAGTTCTGTATTCTGGACAAAATTAGCCACTACGCAGAACCTGCTCCTGTGGAAATAGACATGCTCTACATTCTGGCTCAACTGAAAATCCAAATTACCAGAAAAACAGCCTGTGCCATATCATTAGAGGTGACGAGGGGACGAGGTGCCTAGGTTGACTGCTTTCATTAAGTGATAATTGAAGGAAAACCGGAACAGTCGGGATAAAACAATAACTAGCAACAGAGAAAATGTATATAGCATACCAGAATGACACTGTTCCCTTGTGCATGCCAGGCTTCAGCGTCCTCAGCACTGAAAACAATCTGCCCCACAGCAGCTCCAGGAGATGCTGGTAGTCCACAGGCAACCACTCTGTCTTTATACGCAGATGGGTCTTCAAACTATTGCATACATCAACGTGGAGTCAGAATTATCCATATTCATAACTCTTATCCTATGAATTCTATATTAAGAAGCTAGATAGTACAGTTTTTGGGTTGTTGAGGTGACGTGTGATCTGCAGGTTCTGTTATTTTTAATAGTACATTGGAAATTTTCTTGTATTGCTAACACTATCTTCTAATAAGGTGGCCAGGTCAAAGAATTAACTGGATCCAGCAAAAGTTGTTTGAAAATACATAAAGTGAAGTGAAGAAATGTGAAGGATCCACATAAACATAGGAAGAAACTAAGCTATGGATCAGTAAGGCATTCAAGCAAACTATACACATTACTACCAATACTTTAAAAGATATCATATATCTGGAATTGTTATTGTTATCACACAATAGGAAAGGGAGGTTCCTTTGTAAAACTTCTTGGATGCGGTGATACGAACGGATAAGTTCTAGAAATCGTCAATTCATTATGAAGAGGACAGTACTTTCGGGACACCCTAAATAACAGCCATACCTGTGGGTGAAGAAGTTGGTCTAGATGTTGTGGTTCCACCATTTTAATAGCAGTTCGATTGTCAACAATTCCTTCATTCACCATGTCGACAGCTATCTTCACTGCACCTCCACCAGTTCGCTTACCAGATCGGCATTGCAACATCCACAGCCTATTTTCTTGGACAGTAAATTCAATATCCTGTGTTGACATAAATGCAGTCATCAAATGATCATTGCTGGAACATCAAAAGCTTGGCAAAAGAAACTACCTCATGCTATTTTCATCTCCAAATGAGGATAAGCCGGAAAATTTTAATTTACATATAAATCTACTTTAAAAGATTACCAATCATTACCATCATGTCCTTGTAATGTCTTTCCAAAATTTTGCAGTTCTCGACAAGTTCTCTGTAGGCTTCAGGCATGCAACTCTTCATGGTGTCCAAGTCTTCTGGTGTTCTAATGCCAGCAACTACATCTTCTCCCTGTTGATGCATATTGATTTTTAACAGAGATGAAAACTAGTAATTATAAATGTCCTCTAAGACTTATACAGGTTTACAGATATACCTGAGCATTAACCAAAAACTCCCCATATAGTTTCTTTTCACCAGTGCTTGGATTTCGCGTAAAAAGAACACCTGTACCTGAAGTATTTCCCATGTTACCAAATACCATTGACTGAATATTAACTGCAGTCCCTTTCAATCCAGTAATTTGGTTGATGCTCCGATACTTGTTAGCCCTTGGACTGTCCCAGGAATCAAACACTGCCTTGACAGCTAACTGAAGCTGTTTCTTTGGATCTACAGATTTGATAAGATGCAAAAGAAGAGTTCAAGAACTGAAATAGTACAAACAAATCTTAGTATGGAAAATGGAGAGTTTGTCCCAGAAAAACAGTCAGAAGATGAGGAAAACAAGTTCAAATTTAAACAATACCGGCAGGGAAAATCTCTCCTTTTGTTTCAAGATACACATTCTTGTACTGCTCTACAAGCTCTTTAAGATCAGAAGCAGTTAGCTCAGTGTCAAGCTTAACTCCTTTTGCTTCCTTTAACATTTCCAACTTCTCCTCAAATGATGAGTGGGGAATACCCATGACCTTGAATAGCAAATATTGAAGATTAGAGCGATACTTGTGGCAAAAATTAAAGTCCCCTATATCTTAACCAGAAGCATGCTTTGAAGATCTAGAATTCAAAATTTATCATTTGGAGTAAAAAAAAATAGCAAAAAGAGTCAAAGCAAAGTAAGCCATGTTGACTTGGAGATGTTATTGATTGTGAAAATAACTTCACAGAATTAACCAAGTTAATCCTTTAAATGTTTTCGATTAACACAAAAAGTGTTGTACTGAACAGTTTCATGGAAAGAGATAAGTGGCACTTGAAAAATAAACTATGAAAAAGATAGATTAAACCGCTCAGAAGTAATTACTTACTACACCACCAAACATATCCAAGAAACGCCTAAAGGAGTCATAGGCAAAGCGTTCTCCACTCTTAGCAGCCAGGCCAACAACTACTTCGTCATTGAGGCCAAGGTTGAGGACAGTGTCCATCATCCCAGGCATAGAAATCTGTAGATATAAAATGCCAATTTTAGTTATGGTACAAATATAGAGCAAGTTGTCAAATTCTAATTACAAAAATATATAACCAATAAAAATAACTTGTAATCTCTTACCGCAGCACCAGAACGGACTGAAAGTAAAAGAGGCTTAGAAGGGTCTCCAAGGTAAGCTCCCATGAAATTCTCTATGACACTCATACCCTCCAGAATTTCTTCCCACAAACTTTCAGGAAGGTTTTTTCCATTTCCCTGGTACTCTTGGCATGCTTCTGTGGAAATGGTCAACCCAGGTGGAACAGATAACCCAATGCTAGCCATTTCCGCTAGATTTGCTCCTTTACCTCCCAACTACATGATATATTAAATAAGGGATGACTACATTATTCAGCAAATTCTTCATGAATATCGCAAAGAAAATTGTTTGAAAGTCCATTCTATTTTTATGGTGCAGACAAAAAAATGATCACAAGCTTGTCTGCATATGTTTAACGGAGTATATTAAGGAGTCTTTCCTAATTTATACATAATATACATTATATTAGGATATTAAGATATTAAATAGAGGTATTATTATAACAGATATAACTATCACTATATTAAATATATGTATTGTTATTATCAGATATAGAAATAAAAAAGATATAAAATATTAAAAAACTCATATCATATTTAGACATTCTAATCTCAGATATAGAAATGAAATTACAAAATTTTTCCTAATATATTTATATCAGATATAAATTAAGAATTCTCAATATTAACTATATGCAATAATTCACTCATCCATGTGTAAACCCAAATGACTTACCAAGGACTTCATGCTCTTGTTGCCTTCACTTCTTCCTTTACCGAATGTGAATACGCGCTATATTATTTAAAAAAAAAAAAAAAAAAAAAGTTTCATGAATCTGGCAAATTGAACAGCTTGTACTTATGTCTATGTCATGGGATAAATTTATATACGACAGTAATCAAAATTAAACAGCTACGGTCTATATGAATCCAGCAACAAGCAACCCATAGTGTACCTTTTTGGTAGTTGAAATTTCATCTGAGATCACAGCCATGATAATTTGTGACCTCATATGGCTTCCAAGCTCAGGCTGACATCTCCTATTATTAAATTGAACACGTTGGATACTTTTGCAATGGCTACAATCAAGTAGGTGATGGTCCTTCAAATATCCAATCTGATCTGAATGCTTCACTTTTAATACTGTCTGCGCGCAGATACTAGCCGAAGATCGAATCAGCATTCCTTTGCACGCTGATGTCATATTTCCTTATAAGCTAAAGATCCCTGCAGAAGTTTTCATCTACTGGAAGTGAATAACTCAGACCTGAAAAGTGTAACTTGACAGTTGTTTAGATTGAACGTAGGAATTTTCCATCATTACTCCAGCCAATCTAGGCCATTGGTATTCTCTTTACCAAGCTCAAACAGAAATAAATTTTTAAGCTATCCATGTTGATTGATTATGTTGACCTGTTATATTGTGAAATAAAGAAGTGTATCTGAACAAAACCAAGGGTGTTTCACCCAATAAACAAAAGAAGGGTTAGTAACAGTATATCAACAAGCACAAACGGAAAAAACAGTCCCCTCAGTCTAGGTAATCACTGATGATCTTGTTTACAAAATCAAACCTTGACAGCTGATGCCCAATTGAAATACTTGGCTATAACTATAAAGAAGGATCAAAACAAAAAAATTTCAATGTGAATACACTATGAGCCTACACAATCAAATAACAAGTGTTGAATCAAATATAGCACGATATGTAGGGACCTGGAGGATCCAGCTGATCTTAGATATAACCAAAAAAAAAAAATAGTTGAAACACAATTGTCATTCTTTTAGTCAAAAAGGGATGTGAGGGTTGGCTATGCTAACTACCAAAACATGAGATAGTTGAGCAGCAAGAGTCTGTAGTAAAGACTGAAGACTTTGTTTTTCGTGTCTTCTTTGGCAAAGTATAGTATGAGGAATTTGCACAGTTCATCTCATGTGTGACTTAAAATTGGTCTCGTATTCTGCTTTTTCGCTTGAAAGATACAAAAATGATATTATAACTAGCTTAGTCTCTGATGTTAGTAGAAACTAGTAGTGATATTGTGGAATAGTAATTTGGAAGTTGTATGGATTTCCAAATAGGAGTCCGAACAAAAGTGATATTCCTAACGAGGATTTGGGTTAGTTTTAATTTCTGCTAAACAGAAATAATAGTGCTGCTCAAACTGTAATTTAGGTTGAAACAGTGAGGAATTAGTTCGAGTTCTCATAACTTTGAGGGAAAGCGTTTGGGAAGTCAGTGTGCTCAAAGTTTCAGATCACAGATTTTATACACAAATTGGTTGAAAATTTCTTCACAAGAATCATTGTGTACCTTAAGTCCGATCCATTACTGAGCACGCAGACTTTCAAACGCTATCCATCAAATTTATGAGATTTTTTCCAGTCCATCCTACTGAGCAGAACCTAGAAACACCCGAATAAAATCCTGAATTGAACCTGTTTGGACCCATAATACAATAGCTGCTATCTTTAATTAAGAGCTCAACAATGACAGCATAGGCATCAAAAAGCTCAGCACATCCCTTATACTTATTACCAAATGATACCTGATTTTATCATGGATTCCAAGCTCAATATCGGGAAATGTATCTTTAATTTGCATATTCATGTTTCTTCAAATATTAATTCTCGGCACAATCCAGGATTTTTCACTATAATGTATGAAAATAAACGTAAAATTGAAACAAACTTAAAATTCCAAAATACCCTAGTTTACACTTCAGTACATCTATCAAATAAAAGGAAACTTGTGGCACAAGTAAAATCAAGAGATAGTTAAATTTGCAAATATCGAAAATCTAACTGTTTGATCTTATTCACACAAACTGATGAACATGAACAAAGATGGAGATGAAAGGTGGAGAAGGAAAATAAGTTCAAGTCTATTTTACTCGAACTCTCATTTTCCCTCCGGCACCCGTCAGACGTGGGTATTTGACACTTGAGTCTACTCAGTTCCAACAAATCAGCCAATTCAAGAGACAAATTACAAGATCTATTGGTACTTACGCGGACCGAGAGCAAGCGATTTGATGCACACAATTATCAAGCAGGGTACGAGGAGTTGGCGACAGCGACGATCATAGGAACAGAGAGAGACTGAAATGAGAGGCAGAGAAATAGAAAAGATCGCGATGGAAGCGTGTATGTATTATGTGAGTGATCAAGCGAGAAAAATAGTGAGAGGCTGAAAGGCAGCCAGCAAATACGACAAAACGTGTACAAAGAACACTGTTGCACCACTTATAAGATGACCCTTGGATTTCATTAGAGAAATATCAAGTTTCCCGCTCTCATATCTTTCCCTCCGCTGAATTTGTCTTTGAGCCTATGAGGGATGTTGCCAATGTAATCCGTAAAATGCAGCCAACTTTATTTGAATTTTAGGAACCACATATTAAATGATCTTTCAATTTTAATTATTTTCAGTTTATTTTATCTTTTTCTTATTTCAATAAGTCTGTTTTGGTAATTTTGAAAATAGTGTATATTGCTTGTAATTCATTTCAGATTTTGTCTAAAATAATTGGGTTAATTTTATCGAGTTTAAGATTTGACTTTTACCCACTATTTTGAATTAAATTAATTTATTTGGCTGGGGTTGGGTTGAGTTTGATATATTTAATCAATTTAGAAAATTAAAATAAGGGTTTGAATTGAGGTTATTGATTGAGTTGAGTTATTTTGTCAATCTAATCAATGTTTTTGATTAGATTGTGTTTATATTGTTGAGTTCATGTGATATATCAGTCCATTAAGGGAAGGTTGGCGAGACTACAATAATCCAATATTTTGGTGTTCTATGTGATTCATACTTGTAATACCACAAATTTTTGGTATTTTTTCAATATGATTTTGTATTTAAAAATAATTTTCTGATTTTAACTAGTGACTTTTATTAATTAATTCAATAAACTACTTTTGTTTTAGAAAAAAGAGAGTCTAATTTTGTTTACCTAGCTAGTAACTTTAAGTCCCTTAAGTATTTATTCCCCTTAAAAATCCCCATTGGTCGTTTTTTATTTACGGGTTATTCATCCTTAGTCATTATTCATCATCACCATCACCATCACCATTCTTTATGTTCTTTATCAATTTTTATATTGTGATATTAATGAACAATACACACTATCCTTTTCTACCATTTAACCTATGTGGAATGTGTTTATATGAGCTTTACAATGAGAATTCTACGATATGGTATTCACTCTGTGAACTAATTTTTTTTTGTCAAACATAAAAGACTAATTAATCAAGTATATATTCATGGTACATGGATTGTACTAGTTACATGGCTATCCTTTATGATAAGGCTATCGCAAACCTATCAAAAATACCTAACTATTCCTACTACTATGTAGTCGAGCAAACAAAGGTCAAATTCCACAGAGAGGATGAGTTAATGTATTGAACCGCTATAAATGTAATAAGTTGAGTCAAAATCGAATAAGTGACTCATTTCTAAGTTGGAGTACATCATGGGGACAAGTCTCTTTAGGCTTATTTCTTCATTAGAGTGATCAATCTCTCCAACTCCTCGTGCATCATACTTACATTACATTCTAACAAATCTAACCTATTGACTCTAGACTCTTGCCTCTTATTACTTGTTTTTGGTTGTTGTGATTTCATACATAATTCTTATCTTGTATATATTGCAACTGCATGATCACTTTTATCTTATGTATTAATCAAGACCTATTGAAATACAATCATGCCTAATAAGATAAACTTGGACAACCTACCATAGGGACCCTAAATCTTATTGACAATTTACAAAGTGATCACCTAAGTAAAACTTGTATGCTTAATGCTTAACTTGCCAACCAACTAAATTAGAGTGTGTTATTCACTTGATTTTGCATGTTTTTCAAGGACTAAAACTGATTGGTTCTCATCTCAATGCCAATTGGTTGCACACATTCACAAATGAATAAGTTTCTCATTCCCAAAACTTCTCATGGTTTGTAGACCATTTACATTAGTCATTTCAGGATTCAAACCCAAGGGTTTCCAAATAGCCTTTAAATATTTGGTGGTGACTCCTTGACCCATTCAATGTCACAAAGTCGCTTAGTCGATCCTAACTAACGTGCAATATAGTAAGGCACTATTGGGGAAGAGTCCCTTCCTCTTTTTTTTTATAGAAAGGATGTAAAAAATCGGGCTCTCTAGTGGCAATTCACTCATCAAATTGTCCACCCGAAACTTAGTTGGGCCCGACCCTTAAAAGTTTCAAAAAAAACCTACAAAATTGGCTACTCCGCTGGGGAAGTTGTAAGCCTAAAGCTTACTTGATTTTGCATGCGAATGAGCAACCAAAAAAATCCAATTTTTGTGCTTGCAATTGGCTAGAGATTATGTTAGGCATTACTAGCATTTATGCATATAACTCTCTATGTGTGGTAGTTACACCATAAGTCTCTGTCTCATACGAAAGTGTTCTATATTCGAGACACCTTAGGGGTGGAAGATTAGCCAATAACAATTAAGGCTCTTGGCCCGACCTTTGGCTTTTTCAAAGTTTGCCAAACTGTGGCACTCGACACACGCTCATGGCGTTGTCTTAGGGGGTTTGTCCTCTTACTTTCGCCCCTTTTGAGTAGTGGCTCTTGGTAAATGTATATTTCTCTAAGCCATGGATCCTTTGATTCATGAATCCAACCTCAATTCATGCTAAAACTTAGAACCTTGGCTAGATAAAGACTAGTATTTGTCGCATTCATCCAAGCATGATACAGTGACTACTTGAATTTGTGTGCTATTGCTATGTTGATTTTTGCTTTAACATTGGAATCTAGCTTTGCAAAACTCTATGGAAACCTAAACCCCTAAAACATGAATTATATGCAACCTTGTTCATGATCACCAATTAGGCTTATTCACATCATTTCATGCATCAAATCCACGTCATGTCTATCCCTAGTTGATGTGCTTGTTTTAGAGCATGTTTACTACCTCGTTTTAGTGTCAAATCTAGTAGTTTTATATTGGTTTTATGCATATTATGCTTGATTTTACCTTGATCTTGTCTTTGAGTTGTCTTAAGCTCATTTCAGGTATTTTTCGATGATTTTGAGGTGAAATGCGATGCATTCGAGCCTTTGACACACGTATCATAGCTTAGGCAAACGTTTCAAGTCACTCATGAAGATCCCACGGAGTTTAGTAAGGATAGAAGTGAAAAGAGGAATGCATGGTCTCAGATTCGACCAAATCTGAGACACATTCGGCCGAATGGTGCAGATTCGACCGAATCTGAGACACATTCGGTCGAATGATGGACAATCCTCAAACATAATTTCCATGGTCTCTGGTGAAGAATCAATAGGGAGATGGAATATGATTAATTATACTCTAGAGGGGGGGTGAACTGACTTTTAAAGGCGGAATATAAGCGTTAAGGCTTATCTTTGAAACTGGATGTCAAAGCCTTGAAATTAGTTTCAAAGGCTTTTGCTCAGGCTTTGACTGTTCGCTGCTTTGATTGATGAGCGAAGTAAACATAAAACGTAAGCAATGAAGACAGAAATAAGATGAGACAAAACATGGAGATTTGATACGATGTTCGGCAACTAATTTGCCTACGTCTCTGCCTAGGGTTGTCCAACCCTTAGGATTTAACTCGCTCTTTTTTTACTTCCCTTAGAGACCTAAAGCACCCTAGAAGATCTTAATCCCCATCTTCTACTCCATAGCACCCCAGCTACACTTCAGCATCTCAGATCCTAGTAATAAAAAGCTCTCTCTTTTTCTATACGTTTGAGTATTATGGATATAATCTTAGTATAAAACTCTCTCAAAATATTCTTTTAAACACTCAAGAGATTATACTTTGATTTTCTCTCAATCTAAATACAAGATAAAGTTTATGGAACTAGAGAGAAAATAATGAAGCTTTGTTGATGTGCTTGTGACTGAAAAGCTTCTGCTCTTGTCTTACTTTTTATCTCGTTGTGTCTCACGCTACCTCTACCTTTCTTCAGCTTCAAAGCTTGGAATATATACTGAACTTGATTTCAGGCCGTTGAAAGGAGGCTCAAAATAGGCTGCTGAAAATCTGATTTGCCTTTAATACTTTCAGTAAGATTTCCTCCAATATGACTGTAGAGATTCGTTCATTTTGGCTGTTGAAGATTGATATCATTGAATATTTTACAACAAGAATATTTCCACTTTATTTGCTGCACCTTAAAGTTTCAAACATATTTCTTATTCCACGACCACAATGCTTGAATTTTGGTAATTTACCAAAATTAACTTGAATAATCTTCAACATATATGAGCATCACTTATTTGCTAAAATTAAGAGATATCTTTGACAGTAAAATTATGTATAAATAAGTTAGGTTAGAGCATAAAATAAGTGAAATAGGGAAAGGATAAAACACAAGATTTAGGAAATTAGAATATTCTTATCCTTTGACAAAGTGTTTGAACTTTGCTGACTGTTTTGAGACGTGGCTCAAGCTTTTGAAGACGTGGCTCAAACTTTTGAAGACGTGGCTCAAACTTTGAGGACGTGGCTCAAGAGTTATTCTCGTCCTTTGACAGAATGCATAAAGCTTTGCATTATAGCTTCCATTACTTCCAACACATTGTCAACTCTATGTATTTTGGTTTCCATCATGTTTTCAACTCTATTTGACTTTGCATTTTGGCTTCCATCATTAGACATAAAAACGTTAGTAATCAAGGTGGAGTCTTCATCTAGGAAGGCCGAATGGAACTCATTCGGGCGAATGAGCTTCCATTCGGCCGAATCAGACCATGCATTCGGGCGAATGGTGGACAGAGGGCAATTCTTCGGAGCCTCTGGAACCATTGTTATGTCTACCCACAAGTTTATTATTTCCAATTTTAATCATTTATAACCTGAAAAACGGATAATACTTTGTATCACCCTAAAATTACTAACATAATAATAATAATAATAATAATAATGATAGTAATTTTAGTAACTTAGGGGTATTACCGCCACGTGTCATCACGCTTCGGCTGTGCTAACTAATTACTATATTGTAGTGGAAGAAAAACACGATTTATTTATTAAAAAGAATTTGACTACCCAAAGGTACAAATGATGATCAAAAAAATTATGAAAACTCCTAACTAATATGTGCCCCTTGATGTAATGCTCCCATGCACATTTATTCTTGCAAAGCTACTCACCATAAATGATAAGTAGGGCAAACCAAAAACAAATAGGGAAATATGTGTTAGTGTAAAAACAATGTGTATATATAAATCCTAAAAGAAATACTTTGACTTTTAAATTCCTTTATTTCGAACATGCCTTCTTATAATCAATAAACTTTAAACCTTCCTTTATAAAATCTAATACAAATGGAATTATTACAACACTTAATAAAAATATTTTTCTCTTCTTATATCCCCTCCTTGATCCTAAGTGTGCACACCCCCAAGTTAGTTTCCCATCACGGATCTATCAACGGAGTTTCCTTTTATTTTCCAATAAATGAAATTTAAAGCATACATGAACCCTTCTTGATTATGATCACAAACAATAATGTATAATAATAATAACTCTTCTTTTATAACTCCTTTAAATATAAAGATCTTGCTTTATTTATTAAAGCTCATTGAAACTTATTAAATCTCAAATGCTATTCGGCTCTTTTGAAACATGATACATATTAAATAAAATAAGATAAATATATATATCATCCTTTTTTAAATAATCAGAATTTCAAATAATAACCATATATAAACATATATTTTAAAAAAATGGCACATGGCTAAAATTTCAATAACAATTTATGTATCATAATAAAAAATATCTTAACACAATATAATTCACATAAAAATATTTAACACATATATGTACCTTGAATTCTATTACTTCCTAGCAACTCTCTACGAAACTTCATGTTGATCCTCCTATCAACTTAAAATGAACCAATAAATATAATGCAATACAATAATTATGCATATAATATTGAAATTTTATTTAAATTTAGAATTAGTTTTAAGAATTAAATAGTTTGTAAAATAATTAAAAAATTAAATAGTTAGAGAAAGAGGATGCTCACGGAGGCTAGTGGTTGTTGGTGGTAGAAGGTGGCCGAAGAGATGCAAAGAGTGGCTTGAGAGAGAGGGAGAAAGTTTGAGATAAGTAGAAAGAGTTTAATGATTTTTGTGTGAAAAATTAGGTGAGGTCTAAGGGTCTATTTATAATAGAAATTAAAATAAATTTTAGAATTTAAAAACACTAAAGATAAAATATTAATTTAAAATAATAATTATCCTCCAAATTTCCAAAAAAATATTTTATTTTTAAAATTAAATTATTAAATGGTTTAACCAATTAAAATTATTTGATTAAAAAAACAATTAGATTTAGTTAACAAAGATAAATTTTATATATATAAGTATTTTATTTTTTTTGAAATAATAATCGTTATATTTTTAAATTTTTTTGAGTATATCATATTTTTTTAAAAAAATTTTAAATTAAAATAACCTTTATAAATATTTTACAACTTAATTTTATTTTTGAAATAATTAACATGGTAGCTGACCATGATAAGTTTGAGATTAATTTTTTTTTGAAAATCTATTATTTTAAAATTAAATTTATATTTAGAATAAAATAAATATAATAATTTTTTAAGCATTTCAAATATTCTAGAATAGAAGATGATACTCGAGATATTTTTAAAGATATTTTGGTGGGCTTTTTGGGTATTTAATTGAATAACTAGGAAATTAAATATTTATTAAATGGTTTTCTAAATAAATTTATAAAATAAATATATAAATGGCGGTCCATAATTTTGATTGGTGCCAAAATAATTTTTAAATTATTTAATTTACACTAAAATATACTTAATATAATGTCTAAATTACGGGGTATTATACACTAAAGCACCCACACTTTGTAACACCATAGTAATTCCCTTTCTCGAAAACCAAAACCTTTAGGGAACTGCCAGTATGCTACCGTCACGTGTTCATATGTTAAGGCTATAAAACATAGTTTTACAATGGAAAATAAAAGACTTTTCGAAATAACATCATTCGTCAAAACAAACGCCTAACATGCTACAAGCTTAGACCCTTAAAGCCCAAACCACAAAGTACCAAAGTAACGTTCAACTCAAATCCAAACCAATAGTCTTAAATCATTCATAGCAACATTATTATTTTGAAAACTAAACTAAAGCAACACTCACTCAACACACTCATGCATGAATGCTCAACTAGATACCTGTCAGAAATCCGCTCCATAATATTACTAGTGTAAGTATTGGATCATTAAAGTGTCATTGAAAATCAAAGGCCACGACCAAAGATCAAACACAAAGCATGTAATCAGCAAGCTGAGTATATACAAGATTACAAAATATAAACAACTAAAATAAGCATTTAAGTAGAAATAAGTATAGTATGAATGAACTTATTACACAATATTTTATTCAATTAACTAACAACTTAATTAATAACTTGGATTAAGAAATAGACAAGGTTGTCTCCCCATGTCCTAATTAGAACATCAAAATAGATAAATAAACCCATGCACTCTCCATAGAGGGCATCAAAAACAGTATAAATCTAGATGGTAAACGGGTGCGATTCCGTCACCAAAGCTATATAAGATCTCAAATAATCCCAATTTTTAATTCAAAACATTGCAAAAGAGAGATTCGTTGATCATAAAACTTCCAAGAAAAGCCAAGGATAATACCCCGTGAAGCCTCAATCCCTGATTGTCAATACTTTAGACGTGTACTAGCCTATAGTTTTATTCATTATCCTTTTTTCACTCTACGTGAATTATAGCTTAATACTTGAGTTCCAATTTATCAAAGAACACACATGTAGAACATCACAATTACATAACCAACCCCTTTTATATTGTAATTTTAACCTATTGATTTCCTTTTTAAATTTTAACCTGTTGAACAAAGTTAACTAACCTCATAATTAAGACTTAAATATCACCTTAACTCAATTCATACCATTAGTAATGAATGAGTAATAATATACAATCTTATGGATTAATTAGAAAATTAATTCCACTTGAGTCAATCAAGATTTCTCAACCATATATAATCTTTTCCTTATTAGTATCAACAAATCATAGTTATAACTCACCATCAATACCAAATCATGCCCTTAATATAAAGAAAATGAATCCTTTCACATACATAACCAAATAATCTCACCCAAAAGGTTCTCTAAAGATGATACTAAGATTCCATTTTACCCTAGATCATGCTACTAAACGTAAGGTTTTAATAACTTGTACGTACCTTGATAAAATAAACGAGTGGCCACTTTCTATATTATTAAGCAGCTTCTACAAATTATTGTCCTACACCAAATAATACAACCAATCAGTATACCAACAACCAAAAGACCCAATGAAATAACTAAGGTTTGAACTTGAAACACCCAAAAACTTTCCTACAAGCATATATTCAATCATGGTATTCTAAAAAAGTCAATTCAAGATTTCTCTATAAATTATTCCGGATTGGATACAAAGATCACTTCTCTTTTAAATATCTATCCCTTTTTTAATGCATGCTAAATTTATCCTAGTTAAGAAGAAAACTTGGATATGATGATTACATATCATGAGTTCACGATACAAAGAGAATCGAGTGTACCAAAAAACATATACTTTACAAATAGTTTAACGACTGCAACTAGAGACTCGAATTATTTTCAGGAAGAAATAAAAAATCCTAGCCACTTAGACCAATACATCCCTTAAATTATTCCATCTCAAGTGCCATAAAATCAGTCTCATCCCAAACAATGAAAAATCAGTTAAGTAAAGAACTTCTTAAGGCATCACCACACTAACAAAAAATTACCCAAGCAAACACAAATTTATCCAAATCTCAACTACACCCAAACCCAAGATTTAGGATTGACAATACGAGCATCGCTTGTAAATTTCATTATATTAATGCTTGTAAACTACATTATATTAACCTCCATGAATTCACTTGGACAACTAAAGATAACTAAGTATAACAAACTACATTATATTAATCTCAATGAATTCGCCAATTGTACTACATATGTTGGTTTGCCCTTCTCTTTATATACATTTGAAAATTCACTAAATCTTTTACTATATTTATATATTTATATATATACATATATACATAATTATATAATAGATTAATTCCAAATTCAGTAATAAACACATGAAATTTTGGGCGTGCATCCTATGATTTTATCTTACCAATTAAACCCACCAAAATTACAAACCAAACCAAAACCCTATTCAAATCTTGTATATAAAATCCAATATGAATAAAAAAAACAACCACAATTACATAATTTCAAAACATGTAGTATACTAGTGCATAAAATAAAGAGAAAGTAAAGAGAAAAGAGAAGGAAGGAGGAAGGGCTGGCCAGCCGGCCTACGGCTACTCACCAGTGGTGGTGGGAGGCACGGAGAGAGGCAGTGATGAGGGGTAGTAGAGAGCAAGGTTGTACGACAGGGGGGGGGGGGGGGGGGAGAGCAAATACATGATTTTTTCTTTTTGTTTGCTGAGGTTTGAGGTTTGTGAATATAGTGAGATTAGGGTTAGACAAATATATTTTTAATAAATATGGAGTACTAGGTTTAATAGAGTTTTAGCTTTGATAACTTCTTTTTTCTTAGTATCTTTCATAAAATAAGTTGTATGATTAAAGTAAATAACTACAAATTAAAAAAAATAATTTATAATCTATATAGAAGGTATATAAAAAGTATATGAATTTGTAAAATTAATATGTATGTATAGAAAGTATTTTTGGTAAAATTTAGTTAAAATTTCCTAAATTAACAAGGGACTACAATCTACCCCTCTTAAAAGAAGGTTTGTCCCCAAAACTTTAACCCAAAATCCAAGATTTTTGAAAAAATTTGTTGTAAATTGTTTGTAATGCACTGAGAAACTTTACGTACTCAACTAATATGCAACCAAAACAATGAAAACAACAATAAAAAATGCGAAATTATATTGTATTCTACCCCTGTTAAAAGAAAAGAGTTACGACCCCATAACTCACCTTATCAAATAGTTCAGGATATTTTTATTTCATTGAATCTTATATTTCCTAATTATCTTCTTCATACTCACGGTTAGACCATAGGACTTTTACCATGCGTGTCTCCTTATTTTCGAGTACTCCGCACTTTGTGATATAAGATCTTCACCGGTATTTCTTCATAGGTCAGGGACTTGTCTAATTGAATTGCCTCCGATCGCAATACATGGGTTTTGCTCAGCACGTACTTCTTCAGTTGAGAAATATGAAAGACATCGTGCATCAACGGCAAAGCCAACTTATAAGCTACTTTCCCCACACGATGAAAAATTTCATAGGGTCCTATATATTTGGCACTAAGTTTTCCCTTCTTAACAAACCTTATCATGCCTTTAGTCAGCGACACTTTTAAGAAAACTTTATCGCCCACGTTGAATTCATCTTCTTGCCTTCTTGAGTCGACATAGCTCTTTCACTTATCTTGGGCTGCTTTGATCCTTAACTGAATTGTTCTTACTTTATTCACCATCTTTTCTATATATTTAGTCCCTAAAGTTATTTGCTCTCCAAAATTATTCCATCACATAAGACTTCTATATTTCTTTCCATATAGTGCTTCGAAAGGTGCCATGTAACACCCCCAAATTACTAACATAATAATAATAATGATAGTAATTTTAGTAACTTAGGGGTATTACCGCCACGTGTCACTACGCTTCGGCTGTACTAACTAACTACTATATTGCAGCGGAAGAAAAACTCAATTTATTTATTAAAAAGAATTATAATTTTGATTATCCAAAGGTACAAAATTTGATTAAGAAAAATTATAAAACTCCTAACTAGTATGTGCCCCTTGATGTAATGCTCCCATGCATATTTATTCCTGCAAACCTACTCACCATAAATGATAAGTAGGGAGAACCAAAACAAATAGGAAAATACGTGTCAGTGTAAAAACCCTGTGTACGTATACATGATAAAAGAAATACTTTGACTTTTAAATTCCTTCATTTCAAACTTGCCTTCTTATATATTAATAAACTTCGAACCTTTCTTTATAATAATCCAATACAAATGGAATTATTAAAACACTTAATAAAAACAATTTCCTCTTCTTATATCCCCTCCTTGATCCTAAGTGTGCACACCCCCCAAGTTAGTTATCCCATCACAGATCTATCCTTGGAGTTTTCTTTTATTTGCCAACAAGTGGACTTTGAAGCATGAACCCTTCTTGATTATGAAATCAAGAGGTAATATATAATAATAATAACTCTCCTTTTATAACTCCTTTAAATACAAATACCTTGCTTTAATTATTAAAGTTCATTGAAATTTATAAAATCTCAAATGCCATTCGGCCCTTTTGAAATATGATACATATTAAATAAAATAAGGTAAATGTATATCACCCTTTTTTTTTGTTATCGAAATTTCAAATACATAGCCATATATAAACATATATTTAAAAATATTTTAGCACAATATGATTCACAAAATAATATATTCAATTGCACATAAAAAGATTTAACACATATATGTACCTTAAATTCTAGTACTTTCTAGCAACTCTTTACTAAACTTCAAGTTGATCCTCCTATCAATTTATGATAAACTAATCAACACAATGCAACACAATAATTATGCATATAATATTGAAACTTTAATTACGTTTAGAAATAGTTTTAAGAATTAAACAGTTTGCAAAATAATTAAAACAATTAAATAATTAGGGAAATAGGATGCTCATGGAGGCTAGTGGTTGTTGGTGGCACCAGATGGCCAAAGAGATGCAGAGAGTGGCTTGAGAGAGAGGGAGAAAGTTTGAGAGAAAGAGAAAGGGTTTAATGATTTTTGTGTGAAGAATTAGGTGAGATTTAAGGGTCTATTTATAGTAGAAATTAGGATGAATTTTAGGATTTTAAAACACTAAAAGATAAATTTGAATTTAAATTGATAAATATCCTCAAAATTTCAGAAAAAATCTTTTAATTATAAAATAATTAAATTATTAAATAATTTAACCAATTAAAATTATTTAATTCAAAACAAACCAATTAGAATTAGTTAAAAAAGATAAATTTTTTTTTTGAAATATAAATCATAGAAAAAGGATAGGATAAGGATAGAATTTATTATTATTTTTTGAAAATCTATTATTTTTAATTTAAAATTATCTTTTCAACTAAAATTATCCTAAATTAGGGTTAAATATATATAATAATAAATTTTTTTTTGTTAAATTCTAATCATGGTAGATGACCATGATTAGATATGGTCGAATTTTTTTATTTTTAAATATATACATTTTTTTTCTTTGGTAAATATATCAAATTTTCAACATTATCCATTTTTAAATTAAAAATAATCTTTATTAATATATTAAAATATATTTTTTTTGTTAAGAATAATATTTTAAAAGCTTTTAGAATATTCTAGAATAAAAGTGGATACTTTAGATATTTTTGGGATATTTTAGAGGGCTTTTTTTTGGGAATTTTAATGGAATAATTAAGAAATTTAATATTTATTTATAAAATTAAATAATTTTCTTAATAAATTTATAAAATAAATATATAAATGAAGTTCCATAATTGTGATTGGTGCTAGAATAATTTTTAAATTATTTATTTTGTACTAAAATATTCTTAATATAATGTCTAAAATATGGGGTATTACATGCCATCCTAATGCTAGCATGATAATTGTTATTATATGAGAATTCTATCAAGTCCAAGTGGTCCTAGGTTATCTTGCACTTTTTGCTAAAATTTAGATAGGAACCTAGAATCTCTATTAGACACTATATCCTTAGGAACTCCATGTAAATGGACTATATTTTTAACATTTGCCTTTGCTAGTTTCTTTTTCTTCTAAGTCTCCTTAATTGCTATGAGCACGGCTGATTTGGTGAGTCTATCCACAATCACCCAAATAGTTTAATTACCCATTCTAGTCTTTAGTATGCCAGTCATAAAATTCATGGAAATTGAATTCCATTTCCATCTTTTCTATGGCTCTCTTTTGGTCTATTTTCACCGTTTGACTCATTAGACATCTTAACACATAATTAGATATTTCTCTCTTTATATTAGGCCACTAATATATCTCCTATAGATCTTTATACAACTTATCCCTCCCAAGATGTATTGAATAAGTAGTATTATGGCTCTCATCCATGATCTTTCTTGTGACCTCCTCATAGTTTTGTGGCACACACCATCTCCCTTAAAATCTCAAGGTATCGTCTTCATGAATTCAAAACTCAGATTCTACCCTAGTAGTCACCTTATTTCTAATCTTTCTTAAGGATTTGTCTTCAACTTGTTTTTCCTTAATTTTTTAAAAAATTGATGGTTATAGGGATAAAGCACCCAAGATGTTTTATAATTCCCCATGGTTCATGAGTTTAAGATTCAACTTTTTTATTTCCTCGCACAACTCATCGGCTACCACTAAAGCATTTATTCTATGACTTGATTTTCTACTAAGAGCATCTGCAATAATGTTTGCCTTTCCCTTATGATACTAGATATCTAAATCATAGTCTTTGATTGACTCTAGCCATCGATGTTGGCGCATGTTTAAGTCTTTCTGAGTAAAGATGTATTTGAGGCTCTTATGGTTTGTGAATATTTTATAGGTGACGCCATAAAACTAATGTCACCAAATCTTCATGGAAAACACAATCGTGGAAAACTCTAGGTTATGAGTAGGATATTTGGCTTAATACGACTTCATCTGACACATCCTAACCCATGTTTTGAGGCATCGCTGTATACCTCAAATCCTTCATTCCCATCAAGCAATGTTAGTACTGGAGAGGTAGTCAACTGCTCTTTGAGGGTTTGAAAAGCCGACTCACACTTTTCATTCAACAAAAATTTAGTCTCCTTTTTCATCAGGGTGGTCATTCGTCGGGATATTTTGAAAAATTCTCTAACAAACCTCTTATAATACCCCGTTAAACCTAAGAAACTTCTAATGTCAGTCACGTTCTTTAGAGTAGGTCATTTGCTAATAGCTTTAATTTTTGCAGGGTTTATATAAACACCTTCCTTGGAAATGTAATGCCATAAGAATGCTACTTACTCTAACCAAAACTCACATTTGTAAAATTTTGCATACAATTCATTACTTCTAAGGGTTTTCAAAATGGTTCTCAAGTTTTTGGCATAATCCTCCTTATTCCTTGAATACACTAGAATATCGTCAATGAATACTATTATGAATTTGTCTAGGTACTCGTAAAATACTCGGTTCATTAGATTTATAAAGATAGCGGGTGCATTGGTCAACCCAAAAGGCATAATTATAAACTCATATTGCCCATAATGAGTTCTAAAGGTGGTCTTTTAAATGTCCCTATAAGAGATTCACAATTTTTGGTATCACAATATCAAATCGATTTTGGAGAATACACTCACCCCCTTCAGCTGGTCAAATAGGTTATTTATTCTAGGTAATGCATACTTATTTTTCACAATCACATTAATCAGCTCCCTATAATCAAGGATGTCAACCTGGGGAAGTGATAACCGTTCTTTTAGGTTGTTTAACTAAAAGAATGGTTATACAAACAAAATTTGTAAACACCCTAATACTACTACAACTAGTGTAGTGGTAAGTCGGGGATCGAACCACAAGGACAAGGGGCGATAGTTTCTAGACTTGATGCAAAGGGTTTATATGGGGATTTGATAGAACTATACTAATAACAGAAAAGTAAAGCAAGAATTAAAAAGATGATATGCTATGAAAGGAAAACGGGGATAGATCAGTTCCACCCTAGGAAGGATAATCGAACTATCAATACGCTAAATTAGGAGAAATCAGTCAACAATAAATCATGACACTCAAGATGACGAGAGGAAGTTTGTGACCCTATAAACCACATGAACAACCTATAATTGCCCTATGTCTCCAAAAGAGTGGCAGGACAAGATTCGCATCGAATATCAATCAATCAACCATCAACAATCTCAAATCCTAACTCTACGCATGAAGAACGAGCCAACCTAGGGTTTTACAAATCAAACCCCTAAGAAAACTACTCACACATAGTAATAAAGACTAGGGCATAAAAAACAAAAAATAACATGATTGAAAGCACGAACGATTTCAATGTAGTGAACAAGAGAACAAAAACAAAGACCTATAACAAAACTGACAACTACTCTATCAAAACCGTAAAAGAAGCAACGATAATAGCAAGTGGAATGAAATTCAGAAAAACAATACTTGAAAGCATTAAACAAAATAAAACAGAAAAGAATCGATACCTTGCATAAATGAAATAGCGTGAACGAAAGAGAATCCGAATCCGAAATACAAAGCTTGAAAACAAGAACAACGAAAGCTATAAATCTAAACTAATGCATGAATGAAATGAAAAGCTTTAAAGTGATGTTCTAGGTTGAGGCACAAAAGCTCTCAAAGTAGGCATGAGGGTTATTTACAGAATAAGGGGGTATTTATACCCTAGGGACATAAGGGTGTAAAACCCTAGAAAAACCCTCGAGCGCCGGCTAAAGAAAGAACCAAAAGCTGCAGGAAAGAAGACCATTCGGCTATTCCCGAGAGCTTGAGTTATGTGCTTGAATCCCTGTCTTCCATTCCACCGAATGGATGTCAGATTCGGTTGAATCTGAACCTGGAGCTTGCTGAACAACTCCTTTGAAGTGTCTAATGGCTTCTAGAGTTTATGGGATCTTCGAGAGTGACTTGGAACACATGCCCAAGCTATGATACGCGCATCTAAACTCTTGATAAGAGTGTCAAGACACGTCTCATTTTACCTCGAAATCATCAAAAGTACCTGAAATAATCTAAAAACAGCTCGAGGACAAGATCAAGGTAAAATCGGATGTAATGTGCATAAAAACAATACAAAATAGCGAGACTCGACACTAAAATAGGGTTGTAAACATGCTCTAAAACGAGCACATTAGGAAGCACCCTTTGTTACTATTAGACAAATTCCTTCTTTTCTTTTCTTTTTGTTCTTTGCCATAACGCCCATTCTATGATGAGTGGGAAGAATAATAACTAATTATTACACGGATGAGATTAAGAACACCTGATCAGTGTAAAATTCTTACCCCAAGAATTGACGAGCAAGTATTACACCAAGAATTGACGAGCAGATTCATTTTTTTAAGTATTACACCAAGAAAATCTTTGTGGGGTTCTTGCTAGGGTGACTCTCACTCTAGTGGGAAGAAGGCAGGTGGGAACAAGTGAAGCGAGAGCAAGTTCCTGTGGCGGGTGATAACCGTTCTTTTAGGTCGTTTAACTAAAAGAATAGTTATGAAAACTAAATTTATAAACACCCTAATACTACTACAACTAGTGTAGTGGTAAGTCGGGGATCGAACCACAAGGACAAGGGGCGATAGCTTTTAGACTTGATGCAAAGGGTTTATTTGGAGACATGATTAGATGAATCTAATGACAGAAAATAAAGCAAGAACTAAAATGATGTTATGCTATGAAGGGAAAACGGGGACAGATAAGATCCAGCCTAGGAAGGACAATCAAACTATTAATACGCTAAATTAGGAGAAACCAACCAACAATGAATCATGACACTCAAGATGACGAGAGGAAGTTTGTGACCCTATACATCACATGAATAACCTATAATCGGCCTATGTCTCCAAAGGAGTGGCAGGACAAGATTCGCATCGAATATCAATCAATCAATCATTAACAATCTCAAATCCTAACTCTACGCATGAAGAACGAGCCAACCTAGGGTTTCACCAATCAAACCCCTAAGAAAACTACTCACACATAGTAATAAAAACTAGGGCATAAACAACGAAAAAGAACATGATTGAAAGGACGAACGAATTGAATGTAATGAACAAGAGGACGAAAAACAAAGACCTATAATAAAACCGACAACTACTCTATCATAACAGTAAATGAAATAACGATAATAGCAAGAGGAATGAAATTCAGAAAAACAATACTTGAAAGCATTAAACGGAATAAAACAGAAAAGAATCAATACCTTGCATAAATGAAATTGCATAAACGAAAGAGAAACCGAATCCGAAATACAATGCTTGGAAACAAGAACAATGAAAGCATTAAATCTAAACTAAAGCATGAAGGAAATGAAAAGCTTTAAAGTGATGTTCTAGGTTGAGGCACAAAAGCTCTCAAAGTAGACATGAGGGTTATTTACAGAGCAAGAGGGTATTTATACCCTAGGGACATAAGGGGTAAAACCCTAGGAAAAACCCTCGAGCGCCGGCCTAAGAAAGAACCAAGAAAGTCGGAAATAGGCTCTATTCGACCGAATGGAGGGAGGATTTGGCCAAATGAGTGGCCATTCCGCCGAATAGGAATGCCATTCGCCTATATCAGAAACTTGGTATTTTTCCACCCTGACCACCATTCGGCTGAATGAGTACAACCATTCGGCCGAATGTGTCTTGATTCGGCCGAATGAGTCTTCATTCGGCTATTCCCGAGAGCTTGATTTATGTGCTTGAATCCCTGTCTTCCATTCGACCGAATGGATGTCAGATTCGGTCGAATCTGAACTTGAACCTTGCTGAACAGCTCCTTTGAAATGTCTAATGGCTTCTGGAGTTTATGGGATCTTCGAGAGTGACTTGGAATGCATGCCCAAGCTATGATACGCGCATCTAAACTCTTGATAAAGGTGTCAAAGCCTCGAACATGTCTCATTTTACCTCGAAATTATCGAAATCACCTGAAATGACCTAATAACAGCTCGAGGACAAGATCAAGGTAAAATTGAATGTAATGTGCATAAAACCAATATAAAAGCATGAGACTCGACACGAAAATGGGGTTGTAAACGTGCTGTAAAACGAGCACATCAACTTCCCCCAAGACAAACCTTTGCTAGTCCCTAGCAAATGAACTAGCAAGGCAACACCGTGAGCAAAGCTCATGAAACGCAAGGTGAGCGGAAAACAAGACAATGCCAACCGTGTACGCGCAAAACTCTTCCTTAACCATGGGTGTGCAAGTACAATGGGATCAAAAGAGCATAATACCAAGATGAACAACATCTTCTACAGATTTGGGATTATTGGAAAAGCTACAACACAGGCCATGCCACCCACTACCTAATGAGGTCACAGGTCCACGCTCCTTATGTTATTTCCCAAAAGATGTAGAAAATTTCTAGTACGCTCGTGTGTTTAATATGGTATGTGTTTCGCTCAGAATCATCCAACTTAAGATGAGTCGGGAATTAAACACTCAATCAAGGAGAAATCTTAGGGATTGTATCCTATCTACTCTCCAGCACAGAACTTGCTAATCAGGCCAAGTCGGACAAGTTTGGAAACGGTTGCAATGTAGGCTGGGATCAAGGTAGGGTAAAATTTGGGGATGTGGAGTTCAAATACAGGATAGTAAGCAATCCAAGGTAATCAAACCAAGGACACCTACAACTTCTAGATACGCATAAATGAACTCATTACACCAACTTTATTCTCGAATTTCTCTTTTTCTATTTTTTTTCTATTTCTTTTCTTTTTCTTTCTTTTTTTTTCTTTTTTTCCTTTTTGTTTTCAAGCTCATGTTTCTGAAATAAACTAAGAGTAATGTAAAGAGTCATGTCATACGACAACGATTTTTCAAACCAAAATCTTTCACCAAAATGCAACGGGCACCACTTCACTATGATCACTTGACTATCCTCTAGGTAAGAAGAGGGAATATTTGGCTCATGTGGAGTTAGGTGATGTAGTTACGAAGAAAAAGTAAAGACACAAAATTGGCTTACCCTAAAGTCAATCGATATTCATGGTAGGCAATTTGGCCATGTAGCTGTAACTACAAACGTGTTATCATCCCTGGCCTTTAGAAAAGAAGACTATGATGGAGAACAGACACAATACTTAGACTCTCTAACTAGCACTTAATAACATAGGACTCACAATGGAGTCCTAGAAGGCTCAATACTCACTAGGCTAGTCAAAATGTGCCTCAATAGGTAGTCATCCAAGCCACAAACCAAGCAAGACCAGATCCCCCAAGTCAGGTGGAAAACAGTCAATCATTCGGTCCCAAAACAAGCACAAGGCTAGGAAAAACATGAGTATGCATAAGACCACTATAATGTACATGTCAAGAGCTAGCATGTCAGTTTCACAACTCAAGCACATTAATCTTAACACACCTAGACATGCAAAGAAACACTAAAACAAAAACCAAGTTAATAGTTTCAATAATGCTGATCTTTCAAAGCTTTGAAAACACAAGGACCCTCCCCCAAGCCAGCTCAAGAGCCGTCTCGGCACTTGGGAAAGGAGAAACAAAAGGGAGAAAGATCAGCATTATATAAGCTATTGCTATATAAATAAACAAACAAAACAAACATCGGGTTATCTCCTGTAAGTACTTTTGTTTAACGTTGGTAAGTTCGACACATTTAGGTACAAGCTTATACAGAAAAAGAAAACAACGAAATCATACCTACCGTAGGAGTGGATTCATTCCTAGCATCACCATCACCTCCAGCATGGGGAGTAAAAACTCTCCACCGAGCCGCTGTGGCGGAAGTAAGCAATGGAGAACCAGGGTCATCTAGAGGTGGGTTATAATGCGGGGCTCCCCCAAGCCAGGGTGGAGCCATCGGCCTCTTTTTAGATTTTCTTTTTCTAGCCCTTTTCCGTTTATGGGCTGGCTTGTCAGTTCCCTCAGATTTATAATACATCTCCGTTGGCGGAGCAATTCCCTTTGTAGCCCCAAAAACAATACGCTCTTGCGCGTCCTCCTCATCTGACACCTCAACTATCATTGGGGCAACAAAACCATTACACCTCCCAACCTCTTTCGCAGCTTCATTCTCGAACACCCCAAAGGAAAAAATCCGCTCGACCATGGGTTCCATTGAAGACTTAGAAAAGGCAAACATGACCTTCTCTTGGGCTACCCTGACGGTTATAGTTTCTGATTCACAGTCGATCAAGGCACCCAAAGTTTTCAAAGCATCCCTCCCTAAGATAAGGGGAGTATAAGGATCCTCGGCCATATCAAGCACCACAAAGTCACATGGTACCACTATGTTCCCTACTTGGATCGGAAGGTCCTAAAACTCCCCACATGGCACTTTTATACTACGGTCGGCCAGCTGGATTGTTTTCTTCGAAGGCTTAAGCTCACAAGTTAGCTGTTTGGCAATGGACATTGGCATTAGGCTAATGAAGGCCCCAAGGTCAGTAAGTGCTCCCTTAGAATTGAGTTTTCCAAGGGTGACTGGGAGCACAAAGGGTCCTCTAGCTTTTTCTTTCTTTACCCATGTGCCCTGAATGATGATACTTACATGCTCTGGTAAATTAATAACCTCGCCCTCAAGTTTTCTCTTATTCCTTAAGAGGGTTTTCAGATACTGAGCATATTGTGGCATTTGCTCCATGGCCTCTAAAAATGGTACGTTCATTTCAAGTTGCCTCATATGCTCTAGGAATTTAAGAAACTTTTCTTGCAATTGCTTCTCTACCTTCTTGTAAGGAAAAGGTAGAGGCGGAGCATGTTGACGCTCAAGTTTCCTCCATTCCTGTATCTCCCTCCATCTCTCATCTTCATCTTTCTTCTCCCTCTCATGCCAATGATTTCGACATTGTGCCCCTCATTTTCTTCACCACCCTCCTTTTCTTCTCTTCCCTCAAGGTTCTCCTTGTGCTCATTTTCTCTTAGACAACCACTACCCTTCAAGGAATCTTCCCCTAAATCCTCTCCATTAGCTACTACTGGAGCAGGATATGAGGTTCCAGATCATTAGAAGATTGCCTTATAGGTGTGATGCTTAGGGTTAGACTCAGGAGAGTTTTGTGGTGGAGGTTCGGTGGATGGGTTTTGTTGAGGGTGAGAAGGAAGTAGCAATGGTGGGGGTGGACTAGCCATCTGCGCAAGCTGTGATTCAAACAACTTTTGCTGCGCTTGAAGTTGTTGCATTTGATTTATCAAAGTTTGATTGATTTGCGAGAGGGTTTGATTTTGCTGCGCAAGGGAGTTCACTTGGGTGGAAAGGAATTCATTAGTTGGAGGCAGGTTTGGTTGAGGCTGTGTAAATAGATATGGTATTTTGGTGTTGGGTCTTGGCATTTGAGGGTACGGCCTATTCCTATTCGGCCTAGGAAAACTCCCATTCGCTTAATTGGTAGAGTTGTACCCTTGGTAGGAGTTCCCTTGGTTAGAATTTGGATTGAAGGGAGGTCTAAAGGGTTGATTGTTGTAAGGACCTTGCTGAGCAAACCCTTGGTTTTGACCACCATACCCTACTGCTGCCACATAATCGGGATTATACCCGTATCCATCATAGTTCATGACTGGGGTTCCTTCTTAGTTATACCCCCCACAATTAATAACCGCTATGTGCTCGGAATTTGCACCCCCACAATATGATGTATCATGGTTGGTGCCCCCACAGATTCTACATGAAAAGGGCGTCTCTTTAACCGATGATACATTGGAGCTACCTTGGGTGCATTTGAAATTGGACAGCTTCTTATCCATGATAGCTTCGATTTTTGAACTAATCGTGTCCAAGTTGCTTGAATCCATCCCTCTTCTCGGTAATCCACTACCCCTTGCTCCTCCCCAAGAGCTATTTTTAGCAACCTTCTAAATCTTAGCCTTCACTTGGTTGCATGGGACTTTCGAGAGTTGGCCACCAACAACCGAGTCTAGGAGTGCCTTGGTGGAGTCATTTAGACCATCATAGAAGAATGTATTGAGATGGTTCTCCCCGTACTCATGATGGGGGCATGCTCTTATCATTCTCTAAAACTGACTCCAAGTGGCACTAAGGTTCTCATCATCCTCTTGAGTGAATGACGCAATTTTCTTACGCCAATCCTGCGTTCGAACTGTGGGATAAAACCTTTCTAGAAATGCTGTCTTTAATTGAGCCCAATAAATGATTGAGTTGGGCTCCAGGCATTTATACCAATCCCGAGCATCACCAGATAAACTTAAGTGAAATAGATGCATCCGTACATAATCCGGGCTATTGGGGCATGGAGGTGTGAGACCGCAAATATCTGAGAATGCCTCTAAGTGTTGGAGAGGGCATTCGTTTCTCAAACCGCAAAAAGGGGTCTCTTTCACCATCCGGGTGAATTGAGGATGTATGTGATAAGGGTTCGGGGCTATTGGTAACACTACACCTCCTTGAAATTCTTGGGACCCAGGCGTCCCAAATTGACCAAAAAGTTGTTGGTGGTTTTCGTCCATTAGTGGTGTAGGGGGGTTGGAAGTATTTAGTTGTGATGAGGTTTGGGTTGGAATTCTCCGTTTGCTGCGTTGAACCTCAGGGTCATATGGTTCTAGTTGTTGATTTGATCTGCGTGTACTATATGGCATGCAAACAAAACTAGAGACCAAGCGTAAGTATTGACAAGCAAACTACTAGTCAATAATAAAAATAAAACAAAATGACTTACACCAAGACTATAATCTAAACACAACGCCTTGTCCCCGACAACGACACCATTTTGATAACCGTTCTTTTAGGTCGTTTAACTAAAAGAATAGTTATGCAAACTAAATTTATAAACACCCTAATACTACTACAACTAGTGTAGTGGTAAGTCGGAGATCGAACCACAAGGACAAGGGGCGATAGCTTTTAGACTTGATGCAAAGGGTTTATTTGGAGACGTGATTAGATGAATCTAATGGCAGAAATAAAGCAAGAACTAAAACGATGTTATGCTATGAAGGGAAAATGGGGACAGATCAGATCCACCCTAGGAAGGACAATCAAACTATTAATACGCTAAATTAGGAGAAATCAGTCAACACTGAATCATGACACTCAAGATGACGAGAGGAAGTTTGTGACCCTATAAATCACATGAACAACCTATAATCGCCCTATGTCTCCAAAGGAGTGGCAGGATAAGATTCACATCGAATATCAATTAATCAATCATTAACAATCTCAAATCCTAACTCTATGCATGAAGAACGAACCAACCTAGGGTTTCACCAATCAAACCCCTAAGAAAACTACTCACACATAGTAATAAAAACTAGGGCATAAATAACGAAAAAGAACATGATTAAAAGGACGAATGAATTAAATGTAATGAACAAGAGGACAAAAACGAAGACCTATAATAAAACCGACAACTACTCTATCATAACAGTAAATGAAACAACGATAATAGCAAGAGGAATGAAATTCAGAAAAACAATACTTGAAAGCATTAAACGAAATAAAACAGAAAAGAATCAATACCTTGCATAAATGAAATTGCGTGAACGAAAGAGAAACCGAATCCGAAATACAACGCTTGAAAACGAGAACAACGAAAGCTGTAAATCTAAATAAAGATGAAGGAAATAAAAAGCTTTAAAGTGATGTTCTAGGTTGAGGTACAAAAGCTCTCAAAGTAGGCATGAGGGTTATTTACAGAGCAAGAGGGTATTTATACCTTAGGGACATAAGGGGTAAAATCCTAGGAAAAACCCTCGAGCATCGGCCTAAGAAAGAACCAAGAAAGTCGGAAATAGGCTCCATTTGGCCGAATGGAGGGAGGATTCGGCCGAATGAGTGGCCATTAGGCCGAATAGGAATGCCATTCGCCTATATCAGAAACTTGGTATTTTTCCACCCTGTCCACCATTTGGCCGAATGAGTACAACCATTCGGTCAAATGTGTCTTGATTCGGCCGAATGAGTCTTCATTCGGCTATTCCCGAGAGCTTGATTTATGTGCTTGAATCCCTGTCTTCCATTCGACCGAATGGATGTCAGATTTGGTCGAATCAGAACCTGAACCTTGCTGAACAGCTCCTTTGAAATGTCTAATGGCTTCTGGAGTTTATGGGATCTTTGATAGTGACTTGGAACGCATGCCCAAGCTATGATATGCGCATCCAAACTCTTGATAAAGGTGTCAAAGCCTCGAACACGTCTCATTTTACCTCGAAATTATCGAAATCACCTGAAATGACCTAACAACAGCTCGAGGACAAGATCAAGGTAAAATTGAATGTAATGTGCATAAAACCAATTTAAAAGCATAAGACTTGACACTAAAATGGGGTTGTAAACGTGCTCTAAAACGAGCACATCAGCGGGTTGTCTTCACGGTATAGAACTCAATGTAGTCCTTTTGGTGCGGAGCTTTCTTGATCAATTATCTAACTTTAATGAAGAAAAACGGTGTTTTATTTTTTTCTATATGATTTAATATATTATTATTTAAGAATGCTCCTAATATTAGAAGGATCTAAGCTACCTAGATCTTTGTAGGTACGGATATCTGAAAAAAGAAGAAAACGGAACTCTTTAGCTCTTGCTTTAGCTACTTACTTGGTAACTAGCTTTGTACCTCACCCCGAGAGCTCTAAGGTGCGTAGCTTGCTTGTTAAAGCGGTCTTTATCTTCCTCCAATGCGGGATAGGTTTCCCTAGTCCAGTCCTCTAATAATAGTTCTCTATACATCAACTCATGGTACTCCCCGGGCCCCTAACAACAGAAATCCTAGGTTAGCTTCAGGACTCATTAAGCAGTGCGATAGGGAAAGGGCTATAAAGTAAGGTCAAGAGCATAGCCTCATGCTTCCATCTTTTTTCTTCATAAACAGCACCGGAGGTCCCTAGGGTGATACACTAGGTCTGATAAACCCCTTGTCAAACATCTCTTGTAACTAGGTCTTCAATTTTGCTAATTTAGTTGGTGCCATTCTGTAAGGTGCCTTAGAAATGGGTGAAGCTCCGGGAATTAGGTCTTTGGTGAACTCGACTTCACTACTAGGTGGCATTCTCGAAACTTCATATGGGAAAACATATGAAAACAGATTTACTATGGGAATGTCTTCTATTCTCCTACACTCTCCCATTTTAAATTCCTAGACACTACAAAGATATATTGGGCATCCCTTGGTTACTAACTTCCTTATTAATATTATCAAGATTAATCCATATCCCTTAGATTTCCCAAATCATCTATAGGACATGGTTTTCCCCAAAGGACTCCTTCGGTGTACTTTTTGCATTTCATAATCTATTTTGGCCTTGTATAAACTTAGTCAATCCATCCCTAGTATTATGTCCAAGTCTCCCAAGTCAACTTCTATGAGGTCAGATGGGAAAATAGTCTCCCTCATCTTCAAAGATAAATTCTTATGGAGCCTAGTGTGAGGAATTACCTTACATGTAGGTAAGAAAACAAACAACTCAACATGACTTGACTAAGATAAATTTAACTGATTCACTATAGATGCAGTAATAAAGGAATAGGTTTCACCAATCTAATAAGGTTTTCACAATAATAGGGTTAATAGAGAAATACCAGTAACTACATCGGAGGATCTCTCCACCTCCTTCTTGTCCATAACAGACAGGCGCCCGGAATTATTGTCTTTGTTCTGGCTAGTATTGTTGCTAGCTTTGAAGTTGTTGCTGTTGCTAGAGTTGTTGTTGTTGTTACCACAGCTGTAAGGTTTCCCATTTTGGTTACCTAGTTTGTTGTAAGGTTACCCAACTCTTGGTTTTTTTGCTCGACCTAATTCCCATTCCTAGGTCTCTTTGTGTTTTTCTAGTTGTTCCTATGGTGCCGAAAGTCTTTTCTTTTATCCCTAGAATGGATACCTTCAATGGGATCTCTAACACTCAACCCAGACAAGTAAGCTGCTCTCTTATAAACCTCGTCTAGGATTTTGAAAATTTTTCCTCCTAAATATCTCTAAAGTTGCCTAGTTATCCCTTGCTCAAATATTTGTACCTTTAGTTCTTTAACGGGTACTACCTTAGGAGAAAACCTAGCTAGGTTGGTGAACTTATGATAGTAGTCTAAAATGGTCGTACTACCCATTTGAAGGTTAATGAATTCTTGAACCTTCCCTTTCCTCAAGTAGAGAGGGTAAAACTTGGCTCTCAAAGCCATTTTAAAGGTTTCCCACCCTAATTGTGGTTGGGCTTTATGTCTAGTAGAATGGTCTCAACACCATCTATTATCCTCATCCTTTAAATACATAGATGTTTGATCTACTCTTATCTCATCAAGACAATTCATAGCTATGAATATTTTATCAAACTCATGCTCCTAGTTCTCTAAAAAGGTAGGGTCAACTCCCCCTTAAAGATAGGTGGTTTTACTTGAGCTAGTTTCTTAAACATTTCTGCATGGGGGTTAAGCAAATCCCACGGTTCTGGCTCAATTGCACAACAAGTGCGTGGATGGCCTCGGCCAAGGAATTCGTTTCTTGTCATTGTAATTCTATGCTTGGATGGTATAGTAAACTAATTCAAGATAGAGACACCTATGATAAAAAATCACCTCTAATAAGGAAAAACATAGATTTTAGACTCGACCTCTTAAATTTAGTTCATTTGACAATTCTTGAGCAATTCCTCCCTAAACAATACTAGAGACCTCTTTCGGTTATCAATAGCTTCCTTCAAATGCAATTAAGCCTAGTTTTTTGAAATCATGCATAGAAAGACATTAAACACAACATTATCAAGTCTTAATGCTTATGACATCTACTTTCTTGATAGCACTCAAACCTTAACCAAGGATTCTAAAATAGATTACGAAGCAACTTTTGTTGTGAACTTAATCCATGTCATTAATCAACTAAGTCTAGTCTGATAAGTCTCAATTATACTTATATATGGGTCTTTTAACACTATTTGCAGGTAGTTATTTGCATTTTAGTTCAATTTTGATCGAATTATGCTCTTTTGAATTTATATGATGCGTTCATGGGGTTTCGTAGTGTTTGTGATGTTTTTAAGGATCCCTTAGTATCATAGGACAAGTTCAAGATCTACAAGAGGATCCTACGAGGCCTAATCTAGATATAGAACATGAATTCAAGGGAACCCAAACAAAGGAGGAAGCAAAGAAGCCGAATAGGAGTCTAAAACAAGGAGACTTAGTCGAGTATGCAAAGGACTCAACCGAGTCGATGCACCAAAATAGGCAGAAAGTGGCTTTCAAGCAAAAAAGTGAAGAAAGGAATGACACTCAATTGAGTATTAGAGCACTCGATCAAGTCCTCACTCATTCAACTAATTCTAACATGCACAAAACATTGCAAAAGGAGAAGACACTCGATCGAATACCAATTCCACTAGATAAGTCCCCTCCGCTGGGCTTTTCTACGCAGCATCTATTGAGGCCAAAATGTTATATATATATATATATATATATATATATATATATATATATATATATATATATATATATATATATATATATATATATATATATATATATATATTGCTTTTCTAGGTTTTAAAGGATGTGCTTCCATAAGTCTCAAGTACTCTCTAGATTCTCTATTGTTCTCTTAGATTTTCATTGAAGCACATAGATTTGTATTACAATTTAGCCTTATTGACATTGAATTTCGGGTTGTGTTTATATTTAGATTTCACTACTTTGTTCTCTCTATTGATTAGTATATTTTCTATATTTTATTATGTCTACTACTATTGTTTGCTTTGTTTTAATAGTCAATATGTGTGAGTAGTTCTCTACTCTAGGATCCCGATGAACCTTAATATAGGTTAAGCATAGATGAATCCAAAAAACTAAATCTTAATGCTTAAATCAATTCTTTTAATCTATGATTGGATTTAACACCAATAAAATACTAGATGTAGTTGATTAATGACATGGATTAAGCTCAACAACGAGAGCCGGTTGATAATCTAAATTAGAATCATATGTTAAGGTATGAGTGATGATTACGAAAGTAGATGTCATGACCATTAAGACTTTGCTAATTTTGTGTTTAATATTTTTTATTGCATGACTCCATGAGAAAGGTATGATTTCTTTAGGGGAAAGCTATTAATACTAGAGAGAGACCCTTGTACTGTTTAGGGCGCATTCATCTTAGGAATTGCATTGTGTGTTGAATTTTAGGGATTGGGATAAAAATTTATATCTAGTTATATTATTAGGGATTTATTATCCTAGATGTTTGTCTCATATTGATATATGTCACTAGATAAATTGCATTTTAGCTCATTTTAGTCTAGTGTCTAGTATAGTTTATAATCTTCCTTGTTTCGTAACCTTCCTAACAGAAGTTAGAATAGTAGATAACAATAGATCCTCGATGCTTTCTTGGGATTCCAACCCTACTTACCCAAACTACATTAGTTTAGGTGGATAGGTTTTTTTTAATAGGGTAGCGACATCCCTATCATAGTCTTTTAATGAGATTCAAACTAATCCTAGATAAAAAAAAATTACGTAATGAATTGAGGTTTCAGGGTTTGATATTCATCTGTGACTAATCTATGTTAGGGTTCATCTAAATCCTAGATTAGAAGAATACTCACACATATTAATCATGAAAACAACATATATAAATAGAGAAAACATAAATGTAAAACATAAATTTAACAAGAGAAATAAGAGGGAATAAGTACTTGTAGAATAACAGGAAATAAATCAAGAATTATTAATTACAACAGCTTAAATCCTTCAAACTTCAATGGGTGCTTTAAAGTAATGCATAAAATTAAGAGAAAACTACTATAAACCAATGTTTTGTGCTTCCCTAAAACCTAGAAAACTAACTTAGTTAAATAGGATTTACACGGGCTTGAATAAGGAAAGTGCCAAAAAACCAGCCTAGGACAATACACTCAGATGAGTGCTCTCTCTTTAAGCTAGAAACGATAGATCAGAAGAAAAGTAGAAATTCCAGCATAGACTCGGGTGAGTGCTCTACACACTTGTCTAAGTTCCTTTGTTTTTTTTTCACTTTTTTAGCTCATGCCTCCTTTATGCCAATTCAGGCCTTGCATTCGGACGAGTGCTCTGAAGGGCTCGTCTAAATCTCCCCTATTCAAGCTTAAATAAATAAAAGCTTCACTCCTTTACTTCATAATGATTTAGCTATCAATCGTCAACTCCCAATACACTTGTTGTACTCCATAACGACTCTCAAGGCTTCATGGATCGCTTCACAACATCTCGAACTCATATCAACAAGGCGGGATTGCTCTAGTATTCTTGAAAAAGATTTAAAAAAAAACTTACAAACACATGTGAATGCATCATATGAGAGCAACGAAGCTAAAACTAACTAAAAATTAAATTAAAATGCAACTAAACTACAAGCAAAAGGACCTAAAACATCCCTAAATCACTCAAATGGGACTTATCATCTAATCGCCAATTTTGCCACTCACTAGTAGAAAACAATTCAATTTCTTTACCCCAATTGTTGCGGTTAAATACATTTCGAAGCACATAACAATAAGTGCTGCGGTTATTCAAACAACCGTAACACTTATAACACGTGCTGCAGTTATAAAAATAACCGCAACATTTATTACAAGAGCTGCGATTATTTGAAATAATCGCAGTACTTATGATCACAAGTGCTGTGGTTATTTCAAATAACCGTAGCATTTAATCAGTCATATATTATATTCCTGGGGGAAGATTAAATGTTACGGTTATTTCAAATAACCGCAAGACTTGTGATTTATAAGTGCTGCGGTTATTCAAATAACTGCATCACTTGTTCATTAATATATAAACCCAGCCTTTTCTGTTCCAGGCCATTCAAAACATGAAAACTTTCCCAGACTCCCAACACTTCAGCGCACGAAAAAAAAAACCTAACCCCTAACCCCATAACCTAACACCCCACTACCTAAGTTTAAAAACCCAGGCCATTTTGTCTCTAACCCTAACCTTATAACACCCACTACCTAAGTTTCTCCACTCGTGCCTCCATGGATATGTATATGCATTTTGAAACTTACTCATCTCTCCCATTTTGAAGAAGTCTACATACTCCAAAGCTCAAAATCACGGTTTGTTTATGCCTTGAACTCTAGTATATATTTTTTTTTAAAATTTTTTTGTCCATAATTTGTTAATATATAAATGCAAAGATGAAAAACTCTTATATTTTCAGATCTATATGTTATATGTTGTGTTTATGAAAGAATAAGCCTTAAAAATCGAATTTCATAGATTATAGGGTGTTAGAGGCCTTTTTTTGGAGATAATGAGTGGACAAATCCCCCATTGGAGTATTTTCCCCTGTAGATCTCAAAAAAATACCTAGTTTAGACATATTATAAGTCTCATTCGGAGTCCCATAGCCAATTTTATGGCTTCTCAAAGTTTTTTTTCAATATCTTAAATAATACGTCACCGAGGCCGCTAAAGGGTAACATAGTTGTGTAGTACCTCTAAAAATAGGTGGTTTCAAAAAAAAATTTACACCATTCGGACTACTGGGCTAAGAGATATGCCTCTTCGAACTTTACGAAACCTTGGAATAGCATCCGAAATCTATGAAGAATGAATTAGTTGTTTATTTTGAGTACAAAATATTGTAGATTGCGATTTTACGTGTGAAAACGAGTGGTCATAATAGAATTTTCGATTTATATGCTTCACGATTGATCATTTCTTAGCTTTTCTTATCTTTTATGACCTATTAATTTTAATTTTTTTTTTGTTTTGATAACCATAAATTATTGGGGTTTTACCAAAAAACCGCAGCAAATAATGCTAAAAAATATATATTTTTTATTTTTAAAAAATATTTGCTGCGGTTTTTCTAATAACCGCAGTGATGTGCTCGTTTTAGAGCACATTTATTACCTCGTTTTAGTGTCAAGTCTCATAGTTTTGTATTAGTTTTATGCATATTATGCTTGATTTTACCTTGATCTTGTTTTCGAGTTGTCTTAAGTCCATTTCAGGTACTTTTGATGATTTCAAGGTGAAATGCGATGCATTCGAGCCTTTGACACGCGTATCATAGCTTGGGCAAATGTTTCAAGTCACTCATGAAGATCCCATGGAGTGCAGAATAGGAAAGAAGTGAAAAGAGGAATGCAGGGTCTCAGATTCAACCGAATCTAAGACACATTCAACCGAATAATTGCATATTTGACCGAATCTGAGACAGAGTCGGTCGAATGCGTGACAGACCATAGAGCATTTGACCCTTGCCACTGGGAATGCCGAATGGAACTCATTCGGGCGAATGAGCTTCCATTCGGCCGAATCAACATCCTCATTCGGGTGAATGCTGGACAGAGATCGATTCTTCGGAGCCTCTGGAATAGGCGAATGTATGTGCATTCGGGCGAATGGGATTGTATTCGACCGAATGGGACTTGTATTCGAGTGAATGACAGTGTTTCTCTCCGGATCAACTACTTCTTTTTAGGGCCGGCACATATGCATTTTAGGGTTTTCGTAGGTTTTTCTTATTTTGTTATAAATACCCCTTCCTTTGATGTGAGGAAGGGAGAGCTAGGTTTTATACTTTTATGCACTTTTAGATTTCTTTAGCCTCCAAATTTTTTTAGTTTTAGCTTTCGGTTTTCAGTTTCCTTAACGCTTTGTAGTTCGAATTATGTTCATGGATATCAAATTGAAGCTTTTATGAGTTTAATCTCTTCCTTTGCTCTTAATTAATTGCTTTACTTCATTACATGCCTAGTTCTATATTTGTCGGTTATTAGCATAATTTCTGATTTTGTTTTCATTCTCATGATTTCGTTCCATGTTCGTTTCTTTTGCATCGTTGAATATCTTTATGTTTCTAAGCATGAATATGTGTGAGTAATTCCTTTAGGGGTTTTGATTGGTGAAACCCTAGGAAAGCTATGATCTATATTGCTTAAGGTTGTATAAACGATGATAATAAATAGTTTCGGAATCCGATGCGAATCTTGTCCTGCCACTCCTTTGGAGAATAAGGCGATTATAGGTCGTTCGTTATGATTTGTGAGATCACCAACTTCCTCTCGTATTTTTGGATGTCCATGCTAGTTATTGTCAGATTTTCTCTAACCTATTATGTTTGGTTTCTAAAGCTTCATTCCTAGGCTGAATCTAATCTTATCCCCATTTTTCTCTATTTGACTTACTGTTTAATTCATCGTGATCTGCATTCTCGTTGTTAGTTTAGTTGATTTTCTAAATCCAAATAGTCCAGTTGTGTTAAGAGTTAAAGTCTTGATATACCTTGTCTTCGTGGTTCGACCCCCTACTCCACTATACTCGTATAGTTCGTACGTTGGAATAAATTTGTTTGCATAACTTGTCTTTTAGTTAACGACCTAAAATACCGGTTATCACGCAACAATTGATGTTTTATTGCTGCGTCTAAAAAACCGCAGCATTTGTTGATTTTCCATGTGCTTCGCCTATATGTGCTCCGTATCAATAACCGCAACATTTAAAGCTAAAAAACCGCAGCAAATAGACATTTCTCTACTAGTGACTGTCCATTTCCACGCCCCTGCTTTGTCTGGCCTTTTCGACTTAATTTTTTGGGGTTTTGTGGAGAAAGTTTGATTTGTTAGAATGTGATAGTTAGCAGTAAAAGGTGAAATATTGGATATTGAAAAAGAAAAAGCAATATAAAAATTTCAAGTTCATATCCTTTTCCATATATGCCACATAATTTAGCCTCCTAGATATTGTTAGGACTTCAACATGTAGTGGGAACTTAGATTACTAGAACAAATATTATTGTAGTGGTTGAAGCACTGCTAAACATAAATTCTACATCAAAGGAGTTTCAATCACTTATTCGAGATATCCAAGAGTTAGCTAAATCATTTTTTTTTTATCTTGTATTAAGGTTTCTAGAATACTTGACCTCAAAGCCCATCAACTAGTTTTCAAGGCTAGGTAAAGTTGAAAAGTTCAACCCAAAAATGACCCACATAACTTGAAATTATTTTCACGTCAAAATCGGATCGGGTCAACCCGTATCCCGACCTTATAGCCAAACTATGTTAAGTAGATTAGAAAAAATTAATTGGCCAGTCACCCACTTAGCCCAAACCCTTAGTTTAAATTAAAACTCTAAAAGACAATTAAACTACTATTCTCCACTTGTAAGTCGTTTCCTTTCAATCCTAAAAGTCTTCTTTTTCTTCAGTTACTCTCTTGAATAACCACATATCAAGGGTGACAAAAACTAACCTGACCCGAAAATAGCAGGTTAGGGTTGAGATTTTCGACACAAAAATTTAAATGGTTTGATACAAACCCGACCCGAAATTAAATGGATTAGGTTTAGAATTGGGTTTTCAACTCAAAAACTTAAATGGATCAGGTTTGGGTTAAGAGATAGGTAACCCGAAAATAGGTGACCTGAATACAAATCCATGTCGATTCGACCAAATCTGTTTTGACACCCATATGAATAGGAGGGGGTTATAATAGTTTCCTTTCGATTCTCTTTCAATTACTTTGCTTTGCTGTCTAGTAAAAAAAAAATGTATCCTCCTACAAAGAATATACATGTGGAAGTCACCACTTTTTCCCCTCACTCACCTTAGCTTTTCGCTTTTGAGTTTGCCTTGCCCAGAAAGAAAACTACCCACCCCAATTTTAAAACCCCTCCAACATTCATTCCTAGTTTCCCATTACTCCCTACCCCTGTGAAAGCAAACCCCAAATCCCTCCCCACTCTCCATTCCTCTCTCTCCGACGATGTTCCGTAACCAGTACGACACCGACGTAACAACATGGAGCCCAGCCGGACGACTCTTCCAAGTGGAGTACGCAATGGAAGCAGTGAAGCAAGGGTCAGCCTCAATCGGACTCCGATCTAAGACCCACGTTGTGTTGGGATGCGTCAACAAGGCTCAATCCGAACTCTCCTCCCACCAGCGCAAGATCTTTAAGGTTGACGACCATATTGGGGTCGCCATTGCTGGGCTCACCGCTGATGGTCGGGTTTTATCTAAGTATATGAGATCCGAATGCATTAATTATAGCTTCACTTATGAGTCCCAGCTTCCTGTAGGCCGCCTCGTTGTTCAACTCGCTGATAAGGCTCAGGTTTTATTCCTCCCTCACTATCTATCTCTCCAATTTTTTGGCTTTTATTCGCGGTTCGATAGTTTTCTTTGTTTGATGAATTGTACTGTGATTGTGATTTGTTGAAATTGGGCGATTGAGAAGTTATGATGGTGGTTTTTTAGGGTTTTGATTTGGGGGATTTTTATTGGTATATCCGAAGATGTATGTTATGTGCTTTATTGCTAATTGGGGTTGATTAATTTTTGAAAAAGGTAAGCGTTGCGCTCGTGTTTGATTGTACAGGTGATGAGGGTTCAGTTTGTTTGGCCCTATATTACTTGACTAGACTATTTTGTGAAAAAGTTGCATAATTTTGGTCCAAATGAAATGTGGAGAATACCTATATCGGAGTGTCAAGGATCTGACAATGGTAGTTTTAAGGGGAAATGAATTGGCCAAGTAACATAGGTTTAGCAATTTGGAAAATGCTAGGGGGTGTTTGGTTCACACCTTGGGAGGAGAATTGGATGTTTTATGTTGTTGTGAATGTTTTTCATAAGAAAATGAATTGTTTGAGGATGAGGCTTTGCTGAATTTCTAAAGAGGTAGTGCAATTCAGAAGGTGTTGAATTTTTTGTGATAGTGTGAGGAGGAAAAGCCTATCTCAAACTGTAATCAAATTAGTTACTCCTAGAGCTTATCCAGATTGATAAAATCTGAGGTGAAAGAAATGTTGTGGAATACAGAATTCCTTACCCGACCTAATCCTACTTCCCCAAATTGTTGCAACCTTGTTTATCACGGTATTAAATCCCATTGCTAGAGGGTATTATTATTATCATCTACTTTCACAACATTTTGTACCATTGCTAGAGAATATTATTATAATCTACTTCGCCACATTTTGTACCTTAACACCACCACCATAATGTGGCCACCTACTCACCATCACCACCTTTCTATGGCTAAACAATCACCAGTAATATTTCATTACCAATTATATGAAATGTAATCAGAAGAGGAAGAAATAAAGGTAGCAAGAGAGAACTTAAGGAATATCCACTCATGGCATAAAATCTAAATCATCCAGTATATTAAGCCAAGTTAGTGCATATAAAACATTTTAATGTCAGATCTAGCCTTGGTGGTGATGAAATGAATGAAAATGCATGGAGAGAGAAGCAACTGTATACTGGATCCTGTTACTTTTCTTAGAGAAAGGTAGTAGCAAAAGAATACACTTGAAGTCAGGGAATGAGGAGGAAAGAGAGTGGGGACTGATGAGGTGAAGAAGATATGGGAGAAGGGATTTAGTAAGGAAAAAGTACCCCTGCTCGTCATCTTTTTTTAGTATTGTACAAGGGTAGTACTTTGGTGTCCGACACCCTCGAAGACTTTATGCTCTTTTGTTACTGTGGTTGAACAGTGGGTGACCTTCACTGGAAAAAAATAAAATAAGTTTATGAGAGGTTAATATAGCCTTTATATTGCAGTTTTGTGTTACTTTCAGATTAGAAGCAAAAATTTTGTACATGATACATACCTTAAGGGGGGTTTAGTACAATGAGGATATTACATGCCTATAAAGCGCATGTGCTATTTCTTTGTATGTAGTTTGCTCAGTTCATAGCTCGACCCTCGCTCCTGAGTTTACATTTAATATGTTCTCATAATCGGAATAGTTGAAAGAACAGGTTATTTGAAAGGGGGAGGAAAAGGGATCTTTCTTATTCCTTTTCCTTCCCTTTTGTACTTTTAGTACCAAATTCGGTTTAAAATACAATATCAAGGAGAACTTTTGAAATGCATACCCCCTGCTGTTGCAGAAAATACTAGGCTGTTTTATGTTTCTTTGCCAGTGAATCTCTCATATTCCCTTGGAGTCTATCAGGGTCCTGGACTCTCTGCATTGAAAAAGCGCTTGTTTTTCTCTTTATTGTTACCAATGTGTAATATTATTAATTTACAAGAGTATGGTTTGGGATGAATTTGGTTACTATTCGTCATGCTGTGGAAGTTGTGTTGGATGTTATTGGCTTTTTGGGAGTTACCTGAGTTGATAGGTTTGCATGGAGCCTTCAGTAGTGCTTGGTTATCTTATATGCTCTCTTTATGGTTAGGATTATTTTGATTGACTTGGGAGTACTGATTAAGTTGTACTTCAAGGCCAAATTAGGGGGCTGTCATTGTCGTTGAACTGAAGTAGCATATGGCTTTATGCTAATGCAGTATTGTTTGCAACTGTGCCAATGACATTAATATCTTATTGACAGGTCTGCACACAACGTTCATGGAAGCGGCCTTACGGTGTTGGTCTATTGGTAGGTGGTTTGGATGAATCTGGAGCTCATCTCTACTACAACTGTCCAAGTGGAAATTACTTTGAATATCAGGCTTTTGCAATTGGGTCACGTTCACAGGCTGCAAAAACATACTTAGAGCGTAAATTTGAAACATTTGATGATGCTTCTCGGGAAGAGCTGATCAAGCATGCTCTCTTTGCAATAAAGGAAACATTACAGGGAGAGAAGCTCACAAGCTCCATATGTTCAATTGCTGTGGTGGGAGTGGGAGAACCATTCCAGATGTTGGATCAGCAGACGGTTCAAGATCTTATCAACTCATTTGAGACAGTTGAGGAAGAAGGCCATGCCGCTGATGAAGCAGCTGCTGCTCCAGAGGAGGTAGCTCCAGCTGCGGACCAAGGTGAGTCTGATGAGGGTGCTGCTCCTATGGAAGAATGAAGTTCACTTCTATCTCAAGGGTTTTCTTAAGCTATTGTGCTATGGAGTGATAAGTGGACTAGTAGGATATTGAATGAGATGAGCATCAGTTGACTATCTTCTTTATGCTGGATATTCTTTTTATTCACCTTTTAGCTTCATTTAATCAATGTCAATGGCTTTCCTCCTAAAAAAATATCAATGCCAATGTCTTGAGTGGTAGCCCCTAGTGTTGAACTTGATGCTAAAAAAATATGATGTTTCTTGGGATATCTATGGTTGGGTTTTTGAGGATTTCAGCCCTTTTGCATCTTAATTTAGTTAATCCTTAATTTTACTCGGTAATCCATATAGAGATGGCGAAATTTGACTCAACTCGCAAAACTGCTTGAAATTGATATGCATTTGACCCGGTTATGATCCAAAAAGTTAGACTCGTAAATTGATCCAACCTGACCTGAAGTCATTTCGAAATCACGTAAAATCGATATTTTAGGAATTGAATATAATCTGCGTCTGATGCGAATGTGATCCAATTCGTGAAAGACTTGATTTGCAATAGACCCTAAATCGATATAAGTTGACAAACAACTGATATGGCTGATAAAAATTGTGATCCTATTCACTTATCCGTAATAACTTGACTATTTATGACCAAATTTTACATAACTTATTTATAACTTGAATTGAGATAAATTTTTAAGAGATTTCCTAAATATTTTAGTAAGTATTGTATTACTAATTAATATTATTATTTTATCAAGCATTAGAAACTTTTATAAAAAAGTTGTATTTGGATCTTCATTCTTAAGTTCATATATTTGTTGTCGTTTAAGTTTATTTTAAGGCTACTTATGCTGCAATGGTTCAACTTGTTATGGTTATAATTTCTTTTCTTCCTCGATATGACCTTTAGTGACCAACATAATGTTACTTTAACAACATAAAATACTCTGTAATAATTGACTACCTCGTTTTTATCGATTGACCACCTGATATTATGACCACTTTAAATAGATAGTGCTGAAGAGATATTTCTCCAAGTTTGGTGACAGACTAATCTTATATGGCCAAAGTAGTTGGAATTATAAGAAAAGACCCAAACTTACTATGACCCAAACCCGAAATATACTTGAAAAAAAACAACCCGTTATAACCAAACAAAAAAATCCGATTTGTGCGATTGCAATTAGATTGAGATTGTGTTAGGCATATTTGCATTCATGCATGTAAATCTCCGCATGTGGAAGTTACACCTTAGTACTTTGTCTTATACAAATGTGTTCTCCATTTGAGAAAAATTGGGAGAGGAATATTAGCTAATAACCGATAAAAGCTCATGGCCTGACCTTTGTCTTTTCCAAAACTTACCAAACTACGGTACAGTTGTTCTCACCTTGGCCTCTTTCAAGTAGTGGCTCTTGGTAAATGGATATTTTTCTAAGCCATAGACCCTTTTAACTCATGTATCCAACCCTATTTCACGATAAAACTTTAATCCATGGCTAGGTGGAGACTTGTATTTGTCGCATTCATCCAAGCACGTTAGTGTGGCTACTTGAATTAGTGTCCTATTTCTATGTTTTTGCACTTATGTTGGAATCTATCTTGGCAAAAATCCTAGGCAAACCTAAACCCCTAAAAAATGAATCACATGCATCCTTGGTCACAATCATCGATTAGGCTCATTTACACCATTTCATGCATCAAAACTGCATTATATCCATCCCTAGTCTCACTATATCCCGTCATGCTTGCATCATGCCTAACCATGTCGCCTGAATTCCTAGCCTCACACTACAAAAATGACCCAAACACAGCAAAAACCTAACCTCGCCTTTTGAAACAACGCAAACACAGTAAAATTCCAACCTTACCTCACAAAATAACTCCAATCCCCATATTGCCTCTCAAATTGCTTCAAGCTCAATGAAAACCCAACCTCATTCATCAAATGACCCAAGCTACCAAAACTTAAGGAAAATCATACCTCTCCTTCAAAATGTTCCTGGATACTGTATAATGCCTACCCTACGTCTAAAATGTCTCAAGCAATGGTAAAAGCCTACCTTACCTCTAAAATTCTCAATTCTCTGATAATATCCCAAAATTACCTCTAAAATGCCTCATGACTCGGTAAGATTAGGACATTACTTCTGAAATGCCTCATAATGCGGTAAAAACCTAAATTTACCCTTGAATTATGTCCCTAGTCAAATATCGAAATTACCTCTAAAATATCCTATGACCCTAGTAAAATCCTGAATTTACCCCTTAACCACAGCACCGGTAAGACCCTTATCTTCTCATCAAAACCCTATATGGGTAAAATTCTGAAACTACCCCTCTTATTAGTAAGGCCTTGACCTTCTCACCAAATTCCTATTGGGGTGAAAATCTGAAATTGCCCCATCCAATTGATAAAAGCTCGGCCTTTCCACCAAAACCTCATATGGGGTAAAATCCCAAAATTACCCGTCATAGGCAAAACCCAAAATTTATCCTGTCGGGTAAAATTTTGAAACTACCCTTAAACACCACATAAGCCTTAACCTTAACACAAGCATTGTATATTGAGTCCATGCGTATCGAGTTAGCCTTATGCATCAGGAATCATGTTGTAACGGGGACCGACTCCCTAACACTAGCCATGCATCATTTGCATTAGAGGTGATCATGTAGTTACATCATATTTGTAATTGCATCATTTATACATATTGTCTCTCTTAACACTGATTGACAACATTTAACCCTAATTGAGTCAAGTCTTGTCCCATGTCTTTTTTGCAAGAGTTTGACAGTTGGGTACGAAACTGGGTATAAGTTGAAGTGAACATCATCACCTCCTCTCACAACTAATGGCAACTTTAAAACAAATGACCTAGCTTTAGGTTGTGATCAATGACTTAGCTAAGTCTCTTGAGGACATGAATGCCCATCTACAACAAGTCAAGAGTGCCAACTTCCCGGAAAATTTGGCACAAACAGTTGAAAGTATGGTCCATCAATTCACATATAGTGGACTATACTTTGACACAACCTCTGGTAAGATGAAAGTAAAAATCAACTGCCTAGAGCAATTCTCTATTGAAGATATTCAAAGGTTTAAGTCAATATGATCCGAGATATCATCTTCACAACTTTAGAGCCACCATTTCCATCAAGGGGATAGACCCTGAGTTATTCCTAATATTTTTTCCTATATCCCTAAAACTAACCTATCAAAAGTGGTTTTATTCACGAAAAGACAAGGAAACTAGTACAAACCAAATGTACAATTACAAACAACTATCTAAGACTTAGAGGTTCTTGACAAGGTACTAACAAAGGTTTCACGACCTATCTAGATAGTTGGAGGATATTAGCCTCTCAAATGGTCTATAGACAATCTGAAAAAGAACTTGTGAGAACTTTCATATCAAGTCTCCTACCTAAGTATAAGAACCAAACAAAGTACTTGGTTCTCGAATCTTTTGAGTGTGCCTACAGCATTGACATTGACAATATAGATGACTTGGCAAAGAATACCGCTCCAAGCAAAGAGAAATGGATGGGGAACAAAACTGAAACTGATTTCCTTTCAAAATTTGATGAAATCAATGTTCTTGAGGCTCTATCATGTCGAGATGATGCCTACAACAATAATAATGATTATATTGATGACCCTTCTACTTACAATTCTACTTGTGTAGGAGGATGTCTCTACTAATAGCCCACAAGAGAACATCAAGGGTAATATCTCTTTGGCTGATCAAGGCTTATAAAATATTTCATAGAACTTGAAAGAAGTTTTTATGTTGAAGGGGTTTGCACCTTCCACAATCATCATTAAAAGGGTCCAATCTAAGGTTTTATAGTGGATGGGAACCACTAGATCCAAAGAGTAAAAGGTGAATGGAGAAGAAGTAGATCAAAAACAATAGAAATAGAGTATATTTGAGAGGGTCCTTAGTGTTTACCATTGAGGAGAGTCCTTTTAGTTGAGTCTTGATTGAATATGTGTTCAAGGGGTAAGATTTCCTTGCTTGGTTTTGGCAAAACGTGCTTTCATTAATCCATGGTAAGTATAAAGGATGTTTAAGAGGCTTTGACAATGTTTGGGGGTGCTTGATATGCTCGTTTTAGAGCATGTCTACTTCCCCATTGTAGTGTTAAGTCTCGCAATTTTAGATTTATTTTATACACATTACACTTGATTTTACCTTGATCTTGTCTTCGAGTTGTTTTAAGGTCATTTCAGGTGTTTTCGATGATTTCAAGGTGAAGTACGACGTATTCGAGGCTTTGACACTATTATCAAGAGGTTAGAAGTACGTATCGTAGCTTGAGCACGCATTCTAAGTCATTCCCAAAGATCCCACAAAGTTTGAAAGCCATTAGACACTTCCAAGAAGTTGTAAAGCAAGATTCAGACTCAGATTCGACCGAATCTGACAACTATTCGGTCGAATGGTAGTCCTACATAGAACATGTGCTTCATTCTCACTGGGAAGGCCGAATGGCAGACATTCAGGCGAATGAGTTTCCATTCGGCCGAATGAAAGTCCCATTCAGGTGAATCACACACAGAAAAGAAAACGTAGATAATCACCAGAGCTGCTGGAATGGGCGAATGGTGTTGCATTCGGGCGAATGGTGTTACATTCGGGCGAATGGGTTATCTATTCAGGCGAATTGATCTATTTTCTGCGGAAATTTTAATTCTTCTCTAGGCAAGCCCAAGGGCATTTTCGGGCATTTGAATTTCTTTTGTTTTAAGTTATAATACCCCACTTTCTGTAGAGAGGGGGAACCCTAATTTTTCATTAGTTTAACTTTTATTAGCCTCTAAGCCTCTCTTAGTTCATTAAGCCCTAGTTTTCAATTTTCCGTTTTCTTAAACTTATGTACTCCAAGATTTCGACTTTATAATTTGGATTCTAATCGTGGATATTGCATTCAATCTTTATTGGGTTGTAAGTATCAATTTCCTCTTTACTATTGAGTTTGTTTTATTGCATTCAATGTCTAGCCTAATATTTATTGCTTATCTAGAATAATTTCTGCTTTATCTCTACTCTTATTGGTTTCTTTTGATGATTATTATCTGTTGTGTTTGCTTTATTGATTATCATCATTTCTTACATCTCAAACATGTGTGAGTAGTTCTCTTTGAGGATTGATTAGTGAAACCCTATGAAAGGCTATGTTCTTCATTGTCTAAGATTAGAGGAATAATGAAAATAAGTAGCCCTGGAAACCCAATGCGAATCTTGTCCTGTAACTCCTTTGGAGACATAGGGCGATTATAGGTCGTTGGATGTGATTTGTGGAATCACCAACTTCCTTTCGCATACTTGGGTGTCTATACTAGTTATTGATTGATTTCCTCTAACCTATCATGTTCTCTTTTGAAATCACCTTCCTAGGGTGAATCTAATCTCATCCCCATTTTTCTCCCTTTGATTTTCCTCTTTAGTTCATCGTGATTTATATTTTTGTCATTAGTTTTAGTTGCTTTTCAAACCAAAAAGTCCAGTTATGTTAAGAAGCAGAGTGTATTGTTAACCTTTGTCCTCGTGGTTCGACCCCCTACCCCACTATTCTTGTGTGGTTTGTAGGTTGTTATAAGTATTGTTTAGTTCAAGGTTTAGCATAAATGACTGTGAAAATCTTGTTATCAAAATGGCGTCGTTGCTAGGGACAAGGCATTATATTTAGACTCTTGTTGTTCTTGATATAGCTTCATTTTATTTCGTTTTGTTGTTATTTATCTTTGTTAGTCAGTAGTTACCCTTGGTTTGCAGTGCTGTTTGCATGCTCTATAGCACGCGCAGGTGAAACCAACCGATAATACTGTATAATCCTGAGGTCCAACGTTTAAGAAAACAACTTCCAAGAAAATAAACCCCACATTCTGTTCAAAGTCCACCCACATCCACAATGGCCAATGAACATCAATTGTTCGGTTAGTTCGGGACTCCTGGCTCCCAAGAGTTCCAAGGAGGTGTAGTGCTTCCTGTTGCTACTACGCCATACCAAATACACCCCTAGTTCACAAGGATGGTCAAGGAAACCCCTTTTAGTGGATTAAGAAATGAGTGTCCTCTTCAACATCTAAAAGCATTCTTTGATATTTGTGGACTTATCCCTCCTTGCCCCAACAACCCTGATTATGTTCGACTGCACTTATTCCATCTGAGCTTAGCGGAGGATGTTAGAGACTGGTACAAATGTCTTGAGCCAAACTCTATCACCACTTGGGCCCAACTGAAAACTGCCTTCTTGGAAAGCTTTTACCCTACCGTGAGACCGCAAGATTGGCGTAAAAAGATTGCTTCATTCACTAAAGATAATGAAGAGAACTTATCTACAGCTTGGAGTAGGTTCAAGAGGATGATACGTGCATGCCCTTATCATGAATATGGGGACAACCACCTGAATACATTCTTTTATGATGGCCTCAATGATACTACAAAGGCCCTTTTAGACTCAACAGTGGGAGGCCAACTCTCCAAGACTCTAAGTAACCAGTTCAAAGCCAGAATTGAGGAAGTTGCTAAGAATAGTGCTTGGGGAGGAGCAAGGAGAAAGGGTTTACCAAGGGGAATGATTGACACAAACAACTTGGACACCATAAGTGCTAAGATTAAAGTAGTTATTGACAAGAAGCTGTCCAAGTTAAGCCTAGCCGGTAGTTCAAACACTCTTTTGGCGTGTGAAAAGCACTTTGCATGTGCGATTTGTGGGGGTACCAACCATGATACTTCCTATTGTGGTTGTTTGCACTCCGAGCATGTTACTGCAGTTGACTATGGTGGTTACAATCCAGAGACACAGGTGATGAATTATGATAGTTATGGATATAATCCTGATCATATTACAGTAGTTAACTATGATGGACAAGGATAAGGAGCAGGGTATGGGCAACAACCTTTCACCAATCAACCATATAGACCTCCTTTCAATTCAAATCAAAACTAAGGAAACTTCCATCTGGGATATAATAGAAATGCTCAGAGTGGGTTTAACAATCAAGGTTTTTAAGGGAACCAACCGAGTGGAAATGCACCAAGGCCAAGTTAATATAGACCACCAGGGTTTAATCAAGGGCCTAGAGGTGGTTCAAATATGCCTTTCCCACCTATTCAATCTCATCATAGGGTTTCACAACCACAGCAAAATAACACCTCAAGTAATGACCATTTAGCCTCCCAAGTAACTTCTCTTGCTTAGCAGAACCAGAGTCTCACTCAAGTAAATTAGACTCTCATCCATCAGATGCAACAACTCCAAGCTCAGCAAAAGTAGTTTGAAACTCAACTTGCCCAAATGGCTAACCCTCCTCCACCACCACTATTCCCATCTCACCCTCAACCTAACCCCTCCACACAACCTCTACCTCAGCACTCAAACCCAAACCAACACATTGCAAAAGCTATCCACCTGAGATTAGGGACTCAGTATAATGGCCCTTCGTATCTAGTTGATGCACCTTTGGTATGGGTTGGTGATGAGATAAGAGTGAATATGAATGAAAAAGAAGAGAAACAAGGTGAAAGGTTGAGAGTTGACCGTGAAAGAGGCGAGCCTGAAAGGATTGATGATGAGGAAGAAAAGATAAGGAGTGAGAAGTTGATAGAAACTGAAGAAGAGAGAAAGAAGAGGATTAAGGAGAGAAACAGGCTAGATCGTTTGTATGCCCCTCCACTTCCTTTTTCCTCCACTTCCTTTTCCTTATAGGAAAGTGGAGAAGCAACTAGATGAGAAGTTCAAGAGATTTCTAGAACACTTGCAAAAGGTGGAGATGAAGATTCCATTTCTAGAGCCAATGGCACAGATGCCTAAGTATGCTAAGTTCTTGAAAGACTTACTCTCCGACAAGAAAAAGCTTGAGGAAGAAGTAATCAGTCTCCCCCATCAAGTTAGTTCCCTTTCACAAGGAAAAATGCCTATAAAAGAGTGAGATCCTGGTCCTTACAACCTTCTAGTAAAGTTGGGGAATCTTGATCCAAAAGGGGCGCTCGCCAATCTAGGGGCTTTGATTAGCCTTATGCCTCTATCCATCGCCAAGAAGCTACCCTTTAGCCTTAGACCTTCAAGAAAGACAATCCAATTGGCGGAAAGGAGCATAAAAGTTTCGTGTAGAGAGCTTGATGATATACCTATCCAAGTGGGAGAACTAGTGGTCCCCTGCGACTTTGTAGTAATGGAGATGGAAGAGGACCCTTATACTCCACTCATTTTGGGAAGAGCCATTTTAAAAACAATCTAGGCGATTATTAATTGCCATGATGACACCATAGCGGTGGAAGTAGCCCAAGTGAAGGTAGTCTATAAAATTTCCCCGCTCTTGAAGAAACCTATGGTTGAACAAGTCTGCCGCCTTGAAGTGGATGATAGGGAAGTTGAGATATTTCAAAGGGAAATAGAAATCAGGTATTTAATGAGTGATGAGGATACTTATAAAGAAGATGAGCAGTTGGAAAACAAATTGGACAGGGCCAAGGAATATACGAGCAAAGAAGCAGAATCTGAGCCACTGCGTTAGGTTAAGGAAGGTATTGTCTATAAGGGGGAGAGTTCCAAGCCTTTCCCCCAAGTAAGTTTGAAAACTCTCTCCCCTAACCTTAAATATGCTTATCTTGATGATGATGAGGGATGTCCAGTCATAGTGAGTTTTGAGCTTAATGACACCTCATTGGAAAAATTTCTTATTTTACTTAGAAAATATCGAGGTGTCATTGGGTACTCACATGGTGATATAAAAGGGATTAGTCCAACCCTAGTTATGCACATAATTTATCTTGATGATGAGCATTTCTCCTCAATTGAGCCATAAAGAAGGCTAAACCCCAACATGAAAGAGGTAGTTAAGGATGAAATCCTCAAACTCCTCAAGGCCGGCATCATCTACTCGATTTCAGATAGCAGGTGGGTTAGCCCTGTTCATGTTGTCCCGAAAAAGGGAGGAATGACAATTATCGAGAATGACAAAGGTGAGATGATCCCAACTAGAGCCACAACAGGATGGTGAGTTTGTATTGATTATCACAAACTCAACAAGGCTACGAGGAAGGATCACTTCCCTTTGCCCTTCATTGACGAGATGCTTGAGAGATTGGCAAGGCACAAGTACTATTGTTTTCTGGATGGTTACTTGGGTTTCTTTCAAATCCCTATCCACCCCAAGGATCAACAAAAAACAACTTTTACTTATCCTTTTGGAACTTTTGCTTATAGAAGAATGCCCTTTGGATTGTGCAATGCTCCATCCACTTTCCAGAGGTGCATGTCTGCTATATTTGCTGATATGCTAGTAGACTTCGTGGAAGTGTTCATGGATGATTTTTCTGTTGGAGGTTCGTCTTTTGACACTTGCTTGACACATCTTGAAAAGGTTTTGTTACGGTGTCAAGAGACGAAGCTTATGTTGAATTAGGAGAAGTGTCACTTTTTAGTCCAGGAAGGCATTGTCCTAGGCCATAAAGTGTCCTTCAAAGGCATCGAGGTAGACCTTGCTAAGATAGATGTGATAAGGAACCTTCCTGTACCTTCCTCGGTTATAGGAGTACGGTCCTTTCTTGGACATGCGGGGTTCTACAAGCGTATCATCTTAGGATTTTTGACCTTAGCTAGACCCTTAAATGAATTTCTTCAAAAAGATGTCGAATTTAACTTTGATGAGAGATGCCTCAATGCCTTTAATCGCTTAAAGCAAGCTTTGGTCTCTGCACCCATTGTGCAAGCTTCTGATTGGAGTTTGCCGTTTGAACTAATGTGCAATGCCAGTGATATCTATGTAGGTTTAGTTCTTGGACAGAAAAAGGAAGGAAAGCACCATGCCATATACTATATCAGTAAAACACTAGATCCGGCAAAACACGACTACTCTACTATAGAAAAGGAGATGCTGGCAGTAGTCTATGCTTTTGAGAGACTACGCCAGTATCTGATATGTTCTAAGGTTATAGTATTCATGGATCACTCGGCCCTAAAATTCTTAATGACAAAGAGAGATGAAAAGCCAAGGTTGATCCGTTGGGTGCTCCTATTGTAAGAGTTCGATTTTGAATTGAAGGACAGGAGGGGAAATGAAAATGTGGTAGCTGACAGTTTGTCTAGGTTACCTAAGCTTAATAATGACTCCTTCCCTATCCAAGATGAAATGGTTGAAGAAACTTTGATGACAACGTTAGTCATTGGGAAAGCCCCTTGGTTCGCAGATATTACAAATTATTTAGCTTGTGGGGACCTACCAGAGTTTGAATCAAGATCAATGAAAAAGGCTTTCTTTGGGAGAGTCGGAAATTTCTTTTGGGATGACCCCTATTTGTTTCATGCTTGCGCTGACGGCATAATCTGCCGTTATATCACTGAAGAGGAGGTCCCCAAGGGTTTAACTCACTGTCACTCATACGCGTATGACGACCATCATGGGATAATGAACACTGCTGCTAAGGTTGCCACCGCGGGTTTCTATTGGCCCAGCTTGCATAAAGATGTTGAAGCGTTCGTGAAGAGCTGTGAGAGATGCCAAAAAATTAGAAATATCTCAATGAGTAATGAGATGCCTCAAAATTACATCCTTGAGTGTGAAGTCTTTGATTGTTGGGGTATTGACTTCATGGGCCCGTTTGTGTCGTCTCATGGAAACCAATACATTTTAGTAGGGATAGATTATGTATCTAAGTGGGTGGGGTATCGCCTTGCCTACAAATGATCACAAGGTAGTTATGAAGCTTTTTAAGAGCATAATCTTCCCTCGACTTATTGTTCCCAAGATAGTCATAAGTGATGGGGGTTCCCACTTTGCAAAAAACGAGCTGAATAAATTATTGAAGAAGTATGGAGTCGTGTACAAAGTCGGTTCACCCTACCATCCCCAAACTCAAGGACAGGTGGAAGTTGCCAACAGGGAGATTAAGAGAATACTAGAAAAGTTGGTAAACTGAACAAGAAAGATTGGTCTCTCAAGTTAGACGATGCTCTTTGGGCACACCGTACTTGCTACAAAACCCCAATTAGAACCACCCCGTTATGGCTGTTGTATGGGAAGTCTTGTCATTTACCGGTGGAATTAGAGTATAGATCTTGAGGGGCGATCCAAACTCTTAATTTGGACACTACCTTATTCTACGAGAAGCGAGATGCACAATTAAGGGAATTGGAAGAATTGAGGCTAGATGCATTCCACAACATACACATCTACAAGGAACGAACTAAGCATTGGCACGACCAACGGATCCTTCAACGAGAATTCCTTGTAGGAGACAAAGTACTACTCTTCAATTCAAGAGCAAACTTATTCCCCGGGAAACTGAAATTGAGTTGGTTTGGGCCGTTCGAGATCCTGCAAGTATTTCCTTATGAATGGTAGAGTTGAAAGATCATCATGGTGGTAGTTTCATTGTGAATGGGCAACGGCTAAAACTCTTCCATGAAAGTAACCTTCACGAAATCAACACGGTCGAGCGCATAAGGTTAGTTGATGTTAAAGTTGAATGATTGGTGTAATCATTGCTATACAACGAGTATCTGAACTTTGAATCATCATTCTTTTGAGGTTTGTTGGGTTTGAAGCAGTTGGTTTCGCTTCGGTATTTGTTTCGTGTTGTTTTTGATTTATGGCCCCGGCTAAGTCGACTTAAACGACGTTAAACAAAGCACTTATGCGAGGTAACCCGGTCTTCTTTGAATTTTCTTTCTAGGTACACATTGTAACATTCTTGGTTTGGGAGAGGACATATCCTTTGATTATTCCTGGCCTAAAAAATATTGAATGACATTTCATTCGGCAGAATAGAACTATTCCACCGAATAGATGTTCCATTCGGGCGAATGAACTTGGATTATAAACTCAAACTAGAGATTGGTGGAGTTTATGAGAACGTCGAATGGATATTCCATTCGGGCGAAGGAAAATCCATTCGGCCGAATAGAAGTCCCATTCGGATGAATAGAGGTATATATGAAACTAGGCAAGGTTTATTGAGAACGTCGAATGGATACTCCATTCGGGTGAATGGAGGTCCATTCGGGTGAATGGAGGTCCATTCGGCCGAATAGTTAGGCAATTTGAGCAAATGGTAGCGAAGATTGCTGAGAATTCGTTCGATGTTCGACCAAATAGGGCCCTCCGTTCGGGCGAATGGAGGTCCATTTGGCCGAATTGAGCTCCATTCGGGCGAATGGAACTGTAGTTCTATAAATACCCCTTTAATTTTGCACGGTTTATTCACAATTCACTCATAAACTCTCGCAAACTCTCCCTCACTCTCACTACCATCACTACCTTTCTCTCTTAAACATCAACCCACCCACCTTACTCCACATTACACCACCATGGGACCACGTAGGAGCTTAAGAAATCCTTTCAAACGATCAAAGAAATAAGGGGAAGGATCCTCTTTCGGTGTTACAAGGGACGAGCAACCAATCGGTTCTCAACCACAACCCGAGCATCAACGTCTTCCCGGCCAGGAACTCTGGTTTAATGAAGAGTATAAGACAGTGGTCTTTGCATCGTTGGAGCAATTTGAACGCTTTCAACGATTAAAGGTACGCAAAATCAATTCTACCTAATACTTAGATCTTTTAATTTTACAATATATGGGTATATATGAAAAATTTGCTGAATTGTTGACTACATGTGGCCTTCAGAATTGGGTAACCATGTGGCACCCAACTCACAAGCTTTTAACTTATGAGTTTCTTAGTTCTATTAGCCCATGTCAGCGTGAGAATAGGTTGCATTTGTCTTTCCGGTTAAGAAATGCAACCTATTACCTTGATTATGTTGCCTTTTGTACTGTTTTTGGTTTTACCCATGAACCTATTCCGGATAAACAACCGAATAATGTTCTTGTTTGTGAATTGTGGCCTAAGGTTGCTGGCCGGCTTGTTTATCTGAATAGGAACATTTATGCTTTTGATGTGCAACACCCCGTCCTTAGAATGTTTTTCAAATTTGCTAGGGAAACATTGTTCCCTCACCTAGTTAGAAACCAAGAAGTGAACATATTGCACTGATACCTTACACCGCACACCGACACAACAATTAGTATTCCCATGACCCTATGGAAATTTCTGAACACCACAACCACCCTAGACGTTAAAACCGACTTATGTGTTAGGGGGCATGTATACCGCATCGCTGAATTCCTAAATGTGATTAATCTAATAGAATTTAGTGATAGATTTGCCAGTACCACCACCCTCCACGAGCAGTGTCTCATAAGGGCAGGCTTTATCTTCACTGACCCTCTGGGATGGCGGTACCTCAAAGACCGCGCAATTCCCCTCCCCTCTCCAAACTTGCCTCCCCTCTTACAGTTTGCCGACTTGTACCTTTTAGACAGCGATGTGCCGAGATACACAGTTGAGATCCCTCTTATACCCCTCCTCGTCCTCACACCCTATCCATGCGCAATCGCCCCCGAGAATCCACTTCGGTTTTACCGGACCATGAGGATTCCGAGGATGATTCTGAAATTTTGTCCTCCCTAGGTCGCATAGAGGCTAGAATTGACCAGATCCTCACTACCCAAGCCCATCACACCGCCCGAATCGATCACCTTGAGCAAAACTTCGAGCGGGCCAGATACCCGTGGTATGACCTAGCCTACCGCTCTACCGCTACCACATGGTCGGCGAAAGCATGGACACCCCCTCCTGGTACCCCCGTCATGACAACTATAATGAAATATCTTTAAGTCATGGGTTTGATCGGTTGCGTGTGGGTAAGCGTAGGTTCAACAACTTCACCCCCCAGCTCCTAGAAGAGTTGCTGATGACTACTGGATGGACTACATGGGTGGGGAAGAAGAGGATGATGAGGATGAGAATATAGACTAGGGGGATGAGGGTTTCATTGGAGATGAGTAGTTTTAGACCTCCAGGCCTCCCTTAGCGCCAAGGATGGCTTTAGCCTGACTTGGGGGGGGGGGGGGGGGGGGGGGGGGGGGGGGATGGTTCCTTTGTCCTCTACTCATTATTTTGTTGCTTGGTTTTTGGTCTTTTACCCTGTCTGGCTGTTGGTTTTACTATCGTGTGGTTTTGCATTATTTTGTTGTTTGGTTTTGTTTCTTGGTTTTTTTTTCAGGTCCTTCTACTCTCATCCTTGTAATGAGTTTCATGTGCTGCTTCTACATAATCATCAAGTTGAATACTTATTTCACCTATTTCTTAGTACGATCTTTTGCTCTCGCTTGAAAATCCAAAGTGCCTTATTTATATTATATATTTTTGTTTGTTTTTCTTTTTCTTTCATATGCTCTAAAAAAAGAGAGAGAAAAATTTTGAAACAAATATGCAAGCTTCTGTTGTGCACTTTACAACGATTATATGAAAACTCGTGTTTTCCTAGCCCTATGCCTATTGTGGGTCTAAGTTTATCGACTGTTTTCCACTTAACTTGGTGGATCTGAGTGTGCTTGGTTTGTGGTTTGGATGACTACCTATTAAGGCGCATTTTGACTAGCCTGGTTAGAATTGAACCTTGTAGGACTCCATTGTGAGCACTATATTATTGAGTGTTAGTTAGGGAATCTTAAGAATTGTGTTGGTTCTCCTCCAGCATAGTCTGCTTTTCTAAAGGTTAGGGATGATAACACGTTTGTAGTTACAGTTACATGGCCAAATTGCCTACCATGGATATTGATTGACCTTAGGTTAAGCTAAGTTTGTGCCTTTACCTTTATCTTTGTGGCCACACTATTTAAATCCACATGAGCCAAATGTCCCCTCTCTTTACCTAGAGGATAGTCAAGTGATTATAGTGAAGTTGGTGTCCGTTGCATTACGGTGCAGTATTTTGGTTTAAAAAGTGGTCGTTGGATGATAGGACTCTATACCTTACTCTTAGTATATTTCAGAAATATTTGCATGAAAAGCACAAAGAAAGAAAAAAAAAGAAAAAGAAAGAAAAAGAAGAAAAGAAAAAAGAGGAAGAGAAAAATTTGAGAATAAGGTTGGTGTAATGTATTAGAGTTCATTTATGCGTATCTTGAGGATTTTGGGAGTGGCATTGTTGCCGAAAGTCGTAGTTTTTCTTGGTTTTATTACCTTGGATCGCTTACTATCCTCTATTTTAACTCCACATCCCCAAATTTTACCTTACCTTGATCCTAGCCTACATTACAATCCTTTTCAAACTTGTTCGACTTGGCCTGATTAGTAAGGTCTGTGCTAGAGAGTAGATAAGACACAATCCCCGAGATTTCTCCCTGTTTAGGTGTTTAATTCCCGACTCATCTTTAGTCGGATGATTATGAGCGAAACACATACCTTATCAAGCACATGAGCGTAATAGAAATTTCCCACATCTCTTGGGAAATAACCTCGGGAGCATAGACTTGCGACCTCATTAGGTAGTGGGTGGAATGGCCTATGTTGTAGCTCGCTTGGTGATCCCGAGTCTGTGGAAAACATTGTTCCTCTTGGTATTATGCTCTCCTAATCCCATTTTACTTGCACACCCATGGCTAGGGAAGAGTTTTGCACACGGCTTGCATTGTCTTGTTTTCCCACTCTCCTTGCTTTTCATTTGCTTCAGTCATTGTTTTGTCCTATGCTTTCACGTCGCCCTTCTAGTTCATTTGCTATGGACTAGCAAAAGTTTGGCTTAGGGGAAGTTGATGTGCTTGTTTTGGAGCACGTTTACTACCCCATTGTAGTGTTAAGTCTCGCGGTTTTAGATTGATTTTATACACATTACACTTGATTTTACCTTGATCTTGTCTTCGAGTTGTTTTAAGGTCATTTCAGGTGTTTTCGATGATTTCAAGTTGAAGTGCGACGTATTCGAGGCTTTGACACTATTATCAAGAAGTTAGAAGCACGTATCATAGCTTGGGCACGCATTCCAAGTCATTCCCAAAGATCCCACAAAATTTGAAAGTCATTAGACACTTTAAAGAAGTTGTAAAGTAAGATTCAGACTCAGATTCGACCGAAGCTGACAACCATTCTGTTGAATGGTAGTCCTACATAGAACTTGTGCTTCATTCTCACTAGGAAAGCCGAATGGCAGACATTCGGGCAAATGAGGTTCCATTCGGCCGAATGGAAGTCCTATTCGGGCGAATTGCGCAAAGAGAAGAAAACGTAGATAATCACCAGAGCTGCTGGAATGGGCGAATGGTGTTGTATTCGGGCGAATGGTGTTATTTTCGGGCGAATGGGTCATCTATTCAAGCGAATTGATCTATTTTCTGCGAAAATTTAGTTTCTTCTCGAAGCAAGCTTAAGGGCATTTTCGGGCATTCGAATTTCTTTTGTCTTAAGTTATAAATACCCCACTTTCTGTAGAGAGAGGGAACCCTAGTTTTTCATTAGTTTAGCTTCGATTAGCCTCTAAGCCTCTCTTAGTTCATTTAGTCCTCGTTTTCAATTTTTATTTTCTCAAACATATGTACTCCAAGATTTCGAATTTATAGTTTGGATTCTAATTGTGGATATTGCATTCAAACTTCATTGGGTTGTAAGTATCAATTTCCTCTTTACTATTGAGTTTGTTTTATTGCAATCAATGTCTAGCCTAATATTTATTGCTTATCTAGAATAATTTCTGCTTTATCTCTACTCTTGTTGGTTTCTTTTGATTATTATTATTTGTTGTGTTTTCTTTATTGATTATCATCTTTTCTTACATCTCAAACATGTGTGAGTAGTTCTTTTTAGGGATTGATTAGTAAAACCCTAGGAAAGGCTATGCTCTTTGTTGTCTAATATTAGTGGAATGATGATAATAAGTAGCCCTGGAAACCCAATGCGAATCCTTTCCTATAACTCCTTTGGAGACATATGGCGATTATAGGTCATTTGATATGATTTGTGGAATCACCAACTTCCTCTCGCATACTTGGGTGTCTATACTAGTTATTAATTGATTTCTTCTAACCTATCATGTTCTCTTTTGAAATCACCTTCCTAGGGTGAATCTAATCTCGTCCCCGTTTTTCTCCCTTTGATTTTCCTCTTTAGTTCATCGTGATTTATATTTTTGTAATTAGTTTTAGTTGCTTTTCAAACCAAAAAGTCCAGTTATGTTAAGAAGTGGAGTGTATTATTAACCTTTGTCCTCGTGGTTTGACCCCCTACCCCACTATACTTGTGTGGTTTGCAGGCTGTTATAAGTATTGTTTGGTTCAAGGTTTAGCATAAACAACTGTGAAAATCTTGTATTAGTTCTTTAGGATTTTATTTTGGAAGAGTAAGGGTACTTGAAAATGTGAGAAATGCTGAACCTTTGCTTAGAAAATTAGGGGATATTTATAGGAAAAAGACTCGATTTCCTCAGCATTGGAAGCGAAGTAAGTGCGTTGGACGCCAACTTAGGTTGAGCGTTAGAAGCTCAAAAAGGGAATCTTTTTATTTGTTAAAAAGGGGCTAGAAAGGAGTTAGAAGTGCTTCTATGGTGACACTCAAAGTTAGGTGTTAAACATACAAAATGGGCGCCAGACGCTTGCAGGAGGGTGAGCCGGAAAGATGAGTTAGTTTAGGCATTGATGCCCATATACTAGGAGTTGGATGCTCAATGAATGATTGACATCTAGAGGGAGTTGGATGCTCAAATAGATGTTGGGAGTTAAACACTCACTCATGGTTTGATGCTCAAAGCCTGGGTTTGTTTTTGTTCTAGCATTTAACACTAACTTCGAGCGTCAAACATAAAGGCTCCGAGCCTTTGTTTTGCACAATATTAGGAAGGGTGTGCCTAGTGTTTAAGCTTGGGATTTTTATGGCTTGGGTTATGTGTTTGGGTTAGGGTAAGTGATTTGGGCTTGTGGTTGTGTTTAGAGCCTTTTGGGGGTTCAACTTTGAGGTGATTTCGAGTTTAGCAAAAGACTCTTTTGCTTTGAGCATTCAACACCTTGATGCCTTAACTTAGTGTCGAATGATTAGAAGCCAACCTCTTTTTGACTATACATACCCCAAAATTTTATGAGCAAAGGGTCTGAAATTTGCACATTTTGAAATACTCTATCAAACATAAACACTCTCAAAGCCTCACATAGTTCTCTCAAACACATTAAAGTGCATTCAAGGCATACTTTTACCAATCAAGCTAGGAATCATAACTCCTTCAACATATACTCAATCAAGACTCAAGCAAAGAAACTTATCTCAACGGTAGTCATTAAGGGCCCTTCTAAATTCAATTCCTTTTCAATTATTTTTATCTATTTCTACTCCATTCAAAATCCATCTTAGGTTATAGAGGTTTGCATCCACTCATTCAGATTGGACTCTTTGTGTAATGATTGTGGAAGATACTAACCTCTTCTACATGAACATCTTATTTAAAATTTTATATAACTTTAGTGAACCTTGAACTACCAAAGAGAAATTACCCTTAATGTTCTCTTGTGATCAACTCCTAATTTTTATTTTTATGTCTCTTTTACTTCTTGAGAAAAAGACAATGATAATCAAGAACACCACCTAGGACAAAACAAGCACCGATCCCCCAACCCCCCTTGCCTACTTCAATACTCTACTATAATCAGAGTGCACTGAAAAGGAACAAAGATTGATAGTCAAAAAAAAATTCCCCCCTGCCTGCTTTGATACTCCAAACACAATCAGAGCACTAACAAGAAAATTTTTTTTGTCATCATAACTACTTTGAGACTCCAGCACAATCAAAGAACATTGAAAGAAATAAAATGATAAACAAAACTTTAAACTTAAAATGCACTGAAAAGCCTACCAAAATTTCCAGAAGATCAAGAAACTGGTCATCAAGACCGCTACCAGAGAAGCACCACTACTCCTGCCTGCTTTGAGATTCAGGCACAATTAGAGAGCACAAAAAGTTGCTAGAAACCTAGAGAAACCTAGGAAAATTACCCTCCCAAGAGAAACCCTAGGAACCTAGAGAGAAACCCTAGAGGGACGTGATATAGAGAGAGACTATTTAAATAATATAGAAAAAATGGACTTTAGTTAAAGGCTTTAATCTTTTATTGTCTTTTATTTCATTAAAAGGCTAGACATATTTGATTAATGTCCTGGATTAGGTTCGCGATGAGAGCTGGTTCATAATCTATATTAGAATCACTAATTAAGGTGTGATAGATTATCACGAAAGTAGACGTCATGACCATTAGGACTTATAGAATGTTTTCTCAATGTCTTGTTATCACATGAATCCATGAAAGTATGTAGTTGCTTTAGGAGGAAGCTATTTATACTAAAGAGTGATCCTTAGTATCGTTTAGGGTGCATTCGTCCTAGGAATTAATTTATGAGATTGGGATAAAAATCTATATCTATCTCATACTATTGGGGATTTGTTATCCTAGATATAATTTTATCGGTAATCTATTTAGCTATGGTTTATGTTCTCTCATAGTTTAGCCTAGTAATTATTTACAATAGAACTCCCTAATTCATAAGATTCCTAATAGAATTTGAAACTAGTTTAGACAACATTATTTGGATAGTCTCTTTTGATTTTTACCCTACTTACCCAAGCTACATTAGTTTAGGTGAATAGGTTACTTTTGATAGGGTAGCAACAACCGTGTCAAAATTTGGTGCCGTTGTCAGGGACTAGTGGTGATTTTCTTTTGTTGTTCTTAGTTTAGATTTATATAGGATTTTTCTGTTTTCTTAGGTAGTTGATTCAGCTATCGTGTTTGATAATTTGATCTTTTCTTTTCCAGTGTTTTCCTTGCATGCACACTCAAAGTACATGTTTAAAGAGCTTATTATCCTAATATTGAGAACTTAGCAAGGAAACAGAAGAAACTAAAAAAGAAAGCAAAGAAACCTAACAACATGGCTGAAACCCCACCTTAGAAAAGTCTATTTGAATATGGCATCCCTAATCCTCAGACGATGTTAAGCATTTTTAGGCCGTAGTGAAGATTCAATGGGCACTCAAGAGGGGGGGGGGGGGGGGGGGGTGAATTGAGTGTTAAGTAATCGTTGGCAATTTTTTGCTTCTTTTCGGATTATGTGTAAGGAACCAGTTGTGCTGGTTCCCTTATGCAGCGGAATAAAACAAGGCAATAAAGAACACCACAAACTTAACGAGGTTCAGCCAACTCTGGCCTACGTCCTCCTACCCTATGTACTTTATTGATCTACTCCGAAAAATAAAGATACAATTCACTCTACTGTTTCCCTACTCCGGGAACCAGTAACCCCACACTCAACTCTGAATGTGCTTTGAACTTACCGTCGTAAGTTCCTAGTGTGTTTGAACTCACAAACACTCACCAAGTCTTCAACCCCTTTGTCAAAGACTGAATACAAGATCAAGATCTCTCTAATAATTTAACTCTCAAAAGTCAGATAGAGAAAAACATTAAAACACTATTATGCTCTTGTGTATCACTCAATAATTGAACTAGTGCTTTTAGCTCTCAAGGATCAAACTCTGTGAAAATTGCGTAAGAGCTATCTTTTGATTATTCAGATCAAGATGTATTTATAGGTTAGTCGGCTAAACCCTCAAATCATACGTATAAGATATACATGCAATCCTCAAATCATGCATATAAGATATACATACGATTTTAGGATAAGTATTTATCCTAAATGATTTGATCATAAGATAAGATCATCTTAGGATAAGATACTTCCCGGTTTTTAGCTAACCAAAACCTCATCTTATCTTTTAGCTGCTTAAATATATCTGAAAACCATATATTTCGGAAAATATCCTTTTTTATAAAATCTTTGTAAAACCCGCAGCTTGAATAATCTGTTCAGTTAACCTGGTTCCCTGACCTGGTTCCCTGAACTGAATATGTTATGAAATTTGTTCCAATCCTTGTACCAAATTTCATAACGATATTTAATGTACTAAAAGCACTTTATATACTCAATTATATAAGTTGTACTACGGAGCATTTACATGAAGATCCTAAATAACTCTTTGAGTGTAGTCTTTCTTCATGCATTCGTCAAGTCTTGAAAGCTTCCATGAATAAACTCAATTGTTGACCGAGGACTTTCCTTTAAGGTTGATCAAAAGTCCTTTCAAGCTTCCAAACTTAGAAATCAACTTAGATGCATAACTCATTTATCATCTAGTTGTTCCCTGTATAAAGACAAGTTAGTTCAACGGATATCTCATATAAGTAATAACTCATCTAGGGAAACAGTGTTCTATATTAGCTGGTTCCCCAACTGTATTGAACACTTTCAAAGACCTATTTCCCTTAGCTGTTTGTCATCATTCAAAACTATCAATCCGAACCTAAGGGACTCAACAAATTCCCCCTTTTTGATGATGACAAACACTTGAAATTTCTGCACCTGTGAACATACTCAAAAACAAATAGTCAAAAACTTCAAGAATTCAAAACTCAATGGAACAAGTCAGTTAAGCCAACTGGTTCCCTAAACAGAAACAGAGAATAAACTAAAGTAGGTTAACAAACTCAACCACAAACTTGATCTAAACTAGTAAAGACTCTAAGCTTCAACTTCAACTATTTTCCCCCTTTTGGCATCATTAAAAAGATATGCAAAAGTAGCAACTTATGCATAAAGTAACGTGCTAAACCATCCAATGGCATCAACCATTATACAAATAAAGTGCTGCAAAAGAAGGTCAGAATAGTCAAGGTTAAGTCATGCCATCAACAGAAATCATAGTTTAGTACAGACCAACAAAAGTTAACGATAAGGCCCAAATCCATATCAAAACAAGTTCATGGATTGGGAGGAATAAAAACAGTCCAACAAAATCAGTTATTCAGAAAGTTATGATAAAGGTAGGCTAAATGAAAAAGAGGACAGATTCAATCATCATCATCATTTTCATCATCTCCTTCCTCTTCTTCAGTGGCAGCCTCCTCAACTGTTTCTTCCTGGTTCTCCTCCTCTTCACTGTCATCCTCCTGCTGATCTTCTTGCTGGTCCTCTTCAGTTTGTTTCTTCTCAATTCCAGAACTGCCAGCAATCTGTTTCTCTAATTTGATCATCCTCATAATAAATGAAGTGGACAGACCTTCAACCAAGTTCACTAACTTGCTGAGCTGATCCCCTACAGCATTTATCTTCTCTTCCTGACTCTCCAGCCTCTTAAGGATAACCTGCTGACCAGCTGGTTCCTCTCCCTTCTGTTTCTTCTTGACTGGCTTAGGAGTCTCTACTGGTTCCTCCTCCCTAAACTTCAATACCCCAGCACTTATGATCAACCCCTTTTGCTTCAGAATACCTTTGGTAAACACCATTACAGGGGCAGTTGATCCACTAAGAGAAACATTATTCTCTTTAAGAAGCTTAGTTATGTAGGACCCATAAGGAAGAGAGTGGTGGGATGAATTGTAGCAATTCATCATGTGATTTATCATTAGAGAGGGAAGATTTATCTTAATCCTTTTCATCAACAAATAAATAAGCACCATTTCCATGATGCGCACAAAACCTCTACCTTGTGCTCGAGGGATAATCATCTTGTTGCACACAGAGTGAAGGACCAGCATCACTGGTTCCTTCAAGCCACCAGTTTTAAAAGTTCCATCCTTCTTTGGAACTTTCCCTCCAAACACAAAATCATGCACTTCATCTGGACTGACCCCTATAAGTGTGGGCCATCCATCTCCAGAATACTCCTCAAACCCATCTCTGGGTATATTCAACAACCCAGCCAGACTTGCAACAGACACATTCACTTCAACATCATTCACAACTGAACTTAATGATCTATCCAGCATTTGTTTTAAATTAACATAAAACTTTCTAACACCATCAATATTAGCATCACAGACATCAAACAAAGGTATCCAACCCTGAAATTCTAATAGCTCTTTCACATTACTCAGAGCAGCTTCATCAAAATACCCAACTTCTGTTCTACACCCAGATACCACAACCCTAGAACTTAAATCAGTCATACCAACAGATGGAGATTCTACTGACATACCTCTTGCAGACTTCCGTGCTGTTCTCTTTCGCTTGGAACCAGCAGAGTCCATTGACTGTTCTTCTATTACCACTTCGCTAACCCTTTTCAGAGATGACCTGGTCACTCTGCTGCGAGCCAAGGGTTCTAGAGTCCACTTACTGTGCCCAATGATCTGTAGATCATCCTCCTCACTACGAACTTCCTCCTCTTCTCCTTCTCCAACAGTGTTGAAGAGTTCTTCAGTGTTTTTAGGCTGTTCCCCCTGAGATGAGACAGGTTCCTTGATGATGGAATCATCAGCCTCAGGGGTCTTGGGTAAAGGAGCATTTTTGGGAGGTGGAGGTGAGGGAGATTTAGAAGATGGGGATAGAGTTGGTGATGGGTTTTTTGTGGTGGTAGGAGGTGAGTTGCTCGATGAAGTTGGAGCAGGGTTTGCTTCACTGATGGAAGCCTCCTTCAATTGAGTTGACTCACTTGCTTGAGTCTTCTCCTTTCTCTTCTTAGCTGGAGCCCTGGTTGATTTCCTGCCCATTGTTGCTTAGTGAGCTTCACAGATTTGAGGGAGATGGGAGCAAGTGAATAGTGATCAGGGCACCACTGTTGAACGGGAGAGAGATGAGTAGAGTGATGATGTGATGTGAGACTGTATCAAGGTATTAATGTGTATTTATATCAAATGCTCAAATATAAGATTTTCAATAACTAGCCGGTTGAGAGAAAGAATTTTAGAATTTGAAAATTTCAAACTTGTAGTTATCTTTTTATGAAAGATTCAACCAACTGTAAATTAGGCAATTAGATATATTTGCCTTTTTGTAGGATAGGAATAACTGAAATAAGATAATTCTTTCCAAAAAGAAATTATCTTATAGTAATCTTCTGAAAATAAGATATTTTCGGATGACATATCAGAGCTGAACTGCTGTTTCCTCTTGCTGGTACCTGTACTGAACCAGTCATTCTATTTTCAGCATAATTCAAAATAACTTCTCCTGTTTCTATGCAACAACAATCCTCTTGGGGTTATTTACACAATATTTGCAAGTAAGCAGCATAGTTATATACATAATCGATACAAGAGCATACTTATTTTAACCAATCATTAAGGGAAATAATTGAAACCATCGCTTAAAGCCTAACTAGACCTAAAAGGACTCTTAACCTACAAAAAGACTCTCTACATAGAGGCTTTGTGAAGATATCAGCTATTTGATCTTCACTTTTACAGAACAACATCTCCACCAATCCTTTCTCCACATTGTCTCTTAGAAAATGATGTCTTATTTCAATGTGTTTGGTCTTGGAGTGTTGCACGGGGTTCTTTGAAATATTGATTGCACTAGTGTTATCACAAAAGATAGGAACACTTTATATATAACACCAAAATCTTTCAGCTGGTTCCTTATCCACAGTAGCTGGGAACAGCATGAAGCTGCAGCTATATATTCTGACTCTGCTGTGGATAAGGCCACTGAATTTTGCTTCTTAGAACCCCATGATATAAGACAAGAGCCAAGGAAGTGTGCCATACCTGATGTGCTCTTTCTGTCAACTAGGAATCCAGCATAATCTGCATCTGTATATCCAATAAGATCGATGGTACTCCCTTTGGGGTACCACAAAAACAGATCTGCTGTTCCCACAAGATACCTGAGTATCCTTCTAACAGCCTTCAAGTGAGACTCCTTTGGATTGCTTTGAAACCTAGCACACAAACCAACAGAGAACACAATGTCAGGTCTACTAGCTGTTAGGTAGAGTAGAGAACCAATCATTCCTCTATAAAGTGTAGCTTCAACATCTTTTCCTTTAGGATCAGCATCCAACTTTGTGGATGTGGGAACAGGTGTATCATAAGCTTTGCTGTTCTCCATGCTAAACTTTTTCAGCAGCTCTTTTAAGTACTTTTGTTGATGGATCATTATACCATCATTTGTTTGCTTAATCTGCAAACCTAGGAAGAATCCTAGTTCTCCCATCATACTCATTTCAAATTCACTCTGCATAAGATTTGCAAATTCATCACACAAGGTTTGATTAGTAGCACCGAATAAGATGTCATCAACATAGATTTGTACTACAATCAAGTGTTTCCCCTTGGTTCTTATGAACAAGGTCTTGTCTATTGTTCCTCTCTTGTAGTCATTAGCCATCAGGAAATTGGACAGTCTTTCATACCAAGCCCTTGGAGCTTGTTTCAAGCCATATAATGCTTTATCCAATTTATATACATGTTGGGGAAACATTGCATCTTGAAAACCAGGTGGCTGCTCCACATATACTTCTTCCTTCAAATAGCCATTAAGGAAGGCAGTCTTTACATCCATCTGAAACAGCTTAAAATTCATGTGAGCAGCATAAGCAATTAAAATCCTAATAGCCTCTAGTCTAGCTACTGGTGCAAACGTCTCATCATAGTCAATTCCTTCTTGTTGATTGTACCCTTGCACCACTAGTCTTGCTTTGTTTCTGAGTATAGTACCGAGGTCATCTAACTTGTTTCTAAAGACCCATCTAGTACCAATGACTGATCTTTCCTTTGGACGGGGAACCAGGTGCCAGACCTGGTTTTTCTGAAATTGATTTAATTCATCTTGCATAGCTAGTATCCAATCAGGATCAGTCAATGTCGTTTTATAGTCAGTAGGCTCTATGTTAAACAGGAAAGAATAGAAAGCACAGAAATTTTGAAAAACACTTCTTCTCGTTTGAATCCCCTTATTTATATCACTAATTATTTGATCAGTGGGATGAGAGGCCTTATATCTAAAACCTTTGACATTAATGCTATTTTGTGCTTCCTCATTAGGTTGGGAACTAGCATGTTCATGAATCTCTTCTCTTTCTGAAGAGCCAGGAGAATTTACATTCATGCTGTTTCCTCTATCATTACTTACCTCAGGTTCAGGGGTAATACCTTCTTCTGTTCCCCCTGAGTTCATTACCTGTCTATTGTGTGTGGAACCATCAGGATTTGGTTCCCCTTCAGAATCCTCATTTTCTCCATTTTCTTCTCTAGGCACTTCATCATTATTATCTGGTGGAGTATCTGGTATGCCTAGTTCTGCTTGCACTTCTTCTGAGGGACCAGTATACTGGTTCCCCGTGAAATCCATCAAACCAATCACTTCATCAGGTTGTACCTGTGCAATCTCAGAAGACATGTTAAATTCATCAAAAATGACATGGACACTCTCCTCAACACAGAGAGTCCTCTTATTGAAGACTCTATATGCTTTGCTGCGAGAAGAATATCCAAGAAAGATTCCCTCATCACTTCTGGGATCAAATTTATCAAGCTGGTCCTTCCCATTATTATGCACATAACATTTACATCCAAAGACACGAAAGTATGTGATGTTGGGCTTTCGACCTTTAAGAAGTTCATAGGGAGTCTTATTTAACTTTGGTCTAATGAGACCTCTATTCAGTATATAGCAAGCAGTGTCAATAGCTTCACCCCAAAAACTCTTTGGGAGACCACTCTCAATGAGCATCGTCCTAGCCATCTCCTCAAGAGTTCTGTTCTTCCTTTCTACAACACCATTTTGTTGAGGTGTTCTAGGGGCTGAGAAGTTGTGATTAACTCCATGTTCCCTACAATAATCAATAAAGTTAGCATTGTCAAATTCAGTACCATGGTCTGATCTTATCGAGACCAGCTTCTGGGTGAGCTGGTTCTCCACTTGTTTCACCAATGTTACCCATTCTTCAAACGTTTCATCCTTTGTGTGTAACGTCATTACCCAAGTGTACCTGGAATAGTCATCAACCATAACACAGACATATATGTGACTTCTTCGACTTTGTACTCTCATGGGACCACACAAGTCAATGTGTACAAGTTCGAAGGGTCTGCTAGTACTTAAAACAGTTTTAGGCTTAAAGGAGATTTTGACCTGTTTCCCCCTTACACATTCAGAACAAACTTTATCAACTTCATACTTAATGTTAGGAAGACCTATCACTAAGTCACGTGCTTTAAGCTTGTTTAGAAGTGTTAGGCTAGCATGTCCAAACCTCTTATGCCAAATCCATTGATTATTTTCAGAAACAGCTCTCAAACAGATGGACTTGTCTTGAGGGATCTTATCTAGGAAGGTGATGTATACATCATGCTTCCTAGTTCCCTCACATACCAGTTCTCCTGTTTGTGAGTTAACTATGTGACATAGGTTGGCTTGAAACTCAACTCTATTACCTTTGTCACATAATTGAGAAATACTCAAGAGGTTATGTTGCAAGCCTTCAACATAATAAACATCGTCTATTGTATTAGAAAGTGTCTTACCAACCTTACCTAAACCAGTGATGGTTCCCTTGCTGTTATCCCCAAAGGTGACACTTCCTCCATCAAAGGCCACTAGTGAAAGGAATTGATCTTTATCCCCGGACATGTGTCTTGAGCAACCACTGTCCAAATACCAATAGGTGTCTCCCTTCACTCTAGCCTGTAAGTTTGAATCAAACATTAGTTTTAGGAACCCAAGCATACTTGGGTCCCTTTTCAACAACATTAACATCATGTTTATCCTTTCTTCTCCATACATACATTAGACTCTTGCTGTTCTTATTAGCACTATTTTTCTTAGCTGGACATTCATGTATCTTATGTCCATTCTTACCACAATGAAAACACACGTGCATTTCTTTAGTCATGACATACTTACCTTGCTGAAATTCTGTGATCCAGGTGGTTTCTCTGGGAGACCAGTTAGTCCTGGTTCTCTGTCTAGTATAACCAAGACCAAATTTTCCTTTGTTTCCTCCTGATGAGGTCAGAAGGTTCAAGGTATTTTGCGCGTTCAGTAGCTTATCCAAATGTCTATGACTGTCATGCAATTCCCTTTCTTTTGTTTCAAGTGTTTTAACTAACAGCTCGTTTTTCTCTTTCAGAAACTCAAAGTTGCTTTCTAAAGTTGCAAGTTGTAAGTTAAGATCTAAAATTATAGGGTCATTAGACATGTCAATAACTACTGATTATTTTTTATTTTTTAGTTGATTAAGTTCAGCATGTAATTTACAGATAGTGCTTTCATATTCATTTATCATACTGCTGACTTCAACGCTGGTTCTAGTGGAAAAACTAAGGGACTGAGCAGCTTTAAGTGAAGCGATTTCTCTGTGAGAATTTTCTAAGTTGAGGGTCAATGCTTTAAAAGCTTTCAGCAGAGATGTTCTATTACAAGAATTTGCTTTACTTATGACTGTAGAGAAATCAGGGATTTTACTAGTAGTTGATAAGTCTCTGGGGAACCAGGAGATCAGATCTTCTTCACCATCACTTGGATAGTCTAGTTCAGAAGGTCTTGCCATTTCTAGTTCTACCTTGCACTTGTCCAATTCAATTTCTAGTTCAGCATTTTGATTTTTCAAGTTATGGCAAACCATTTCTACGTGATCACAACTAGCAATAGCAATTTCACATTCATTTCGTTTTTCTTTTAGTTCTCTTTTGCCAGTTATATAAGTTTCACCTAATTTATAACATTCATCTAATAAAGAATCTATGCAAGCAAGCATATTTTCTCTATCATATTCATGCATATCTACTCTAATTTGTTCAAGGTTTACCTTATGTCTTTGTAGTACATCCTTCTTAGCCATTAAGCATTTCTTGAATGTACTGGTTCCCCCTCTGGTTCCCTGACCAGTGCTGTTCTCCTTGATATTTGTGAAAGCAGTTAGACAAACCTCAGAATCAGTTGTATTTTCTTCTTCATCAGATCCTGAGTCAGATTCTCCCCACATGGATGCTATCATGACATTCTTGAAAGCTCTCTTATCTCCAGATTGAGATTGTTTGTCTTTCCATTTTGGACAATCACGAATGATGTGTCCTTTCTCACCACACTTGAAGCAACCTGAAGATGAGTTAGATTTTTTAGTGTTTTTGAAATTCCTACCTTTGAAATTCCTCTTTTGATCACGAAGAGATCTTTCAAATCTTTTTGTAATCAGGCTGATCTCATCTTCTTCTTCCTCTACTGTTCCCTTTAGTGCCATGCCTCTGGCTGGTTCCTTCTCAGACTTAGAGTCAATCAGCATCTCATGAGTCATAAGGGAGCCAATCAGCTGTTCCAAGGACAGGGTAGATAGATCCTTTGCTTCGTACACTGCTGTTACCTTAGCTGTCCATGTATCTGTTAAGCTACGCAAAATTTTTCTCACAAGATCCTCATCAGAAAACATTTTACCAAGTGATCTAAGATCATTAACAATAGTCATAAACCTACGAAAGCAATCATTGATTTTTTCATTTTTATTCATGGCAAACAATTCGTATTTAGACATGATTAAATCAATTTTAGACCTTTTTACCTCACTGGTTCCCTCAAACGCAAGTTCAAGGGTGTCCCATATCTCCTTAGCACTACTGCGACCAGAGATCCGATTTGTTTCATTCTCACCTATTGCTTGTTGTAGGATTGACATTGCCTTAGCATTTTTCTCCAGCAACTTGTAATCAGCAGTGACCAATTCGCCATCCTTCTTGGGAACCTGTTTCCCATCAGCTTCTGTCTTGAGAATGATATTAGGACCATTTTTAACTACGAGCCAGCATTCATAATCAATACCCATGATCACAATCTGGATCCTATTCTTCCACCAGGTATAATTATTTCCATTAAACTTTGGTGTCTTGTTGTCATAACCGATTGCACTTAATTCTTGAGTACTCATTCTTAACTCCTCTAGATGTTACTCTTTCGAGAAGCTTAGGCTCTGATACCAATTGAAGATTCAATGGGCACTCAAGAGGGGGGGGGGGGGTGAATTGAGTGTTAAGTAATCGTTGGCAATTTTTTGCTTCTTTTTGGATTATGTGTAAGGAACCAGTTGTGCTGGTTCCCTTATGCAGCGGAATAAAACAAGGCAATAAAGAACACCACAAACTTAACGAGGTTCAGCCAACTCTGGCCTACGTCCTCCTACCCTATGTACTTTATTGATCTACTCCGAAAAATAAAGATACAATTCACTCTACTGTTTCCCTACTCCGGGAACCAGTAACCCCACACTCAACTCTGAATGTGCTTTGAACTTACCCTCGTAAGTTCCTAGTGTGTTTGAACTCACAAACACTCACCAAGTCTTCAACCCCTTTGTCAAAGACTGAATACAAGATCAAGATCTCTCTAATAATTTAACTCTCAAAAGTCAGATAGAGAAAAACATTAAAACACTATTATGCTCTTGTGTATCACTCAATAATTGAACTAGTGCTTTTAGCTCTCAAGGATCAAACTCTGTGAAAATTGCGTAAGAGCTATCTTTTGATTATTCAGATCAAGATGTATTTATAGGTTAGTCGGCTAAACCCTCAAATCATACGTATAAGATATACATGCAATCCTCAAATCATGCATATAAGATATACATACGATTTTAGGATAAGTATTTATCCTAAATGATTTGATCATAAGATAAGATCATCTTAGGATAAGATACTTCCCGGTTTTTAGCTAACCAAAACCTCATCTTATCTTTTAGCTGCTTAAATATATCTGAAAACCATATATTTCGGAAAATATCCTTTTTTATAAAATCTTTGTAAAACCCGCAGCTTGAATAATCTGTTCAGTTAGCCTGGTTCCCTGAACTGAATATGTTATGAAATTTGTTCCAATCCTTGTACCAAATTTCATAACGATATTTAATGTACTAAAAGCACTTTATATACTCAATTATATAAGTTGTACTACGGAGCATTTACATGAAGATCCTAAATAACTCTTTGAGTGTAGTCTTTCTTCATGCATTCGTCAAGTCTTGAAAGCTTCCATGAATAAACTCAATTGTTGACCGAGGACTTTCCTTTAAGGTTGATCAAAAGTCCTTTCAAGCTTCCAAACTTAGAAATCAACTTAGATGCATAACTCATTTATCATCTAGTTGTTCCCTGTATAAAGACAAGTTAGTTCAACGGATATCTCATATAAGTAATAACTCATCTAGGGAAACAGTGTTCTATATTAGCTGGTTCCCCAACTGTATTGAACACTTTCAAAGACCTGTTTCCCTTAGCTGTTTGTCATCATTCAAAACTATCAATCCGAACCTAAGGGACTCAACACGTAGGTTACAGTAGCATAGTTCAAACTGAAGTCGTCTTTAATACAGTTTGTCTCTAGAAATGCATTCGTAGGACACCTTATGGAGTTCCCTGTTTCACACATTAAGAACTTTCTAGAGAAGTGTGATACAATGAAGATGAAAGATTTTTTAGAAGATGTTGTGAAGCTTAGGTTGCTTTCATTCTCTTTGAGGGATAGAGCGCATGAATGGATTAGAGATGAAGGTCTGGGTACATTCGATACATGAGATAAGCTAGCTAAAGGCTTTCTTATGAAGTTCCTAGATTAGGATAAGATGGCTAAGTTAAGAGCCGAGATCAACAAATTTCGATAGTTGTTTGATGAATTACTCCACGAGATACGGAGACGGTTAAGAGGATGCTAAAACATTGTCCTCATCATGGGTTATCAGATTAGCTAAACCATGATACCAAGCTGTATATCAATGCAGCTTCAGGAGGTAACATCTAGATGAATGATGCATAGGAACCTTAGCAGTGATTAAAAAATGGATGTTATTGATACTTCATGTTATTCTAGAGTAGACTATAAAATATTTTCTTCTTTATCATCAAATTTGGATATCTCAAAGTGGTATGAAAGCTCTTATTGAAAGTCTGGGAAATATACATGGAAAACCAGCTTTTGTAGCATCTTGTGAGGTTTCTGGTATGACAGGGCATGATGTGAGCCTATGTCAGTACACATTCAGGTGATCTAGGTAGTGAGCAAGTTAATGACATCTACAACAATCCGAAGAGGTTGTTCGACCTATTCTCGAACACAAGAATACCCAAAATGTGCTAAACCCGATCCAAAATCTACCCCCGTAGGGCAACAACTTCAACCAGCTGCAAGGATTGGAAGGATTTAATGGGAGACCATCGTATAATTCGCCACATTCCTTTCAACAACCTCAAGCACCTCAGAAATCCAACATTAAAGCTGTATTTAAAGCTTTTTTTACTCAACAAACTAGGTGCAATGAGAATAATAGGAAGCAGGTTATAGAGCTTAAGGTTCACAATAAGATTGTGGAAACCCATCTTGATCAGCTAGCTCAGCAAGTGAGTTATCTCTCAAAGGTTCCACGCAAGTTCCCAGAAATACTGAGACTCCTCCCAAGGACCAGGTAAATACAGTGACTTTAAAGAGTTGTATAGAACTAGTGAATCAGTCAATGAAGGTAATAGAAGCTGGAAAAGAGGTCAAGGTTGAGGATGAGAAGAAGGAGCCTCCTTGTACTATAATCGAATCATATAGGCCACCTACCCTTACCCTCAAAGATTAGCACAAGAAAAGTGATATAAGTGTTTTATACTATGGTTTTCCCTGGTTTTATTAAGAGAATTTATACCGTTTTGAGCTCTACGGAGCCATTTCTCGTTAATAATCTCTTCTCTAGTGTGTTCGATCTGTTTTTATAAGCTTTTCAGGAACACGGAGCTTTATTGGATGATCGGACATGTTTTGATCGATTTTGGAAGACTTGTTGAGTGAGGAATGAAGTATTCCTTTGTTGCCTGATCGGGCGGGGTTCGCCTTGGCAGACTGGGTGATGAAGAGCGAAGAAATAGAAGCCTAGTTCTTAAAGAGTGCTTCTCGCGCCCGACCGGGTAGGGTTAGCCCTAGTAGACCGAGCGAAGGAAAAATCAAAGTCATGAAGATTTCAGTTCTTGGAGTGTGCTACGCGCGCCCGATCGAGCATGTTTCTCCTGGGCTGACCGGGTAATGTCTGGAATTCGCCGACTTAAGCTGATTCCGGAATTCTATCTTTTGCGGGTATAAATACCCGTTGTAATCACACTTTAGGTAATTAATTTTTCTTTGGAGTTTTAGAAACAGCAAAAAAACCAAAGTTTACTTTTCTTAAAGCATTTTATATATACTTATTCTTAGATCCGACAATTGTTCATCAACAATTTGAGTTCTTCCTATTAGAGCAATTGGTATTTATCTTATCTCTCTCTCTCTCTCTCTCTCTCTCTCTCTCTTTATTTATTCATTGTTCTTTAATTATGTTTTCTTTATTAAATCTTGTTCTTGTTTTCATTATTTTGTGTGAGTAGTTCTTTAATCTGAGATCTTGCAAAGCCTGATTATAATTGATACATAAATATTGAATCTTTAAATTCCCTAATAATAATCCCAATTGACATGCTTAATTGATTATGTTCATGCCAATGCTAGATTAGGAATAATTAGTATTGTTATCATCCTTTTGTTCTTAAAACAACAGAAGTTGGGTATTGACGGGATTAGGGTATTTTAATTAAGGGTTTGTAGATCATCACAGAAGTAGATGATTGAATAATTAGGAATCTAGGCATGGTGTTTAATATCCCCTATTCGCTTGATTCCACGGAAGTAGGCTTGATTGCTAACTCGGGAAGCCATTGATAACTCGGAAGAGACCTTTGGTATTATTTAGGGATTGCTTTTCTTTTTATAAATTGATTTGTTATTGGGGGTAGAATTATTAATATATCAATCATAATCATGGTAATGCTTGATCTTGGATGTTTTAGTTTATTGATTTATATCTCTCTAGTTTAATTGTGTTACTTAGCATATTAGTGAATTAACGTACTCAGTATTGATTGGTTACGTGCTTGGTAATTACTTGATTCTGATTAATTAACTGGACCTTAGTCTCTTAGTATTCGATCCTTGCTTACCTTACTACATAGTTAGAAGGAATAGTTAGGTTATTTTTGTGAGGTACGCGATAAGCCTATCAAATTTTGGCGCCGTTGCCGGGGGACTAACGGTTTCATAGTAATTTTTTTTTTTGTGATTCCTTTTTACTAAGCTTGTTTATTGCTTCGACTATTGTCCCTTGTGTGTTTGATATTCTTTCTCTAGATCTTTGTTGTATGCAAACGTGACGTTTAGGGTCAGACAACTTACTGCCTTTTGATTCTGAGATTAAAGCAACTGTAAGAAGACGAAGAGGTAGAGGAAGAAGAAGGAATCGAAATATAGAAGATCAAGCAACAAAGTCTCTTTTGGAGTACGATATTCCTGACACAACAACCGGACTCCTCTCTAGCATTGTTAGACCACCTATCACTACTCAGAACTTTGAATTGAAACCACAGTTTATTCAATTCATATCCAATGATTCATTTGCTGGCACGCCTCATGATTGCCCAGTAAATCACATAGATGGTTTCTTGGAAAAGTGTGACACTATGAAGCTAAACGGGGTTACAAATAATGCTTTGAGACTTTGCCTTTTTCCATTTTCATTAAGAGATAGGGTGAAGGAATGTTTAAGAGATGAGGGCACTAGTTCTTTTGATACATGGGATAAACTAGTAAAGGCTTTTTTGGTCAAGTTCTTGGGGCAAGAAAAGACTACAAGGTTGAGGAACGAACTATCTACTTTCAGGCAATTAGATGAAGAGTCCTTATATGACGCATGGAGGAGATTCAAGCGTTTATAGAGACAATGCCCTCATCATACCTGAATAGATGTTGATCCAAACCTTTTACAATGGTTTAACCCATGAGTTCCAGATCTATATCGACGCTGCATCTGGAGGCTCCCTTTTGACTAAAAATCCGACCAAACCGAAGGAGCTAGTTGAGAAGATGTCAGCCAATGATAACTATCACCCAAGCGGCCGAAATAGTGTGAAGAAAGGAGGTAAATTCGATGTTGATGCTCTTACTCTTTTGACTAGTTCTATGCAGGCACTTTCAAGCAAGTTTGATAGACTACAAACTGGATCTTCTGCTAATGTGCTAGAAACTTTTCAAATGTGTAATACTCAAGGTCACATCGCACCTAATTGCCCACGAAATTCGAATGAGGCATCAATCGAGGAAGCTAATGCCATCTACACTTCCAACCCTAAAAGACCATACGATCCTCATTCTAATACCTTTAATGAAGGTTAGAAGCACCACCAAAATTTCTCATACAAAAACACCCAAGCTCAACCAAATCTACCTCCGCCACCGCCTCGAAACAACAATTATAATCCACCTGGTTTTCAACCAAGACCACCCCTAGTTCAACAACCCGTTTAAACCACATACTCTTCAAATTCATCAAAAATCCCTCAACCCCCATTGTTACTCATTCTCACCTTCAAGAAAGTTTTCCTTTAACCACCATTTCAAATTTCAAGAAAGCTTAAAGGTCATGTCTCAACGAAAAAGGACAAGGAATGCTCCACAACAACAACAATTTGATTTGGAAAGCATCCCCGAGTTTCCTCACATTCACTTTATCCCGGAATCCCCAAATTAGAGGCAGTGTTTCAAAGAGCTCGCGCTTATTTTAATCTTGTAACTTTAATGAGATTTGATCTAGCAAAGAAGTCTCACCTTTGATGTCCTCTTTTGATCAACTCACACACTCTATTTTCAATATCACATCTTACCTATGATCTGAAGAAAAAGGAGAAACTCCTTCTTCACTAGGCTAAGCCTCAAGATTCTAACTTTAATAATCTTAATAAAGGAACCATCTTCATAAATTAGTCTCATTTTAATCATTCAAACAAATCCCCTCTCCCTTGCATCTTACTAATTGTAAGTTACATCATATCTCTTTTACCTTTTACATTTAGTTTATGATGCCTAGATTTGAATAACTTTATTTTAGCTAGAATTGACCCATTTTTCATGAGCTAACTCTAAATGTGTATCATCCTTGAATTCATACTTAAGAGTTAAACTTAAAGATTATTTATTCTTTAGATTTCATGATTCTTATCTTGAGTTCTATTTGCATATGCAATGTCAATGATGTTCCATGCTTAGATCATATTTGTTATTAGAACTAGAACTAGTTCCTCAAGTTGGAACATTATCATGGAGAATAATCTCTTTACACTTGTCTCTTTATTTGGTCAAGAAATCCTCTCCATTTTATTATGCATAATTCTTATTTTGCATTGACTCTAACCCTAACCCTAACATTTTCTTGTCTCTTATCTCTTGCCTCTTTTCAAATATGCATTTTCATTACATAAATCTTAATTTGTAATTACATGTCCATCCTTTATCTTATGTTTATAAACAAGATTTATTGTTTGTAATCACTTAATTTGGTTTATGTGCATAAATCTTAACTTGCTCAACCCACTAAATTAGAGTGTGCCATCTCTTGTTTGTGTATGTTTACCTAAGACATAAATCTGACCTGTTCTTCCAACTCTATGCCAACTGTTTTTCACACACTCTCAGATTGAAAGAAAACATCATTCTTGAACCTTCTCATGGTTCATAGACCACTTATGTGAGGAATTTGGGGATTCCAACCCTAGGGTTTCCAAATAGCTCATTAAATGTTTGGTGGAAACTCTTGACCCATTAAATGTCTCTAAAAGCCGCATAGTCAATCCTTATCGATGAACCCATAGGGCACTAGTTGGGGAGAGCTCCTCCCTCCTTTCTTCATCAAAAAGGGGAGGTTATGTTGCAAAAATGGAGCTCTCTAGTGGCAATTCACTCAACAAATTGTCCACCCAAAACCTAGTTGGGTTCCAAATCCTTTGAACAAAAAAAGCCCCCTAAACCTTTGTATGCTAAGTATTTTGAGGGAGATATTGTTGAATAAGAGGAAGGTTTAGGAAGATGGAATAGTGCCTCTCACTGCGGAGTGTAGTGTAGTGATTCAGAATACGCTTTCGATGAAGCAAAGAGATCGGGGTAGTGATGAGTGACATTTATGTCACTCATTTGTATCTTCTTACCAAAGTTTCTTACTCTTTATGGCATGAGTTTGTCCTATTTTATCTTATTTTCATCATTTTATGCATAGTCTACGCTTGGGAGCATTTCTCGTGTTTTTGTCTTGTTTTCCTTGATTTCTTGTTATCTTTTCTACTTTTAAGCTTTTTTGCGGCTTGATGCAAATATATAATGAGCTCAAGCACGAGAACCAATAAAGATGTATAGTAGAAATGCCAAAAAGAAAAACCAAGAGGCCACTCAGAATTTAAACCAAGAGGCCTGCCAAGAGAAAATGACCTGAACGGGCACTCACTCAGTCACAAGCGACTGCTTAGTTAAATGAGAATGGATAGGTAGAGAGCTACAAGTGGACGTCAAGCAGTCTCCAATAGGTTGCTTATTAACCTAAGTAGCTGCTCAAAGTTGTACTGAGGGACTGCTCAGTTCACTAAAATCAGGAAATTGGCCTTATGAGCAGGCCCTTGACTTTGTATTGAGTGCCCGCTCAGTTTTTTTTTGTAGTTTTGTAGCTTGCTATAACTCTTCTACCAGAAATAAGGATGGCTAAAAAGGCATGAAGGAGAACATTTTTAGGGGATTTATTAGGCATTAGTTTTTAGACTTAGAGAGATAGCTTAGGGTTTCTTTATCGTTCTTTCACAAAACCTTAGATTACTAGTAATATTTCATCAGTTTTTTGTACTTTTAATGAATTTGCAATCATCCGTTTTCAAAAATCAATTCCTTATCAATATATCAGTATTTCTTTCACTTTCTCTTGCTTTATATATCGTAGTTTTAATTTATTTTCTATTTTCGTAAATTTATGTTTGATTATTATTAGTTTCTAGCATAGTATTGATCTTTGTTATTTGTTAATTTACTAGTATGTTGCATTATATTTATTATTCGATGTTTTCTATTACTAGTCATGAGTAGTTATATTAGTTAGGGGGATAGGGTGAAAAACCGATCCTGAGCATGGATGATGTTTAAAGTGTAGAGTTGGTTTCTTGATGATTTATGTGTGATTTAATGTCGAGTCTTGGTTGGAGTCTAGATTGGCCATATAGATTTCTTCCATTATTTTCCTAGGTCGAAGACATTGAGAAATTCATGTTTAGGTAGTGACCTGATATTAAGTATTGTTAACTTGCATATTATTAATTGTTGATTTAAATCTATTATGTTGCTTGGATACTTTAGGATTCGATTAGGCGAGAAATCCCAATCATAATGCTCTTCCTTGAAGATGACCGACAGGTTAGTTTCTAGTTGAAATCCCTTCCTTGCAGCTTATTTAGGTTCAATTTAAATGTTGATAGCAAGTTAGTGAGCCTCATATTATCTCATTTTGAGTCTAATTCTCAGCTTTAGCTCATTCATGTTAGGAATTGGTATTGAATCTCGAATCCCTAGCGCTTTTACCTTCATAGAACAAGTCCTTTAGAACCTCAAAATAGATTTTAGTTAGATCTAATCTTAATTTTTCCTCTAGTTGAGCTAGCTTATAGTTGAATTAATAGAGTTAGGTAGTTATTTAAGGCTATTCCATATGGATTCGACCCTTCCCCATCACTCATAATAGGTGAAAACAAGGTTTAGTTGATAATAGGTGTCGTGACAACCAATATCTAACCCTATCTAATGCCGCCATTGCCGGGGAATGGCATTTTGTATCGAGTTTTTATTAGGTTTTATGATTCCAGTTCATTTTTATTTACTTGATTTCTTTTTCCTTCTTATTTTTGTTGATTTTTCATTGTGATTGTCAGTGCTAACCCTTTGCTTAGCTTTGATTTTTATGCCATCAAGCAGGAGCAGCAGAGCATAACCTTTAGCTCAACTGAATCCTGAAATCGAGCGTACAAGTAGAGATATATATAAGAAGAGTTTTGAGAGTATGAAATAGCTCACTATGAATAGAGGGCAAAAAGCTTATTTAGATTCAACTAGCCATATTCTTGTAGAACTAGAGTTCAGCCAAGACTTATTTTAAACTCACTCAAATGCTTTATTCATTATGGCTGATGATACAGATAGACCCTTGAGGCAGTATGGAGCTCCTAGAACTTACCAAATCAAGAGTAGTATAGTGCAACCCACTATAGAGGCAAACAACTTTGAATTTAAGCCAGCACTAATCCCTTTGGTATAGAGCCATAAGGCTGGATATGAGCCGAGCTAGCTGGTGAGCTACTCGGGATCGGAGCGCCTATAGCTTGGCTTGAGCTTAAAATTAGGCGAGCCCAAGCTTGAGCTTAAAAAATTCAAGCTTTAGGGCTCGATGAGCCTAAATGAACCAATATTTATTAAGGGCGTAGTTGAAACCAATCTTTAAATAGAATCGAGCTTAATTACCTAAATAAGCTTTCGGAAAATCCGAGTCAAGTGAAGAGCTTATGCTAAACCTATCTTATGCCGAGTCAGGAGCTTTTATCAAGACGAGACCGAGCTTAAATTTTTAAACTTGGCGAGTCATGAGTATAAGCCCAATATTTATGAGTCTCAGGCGAGCCAAGCCACGAGCTTCTCAAGCTTAGGCTTGACTCGGGTCATTTCTAGCCCTAGAGAGGCATCCTTTTGGAGGAAAGAAACATGAGTTTCCTCATGCCCATCTTAAGTAGTTCATAATATACTATGATAAAGTAAAGGCAAAGGATTACATCGGATTAAGTCTATTCAAGTACTTTCTGACGGGAAGAAGTAACTAGAGCCTTCCTACATAAGTTATTCCCACCTTTAAAGACTGCTAAAATAAGAACAAAAATTGCAATGTTTTGCAAACAAGGAGATGAAACTCTATTTGAATCATGGGAACGATTCAAGGGTTTGATAGAGGCATGCCCACACCATGGAATGGGAAAGTGGTTACTTCTTCATATCTTTTACAATGCACTGTCTCAATAGAATAAGACTAGCCTTGATATAGGAACCGATGGAGCCATAATGAGATTGAGCCTAGCCGAAGCATTCAATGTTATTGAGCAGGTGGTCAAAAATTTTGTTGATTCGAATGAAAGTGAGAGAGTGCAGACCAAACAAGGAGGAAAATATATAGATTCTATTAATGTACTTTCTTCTATGTTAGATGCACTAACTAATAAATTTAATATATTGTTTTGAACAGTCCACACGTGGCATGAAATCCCCACAAGTATCTAGTTATAATGCTCCTATACTGGTGTTATTTTGTGATATTTATGGTGATTATGATCACAAACCTATGCAATGTCATTGACTACACTCTACGTGGAATGCACCATCTAGAATGGAATAGGTTAATGACATGAATAATATGGCCCCTAACCCTTAATCTGATCCATACTCTAACACCTTTAATTTGGGGTGGAGAACTTACCCAAATTTTGTTTGGATAATGGACAAAACTAGGGGAATGGGAACTTTAATGGGCATAACCAGGGAAACTTTCAAAACCAGGGGATTGGGAAATTTAGTGGTCAAAACCAAGGGAATTTCTAAGGTAATAGGAACTACGAGAACCATGGTCAGGGTAGTTTTAGAGGTTATGGGAACTATGGACCAAATCAGAATCAAAACAGGTTTTAAAACCCAAATTAAGGCCAACTCCAAAATCCCAACCAACATAACCCACCTGGTTTCAATATAGGACCTAAACCTAATGTCCCCTCAACCCAAACTCCTCCTCAAAAGTCTAAATTAGAGTCTTTGATGGAGAGTTTTTGATAACCGGTATTTTAGGTCGTTAACTAAAAGACAGGTAATGCAAACAATATTTATTCCAACCTACAAACTATACGAGTATAGTGGAGTAGGGGATCGAACCACGAAGACAAGGTATATCAAGAATCTAACTTTTAACACAATCGGACTATTGGGAGTTGGAAATTCAATTAAAACCAAAGCAAGTAGAGAGAAACGGGGACAAGATTGGATTCACCCTAGGAATGAAGCTTTCAAAACTGAATGTGATAGATTAGAGAAAATCTGAAAATAACTAGCATGGACATCCAAGAATACGAGAGGAAGTTGGTAATTCCACAAATCACAACGAACGGCCTATAATCGCCCTATGTCTCCAAAGGAGTGGCAGGAAAAGATTCACATCGAATTCCGAAACTATTTATTATCATCGTTTCTATAACCTTAAGCAATAAAGATCATAGCTTTCCTAGGATTTCACCAATCAAAACCCCTAAAGGAATTACTCACACATATTCATGCTTAAAGACGTAAAGATATTCAAAGACGCAACAAAAACAAACACGGAATGAAATCGCGAGAATGAAAACAATTCAGAAATTATGCTAATAAACGATAAACATAGAACTAGAAATGCAATGAAGTAAATCAATTAATTAAGAACAAAGGAAGAGATTAAACTCACAAAAGCTTCAATTTGATATCCACAAAAAGAATTCGAACTACAAAGCGTTAACGAAACTGAAAATCGAAAGCTAAAACTAAAAGAATTTGGAGGCTAAAGAAAACTAAAAGTGCATAAAAGTATAAAACCTAGCTCTCTCCCCTCCTCTCATCAGAGGAAGGGGGTATTTATAACCAAACAAGAAAACCTACGAAAACCCTAAAATGCATAGGAGCTGGCCCTAAAAAGAAGTAGTTGATCCAGAGGAAAACACTATCATTCACCCGAATGTAAGCCTCATTCGGCCGAATACAATTCCATTCGCCCGAATGGTCTTCCATTCGCTTATTCTAGAGGCTTCGAGGGATCGATCTCTGTCAAGCATTCGCCCGAATGATGATGTTGATTCGGCCGAATAGAAGCTCATTCGCCCGAATGAGTTCCATTCGGCATTCCCAGTGACCAAGGGTCAAATGCTCTAAAGACTGCCTCTCATTCGACCGAATGAGTCTCAGATTCGGTCGAATTTGCATACATTCGATCGAATGTTTCTCAGATTCGGTCGAATCTAAGACCATTCTTTCCTCTTTTTCACTTCTCTCTTTTCTGAACTCCGTGGGATCTTCATGAGTGACTTCAAACACTTGCCCAAGCTATGATACGTGTGTCAAAGCCTTGAATGTATCGCATTTCACCTTTTAATCATCAAAAGTACCTGAAATAAACTTAAGACAACTCGAAAACAAGATCAAGGTAAAATCAAGCACAATATGCATAAAACCAATACAAAACTGCGAGACTTGACACTAAAACAAGGTGATAAATGTGCTCTAAAACGAGCACATCAACTTCCCCCAAGCTAAACCGTTTCTAGTCCCTAGCAAACGATATAGGAAGGTAAAGTGATAGCTTAGGGAAAAATGAATGAAGAAATGAATAAAGAGACGAATGAAGATCATGAGAAGTGGAAATCAAGACAATGCAAGTCGTGCACGTGCAAAACTCTTCCCTAGCCATGGGTGTGCAAGTACAATGGGATTTAGAAATCATAATCAAATTTTTACACCTACTCGGGATCACCAAGCAAGCTACATCATAGTTCATTCCGCCCACTACCTAACGAGATCGCAAGTCTACGCTCCCGAGGTTATTTCCCAAGAGGTGTGGGAAATTTCCATTACGCTCATGTGTTTATAGGGTATGTGTTTTGCTCGAAATCATTCGACTGAAGATGAGTCGAGAATTAAACACCTAAACAGGGAGAAATCTCGTAAATCGTGTCTTATCTGCTCTCCAGCACTGATCTTACTAATCATGTTAGGTAGAACATGTTTGGAAAGTCGGATTGAGGTATGCAGAATTTGGGAATGTGGAGTTGAAATAGAGGATAATAAGTGATCTAAGGAAATAAAACCGAGGAAGACTACGCCTTCCGACAACCATGTCAATCCCAAAATTCCCAATAATAAACTCTAATACACTATGTCAACTTTATTCTCAACCTTTTTCTCTAATATCTTTTTGTTTATTTTCTTTTCTTTTTCTCTTTTTTTTTTCTTTTTTTCTTTCTTTTTCCCTTTTTTTTCTTTTTTGTGCTTTTCAAGCTTTTTCTGAACTTTCTATGTGCATACTTCTTTGAAATGCACTAAGACTAGTGTATGTAGTCAAATCATCCAATGATCATTTCCCCAAACCGAAATCCTATATTATAATGCTACAAATATCAACTTCACTATGATCACATGACTATCCTCTAGGTAAAAAGAGGGAGTATTTGGTTCATGTGGAGTTAGATAGCGTGGCTACAAAAGAAGGTAAAGGCACAAATTTGGCTCAACCTAGAGTAAATTGATTTTCTTGGTAGGCACTTTGGCTATGTAGCTTTAACTACAAACGTGTTATCATCCCTAACCTTTAGAAAAGTAGACTATGCTGGAGGAGAACAGACACAATTCTTAAGATTCCCTGACTAACACTCAACAATACAGGACTCGTAATAAAGTCCTAAAAGGCTCAATCCTCACTAGGTTAGTCGAAATGCGCCTTAATAGGTAGTCATCCAAACCACATACCAAGCAAGCTCAAATCCCCCAAGGTAAGTGAAAAACACTCGATAAACTCAGACCCAAAACAGGCACAGGGCTAGGGGAATACGAGTTTGCATAAAATCAACGTAAAGTGCTTAACAGAAGCTTGCATGCTTATGATGGACAAAAGAAGGGGACACATGATGCAAAGAAGGGTAAAAACAAATATAAAAATAACTAAATACACAAATTTGGATTTTCAAGTAAGCAATCATACCAGTACATGGGTGCAGCGGCATGTGGAACTTATTATATAAACACCTGAAAACAACACCAAAAAGCAAAGCGCAAAACACAAAATAACACCTAGAAATAGACACAAAACACGAAGCAACGCAACATTACACAACACTAAACTGACAGCCAAGACCCAAAGGACACGCGAAAGAATGAGTAGTGGACGTTGGATACCCCCCCAAGCTAGGGTGAAGCCGTCCTTGGCGCTAAGGGGGGCATTAGGTCTACCACTACTCATCCCCCATAAATTCCTCATCATCCCCCTAGTCTTCCTCCTCATTAACCTCCTCCTCCCCACCCGTATAATCCATCCCATAGTCATCCGAGGCTCTTCTAGGAGCCAGTGGGGTAAAGTTATTAAACCTACGCCTACCCACCCGCAACCGGTCAAACCCATGACTTAGTGATATCTCATTATAGTTGTCATGGCGAGGATACCAGGAAGGGGTGGCCATTCTTTTGTCGACCATGTGGGAGCGATAGGCCATATCATACCATGGGTAGTTTGCCCGCTCGAAGTTTTGCTCGAGGTATTCTAGCCGGGGGGTATGGTGGGCTTGGGTGGTGAGGATCTGGTTAAGCCTTCTTTCTATGCGTCCTAAGGAGGACATAATATTGGATTCAGATTCATCATCTGAATCGTCATGGTCTGGTAAGACCAAGGTAGAGGTCCTAGGTCTATCGCGCATAGAAAGTGTGTGAGGGCGAGGAGGGGGTACAAGCGGGGGCTCTACAGTGTATCTCGGCACATCGCCATCTAAGAGATACGAGGCCCCAAACTGGACTAGGGGAGGTAATTGAGGACAAGGAAGGGGGATGGTGTGGTCTTTCAAGTACCGCCATCGCATGGGGTCCGCAAAAATAAAGCCAGCCCGCACGAGACATTGCTCGTGAAGGGTAGTGGAACTGGCATATCGTTCATCGAATTCCACAAGATTCATGACGTTTAAGAATTCAGCAATACGGAATACGTGTCCCCCTAAACATAAGTCAGTACTTGCATTCAGGGTGGCTGTGTTTCTAAGTTGTTTAGAAACTTCCATAGCGTCATTGGCAGGCTTAGTGCAGTGTCTTCGTGTGGTGCAAGGTAACGATGCAAGATGTACACCTCGTGTGTTTGTACTAGGTGAGGGCTAGGGGAAGGGAACAGAGTCTCCCTAGCAAATTTAAAGAACATGCACAAAACGGGGTGTTGTACATCAGAAGCATATATGTTTCTATTCGGATAAACAAGCCGGCCAGCTATTTTAGGCCATAACTCAGAAACCCGAGAGTTGTCCGATTGTTTATCTGGAATAGGCTCGTTATGGAAACCAAATACGGTGCAAAAAGCAGCATAATCAAGAAAATAGGTTGTATTCCTTAGCCTAAAAGACAAATGCAGCCTACCATCCCGTTGACACGGGGTTAGGGAACTAAGAAACTCATAAGTTAAGAGCTTGTGAGTTGGGTGCCACATGTTTATCCAGTTCTCTAACCCACATGCAGTTAATAATGCAATAAATTTCTCGTATATACCCATTCGTTGCAAAATTAAAAGGTCTAAATAACGAGTGGAGTTGATTTTTCGTACCTTAAGCCTTTGGAAATGCTCATATTGCTCCAAAGATACGAAAATTACCGTTGGATGGTCCTCATCGAACCATAATTCCTGGCCGGGAAGTCTTTGTTGGCCCTCCGGTTGTTGAGAACCGGTTTGTTGAGCTTCCCGTGCCGCACCCAAAGAGGAACCTTCTCCATGCTTTTTGGACCTCTTGAAGGGGTTCCTCAAGGTTCTCCTTGGACCCATAGTAGTTGAGGAAGATTGGGAAGGGAGTAGAGGAATTTGAGAGAGAGCAAGAGTGTGAGGGGAGACGTGCATGCTGTAGGTATGAAGAAATGTGGGTGTGAAATCCCGTGGAATGAGCTCTTATTTATAGGCCTGGCTTCCATTCGGCCGAATGAAGGCTCCATTCGGTCGAATAGAGCTTCATTCGCCCAAATGGATACCTTATTCGGTCGAATGGATATGAGCTACGAAGAATTCTTTGCTCCCATTTGACCGAATACTTAACCTATTCGGTCAAATGTCACACCATTCGACCGAACGATCACTCTATTCGGGGTTACCAGCAGCTTCAAAGTTTTCCTCAGTAGATTTATTCGACCGAATGGAACACTTCATTTGACCGAATGAAGTCTATTCGGCCGAATAAATCTCTTTATTCGGTATTTTCAGAGATCTCTCCAATTTTGATTAACTACACTCTTAATGTCCATTCGGCCGAATGGACCTATCATTCGGCCGAATGGAGTGCGATTTTGCACTTCCTTTGCGTTAAGTAATCAAAACACTTGCCTTCTCAAAAACAATCGAGGTACTATGAGTAAGTTTGATGAAAATCCAAATAAATTGGGTTACCTCCCGTAAGTGCTTTGTTTAACGTCGTTTAGCTTGACGTAGCTCGCTACAAGTTTAGGTAGAAAAAGAAAACAAAGGAATTATACTGGCCATAGGAGTGGACTCGCTCCTAGCATCTCCATCACCTCCGGCGTGGGGAGTCAAGACCCTCCACTGAGCATCGGTGGCAGAAGTAAGTAAGGTCGAACCAGGGGAATCCGGAGGAGGGCTATAATGCGGGGTTCCCCCAAGCCAGGGTGGAGCCCTCGTTCTTTTTTTGGACTTTTTCTTTTTCTTAGACCTCTTTCTTTTTGGGGCTGGCTCATTAGGACTGTTAGAATTCTCACAAATATCCTGCATCACAACGAATTCCTTCTCGACTTCGAAAATAACACCCTTTGTTGTCACTTCCTCCTCTGTCACCTCAACAGACACTGGCACAGCAAAAACGTTACACCCTCAACCTTTTCTTTAACTATGCTGTCAAAAATATCAAAGGAACAAATTTGCTCGACCATGGGTTCCCTGGAAGACTTGGAAAAGGCAAACACAACCTTCTTATGGGCTACCCTCATAATTATAGTCTCTGATTCACAGTCGATCAGGGCACCCAAGGTCTTCAACGCATCCCTCCCTAAGATGAGGGGGGTAAAGGGATCCTCAACCATATCAAGTACCACGAAGTCACATGGAACCACAATGTTCCCGACTTAGATCGAGAGGTCCTCAAATTCCCCACTTGGTACCTTTATACTACGATCGCCAAGTTGGATGGTTTTCTTTGATGGCTTGAGGTCGAAAGTTAGTTGTTTGGTGATGGACATCGGCATTAGGCTAATGGAGGCCCCAAGGTCAGTGAGTGCTCCCTTAGAATTAAGTTTTCCAAGGGCGACTGGGAGCATAAAGGGTCCTCTAGCTTTTTCTTTCTTTGCCCACTTGCCCTAAATGATGGCACTTACCTGCTCTGGCAAACTAATCACTTTGCCCTCAAGCTTTCTCTTGTTCCTTAATAGGGTTTTTAGATACGTAGCATATTGCGGCATTTGCTCCATGGCCTCTAAGCATGGTATTTTCATTTCAAGCTACCGCATATGCTCAAGGAATTTAAGAAACTTTTCTTGAAGTTGTTTCTCTACCTTTTTGTAAGGAAAAGGTAGAGGCAAAGCATGTTGATGCTCAAGTTTCCTTCTTTCCTGTATCTCCCTCCATTTCTCATCCTCATCCTTCTTCTTCACCTAAAACCCATTTACCTCGACATTTGGTTCCCCTTTCACTTCACTAACCTCCTTCTCTTCTTTTCTCTCAAGATCCTCTTTGTGTTCATTTTCTATTTGAAAATCACTATCTTTTGAGGATCCTTCTCCTAAATCATCTTTTGGAGCTATAGCAGGATCTGAATATGAAATTCTCGATCTTAAGAAGATCGCCTTGCATGTGTGATGTTTAGGGTTAGAGTCAGGAGTGCTTTGTGGTGGAGGTTGGGCGGATGGGTTTTGTTGAGGGTGAGATGGGAATAGTAATGGTGGAGGTGGATTGGCTATCTGAGCAAGTTGAGTTTCAAAAAACTTTTGCTGAGCTTGAAGTTGTTGCATTTTTTGGATTAGAGTCTGATTAATCTGAGTTAGACTCTGGTTCTGCTGAGCAAGAGTTGTTACCTAGGAGGCTAATTGGTCATTGCCTAAGTTATGGCCTTGTTGTGGTTGAGGAGCCACATGATTAGGTTGACTAAGCGAGAAAGGTAGGTTTGAACCATTTCAAGGCCCTTGGTTGAACCCTGGGGGTCTATACACATTAGGCTTAGGTATATTCCCATTGGGTTGGTTCCCTGGAAACCTTGGTTGTTAAACCCACCTTGACCATTTCTGTTGTATCCCGGGTGGAAGTTTCCCTGATTTTGGTTAAAGGGAGGTTTATACTGTTGGTTGTTCGAGAAAGGTTGTTGCCCATACCCTACTCCTTGTCCCTGTCCACTATAGTTAAGGGTTGCCACATGATCAGGGTTATACCCATAACCGTCATAGTTCATCACTTGCGGTTCTGGGTTATACCCTCCATAGTTAACTGCAGCTACGTGTTCGGAGTGCGAACCACCACAATAAGATGTATCATGGTTGGTACCCCCACATATGGCACATGCAAAATGCTTTTCACGCACTGGAGGGGTGTTCGAACTACTGGCTAGGCTTAGCTTGGACAACTTTTTATCAATAACAACTTCTATTTTGGCGCTAATATTGTCCAAGTTAGCTGTGTCTATCATCCCTCTTGGTAATCCCTGACTCCTAGTTCCTCCCCAGGCACTATTCTTAGCAACTTCCTCTATTTTGGCCTTTACCTGGGTGCAAGGAATTTTGGAAAGATGGCCACCTACAGCTGAGTCTAGAAGTGCTTTGGTGGAGTCATTAAGACCATCGTAAAAGAATGTGTTCATATGGTTTTCCTGTACTCATGGTGGGGGCATGCTCTAATCATTCTTTTAAACCTACTCTAGGTAGCACTAAGGTTCTCATCATCCTCTTGGGTGAAAGACGCAATTTTCTTACGCCAATCCTGTGTTCGAACCGTAGGATAGAACCTTTCTAGAAATGCGGTTTTTAGTTGAGCCCAATCAATAATTGAATTGGGTTTTAAGCATTTGTACCAATCCTTATCATCTCCCGCTAGACTCAGATGGAATAGGTGCATTCGCACATAATCAGGGCTATTAGGACAAGGAGGGATAAGCCCACAAATATCTGAGAATGCCTCTAGGTGATGAAGAGGACATTCATTTCTTAAGCCATTGAATGGTGTTTCCTTAACCATTCTTGTGAACTGAGGGTGTATTTGGTAAGGTTTAGTGGCAACAGGAAGTACTACACCCCCTTGGAACTCTTGTGAGCCAAGAGTTTCGAATTGACCAAACAATTGATGTTCGTCGGCCATTATGGATATGGATGGGTTTTGGACAGATTGTGAGGTAAACTTTGAAGGGCGTTGTCTACTCACACGTTGGATTTAAGGATTTAAGGGTGTAATTGGCTGGTTTGACCTACGCGTGTTATGGGGCATGCAAACACCTAAGTCAAAGACAACCACACACAAAAAGAAAAGCTAAAACAGAAATGAAATGAAATAAAGTTATGCTAAGACAAGTTAGGTCTAAATATTACGCCTTGTCCCCGGCAACGGCGCCATTTTGATAACCGGTATTTTAGGTTGTTAACTAAAAGACAGGTTATGTAAACAATATTTATTCTAACCTACAAACTATACGAGTATAGTGGAGTAGGGGTCTAACCACGAAGACAAGGTATATCAAGACTCTAACTTTAAACACAACCAGACTATCGGGAGTTGGAAATTCAATTAAAACTGAAGCAAGTAGAGAGAAATGAAGCAAGTAGAGAGAAACGGGGACAAGATTGGATTCACCCTAGGAATGAATCTTTTAAAACCGAACGTGATAGATTAGAGAAAATCTGATAATAACTAGCATGGACATCCAAGAATACGAGAGGAAGTTGGTGATTCCACAAATCACAAAGAACGACCTATAATCGCCCTATGTCTCCAAAGGAGTGGCAGGACAAGATTCGCATCGGATTCCGAAACTATTTATTATCATCGTTTCTACAACCTTAAGCAATAAAGATCATAGCTTTCCTAGGGTTTCACCAATCAAAACCCCTAAAGGAATTACTCACACATATTCATGCTTAAAGACGTAAAGATATTCAAAGACGCAACAGAAACAAACATGGAATGAAATCGCGAGAATGAAAACAATTCAGAAATTATGCTAATAAACGATAAACATAGAACTAGAAATGCAATGAAGTAAAGAAATTAATTAAGAACAAAGGAAGAGATTAAACTCACAAAAGCTTCAATTTGATATCCACGAAAAGAATTCGAACTACAAAGCGTTGAGGAAACTGAGAACCGAAAGCTAAAAGTAAAAGAATTTGGAGGCTAAAGAAAACTAAAAGTGCATAAAAGTATAAAACCTAGCTCTCTCCCCTCCTCTCATTAGAGGAAGGGGGTATTTATAATAAAACAAGAAAAACCTATGAAAACCCTAAAATGCATAGGAGCCGGCCCTAAAAAGAAGTAGTTGATCCGGAGGAAAACACTATTATTCGCCCATATGTAAGTCTCATTCGGCCGAATACAATTCCATTCGCCTGAATGGTCTTCCATTCGCTTATTCCAGAGGCTTCGAGGGATCGATCTCTGTCAAGCATTCACCCGAATGATGATGTTGATTCGGCCGAATGGAAGCTCATTCGCCCGAATGAGTTCCATTCGGCATTCCCAGTGACCAAGGGTCAAATGCTCTAAAGACTGCCTCTCATTCGACCGAATGAGTCTCAGATTCGGTCGAATTTGCATACATTCGATCGAATGTTTCTCAGATTCGGTCGAATCTAAGACCATTCTTTCCTCTTTTTCACTTCTCTCTTTTCTGAACTCCGTGGGATCTTCATGAGTGACTTCAAACACTTTTCCAAGCTATGATACGTGTGTCAAAGGCTTGAATGTATCGCATTTCACCTTTTAATCATCAAAAGTACCTGAAATAAACTTAAGACAACTCGAAAACAAGATCAAGGTAAAATCAAGCACAATATGCATAAAACCAATACAAAACTGCAGACTTGACCCTAAAACGAGGTGATAAACGTGCTCTAAAACGAGCACATCAGTTTTGTAGCTACCCAAACCAAAAAGAACTATGACATTGAGGAAAGACTTAGGCAAGTACAAACACATAACAAAATGCTTGATAATTAAATTGCCCAGCTTGCTAATGCCCTAAAGGATAACCCGAGACCTTCAATCCCTAGCTAAGGCATAGACCCCATTGAGCATGTCAATACCATAGTAACTAGGAGTGGAAAGACTCTAGAAGACCCTACACCTATGACTAGGATGAGCAAAAGAACACCTGAGAGGGAAGAGAGTAAAACTGATAAGGATCTCGTGGAAGAGAGTAGTAAGCCTACATCACCTCCTCGACCTTACATAGCACCCACTCCCTAGCCTTAGATACTAGTATAGGATAAGCTTGAGGAGAGATATGGGAAGTTTCTAAAAATGGTTAAGGATGTTCAACTCCAGATTCCATTCGTAGATGCCATAGAAGAAATACCTTAATTTTTAAAGATTTAGCCACCATTAGGAGAAAAATTGAAGGGGTAGTTAGCTCATCTCACTAGTAGTGCAGTCATCTCAAATTGGCTTCCGCCTAAATTAGGTGACCCAGGTAGTTTTTCTATCCCAGTTAAGTTTGGTAGACTCTCTTTTGATAATACATTGTGTGATTTGGGAGCTAGCGTTAGTCTCATACCTCTATCTGTTTATAAGAGATTGTGTAATATGGGACCCTTATCCAAGACTGAGATAACATTACAACTTGCTTATATAAGTACCAAACACCCTATTGGTGTGCTTATGGATGTGCCTATTTTAGTTGGGAAGTTGATTTTCCCATGTGAATTTATTATTATGGATATCCCTAAAGATACCCGAACCCCTATCATTTTGGGTAGACCTTGTCTTGCTACTGTAGGTGCATTTATTAATGTAAAGAAAGGCAAGCTATCTTTTGAAATAGGGAAGTATAAGTTAGAATTTGAGCTCAGAAAGGCAATGACAATCTCATCAGCCTAAGCTGAGTGTTTCAATGTTGGAATCATGGAGAAAAAGGCTTTGAAGTCTTCTAGGGAAGCTGAAGTTGATGCCTTATAGATGAGCTTAGAAGGAGGAGTGGACAATAAAGTTGAAATCCTTGAAGAATAGCTCATAATTTGTAGAGACCCTTTTGGTGTTGTTATCTCTCAAGCAGAACCCATGATGATATAAAGGGGATAAGTTCCTCTTTATTCTCGCAGGTCACGCAAAGTAGAGGAAGTGGACCAAAAGTGTAAAAATGATGAACTCGTAGAGAAGTGTGGCATCACAGTGGAAGACCCCATAGTGGTGTGTAATACGCAATTTAAGTACGAGAACATCATTTCTACAATGCTTGAGCTTGATCCAACCTCAAAAATTTGATAATCACGAATAATGTCAAGATAGTGACATTAAAAGAGCGCTTACATGAGGCAAGCCAAGTTTTATATCCTTTCTCTCCATTTTCTTTTCTTTAGATCTGTGATTTTAGCCTTAGAAATAGCGTTACATGGATTTTTGTATTTCAGGTACAATGCACCGGGGGAAAAGAAGCCTTGAATGTGTAAATGGTGAGTTAGAAGTGCTCAAGAGGAATAGTGAAAGTCTGGGTTGAAAACAGTGCATAACAGGGTTTTAACATAAAACTCATAAAAGCTGCTAAACTGTCAAAAATATAACTAAGAGGATGCTTGACCTGTCATGAGCGTCCGCTTAAGTCAATAATAAGGACTAGACAGAGAGCTTTGAGCGGGAAAGAAGCGGTCATCAAGCGCCCGCTCAAGTAGAAAAAAGCCAGGGAGTTTTGACCTGATTGGCCACTAAAATTCCTTCTGAGCTGCCGCTTAAAAGAAAAAAGGGGAGAGTTAGAGGCATTTAAGCAGGCACTCTGATTTGTTCTGAGCAACCGCTCAAAAGGGCAAACCAGGAGATTTAGGGCTTTAAGCGGGCGCTAAAATTCCTTCTGAGCGCTCGCTTAAGCTATTATTTGTGCAAATTATGGCTTTCTTTAACACTATTTTGGCCATATTCTTCCACTTCACTCATCTTCAACCTCTTAAATTCACTTTCTCTCTCTAAAACACTATTTTCCTCCCACTTTATTTCCCCTCATAACTCAACCAATTCTCCTCCTTTTTACTCCAAATCACCACCATTATAATCCTCTCTTCCCGATTTACACTTTGATACCAAAATCTTTCACAATCATCAACATTTGAGAGAAATCCAAATTCATACTCTAAAAACTTTAGATTGAATTTTCAAGGTTTTTTTGCTTCTAGGCTTAGATTTGGCACACAAAGAGCGATTTGGAGGAAGTTTTGTATGGAAACTTTGGCATTCCTTACACCCTTCTTCTCTTTCAATTTTTGTTTCAAAATTTCTTGCTTATTGTTGATTTTCTGAAATTTTGTTGGTATTTGTGATATTTAGTATATTGTTGTGGTTTTATACTTAATTAATATGTTTTAGAGTATTTATTTAGGGTGAATATAGTGATTTATTTTAAACTAAGAAAATTAAAGGGTAGTCACAATAGTTAAGAGATTTAGTTGCTAGTTTTGATGTAGAAGTTTGGTTTGTCATAGTTGGTTGTGTATTGAATCTTGAGGAATTAGGTTGTTGATCTTTGGGTATACCATTACTTGTGGAAAATATTTTTTAGGAAGAAATCTAAGACCTCTAAAGCTCCTAGTGCTTCCTAATCCTCCCAACCTTCACAACCTACCGTTCCCATCCTGAAATTTGTCAACCCAAACCATAAACCATTCTACGAAAAAATTAAAAAGCAGAAAAATCCTTAACATCAGATTCTATGAGCCCGACTCCTTAAAGAAACTAGGAATAGAGAAGGACCTTTATAGGTTTCTTAATGCCATAGGTTAGGGTGAATTTTATGAGTTTAAAATTCCCCTATAAGAGGCTCACCCTAGAATTCCTAACTTCTCTAGAACGTACTTTGATAGGTGAAAATGACTATCAAATCACCTTTTAATTGTTCAACTAGCTCCAAACCATCACCTTAGAGAGGTTGAACCAAATCTTTATATGGGACCCCTCTAACACCATCCATGCACAGACATACAAAGATTTATGGAGTATAGTGAGAAGTGATGATGGAGTCAGATCATTGATGACAAGGAATACTAGTCCAACACTTGCCACGCCTCCCATATCTTTTACCCTAGTTTAAGAATCTTGTATAGAATTTTTGGGTATACAATTTTTGATAAGAAAAATTTGGGTAAGACCGCTAGGGATGACATAGAACTGCTCTGGATGGCGGCATATGGAAAGAGCAGTTGGGAGATATGCTAAACTTTGGGGGTCAGTTCTTAGCTCGGTGCATTCAGCACAAAAGGGGTGGGTTGGCTAGTGACATTCACATAGGGAGAATGGTCACCATTATAGCATATGCTTTGGTTTTACAAAGCAATGCAAGATAATTTCCCCTGTCAATGCACAGGATATCGACATTGACGTGATAAAGAGGATGGATTTCATCTAATTCACCCCTAACCCTAAGTTATTTGGGTGAAAGGTAAGGAGGTTAGTGATATTGAATGGGAAGAAGGAAAGCTCTAGAAGATTCTCGCTTATTAGGAGCCACAACCGTAGGCCCCTAGCACCCACCAAAGGCCTCTACCTCAAACCTCGGGAGGCACCTCTTCATCCTATGTCCCCTCCCCCTCTTTTAACTTAGAAGAGAATTCAAGAAGCTAAGTATGATGATACAGGGCTAAGCTGAGGCCTAGAGGGGTAGCATAATTTACGAAAATCAAATCTATGACTACCATGTCCAACGTGCGGACTTTACACCCTATGTTAACTACCCATATGATCCCCCTCAGCTTAGCCCTATCCCTTCTTGGTCCAGGGATGGCAACCCCACTTACCCCTATTAGATGAGTCCTACCGTCCCAAGTGTCATTACCCCCTCTTTTACCCCTTATGGTTATACCTAAATGGGGGGGGGTGATTACCATGTTGGTCCCACCTACCCGTATGATGGACCAGGCTGGCCCTGGGGTTATACATGTGGGTGGGATGGCCTAGTTGATATGTTATCCTTTGGGAAATATCTTGATGAACTGCGGTATGACTGGTTGCCCTACACTAATTCATCGGGTCCCAATGTCGATCCAACTGACAACTTCTCCTCCCAAAATGATGAGGAGAGGCATAAGAAGGGAAAGGGGCCCAAAACTAGCTAAACCTATCATGATTAATCAGCCCTCCCCTTTTAGTTCTCGGTTTTTACACCGAGGACTAAGCTTCACTTAAGCTTGGGGGGGTTTGTTCCCAAAAGGGTCTGGCCTTAGCTTTCTTTCTTCTCTTCCTTGCTTAAATCAATGTATAATTTTGTTTTCTTTGTTTTTTGTATGTGTTTTTATAGTTAGAGTAAGAACTATTATTATTATGATCCCTTGTTTTGCTAATCATTATTTGTTCACGAGTATTAGTGAAAATGCAAAGGAAGAGGCCAAGGTATAATCTCTCCTACTCCCCTTTTTATAGTTTTCTTTGTTATGTTTTTCTTCTTTTTAGTCTAGGCAAGTTGATTTTTTGAGGATGTATGGCACTTTATTGTGAAAGGAATTTAGCCTATTTTTGAGGATTGGTTCGCTGGAAACCATTTGTTTGATAACCATGGTTAGTTGTTTGTGTTGAATGATTTAGATAAACTTTCCCCTATCATAATTTTGTGCATGATTCTTCCTGTTGTTCTTTCTTTTTTCTTTTCTTTTACATAATTTGAAAAAGTTAAAAAATATTTTGAGTTTTATTTAACAAGGCATTCCTTGAAGATGATTGATAGGTTGGTTCCTAGTTGAAACCCCTTCCTTGTGGCATGTTTAGGTTCAATTCATAGGTTGATAGCAAGTTAGTGAGCCTTATATTATCTCATTTTGATTCCAATTCCCATCAGTGTTGAAATCCGAACCCCTAGTGCTTTTACCTTCATAGAACAAGTCCTTTAGAATCTTGAACTAGATTTTGTTAGATCTAATCTTAATCCTTCCTCTTGTTGAGCTAGCTTGTAGTTAAACTACTAGAGTTCAGTAGCTATTTGAATCCATTCCCTGTAGATTCGACCCTTACTTTCCCATTACTCATAATAGGTAAAGTCGAGGTTTAGTTGATAGTAGGTGTCTTGACGACCGATATCTAACCCTATTAGGTATTTACTCCATTCTAGTCACTTTGGGTGATATCAAGATAAAAAAAACATTGTGTGATTCAGGATCTAGAGTGAACCTCATACCTGCATCTATGTATAGGAAGCTTAGATTGGGAGATCTGAAACCCACTCGTGTCACATTACAGTTGGAAGATAGAACTCTAAAATCACCTATGGGTATCCTGGAAGATGTCCCTATTTGCTTAGGGAAGTTTTATACACCTTGTAATTTCATGGTGATGGAGATGTAGGAGGATGAGCGAGTACCCATCATTTTAGGAAGACCATTATTGGCTACAGGTGGTGTTATGATAGATATGAAGAATGGTATGATCACTTTTGAAGTAGGAGATGTGAAGGTAGAGTTTGCCTTACCCGGCCTAGTGAAAAGAACTCCCGTGAATGCTCCACTATGTAAGGTGGATCTATGTAAAGAACTCCCATGATCATGTTTTGTATCATTGCTTGTGTTGTTTTTAAAGTCAATATGTGTGAGTAAATCCTTAATCTAGGATTCCAATAAACCTTAGTATGGATTAGGTATTGATAAATCTTGAAACCCAAATATAAATGCATAAAGATGATTCTTTATATCTTTGATTGGCTTTAATTCCATTAAAAGGCTAGGCATAGTTGATTAATGGTATGGATTAGGTTTGTGATGAGAGTTGGTTCATAATCGACATTAGAATTACTGATTAAGGTTTGATTGATGATCACAAAAGTATATGTCACAGCTATTAGGACTTATAGAATGTCGTGCTCAATGTCTTGTTATCGTATGAATCAACGAAAGTAGGTAGGATTATTCCTTTATAAGGAAGCTATTGATACTCGAGAGAGAACCTTAGTATCATGTAAGGTTCATTCGTCCTAGAAATTACTTTATGTATTGAATTTGCTAAATTGGGATAGAAATCTATATCTAGTGGGGATTCGTTGTCCTAAATATTTGTCTTATATTGGTAATCTAGTTTAGCTATAGTTTGTGGTTTAGCATAGTTTAGCCTAGTCATTAGTTAGAATAGACCTCCTTAATTCGTGACATTCCTAATAGAAGTTTAAACTAGTTTAGACAATATTAGATCCCGATATTCTCTTGGGATTTTGACCCTACTTACCTGAGCTATATTAGTTTAGGTAAATAGGTTACTTTTGATAGGGTAGTGACAACCTAGACAAATAGAGTACATGATGGATTTTTTATGCTTACTAAGAATTCTTAGTAACTTTTCAGTTTGTTCTCCATTAAATACATTATTCACTTTAACAAGGTATGTCTTTTTAGAGCCAAGGAATTCATATGTGAGTGTGGATGGGAGCGCTTTAAGTTCTATGTGGGGTGGAGCATCTATAGTTTTTAGGTCATTAGGTGACCTTAAATCCTTCGGTGGTTCCTTCTCACCAATACTTTGCGCATGTTCCAAGAGACCAACATACTCTATTGCTTTTGGATCTCGTTCCTCATTACCTACCAAGGCCGCTTCTAGGGGATCACTTGCTTCACCAATGTTGATGTGGTTATAAAAAGTTTCATCTATCGAGTCCACCTTGTAAACTGTCTCTCCTAGGGATGGTGTGCCTATTGAGTTCACTAAGGAGTACTCCATCTTTTACTCTCCATCGTCAAAAGTGATCTTGTAATTCTTCATATCAATGATAGCTCCTGATATTGCTAAGAATAGTCTATGAAAAATAATCGGGACCTGTGCATCCTCTTCCATCTCCATCACAATGAATTCGCATCAGATATAAGACTTTGAGATTCAAAGAGGAACATCTTCTAAAATTCCTAGAGGGAACTTCACAATTCTATCGGCTAGTTGAATAGAGATACAAAAGGGTTTAAGTTCACTCATTTAAAGCTTTTTGAATATAGACAAAGTCATGAGACACACACTAGCGCCGAGATCACATAATACCTTTTTATCTCTAGATCTCCCAATCTCACTGGATTGGAGTAGCTACCTAGATCACATAACTTCTTAGGAGAGTGTTATGAAGGACGACACTAAACTTAGCTTTGAGAGGAACTGCTACATTATCCACAATCTTCCTCTTACTCAACAACATGCCCTTCAAGAACTTAGCATAGGAAGCCAAGATGGCATCAAAAGGAATATTGATGTCCATCTTCTTCATAATGTCTAGGAACCTCCCTTACTTCTTCTTTAACCTTACCTAAGCCAACCTCTGTAAAAATGGAATAGGGGTTTCACAAAGTTATATAGGTGTGTCCTTAGATTCCTTTTTTCCCTTTTTTACCTTCTCAACTACTTCCTCATTTTAAGGCTCTTTCAAGGGAGTAGTAGCTTTCATCAGTGGCTCATCAAACTCTTGCCACTCGTCAAAGTTACAGTGTTCAATTGTTCCTTAGGAGAGATCTCAGTGTTCCTAGAAATTGTTGTGAAACCTTTGAAAGATGGCTCACTTGTTGAGCTAGCTAGTCAAGTTGAGTCCCCATCAACTTTTTATGAGCTCTCAACTCAACGATTTTCTTTTCTTACTCAACATTGTATTTTCTCTGTGAAGTGATGAAAAATTTCATTACTACCTCCAAATTAGACTACTAAGGATTCTAAGGTTGTTGGAAAACATGATGGTTGAAAGGTGCACATGCATTGAAACCGAGTGGCCCTTGTTGCTGATTGAAGTTATTACGTTGTGGGGCTTTGACTTGAGGTGGATTCAACACATTCTCAGTATTCTTGTAGAATAAGAATGGGTGTTGCTTCCATCCTTCATTGTAAGTGCCTGAAAAGGGGTCAAAAGACCGCTTTAGATTATTTATATAGCATTGACATGTTCATTCCCCATTTCACCCGAGGTGTACTAATACTCATACATATCATACCCTAAACGCCACTCGTTTCGCACAATGTATGTATAGCCGACTTCCTGTGAAGCTTTCCCAAACTATCAGTGAGTGCTTGCATAGAGGTAACTAGCTTAATAATATTGGCACTCAATGAAGACTCCTTCTTGCATTAGACCTGAAAGACCGGGAAGTATCAATTGCTTCCATTTTCTCAATAAGAGCCAATGCACCTTGAGCATTATTCATCTAAATGTTTCCCATAGAGGCTACATTGATAAACAACTTTGTATCATGATTTAGTCCATGATGAAATATTTTAAAAAGAAACTTATTAGACAAACCATGGTGGGGGCAGCTCTTTAGCATCCTTTTGTACCTTCTCTAGGTCTTATGGAGAGATTTATCATATAGATGGTGAAAACTATTGATCTCAACTCTTAGCTTAGTTGTTTTATCTTGATTAAGAAATTTCATAGGAAAACCTTTCACGAGGTTATCCCATGTATCATACATACCTAGACCTTCATCTCTTAGCCACTCTCTTGCCCTGACCCTTAGAGAGAAAGAAAACAAACTCAATGCGTCTTCCGAGCAGTCTTTCATCTTCATTATGTTACACTTCTCAAAGAAGCTTTGAATGTGGGAGATGGGACACTCAGTGGGGAGCCCTACGAATAAATCACTAGAGATGAACTAGATAAAAGTAGGTTTCAGTTCAAAGTTGGTTATTGTGGCTTGCGGTCTAGAAATGCTCGACTTTGTCTGTGGATCAGGGATACTATACTCAAACAAAGTCTTATGTGGTTGATCATTATCTATTTTATATATCCCTTTATTATTTTTCTTCCATCTTTAACTTCACTATTGGTTTGTAGTTGTCCCAATTTCAGGTTCAAAAGGGATTAAATCTTCTTAACCTATACTTCGAGTGTGCACGCACAAAAGAAAACAAAAGTAGAAGAGAAAATAAACAAAAAAATAGCCGAAGCACCCAAAGACTTTAAATTCAGTAGAAGTAAATCATAAATAACTATTCACAAATCGTTAGTCCCCGGCAACGGCGCCAAAATTTGTGTGGTTGTTGCAAACCTATCAAAATTACCTAATTACCTTAACTAGTGTAGCTCCGGTAAGAAAGGGCGAATCCCAAGAGACTAACAAATTAACTAGCTAGATTGACTTCAACTTCTACAAGGTCAAAATAAAAGAAAGGATAACTGTGTTCTAAAGCTACTTCTAAATGACAATAATTAAGATAAGTTGTAAGGAAATGGGTAAAGACACATAGGGTAATGAATCCCTGCTAATATGAACTAATGCGGAATAACACTCCAACCCCTCGAATTCAATTAGCTAAACTATTCCTAGGACAAATGCTCCCTAGAAAATACTAAGAACCTCTTTCAAGTATCTATGGCTTTCCTCAAATGCAATTAAACCTACTTTTGTAGAATCATGCATAGAAAGATATAAAACACAATATCTTTAAGTCTAATGATCATGACAACTACTTTCGTGATGACAATTATACCTTAAACTAGGATTCTAATATTAATTACGAGCCAACTTTCGCTGTGAACCTAATCCTTTTCATTAAATTGACTCGTCTCGCCTTTTAATGAAATTAAAGCCAACCTAGGTTAAAGAAATTATATAAAGGTTAGATATTTCAGAGTACGAAATCTATCTACATTCAATTCATATTAGTGTTCATCAATAACATAGATTAGAGAACTTCTCGCTCATATTAACTATGAAAGAAACGCAATATATTAGTGAAAGCATGGTTAATTAACATAATAAAGACAAGAGATTTAGAAGAAATAGATAAATACTTGAGATTAAACGATTAACAGGCGAAATTGTATAGTACAATAGATGAAAACCTTAAATAGCATAAACGTCTTCCAACACTTAGAGCATAAAAGTCTGAGTAATCTTCCTTAAAATCCTAAAAACCTATTTATACTAAAGGCTATCTACATTGGGCGTAAACTGATTTAATTCATAAAAATCAACCTTGAAGTAGAGACACAGACGTGTGTGATTCCCACACGTCCATATGTAAACCGAGTGCTACTCATTGAAGTTATGTGCTCCTCAAATATGGACGTGTGTGTGTATTACACATGTCCATGTGTAATTGTGGTTGATCTTAGGTATTCAGCAGACACAAACGTGTCTATATTGCACACCTGTGTGTGGAATTCCAAGCCAGATTATGTTCTTCAAGGACATGTACGTTTCTCATCACACATATCCATGGCTAGCTTCTTTAAAGGAATCTTGAGTCCTCTTGTTTTTCAACATCATGCGCCCACATCTCGAAACCACGTGTCCACGCCAGCGTTGCACTCTTAATTACAAACTCACATCTCCTTGGATTGAACTCCATGGTCTCTCATGACTATCTTGCAACGTTCTAACACTCAGTAAATCATTAGGATTTCTCCAACAATCCTAGAATTAACCAAAAACAATATAAATACCCGTAAAAACATCAAATGTGAATGAGCTAGAATCAACAAAAACTACACTAAATGCACCTACTCTACATGAAAACACTCCTAAAACATCTCTAGATTACACACTCAAATGGAACTTAGCTTATCACATACTCCCCATATTTGTCTCTTGACGGACCCCACTACGCTTGTGGATATCCTTCGAAATGAATAGAATCAACTGATGGACGTTCTATACTATATGCAAGCCATAAGGGAGGAAGGACGAAAATTAGACCGTTGTATGTTTCTAAAGGTTCACATGGACCAGGCCTCCAGGCTCACAATGTAGCAAATAATTGTAGAATGACTTTGTTTTCGGTTTAATTGCTTTTCCTACCATATGTAAAAAAAATGTTCTATACTTATGCCATTACTATATCACATGGCTACTACTTGCATTATGAAACCCAATAATATAAATCTTCTGCATCATATTAGAGAAAACCCAAGCTTTTTTTTCAACATGCATATATTATATACTTGCCACTTTTCTAGAAAATACTAAGCTAGCTAATTGTTGGTGTCAAACTATGATTAATTAATTTCTAAAGATAATTTAATATTTTCTTAATAACTTTAATCCTGATTTTTCCCATTTGTTTAATAAAAAAGTTCACTAAACTAACGTGTACCCATACAATATTTTTCTACAATTATGAATTTAATAATCTTGTATCAAATTATCAATACTAGGTGCATAAAGTAGTTTTTTAGAAAAAAGAAACTATTATATGGATACACGTTAGTTTAGTTTAATTTCGAGACCACTTATTAGATTCATAATTTTAGAAAAATACTATGGGCACACGTTAGTTTAGTTTAAATTCGAGACCACTTTTGCTTAGATCCTATTTGAATAATAAAAATCAGATTAGATGAAGTTAATGTAATTTTAAATAAGATCATCACAAAAACAAATTACGAATTATATCTTAAATTTGAAGGCAATTCTTAATATCTGGATTAAGCAAGCAACCTTTCCGTAGTGTTCCCCAATTGATTTCTCAATTTCCTCCTCCCTCGAGAACTCCCTCTCCCCTGTATGTTGATCATCTTCCAAGTTCTAACCCCTCATCCTTCAAACATCCTCCGTCTTCCTCCTCTCACCAATCCCTAATATGGAAACCGAGCTCAAACCCCTCGACCATCTAGACAAACAAATCGACAATGTTGAGCATGCCGAGCATCCTCTCCTCAAACCCGACTCACAATCATCCGACCAATCAACCACACCTATCCCTGAAAAACAGCACACACAATCTGAGCTTGCGGAGATGGAGAAGAAGTTCGCTGCCTATGTTCGCCACGACGTGTATGGCCCAATGGGCCTTGGCGAAGTTTCCGTCACGGAGAAAATTTTATTAGGCGTTGCGATGGTCACGCTGCTGCCTCTCAGGGTGGTTGTTGCGATGACTGTACTTGTAATCTATTACTTGATTTGTAAGATTTGTACTCTCTTCTCGGCAAAGTGTCGATCTGACGAAGGGGAGCAGCAGCCGCAGCAGGTTGAGGATTACGCGCACCTGAGGGGGTGGAGGAGGGAGATTATTGTGCGGTGTGGGAGGTTTTTGTCTAGGGTTATGTTGTTTATTTTTGGGTTTTATTGGATTTCGAATACTTCCAGAGTTTATGATTACAATGAATTGGACGACGAGGTATAAAAATTTTTGTACTTTTTACCAATTTGGTTGATTAATTTTGATGATTTGATGGTTTGTGAAATATATGAATGTTTGAAGCTCAATGTAATGAATTATGTCAACTTACGTTTATGATTCGATTTTGATGCATTACGACGTCTGGGGAGTCAGGGCTTAGAGATTCTTGTTTAACGTACTAGTTCATAGATTTCAATTCAGAGCTTAGTAGCTTATTAATTCTTTCGTATGATATTGGATTTTGTTGAGAATACTAGTTTATATATTTGGATTTCAATGCATTACCGACATTCTGGTATTGAGGGCTTAGAAAATTTTGTTTAGCATAGATTTCACTTCCAAACTTAGGAGCTTATTAAGTTTTTGCTCTAGTACATTACTGGATTTTGTTGAGCATACTAGCTCATAGAATTCGATTCTGAACTAGGCAGAAGTGAAAAATTGGACTTTTGGTTGATAGTAGTTATTTGTGTAATGTATAAGGTTTATACTTGGGATGATTAAGTTTTAACTTTATTATTGTTAGATCTTGTTGTTGTACTTCCATATTTGTGAGGATCTATTTTTGATATTGTCTGTCTCGTGAGAGGTTCGGATTTGTAATGTTTGATTGGTTGTGTATTATTTTCATCTTGGGGAGGGGGTGGGAGGGAAGATGCTACTGTTATTAGATCATATAAACGATTAAGTACATCAAGTATTGGGACTTAATTATGTTGAAAAATATTGATTCTAATACTCCCTTCTTGTCATATTACTTGTTTGTTTTCAATGTTGATGCAACACTATCTCAAAAGACACTTTTGTTTTTTGTTGGAGGATTTGTTATATGTGCTGTGTATCTGTTTCCCCATCTATTTTTTTTTTCTGGAAAAAAGAAGATATGTGGAACTGTGGGTGGGCCTTTTTTTTTTTATGAACTGTATAAGTGCTTGTGGGAGTAAAAAGTTGCTGCTCCTATTATCGATTGATATACTATTGTATACACTGATACAAAATTTGTATAAAAATATAGATTCTAATTTGGTAGCCAAGAGAAGAGTTGAGTTCTAACTTTTGTTCTTTTTCATTCATCAGAATGACAGCAGAGATCAATTAGAAAAATCTGAAAGGCCTGGAGTTGTCATATCAAATCACGTCTCCTATCTGGATATCTTATACCACATGTCATCTTCATTTCCAAGCTTTGTTGCCAAGGTTGGTTCATTAACCTTTTTTACTGATTGTGGTGGTTCCCAGGTTTTACCTTTTTATCCAATTAATTGTGATTACCTGAAAGTATTCACATTGACACGTGCCTGTTGCAATGTTGCTAATATGATTTATGGAACTTCTCTGCTGAAGAGATCAGTTAGCAAGCTTCCTCTTGTTGGCCTCATCAGGTAATTTAACCCCTTTTTTCTTTTGTGAATTTGGAATTATTCGATAATTGAAATGATTTTCTTATGTACGAGATCTAACAAATGTCATTTCTTGCTTCTGTGTTTCCGTGGTTCATCCATTCATTTACTGCTTCAGTCTGAGCTTCAACATTTACTAGAAGTGCAATTTGATTTACTATCAGCAGTTGCCAAATTCTCTTACTGATTGTGGAGAAATGACTGATAATTTTCTAGTCTAAAATATTGTTAATTACTTAATTTGATCTGGAAGACCTAGTAAAGATCATTGTTTTCACACTGTTGCAGATATGTTTTGGCTCATCCTTGTGATCTATAGGTATTCGTTTCCCCATTTGCTGGTTTTGATGCAGTGTTCTGCTATCATGATTTAGCTTTTACTAACTAGGTCAAAATAGTCTTTGGATGTCACTACTACCATTCATGTTATCTAGCTGGGAACCCTGTTTTTTCTACTCCAATGGGTCACATAGTCAGATGATTTGCTAGCATGGTTTTTTTCTATTCATAGTGTAGGTGATTAGGTGCCTTTGTAGTTCATTTGGACAAGGTTAATGTACATCAATTGCCATGGATCATCAAATAACTTTGATTAACGCAGATTAACCACTAAGGATTTTTTATTGCTTGAACTTAATAGAATTTATTATTTACGGTTTTATTATAACTTAACTTCAACATATGTGAGTATTTTATTTAACTAATATTCAGGGTATTTTTGTACATGCCTCTTACTGTGGTCTATGGCCTCTATCTCTCAAACTCGTATTCTGTGAGCTGTGGTTGGACTAGCATTTATTCTAGCTTTTATCTCCTTTCTTTAGGGCACTCTGTGGCTGTAGAATTGACATAATTTCTCTGGTACCTTTAGAGGTTCTGTACCACTGTAGGTTTATCTTTCTTTTTTTTTTTTACAACCTCATCTGATCTGCTTTTGCCTCATACTTTCCTTTCTACTGGTTTTGTGAAGTAAGTTTATACTTATAGTAAATACATTTTCCTATCCTCTTCAGCAAGTGCCTTGGCTGTGTCTATGTGCAGCGGGAAGACAAATCATCAGACTTCAAAGGTGTTTCAGGTAATGATATGCTATCAAAAACTTAATGGCTTTCTTTTTGTAGTTTTTTCTGTGGTAATTTCTGACAGCCTATGGCATTCTATCATTTCAGGAGTTGTCACAGAAAGAATCAAAGAAGCGCATGAGAATAGTGATGCTCCATTGATGTTGATCTTTCCAGGTTATTACTCTTCATTCGTACTGCATTCGTTATCTCATTTATTGTTTGATTGAAACTTCATACAGTTTCTGATTTCTTTTTTTTTCATTGTATTGCTTGTCAACAAAATATTTGACCAAATTATCTAAATATGAATTCTCAGTCCTATGTGCAGTTTCTTTTGGCAATTTCGTTGGATGAAATAATCATGTTTCTTGAAATCATGAAGAAGTTGATGCTGTGTTCCTGTCTTATCCATGCATTATTTTATATGCTTAAATTCTATATGAACACATTCTTTTTTTCTTCAAGTTTGATTATATTTTATTTTTCCTGTCATCGTTTCTTGAAGGTATCTTACTCCGTTGATTTTTTACCGTTTCTGCCTAGTCACATAGTGGTGTCATACTGTCATAACCTTTTTGATGGTGGAACCAGAGAGACATCTACCTATCACATACAGGGACTCAGAACCTCTTTCACAGCAGTAGTTTTACAAAAGTATTGCCCTATTGTTATTTGTACAGCCATTAAAGAACCAACCTTTTGACTTCTTTGGTTGAGAAAGAAGTAAAAGAAACAGCAAGCCCCCAAAGAAAGATGAAGACCGGAAACAGGAAAGGGGAGAGAGAAAAGGTTTGAGATATAAGGGAAAGAGGTGAAAAAGGACAAGTTGGAAGGGTTGTGTTGGGTTTTTTGACAAATTTTTATATGATTACCGTTGTGAGAAGCCAAGGACATCAAGGGGTTGTTGTCCTTTGCTTGAAAGGAGATTTGAAAAGAGGGGGTTGTGTAGGGTAGACTGTCATGTTTCCTAACTATTTAATCTTTCATGATATTCATTCACACATTCAAGAAGTGACAGTATTATGTTTTTAGCTCTGTATCCCCTGCTACCTTAAATTTTTGTATAAACAGATAGTTTCTCAATTTACATTGTTGCTGTTCTAGAGTTTGTGGTTTCCCATGCAAGTAAGAAGCCTTATTTCCTTTTTATTTATTTTTCCAACCCTTTAAATCCTTGTAGGAAGATGGATGAGTGACTTTAGCGTGTCTGTGAGACTAATATTTTTATTTTGGGTGCGTAGTGAGGTGTAACCAGTGTGTTATGGTGTTATTGCTGAATATGGAAAACAGTAGCTGTGAGGATACATTGTGTTATTTTTCCACCTGCAGTTTCAAAATGTTTCCTCTGAAAATTAAAACATCAGAATGCTCCGTCTTTTTTGTTACAGTTTCCTTATTATTTATTTACATGCTAGTAGGGTACACATCATTTAGAGAGTTGAGGACTAATCTGTATAGATCCAAGTAATGCCAGGCAGGAGAGAGAGCAGGGGGGGGATCAATTCTTGACCATCAAAGGATAGTTTCCAACTGTTCTTTGCAAAAAGAGATAATGAATCTGCATCTTGGATGCTTTCCCTCTATAGAAGCTTTGCGCCTTGTAAATGGTCTAGGTGCTCCCTCCAAACATGTTTAAAATTATCAAGACATTGTGCCGGTGCCGCTGTTTCTTCAGTATCCAAGATTGCGATGAAAGCTTTAGTTGCTAGTGCTTCTGTTATTGAGGCTTCATAGTAGGGTGTAACCGATGGTTCCAACTACATTAGGTCCTATTATCCCTGTAGAGAAGTACAAATTCTGCCCTTGAATTGGCTACGTAAATTCCAAAGCATCAATTATGATTTTATGAAATGCATGATGTGAGAAGGAGGAACCTATGGGTCTTTGATTAGTCAATAGGTGAAAGGAAGTGCATTCCTGGCTGTGAATTGAGATTATAAGGTTGCCACATAGAGGCTTTAGATGGAGTATTTTGCAGGGAAGATTACTTTGGAGAAATTCTATACATTTTTTTTTTCTTTCAAAGGCTTCAAGAGGTGAAAGTGAAGATCTAGTTCCAAGGATGACTGCTGCCTTTGCCAGGAAAGAGGGGGGGAAGGGGTTGTGTTCGGGAGTTTTGAAACTTAGCTGGTAATCATGATCTGAAAGGGTTTTGGACCATGAAGGTGGTTACAGAAGTACCCCTATGGCACCCTCTTCAGAACCTCTAGTGCTGGCTCTCGTGAGTCTCCATGTAGACCATTGAATCTGAATTGGTTGGACAAAAGAGCAGAGACTGCTTTCTTATGAAATTTTTTCCCTATATGGGTGTATATCATACTTTATTTGCCAGAAGAAGAGTCCGATCGTAATTTCTCTAGGAACTTTCCAAATTTGGTCATAATGATGGTTTTGATCATGGATTTTATCCGTGCCTCTTATGTAGGCCCAGGTCTATGTTAAAGTTACCATCTTGCTGCTGAGACTGGTTTATCATTCTGATTTGAGCAGGGATAGCACCAAATGAGCTCCTTTGAACCTTAGACAGAAGAGGGAGGTGTTACTTGTTATCAGAAAATATATCTTCCACTTGAAGATTGGTTTTATCTTGCTTAAGGATTACTTGGTCCATAATGAGACAAATGAGTTGTTGCACCTAAAAGAAATCATAATAAGTTGTTGCACCAATTTTCTGCAACATATCCTTTTTCTAGAACCATTAGAATTTCAGGCAAATGCCACTCACTACTGGAGTGGACACGGGCAGCTGACCATTTTTGAATTTTCTAGAACTTCAACGCATCTTTTCTCCTTCCTACCTTTACTTATTGTTTCTCTCTCTCTCTTTATCTTCATTCCTTTCATTACCTTCATTTGTCTCTTTCTGTGGGTTGGTATTCTCTTTTCATCATAGATATTTGTGACTGCCTCATTGGTATTAGGTGAAACTAGCACCTTGGCCTATCTCCATATTCCTCCTTTGCAAACACCAAAGGCTTGGTTCTATATTGTTCCAACAAGATGAAATGATGAATCAACTATTTTTTGTTGGTTTAAAACTTTGATGTTTAAGGAGAGGAAAAAAGAATTGAAATATCAGTCTCATGTTTTTCTTTTAGAATTGATGGGATAGAGAGGGAAAATCAAGTGTAGAGAGTGAACATCTTTTGTTGATCATCTGAAGCTTTTTTTATATTTTTTTTACATAAAGAGAATAGTGGCAGTCTAGTGGAAGCTCTGTTTTTGGGGATAGATAGTAATTCTGCCTAATTTCAGGCTTCTTGTTGGTGTTGTTGGGGCTCTTTCATCTGTATGGCCATTATTATAACTAAAAATTTGATTTGATCTTTGCAATCTCAAGCAACTAGATTTCATGTTGATTTGTGGACTCTTTGGCTTACCCTCCCAGCTTGCTTATGAAAGTTTATCATCATTTTTACACACCCCACTCACAAATGACATTCAAACCCTAACCAAAGTCTGGGTAGAATGGAGATGTTTCTGCCTCCACTGTTGGCTCCAACAACCAAGCCTTGTATCATGGCTAGTATGTATTTTAGATATTTTGTTTTCTATGATATCAATTTGAAGTGTCATAGTGCTTTTTATTTTGCGATACCTTTATTTTATTTATATTTTATACTTTCATTATAATTTCTGGTTTACAACTTTGTAGAGGGGACAACTACAAACGGAAATTTCCTTCTTCCATTCAAAACCGGTGCTTTCATAGCAAGAGCTCCAGTTCTTCCTGTGCTCCTAAGATATCCGTATCAAAGATTTAGTCCTGCCTGGGATTCGATTTCTGGAGTGAGTTTCTTTTACAATGTATGAAAAATTATGACTATTTTTTGTGATCTACTCTATCTAATTGGATCTTGTATTTGCAGGTAAGGCATGTAATTTTACTCTTGTGTCAATTCGTAAACTATATGGAGGTGATGAGATTGCCGATCTACTACCCCTCTAAAGAAGAGAAAGATGATCCCAAACTATATGCTAATAATGTACGGAAAATAATGGCTGACGAGGTATGCTTATCCTTTTTACCTCTTAAATGAAGCTTAGTATTTTGCTGCATAAGTTGAAGCTTTCCAGACCCATAGTGCTTAAAAAACAATTAGCTAGTTATATCTCTTGAATTTTTAATTTTTAGTTATGTAAACAAGAAATTTTGTTCTGTCAAAGCTTTAGGCCATGTTGCACTTCTCAGATTAGTTGTGAACTCGACGAAAGATTGTATGGCACTTGCAAAATAGTTCCATTAGCTTTTTGGTAGCATTAATGCAATATTTTGAAATACCCATGCAATATTTTTAGTTATGTAAACAAGCAATTTTGTTCTGTCAAAGCTTTAGGCCATGTTGCACTTCTCAGATTAGTTGTGAACTCGATGAAAGATTGTATGGCACTTGCAAAATAGTTCCATTAGCTTTTTGGTAGCATTAATGCAATATTTTGAAATACCCATGTCAGTGAAAGAAAAGAAAATAAGAAAGTGGGCAGAAGAAGAGAACTTGCTCCTTTATGATCCCATTCTATGATTTTTATGTTTTTGAATATTTTTTCGTATTATATATGACTATCAAAAATGTTTAGGAATATTAAATAGCATACAAGTCGATAAAGTAGAAGGACAAGCAGTCAGCCGACTGCAAATAGAAGTTCTAAATTATCCAATTTCTTTGGATCTCCCAATTCAATTTCTTGCAAAAGTTTCTGCTTCCTTAGCCCACCAATGATGCTTAGTAAGTCATTATATTGCACCAAATCACTTAATAAGGTGGCTTTTGAAAAGAGTTTCCTTTTAACCATTGAAACCCGTAGATTCTTCAAAAGTTTTGCCATTCTGAAAGTCTTGAACTTCTTGATTTGAACCCTCTGAATCTACAAAGTGTACTTGTAACTAAGCCAAAACATTATAGAGGCACACGAAAATTTTCCTGCTCAGACAATTGACTGATTGGCTCCCCTAACGGTGACTATTACCTGAGTAGGTAGACTTATAATTGAGCTGGACTGATAATTGGTATACGTCAGAGAGAAAGCAAGCCATGGTCATTGCTTTGGTGAATATTATTAGTATTTTTTTTCTTCCCGTTGTCGGCATTTGGATTAAATTTCTCACTGCAAGAGGTAACTTACCCTTCCTAATGAATTTGGCAGCTGAAAATATTTTGTCAAATGACACAAAAAGATTTACGAGAAAAGGTCCGACTAGTCACCCTCATAGCCCTGGGTTATCCCTCCTTAGATAATGGTAAAGCCAAGTAGCTAACACTTCAAAACATTGATGTAAGATCATCTGCCTGGTACCGCAGCTCATTAAAGACTTCCACGAGTAAATTGTAAGGTTTTTTAGTGGAAACCATCCCTGACTTTAAACAGTTTCAACTCAATGTATACTAAAATGGAAGACAACTAACCTGAAGATTACAGCTTATGATAATCATTTGAGAAAGATGTGTAGAAGAATCTTGCTCCATCTTAATTCTGCAATGTAATTCCTTCTGCAACACCTATTTTCATCACTAGTATTTTCATAATCTTTCCTCTAGATATTTTCTTACTTCCATGTTTTCTCTGTTGCTGAGTAAGCAATTTTGAAGCCTCCTGCACATATGTTTGGTATGAGCTTTGCTTCATTACATGATGGACGACGTATATGATTTTGCCAGAATCCTGTAATTGTCAATGTTTTCTGAGAAGATACTTATAGTCTTAACCTTCCAGATAATGCAAATTAAGCTCTGACTGCTGCCAGTTTCTTGTTCACACCCCACGTCTTGGCACTTTGCAAAAGTGTCGTCTGTAGTTATTGAACTTGACATGCCTAGGAAGTACTGACAACAAACCCCTCATTTTGCTGGGTCAATTCTCAATTCTTTGACAACATAAAAGTGTCGTCCATAGTTATTGAACTTGAAAATGCATCTAACATATATACACACCCACGACATGATTGCTTATGTTTTCATGTTGTTGGATAGTGAATCTTTGGGAGAGTCAGGCTTAATTGGCCCCTAAACACCCAAATCATCACTCAGCTAGGCTTTGAAATTCTTCCACCTTATTACCCCTGGAAATTATCCTTTGCTCCTGATATGGAGGTTTTCCAGAGTCTCGTGATGGTTGACTGGTCATTAGTCCTACCACCCAGCAACTTTTTTTCGAGCTTGTAGATTTCAAAAAGGGAAGAATGATATTAGGAAGGAAGAAGGAAATCTGAACTTTATATCTATGTTGTTTTTAGAATACAATATGTGTGCTAATTGGAATTTTCTTTTTACTTTTGTAAGAGTTATAGGGGAATATTTTTAGGTCTGTTAATCTTGGACTATTAATTTTTTTGGTTTCAGAAACCAATTTCTGAGTTGTATTAGGAAACTATATTGTTTTCTAAATCTCCTAGTAGGGTTTAGGTTATAATAGCCCTCTAATATACTTTATTTTTTTGGGAAATGGGACTGGTTGAATCAAAGTATTTTTTGAGGATTTCATAACAAAGATAAGTTGGTATACCAAATAATTAAATCTGCCAGATCATGTACAAATTTTTCATGAAGACACCCACCCAGTCTGAGGCATGTTGCAACTGAGTATGAATTATGTATACTTTGTCCATCTGCTCCAAGTAGCTTGTTATATCTGTAGTTTTCAGCCTCTTTGATGTCCCTCTATCAAACTGATTAGCTTTAGGAAAAGACAGAACATGCAAATAGAATGAAGAAAGAAGTCTGCTCTTGCTTGAGCTGTTATGTCAACCGTCAGAAGCTTTGGAATGCTCTTTTCTTTTTCTTTAAGCGGTTTTAGTACATTATGGCATGTAAAGATGCCTTTGATGGATATTAATGATTTTGAGTGGTGCTACGAGGGCTAATTACAAAGTGAATTTGTATTTTACTTTGTGATAAGATGTTGACTTCTCGGTGGAATGATGATAGAACTGTAGGGGTCATCCGTAGAATCCATAGTAAAGTTTGTCCACTTTACCACATGATGTGGCAAATTGGCAATGTACTGCATATATAATGAGGCAGTTCTATGGTTTTCCTAGGATCATGTTTTTATAGAAAATATTCCTTCTAGTTTATCATTACAAAGGATGTTATCAATTCCTTCTCTGTTATATTTTTTATGCTAAGTGAATCCAGCTGTTGACTTTTGATAGCTTTATCTTCATGGCATTTCAGTTTCATATGATATATCATATTTGTGGTGCAGGGTAATTTGATACTATCAGATATTGGATTGCCTGAGAAGCGGATATATCATGCAGCCCTCAATGGTAATTATAGCCTGCGTAGTGTATGCCATCAGAAAACCGATTGAATCTATTTCATGGCCTCATCAATTGATTCCTAGCTTCTGTTAGTCTGACGTATCGATGTTTATGAGTGTACAGCCACTGCAGCTGTTTGATATCTACTGACAAACCTTTAAGAATAATGTCTTGGTGTATGTCATATGTAAATGAAGTCATCTTCCCATTCTTGTGTCACTAATTTTAAAGGCTATATTGTGTTTTCTATTATGGTTTAAGTGATTAAATTTCCTTAAGACTGCATTCAGTGAATCTGAAGTGACTTTCTCGTGTTCCTGCAGGTCTTTTATGTCAAAGATAATTTTGGGTTCGCCTCTGTATATTCATTTTGTGTTTGTTTAAAGAAGTTATAGGGAGTAAACGACCAAAAGTATATACTTTAACTTCTTAGTGTATTCCCGATTGCACTTCTATGACTCTATGAGTGAGTGCTGAATTTTGGGTTTCTGATGATATGTTGCTAACTTCGGTAAAAAAAGGTGGCAAGGGAGTGCTCATAACCAAAATTCCCATCACCTGAGGGTTTGGAAGTCGATGATGTCTATCATCTTTATGAAGTGAAAAGCATTATGTCTTGTATTCGTACCAGGGGTTGCTTTAACTTGGCATTTTCTGAGCATCCAAGTGGTTATCTTATACGAGGAAAAGAACAGCGTATTTTGATTAACAAAGTGGCAAAAGATTTGATACTAGTTAGATTATTACATTCAAGTTATGGATCCTCGTTTTGAACTCTTGGTATAAGCTACTGCGGGCATTCAACTGTTTTGATAGGTTATAGTATATGTACTCCCACGGTTTTACCTTTTACTTTCATTAAATTGAGCTCACAATGTTGATCAAACTGGCATTAACCAGTATCGGTGTATAGGTTATGGGCTCCTCTGTTCATTTCCATCCCTTTTCTTCGATTATTTTTGAGTTTTCATCTTCCCTCTTTTCAAAATATGTAATTTTAAAAAAAAAAAAATTGGATGGGGAATCAGAGCACGTTAAGTTGCCTCTCAGTGTAATATGGTCATTCTTCAGCTATATAAGAGGGTGATTAGAGATGTATTGAAGAGGGTCAGAATAGCTTGCAATTTCCCTTTCTTTCGTTTCATTATTCAAATTATGTATCTCAGGGAACATCATATGGAACCTCCCCGCTATGCTGAGTGACCAGAGATCTTGGATGTGTTTAGTTATCACTAATACTCTAGTCTCTAGGCATCAACTGTATAAATTTTACGTTGAACTGTGAGAAATCATGTCAGTAAATACAATAGGGGCAGCCGTTTGAGACATTCTTGATTTTTTCAAATTGAACAATTGTAGGCGCTTATATATACTTGCACTTGTCTAGTGAAAATTTTCAAGTTCTATTTCTCTGTTTCTTTGTAGTATACGAAAAGATTGTTGAAAGAAGAGGTATGGACACTGGGATCGATCAACATTTCATCTGAAAAAATATTATGTAGCCCAATTGCCTCATAGATTGGTCTTTAGTTGCAATACCAGAGATCTAAGGGTGGTTTAGAGGTCAAGTTTTGCAAGAGAAGGCAATGAAGAAATTGACTAATGTAATGATCTTCTAAAGTACGTAGTATCTGACTATAGAACTGTAAGGTTCGAGATAATAATATTCTAATGACTAAAAAAACTACAAATCTTTCACAATTGCTCTATCAATGAACTTATACTCATAATTAAACCCAAGCTGTTTTTTCTTCACTTTCAGCACCACCCCAAGGGATTCACTTTCGACCCATATGCAATTATGTCTGAATCGTTTAGCAAGCTAGAGACCATACACAAGAGCAACTGCCTCTGCTATGCTTGGATCCCATTCACCTTGTAGCCTCCGGAATGCCGTAAACAAGAGCTTCCCCGGGTTGTTTCTCGCTGCTACACCTAGTCCCATCTCCTCATTGTGTAGAATGGCAGCATCTACATTCAACTTGATCACACCTTCAATAGGTTTCTTCCACGAAGCAGCAGAAAGGATGTTGCACGCACCATTTTTCCCATAGACCCGGTGAGCATACCCCTTATAATCCTCCATATACCGGCATACCGCACAAAGTTTCCTGCTAGATCAACTGAATCCTGGTAATCTTACTGAAAAAAGAACCTTGTTCCTCTTGTTCCTAGTTATCCAAGCTGCCCAAGATAGGGTGGCGAAGGTGCTAAGCTCGTTCTTGTTCAACTGGTCTCCATATCAGTAAGTAACCCCTTGAAGCAGTATGCCAAGTCCTCTTGCATCAGACTCCAGAAGGGGCTTCTCTCCCAAATTCGTCTGGACTTCTCACATTCAAATATAGCATGTATCAATTTTTCAGCTGCAACTCCGCATCTCTGCCAGATGCTATCATTCCTCAAATGACGCCTATGTAATTCTGCATTGCCATCCAACAAAGTGGAGCATGCTCTCCATAAAAAGTGCTGGAGTTTTGGTGGACCTTCTATACTCCAAAGCAGCCTCCACGAATCCTCATTCCTGGCATTACTTGTCGTTCTATTTCCAAGCATACCTAGCCAATATGCAGACCTTACTGAAAAAAACTTCATCGCCAGACAACCTCCAATAGAGTGAATTAGGCCCCCTGGAGTAGAAAGTGGTATATTCCACACTCTGGTCGCATCAGCAAACTGGAGATGTGTATCAACTACCTGCTTTTTCCACTACATTGTATCTAAATCAATTAACTCAGCTACTGTTATGTCAGGGTCATGTAGGCCATTTGGAGGGGGAGATGGTATCTCGCTGCCTGCAATATCCGGAATCCACTTGTCCTGCCATACCTTAATGTTGCTGCCGTCACCTATTCTTCATTGTAGTCCCTCTATTACCAATGATTTTGCACTCCATATTCTTCTCCATGTATAACTTGAGTCAAAGCCTCTAATAGATTCTAGGAAGCTAGAATTTTTAAAATATCGCGCTTTGAGGACCTGGTGAAGAAGAGAATCACCTCATTTAGTAAGCCTCCACTCTTGTTTTGCCAGGACAGCTTAATTAAAGATTTTCAGATTACGGAACCCCATACCTCCTTGATTCTTTGGTAAGCAAAGAGAATCCCAGTTCTTCCAATGCATTTTATGTTCTTTTCCATTTCCCCACCAAAATCTAGCGAGAATAGTGTGAATTTCATCCAACAATCCTTTTGGAATTCTGAAAATTCCCATAAGGTATGTTGGAATGGCATGTGGGACTGCTTTGATTAGCCAATTTTTTTCCCGACTTCGATAATAGTTTTTCTTTCCACCCTTTGAAACTTTTTCCATACTCTCTCTTAAGGCTCGAGAAAATCATTTTTTCGATCTTCCAATGAGCGTCGGAATCCCCAGATATTTTTGGTGTTAATCCACTTCCTTAATCCGCAGCATGTTTCATATTTCCTTCCTTTTCTCCACCCTAACAGATTTTGCTGAACGTGGCTTCCGTTTAAGTAAAATTTATTTTTTTGCCCCGAAGCACCTTTATAAATCTTCAATATGTTCTGAATTTTTGAGCACTCTTCCATGTTAGCTCGAGCAAAGAGGATATTGTCATCTGCAAAAAAGAGGTGAGAAATACTCGGAGCATGTTTGCAGATTTTAACACCATGAATCACCTTTTCCTTCACAGCCTTAGACAATAGACGAGAGAATGCATCCGCCACCAAAAGAAACAAATAAGGTGATATTGGGTCACCTTGCCTAAGTCCACAACGTGGGACAATGTTTCCTACTATTTCCCCATTGAGCTTGAAATTGAAGGAATAGCATGAAACGTAGTATATCATTTTCAGGACCCATGAAGAACAAAACCCAAACTTCAACATAACCCTCTTGATAATACCCTATTCCACTCTTTCATATGCTTTCATCATGTCTAGCTTCAAAGCTATCGTGCCATGTGTGCCATCCCCCTTCATTTTCATATAATGAAAAACCTCAAAGGCCACCAAAGCATTATCTATAATTAATCGACCAGGGACAAAAGTCGTTTGTTGAGGAGAGATTATGGTCTTTAACAGAGGTTTTCATCTGTTTGCTAGCAGTTTGGAAATGGTTTTATACAATACATTACACAAACTAATTGGTCTAAACTCGGTAATCTTACAGGGCTCATGACATTTTGAGATGAGTACAATACAAGTTCCACTGATAAATATCCATATGATCGTGGCACCAATTAATAATAAAAGTGATCACATCATTCCCAATAACATGCTATAATTTATATATAAAAAAAGCATGCATACCATCAACACCGGGAACCTTATTCGGATGCATCTCGTGGACCGCCCTGTGAATTTCCTCCGCACTCGGCTCTTTGCAAAGCTCTTCATTCATCTCCTCCGTTATCATCCGCTCCACACCACTCAGTGCCTCTTTAATATGCTGAAGCCCCTCGGATGTAAAGAGTTGTGAAAAATACTTGGTTATAATGTTTTCGATCCCCTTTGCATCGTGAATCCACTGCCCATCATCATTTTCCTACCCATCAATGGAATTTCATTTTCTCCGTGCACTAGCTTTATGGTGGAAGTATGCAGTATTTTTGTCCCCATCTCGCAGTTCATTTGTTTTGGCTCTAGCATGCCAATATGATTCCTCCATACGGTGCAAGTGGTCTAGTTCTTCTGAAATTGCCCTACACTGCTCCAGCATCACATTATCCATCACACCACGTTCCACCAACCTCAATTTCTCCTCTGCTTGCTTGACTTTCTGTTTTAAGCTGTCGAATGTTGTCCGAGCCCACATTTTTAGTGTATCAGCACATAAAGTTAGTTTTGTATGGGCCGAATGACTCATTGTTTTTCCAAGTTGTTTTAACCACTTCCTCGCATTCGGGATCAGATAGCCAATAGGCCTCAAATCTGAAAAGTTTTTTCTTCCTCTGATTCTCAACTCTTTTTCCGGCTTGTAGAAGAATTGGGGCATGGGAATATGTTGTACCACCTCTCATAATATAGACATCTATCTAATCTTTCTCTTATCAAGGTGTCTTGAGTATGTCTCTTCTGCCATGTAAAAATGCTCCCCTTATATCCCAAATCCCTAGTCCCTGTATTATCAATTGCCTCCCTAAATCCATGCATGCACCACCTTTCACTTCTCGCTGTTCCCCCTATTTTTTATTCTTCCTTCACCACTTCGTTGAAATCTCCAAACAAGATGATCGGGCATGTAGTACTGTTTTTGAGATTCTCCATCAATCGCCATGTTTTGTATTTTTGCTCCTTCTCTAGCCACCCATATATCCCTATTGCCCTCCATATCACCACATTATTATAGTCCATAATATCAACTGCAATGTGGTGTGAAGAAAAGGATACCATATGAATATTAATGTCTCTCCACCACAACCCAAGGCCCCCTGCCAGTCCGTCGCTGCTAATACACATGCCCTCTGTAAGGCCACATTTTCTCCAAACGCCTTATAGTTTGACAGAGTCTATTTTTGTTTCCATAATGAAAACAAGCCTTGGCAATTCCTTCTAACACCAGTGGCGGAGGAAAGTAACTATTCCAGGGTTGCCAACCCCTCAACAGTTCCAACTTAAGATTTTCATGGCTCTTCATGGGGTGGAATTTGTTCCACCGTCGCTACTTTCAGAAGGCGATTATCCGTGCCTTCAGCTAACTCAAACCTCTCTTTTTATTTTCTCCTTCCCTCTCCTCACTATCCCACTTATCGATCTCCATCTCATCCATTAATTTTCGCTTTTCAACTCTCATGCAGTCATGCCATCATCAACCAGTCCTTTCCCATATGTTTTACTAGTCCCCTTCCCCGGCCTAGAGTATGTTTTTTTCCTCCCACCAGTCAATTTTTTCATCCCCTCTTGGTGTCGTTTTGCCGCATTCCCCCATGCTTTCCACTGTTAAACTAAGGCTCCAGTGTTGTCTAAAATATTTTTCTTGAAAATTGTTTTTCCATTTTACATTATGTTTAGTTTAGAGTAAAATATACGATGTAAAATTTGGAATGTAAATTCATTTTACACCCTATTGAAAATATTTTCCTTCAAAACTAGGAGTAAAACAATTTTAAATCCATTCACTCCAAAAAAATTACCAACTAACAAACAACTTACGTATTACCAACTCATGCATAGAGGTGGTTACGGGTCGTGGCATGCCCGTCATGGACCGTGCCAGCTCGTGGCTGACCTCTTTTCGTGTCGTGCCTAATCGTAGTCATGTCGTGCAGTGTCGTACTACCTTTCCCTAAAACTCAGCTAATGGCCTAACACGACCCACGTGCTTGGCGTGCCGTGTCTTACCTTGTGCTGGTCTAATTTTTTTAACAAAAAATAAAAATAAAGTATACCATAGAATTGAAAAAAAATAATTTTAGATAAAATAAATTATATTATAAGAATATAATAATATTAAAAATAATAATAATATTAATTGTATTAAATAATAGCGTGTTTTGGGTCGTGTCTCTCGCGTGCTAGTGCCTAAATTTTTTTTGCTGTCTGTGGCCTGACCTGCGGACCGCTCCACGGATAGCGTGTCATGCCGTGTCACGACCTTACTTGTGTCGTACTGTGCCAAAAGTGTGCCTGCTCGACCCGACCCATGCCCTGTTCTATTCACACATTCTTCATTTATCATCTTCTCGGTACTCCCTCTCTCTACTACACACTTTCTCTCTTTAAAATTGGGGATAAAATTCCAGAATTTCTTTTCATCTTCTTCAAATATCATTAATTTAGTACGCTTCGAATTTCATATCTTAATTATTAAATTATCGAACTATATCATGAGTTTGAACTAATTTTATCCATTTTAGTCAGAAAAACCCCTAAATTTTTCCCTAATTCAATTGAATCATGAAAGTTTCTCATGAAATGTGGACAATCAACAATTTATTTGAAATTAGAGTAGAAATTTTATTTCTATTAGCATTTAAAATATAAAAGTACAAACTATTACATTACAACGAGTTGAATGATTTACCTATTTGATTGGTTTGCTTATTCAATTGCGAATACTCCTTTATAGTTAGCTTAAGGTCTTTTTATAATGTTGAACCAAATTTTTTAAGGTTCTCTAGTTTTATGCCAATATTTTGTAAAATGTAATATGTTATTAATAGATCAAAGAAATATATTATAGATTTTATAAAAAAAATATTTATTATACTATAAAAAATTTAGCTAATGAAAAATAACTAAAAAATATAATGGAAATTTTTTTTAAAAATGACAAGAGAATACAATTAGAAAAGTTAATATAAGTAATTGATTTTTAATTCAACCAAACAAAAGAAAATGTTAAATGTAAAATCTTTTGATATACAACCAAAGAACAGAAAATTTTAAAAAAAATAAGTTTTCCACCGTAAAAGGTTTTTCGTGAAAAATCATTTTCAGTTAAAAAACGTTTTCCACCTATGTAGCAGGTTCATCACCCCTTTCCTACGCTTCCCTACCTCGCCACTATATCTTTGTCCCCCACCCTCATTCTTTTTTCCCATGTTGGTATCATTTTCCTTTATAACAATGAGAGAACGAGAACTCATTCTACCCTCTTCCTGCCTAGTTCTTTGCATTCTATCCACATCTCCAATGGCCTCCTTTTCTCCCCTTGCATCTTCTTTTTCCCTGCCCAAAATCCCCTGCCTTACTACTATTCTCCATCGTTGGAACTGCAGTAGTGATTTTTGGGACAAATGTTAGTTTTCTGGCTGCATACAAAGCCTTCAATTCCTCACCCTCCTGTTTTCTACCTCTCGTCGAGAAGCTTTCAGCCAAACACCCCATCCATGTCCATTAATGAGCGAATCGTCTGTAATGGCCCGGCAATCCTTCTCACTGTGCCCTATTATTCCATACGCAAAACAAAAAAATGGCAGTCGTTCATACTTCATATCCACCCTCAAATATTTCCTTCTCTCAATTTAACTAATGGGTACCTTCTATGGGGTTGTCTCACATCTAGCATCACTTTCACTCTATGGCTCTTACAACTCACCACAACATCCTCCTCAGTTTCAATCAATTGTCCTAGTTTTGAACCAAATGCCCGGATGTGTTCATCTGTTCGACAATTAAAGGGAAGGTTCTCCAAGCGAATCCAAAAGGGTGAGTGGATCAATTCCACTGCGGATGGTTGTATTGAAATGGGAAGAAAAAGAAAGCAGTATCATATTAGTTAACTCTATAAGTAATAATCTGTTTGATAGGAGGTAATAACTTATAGTAATTGTATTAAATTTATTTTCCTTTTGTATGGGGGTATTCTCATGATAATGTTCATGGCAATTGACTTATGAACACCATTTTATGCACATGTAGAGTATGTAGGTTGGTCTAAATTGGACAAAGCATGGGGAGAAACACAACTGCCTAATGTTCTCAAAGAGCTATTATTCTCATTGCCAATTGATTATGAGATTGAGACTCCCTTGAGTTTGTAAGTGTTCTGTAATAGTCATCTTCCATGCAAGATAGCTTAAGCCTATTTCAATATTCTCCTAATATATTGCTCTTAGGCTTTTAAAACTCTTCAAAAGCTTTGTATTGAAACTATTTACCGACCAAAAGTTTCTAAATGAAATCTCTAATTCATTATTAATCAGCATTAATATTAATTAGTGTAAGGTTTTATAGCACAAATGATTAGAGAAGCTAATCTGAAAAAACCATATATCGACCTACTAACATAGTTAAATATATAATACTCCGCACTTCGTATATTTTAAGTCCAACAAACGGAACTGTTCAGTGCTTGTGGGCTTCACCATTTATATCTATAGCAGTTTACAAAGTATCCCCAAATATGAAGTAATATGCACTTAGTTTTCTTTATAAATCTCGATTATCAATTATAAGTGATGATTAAGTGTCTCATCCTTGCTCCTATAATCTTACAGAAATAAGAGTTAGTTTTTTGCATTGCTGCCTCTGTGGAAAGGAAGTTTGGTACACTAATAATGGCGGAGTGATGTCTAACACATCTGAACTCAAACGATGTAGTTCTCAACATAATTGCACTTCAAGTCTCAAAGGATAACTCTACAAGAAAATTATTTGTAAGTAGCCTTTCTGCAAGGCCTTCCCTATATGAGCTGAAAAGTTCATGTACGTGATGGGCTTATGTGGCTAAAAAGTGATAGGCTGATGCTTCCTAAGAAAGTCACAAGTCTACAATACTACTGGACTAATGTAAACGGATTATTGTGAATATAGTTAAAGAATTTATAAAACTAGAGTAAAAACGAACAAAAAAAACACACCCTATTCACTGGATATTTTGACAGCAGATGATTAAAAATAGATCAGACTTTTGGCAATCAGCACCAGAAATTTTCTTTGGTGCAAAGTACAAACAACTGCAACCAGAATTGACGATGTAAAAACTCCATCAGGAGAGAATGTTACAAACGAATGGATAACAGGAGGGGAATACAATACCAACCAGTGAAAGACGATGACTACCACCCGACGGGGAAATCATAGAAATGATATAATTACACAAACAACTTACATTACATTTTTCCCTAATCCTAGCTCCTATAATCTTACAGAAATACAGAGCTAAGAATAGCATCACAGATGCATGCGACTAAATGTTCCAGAATGAATCTCAAGAAAAAGACCCTAAAGGAAAATTTTTCCTCTTTCACCTTTCTGTAAAGGAGCTTTTTTTGGAACTCTTGAGTTCACATGAAGGCAAGCGGCTTTTTAATGGAGAACGCAAGAATAGTGAAGAAGCTGATAGCTGCCTTTGACGCATAGAGATTGATGATAGACAACTAAAGGCATTCTTTAGTCGTTTCTTATCACTATTGTATGTAACCAAACTAGTATCTTCTTGGACAGCATTAATCTTTAGCGTTTCAGGAAGTACACAGTTACATGCTGAACCTGTTGAAAATAATCCCACATGTAAAATTGTGAGAAAAATAAATTTTATACACACCAAAATTTTGTGCATTATAGGGTGTGCACGCCAAGAAATCCTACCTATTTTGGCTAATCGATTGACCCATTTGGGAATCTTCTTACCAGTGAGCTTGTAACAAACATCCTTGCAAAAGTGGTTACAGTTCTTGACAATCAAGTGGTATGTATCTCCATTGTAGTTTGCGGCATGTCTCTCCATGAACTCTCTGACTTCCTTTGCATCTAAGCTCGTTGTACCGATTAATATTGATTTTCGAAACTTGAAACCCGGGCATTGATGTGGTTCAACCTCAAAAACACCACTAGTTGGGTAATCATGAGCTCCAAAAGCATATTCTACACCATGAACTGTCATGAGGAAAAAAATATTCATTATGAAAAGGTGGGAAACTATATAAAACAGTTGATGCAACAGAAATAGACAAGCAAACTGGACATCATGATAGCTAGAGTATTTTGCATGTATTTGAAGGAACTATGGAACACTTGAGAAAAAGCTAAGCCAGTGAATAAATTGACAAAAACACAAGAGCAACAAAACTATTCCTGTACACAGGCCACAAAAAGCAAACAAGATGCATCTATGCCCACTGATTCATGCAAAGAGATAAAACTGATAATTTTCTACTTCTCAGGGCTTTTCTACACTCGTTATGTGTACATAATCTATTACTCAAAAGGTTTTCATGCTAGAACAAATGATAGCAGGATCCATATTACTAATCACCATTGCAAAACTAAAGTAACATCTCTTTACAAACTTTATTTACATCGGAAAACCAATAGTAGGATGGAAAATTAACCCTATAGAAAGAGTAAATGGGAAATCATTCTGATAGATTACTTATTTTGTCATTAGTGGGCGGAGGAGCTTTAGAAAGCACACGAGAAAAGATAGTTTTCTTCCCCACTGAAGTGAGATACCATGGCCAGCCCAATAGGGATATAATGGCTTACTAGTTGTGTACAAGGCAGAAATAATAACTGATAGTGTGCGAGACGAAACTTGATACAATGGATATAGGAAAATTACAAAAAGTTGCAGCCTTGCTGTAAAACATAGTTTTGTTAGGCTGTGTGATCGACTGTGGATAAAAAAAAAATACAGGGAAAAGTAATAAACATAACTTTATCTTTATAAGCAACCCCAACTTTCAAAATACCCAAAGTAAACCCAACAGTTGGAGAAGAAATCTCAAAATAATGGCAAGTGATTGATACTTGTAATACTGTTCAGAGTTAAATACGACTTACAATATAATGAGAATATGACCCAAAGTCAAGAACCATCCGAAATCAGAAAAGATGGAAATAATCAAACCAAATATAAGCAATCAATTCATAAAAAATTACTTTACTTTTTGAAAACTTGCTTAGGTAACATCATCCTCTATTTCCTGTTGTATCTAACTTAGAGTTAATGAGTTTCTTCATGAGTAGCACTGTCTTAAAATGAAAACTGCAGTAAAGAGAGGGGATAGAGGAATGGGCGTACTGTCTGCTAGATTGGAAAATCACTCCTATTGAAAGAGTAAATGGGAATCATTTTGATAGCTTACTTATTTTGTAATTATTTGGCAGAAGGAACTTTAGAAAGTAAGACAATTATCAGGCATAAAAGTGTGCATTTGTCATATAAAGCATGAATGTAAACAGAGCAAGTACCTACCTTCCACACCAGAGTGAAAAATTCCAAGGCCAGCCCAATAGAGATATCCATTCATTGGAGTCAGGTCATACACATTGAGGTAAACGGGAGTGTTTCCTAGTTCAGAGCCAGAAGACTTAGCTTTGGAAAACAAACAAAATCTTGTTGCTGATTTGCTCCTCAAACATAAAGGTATAATAGACTTCCATCCTTTCTTTGTAACAAATTTCATTGTTGTGATGGCAATGATATCTCAATCTCTCCACCTACAATTGAGATCTGCAACATAAAATCCATTAAAATCAGTGTCAATTGAAACTTTTTTTAAATGGATTTTCCCTGTTCTATTCATTAACCGAGGGGATTTACATACAGATTTCCAATCATATTAGTGGATAATCAAATAATTCATCCATATTTGAATTCTAAACAATGGTACAACTCACTAATTGCCAATTACCATAATGTAGATGGTTCATTCACTGCATAGTTTTACAAACTAATGACTCCAACATTTATATAGCAATCAGTGTGACACAAAGGCAGCCAACTGGTAGGACTCATCTGACAACTGCTCCTAAATCCCTAGATCCTACAACAGTCCATCACTCTAGATGAAAAGAATGAGTCAGGGTGGGGAACAGGAGACAAATAAGAGGTACACAATCACCCACCCTAATGTGCGCATAAGAGCAGTCTCATCAAGTTGTTAGAGAAAGGATACGAGCATAGTATTGGGAGAATATAATATGTAACCAAAGAAGCAGCATTATTTCCCATTACAAGTTTATCAAGAATTTCTTTGTCAACAAGGAACCTACAAAAACCATCCTGTCTTACATTTAGACTAGACACATCCCCCAGATTTAATATTATATAATATACCTCTCTAACAAGAGAGCAAGAAGCAGATCTTTGATAGGGGCCATTTGGGGTTTAGAGCCTACTAGGCAAAAAAATTGTTCGTAAAGCCCAATTTCCACAGATAAAAAAGACTAACATATCACAATCTCTAGTTCTGTCCAATGTTTATTTGATCTTTTTAACTGGTTGACCCAAGTGGATCTCATCTCTTGCCTCTCTCCCCTCTTCTCTATCTTCTCTCCTTTCTTATACTTTTCTTTTTTAGAAAATCACACTTCACCGTGCGCAACTTTAACCATAATTATCCTTGATTTTACATAAGTAAAACTTATAAAAAGTTAATACATCAAGATGAGTCTTACAAGATTTTGTATGAATATACTTTTTCATACATACAAATGACAAAAATATGGTCAATAGATAGTTCATGAGCAGTGAAAAGGTTAAATGTGCTATTAAGAAAAAGTAGATGAGGTATGTAAACTTTTGCTGACCCACATAAAGTTCTTAGCATCATTACCATCGGAATACTAAGTGACTAACTATAAATTACAAAAATAAAAAAAGCAATACTCAACAACAAATTTTTAACAAACACTCAAGTCTGTATCATGGAACTAAAACTCAATTGTTCCGTTAAAGAATAACCATGTAATGAGAGATGATTTGTTATCCTGCAAAACCCCATTACGTAACGCCGTGACAAAAGTACATCACTCCCCCTCTGTCGTGAGGTACGTAATGGTGACTCACCATGTTCGAACGTTCTTAAACCTGTTATATCAGTTCTTCCATCAAAATTCACCAAGTATATTTGATTAATCTATTATGTAGTTTATAATATAAGATATTTTAAGAAATTATTAGTTCAAAAAATATATAATACATTCATAATATGACTCAATAGGTAATACGTTATATTATGTTAGAAGAATACATCTAAGGAAATGTAAATGAGTATTATACTCATTAATGAGAATATTTTGAAAAAATTCACACTTGGTTTGCTGCAATCCGTTCTATACATCCATTACAGACAGCAAGCGCATCCGCGATACCGGCGTCCGTTACCATGATTGTGACCTCATCCGCTATTTTTTCTATAGTCTGTACATAATCGTAATCAACTACAAGGCATCGAAAACAACTTATCTCTTTAAATTGCAAGACAACCAAAATAAAGAGGATTTTTGGAATGCCATGTGTCCCCCTTTTGAGCACCTTCCCCTTTTGCTTAACATGCATCCCCCTTTCCCTTTCTCTTGGTTCTAAACTACTTTTATTCTGACAATTAACATCACTTTCCTTTTACCATAAAATTCTTCCATAACATTCAACTATTTGAACAATTGAATTTATGAACAAATCATTAGAGAATCAATTGTTATAGAGATTTAATAGCAAAATGTAAAATTTATGTCCCATACAGGAAGAGGACATAAAATTAGATAAAAACAATATGTCTGAAACTATATCTAGAATAATAGCCATAGACACTATATTGGATATTAAGGAGAAAAAAATAGTTAAAATTCTAATGGTTTTATTAAATTTACAAAGATATCCAGCTTAAGGTGGATGAATAGGGAGTGACATTTCCATTATCAATCATCACGTTACATTGTTAGAAAGGAATGAGACAATGTGTATGATGCAAAGCAACACAAGCTTATAAGTCCTATTTATTGCCAATTTTAAAAGTGTTTGTAAGAGCATTTGCATAGCTTAGGTTTATTTAAAGTAGTTTTATGCGATTTTGGTTTACTTGTGTTTCCTTAGCGCTTTTCTGGGTAGATTCAATGTTTTTGATGTATTTTAAGGATGTTAAGACTACTTCGGAGATTTAGCGGAAATTTAAGCATTAGGGTCATGGATTAAAAGACATCAACACTCATTTCAAGGAAGCTCGTGCTTAAATGTGGAGTCCTTGAATTAAATTGCTTATCACTTATTTCGATATTACTACTTGCTTAGTAGGAGCTTAAGTCAATTAGATAGTTTGATCCATTTGTCTTAATGGATTTAACCCTTACTTCTTGACTTCATAGTAGTAGGAACAATTTGGTTATCTTGGATAGGTTTACGAGAGCCTCATCAGTACTCATGTTAAGTAAATCTCAAATTTTCATAGAATTGTCTGTCACTTCATTCCAAAAGCCTATAAAAGAAAAGGAACAAATTCTCTATGAAAGGTGTTTAATCACTTAAACTATGTCTATGCTAATAAAGCTTGATGGAAGCCACTTGTATGTATGTTAGGATAGAACTTTCAATCTTTAGTATCAAGGTTTGATAGGTTTGATAATATAACTCAACAATCACTCAGCCTTAAAAGAAGCATCTAACATGAACAGTTATAAAAGGGTGCTTTACCATTTTATCATGTTTTTCATAGCTACTTGCAATTATTTAGTATATAAATGCATCACACAATCCAAGTTTAGTACACAAATCTAGGAAAACTTTCTAGTATTTTTCTAAGGTTTGCATAGATTAATTGTTATGAAGTGGACAAGTCCCTCAAAAAAAAGATTGAAAGCTTCAAGGGTGCTGAGTGTTGTAAGCTATCAAAAGTCCTCTAGGATTATTTTTGTAAACAAGTTTGGGAGTGTGGTGTAAAAGTTGCAAGGCTTAACAACCACCTATCAATCAAACATTTTAATCATTTCGACTTGAGAGAAAGCCTCTAGAATTTTTATATCGCTACCTGATGGTTTTGTGACAAAATTTAAGCCTTAAAGTTGGTTCATTATCCTCCATTTAGAGGTCCTATTATTATAGTTGCAATGGCATATCCAAGTCACTTTGTTGGAAGGGCAGTACATTTCCAAAAACAAAGATTCATATTCCTTTTAGTAAACCATAAGGTATTTTTAATGTCAAAAACCACAACATAGTTGCTTAAATTTTGTTCTTAAGCCTCTATAAGACATTCACACATAAAAATAACAGCAATTTTGAGGATTTAGCTTCAAAATAGCCCACATATATTTTTTTCAAAAGAGGGAGAGATGTATCAGAAATGATGATGCAGGTGAATCACATACTTTTGAATACACCAATGTAGCAATACAGAGTCAGCCAAATAGTTTTAGGAGACACCATGGAAAGGAAGTCAGCTTAGAAATATAAGCACATGAAACATACTGTCTACTTTCACTTTTTCTAGCAATTATCATATTGTGCTCCCTAGGTGACACTAGCAAGTCATCTAGGCTCTCCAGATCAAAGCAATTGCAATGCTATCATAATGGAAAAATCACTTCATAGCCTTTATTTTAAGACCATTTCCAACAATACAAGATTATTATAAACAATCAACTATTCTAGTTTCAATGATCATTAAACTATTACAAGGATAAGATACAGGCTAAGTTTGACCATAGCCAAGTCAACAAGCTACTCGGACAGCCTAAGTTGATAATGATTCATTTTGAGTTTCCATCAGCAGTCCTGCTGATACAGTGCAAACATTTCTGGTTCATTACGAGGAGACCACTATGCAGTATGTCCTACTTGGGCAGGGCATTGGAGCTAACTACCATGTAATTATTAGAAAAGGAATGTCCTTAAGCAGTAATACATGAATTCATCACAACCTTATCTGTTAAATCTAGAGGGAGATCATAATGTCAACTTGGTCAAGGCACTATAGTATACTTTCATGCAATGATAAAAGTAAGACTACGCTTTTAAACTAAGATCAATAGCTTATTTTCTTTTGAAAAATACGTCATTTACAACAAAAATCTAGATGACTTTCTATATGTTGACATATTCTAATGTGTACATAATTATAATTCATATATAGAATAGTATAATTTTTTATCTAATTTAGTAGTAGGCTAAAACATGATAAAGAACAAAAAAGTATGACAGACCAAGAAAAATATATCTACAGAAATCAATTAAAAATCCGTTCTCATAATTTCAAACCCCAGTACCAAATAACAGTGGTCTGCACGTTCATCTAAAGACCCTACAAGGTGGGTGGACAAGCAATACTTTGGAGTCAAAAGTAATGAACACCAACAGAACAGCAACAAGATTTACTCTTTATAGATCCCACTGTATGCTAAGGATGTAAAAAAAAAACCCGAAAAAAAAAAAAGAAATAGTTAGTAAAAAAATCCAATATAATGACACATTTACACGGAAACACTAAGGCAATAATACAGACATAGTTTGATCCAATGTCTTGGGTCTAGACCCCCCACACCTACAATTTAATCGACCAAGTTAATTAGTATCCCCAGAAAATTAAACACCACAATGTTAGGCGCAAATAGAAGGAAAATTCACAATGCAAGATCAAAATAATCACTATAATCAGAGCAATGAACATAAAAACAATACAACGATTGATTCAGATCTCGGTTGCATGAATGAACTAAGTATACACCAAACTACAGTTGAAAATTAACAATACACAGAAATTCAGTAAATAAACTGCACTGTTACTGCAACAGTGTCAACAAGAAAACGATAATAATTCAAATAAACTCAACTGAAAAATGTACCGCAGTTGAAACCTTAGAAAAATACCAAGAAATTCAAGGGAAATGAAACATACCCATTTGAATACACTCAACAAGGATGAAGTGGGGTTGACTCTCAGCTACTTAAGAAACCCCCATTATCACAAAAATGGTTGGGAAGATGAAAAAGTTGAGGAATTTGGGGGCAATCCAAGAATTTTGATGAGGAAAAAAGCCTTGGTATTCTTGGCTTGTGTTCTCTCTCTTTCCTCTCTGCAAAGTTTGAGGCTTTCTGGGTTTATGGGTCTCGGATTTGTAGCCTAATAACAGGGAGAGGGACAAGAGGGGAGCAACTATGAAATGATGAATAAAATAATTAAATGGACAGAACTGACGTGATTACGGATAGTCGGACTTGAAATTGAATTATATTGTGTTTGGATTTTAAATATTGTCCCATTTGACTTTTTGCGGTATTTAAGATATTATTTCTAACGATTTTATTTCTAAATTTAATTCGCAAAAAATTATGAAAAAATTCATATTCTAAAAATTTACATTGAAATGTATTCAATAAAATTTTATTTGAATATATTATTTTTTATAATATAATGAAATTTGTGATTAAAAATTTTAAATTTTACTATTATAAATATAAATGGAGTAATTTTTAAGAGAATAAGTCAATATGTGAGAGGTGCGTAGGCTTGATTTTCATTAGAAGCGAAATGGGGATGAGAAGAGCTCATTCGCCTTTTAATAGTTGACTAGTCGATCTTTTGTGAATAGTGATAAATAAGTGATAGGCTAATGATATATTTTAATTTTGGTTGGACCTGACACCAAGAGTTTGAACTCGTGATCTGGCATGGACAACTTAAATTGCATCTAATGCTTGTACTTTTCAAAATTAGCCCTACACAGATAAAAAAAATGAGGAACCTTTAGCAAACAAAATTTACTCTATACTTGACGGCCCAAATTTGAATCATCCATGTCAAAAAAAAAAAAAATTGAATCATCATATTATCACTTAATTATTAACCCACAATTAGTCAATAATTGACTTTTACTATTTTTTTTCATTCATATTATTTTTACTTCAAATCTTGAATTTATTCCTTTTATTTTATTTATCAATTAAATAACTACAATTTTTTTTTACGAGACAAAAACTTTTAGCTCACTTAATAAAAATGAACGTATTAAACAATATCCACGGATGTTCAAAGACATATTCAGAGTATTAAAGTATTTAGTTTAATACTAAAGTAATTTTAAATTGTTGCAATTAAATTCAAGCTTAACAAGAGGTTTTTCTTATAGCGATGTTCGTATCATAACAAGAGGTTTTTCTTCTTAGGCTTGTCAATATACCAATGAAGTGTGGTATATTATTGTTGCCATGTTCTTATCATAACCTACTGATTTAGAAATCGCAAGATTGGACATAGGTTATGTAATCCCCGAAAATTAGGAGATTTCGATTACATTTTATCGAAAATATTTTCTATGCATTATTATAATACATATACTTTACATACATACATATATGTACATTCATATTTCCAAAATAAATTGCAAAATATTTTATTCTTTTTAATTAAAAATATATATTTTTTATTTTCCTAAGAAACCCACTAAGACTAAACTACGTAAACCTAGTACTACTCTTTTATCAAAACTAAACTATCTAAACCTAGTACTACTCTTTTATAGAAACTAAACTACCTAAACCTAGTATTACTCTCTTATTAAAACTATTAATCCCATTTATTTTCGCAAGCTCACAAAACCCTAAACACTCTTCCTCTCCCTCTCCTTGTCGTGCACCCTCAGTCGTCGCCACCCAGCACAGTTGTCGCCGTCGCCCACCACCGTTAGTGAGCCACCGGCCTTCCTCCCTCTTCTTCTTCCTTTGTTTTCTCTTCTTTTCTTCCTTAATTATTATGCCCTACTATACATGTTTAATAAGTTTTTATATGATTTTTGTATTGATTTTATTATGGGTTAAAGTTTTATTGAAAGTGTATAAATCTTATATTCTAGAATTTATTTTGTGCATACTACTAGTTTCATAAGATTTTTATGCATGAATATTAATGCCTAGGCATGCTAGTGCCATAAATTAGAGTTTTTGATACCAGGCTTTTGATTTTCACATAAAATCTTAAATATTTTTTGGATAATTTATGTTAAATTTTATGGGATTGTTATTTAAATGAATTTTCAGATTTTATGATCAAAACAAAAGAAAATAAAACCCCACCCCCGTAGAACCCCATAGAGCCCCCAGCTACCCCCCCCCCCCCCCCCTCCACTGTTGCCCCTGCTACCCCCCAGTGCTGCCGCTTACTGCTACCCCCCACTGCCGCCGCCTACTGCCGCCCTTGTGCCTCCACCAGGCGCCACAGTCGGCCCCCAGTCGGTTTACTCTCCTTCCGTCTTCTTCCCTCTTGTTTCTATTGAGTTATGTAGGATGGGTTATGAAATTATGTAATTAGGTTTGTCTTTGATGGTTGGGTTGTGATTTATTATTGTTAATTTATGATTTGATTGTTGTTTTGGGGTTGTAATTTCGATGGGTTGAATCCTTGATGGAATAATTGATGCAAGTGGTGATTAACTAGTTGGATGATTAGATTGTGATTCATGTTTTTTTTAGGTAGGAAGTTGAGGTGGAATAATGTAGGAGATGTGTTGGCCTAAGTGATTTATTAGATAGGATAGTTAGTCATAAAGAGTGTTGGTTAATTCTTTGGAGATTATACTTACTATCACTTTTGAGATTTGTAATTTAGTGGATATTATATAAGGAGGATCAATAATTATATTATGTTTAGCTATGTTAGTATTGTTGTTATTGCTCCATGTCGTGCTTTGTTGTTGGGGGCTCATTAGTTTACTACCAATAATCATGTGGTAAGTGGTAGTGAATAAGATTTTGTAGTCTTAAAGGGGAGAAATGGGCTAGAGTTCCTAAAACCCCTGCCTCGATGAGTAAAATATGGGATTATGGGCTTGGGTGTGTATTCCGACAAACTTTCAGTTAATATTGTAGCATTACTTTTAAACTAATAACTTGTGATTTTGGGAAGTATTTGGGAAGATTTGAAGATCTTAGAAAATTTAGTATTGTTGCTGTGAATTTGTTTGATTTAGGTTGTATTATTTGGTATAGGAGAACACTTTGTAGAAGGTGCATTATAGTAGGAAAAGTGGCCACCCGTGTATTTTACTCCAGGTACGTACAAATTAAGAAGAACATTACCTTTAATTAGGAGCATGATTTAGGGTGAAATATAAACTTAGTATCATGTTTAGGGAACCCTTTGAATGAGATTTTTTAGTTATCCATTTAAAAGAATTCATGTTCTTTATATTAGGGGCATGTTTTGGTATTATTTGTGAGAAACCGTGATTTATTAAATTGGTATTAATTGTTAATTAATCCATGAGGTTTTTGTTATTATTATTATTCCTTCATTACTAATAGTATAATTAGAGTAAAGATGTATTTTTATAAGTCTTAATGACGAGGGTAATTGACTTGGTTCAATAGGTGTAACAGTTGATATTCAAATTAAGAGGTCAAAAATTACAGTATAATAGAGATTGATTGTATAACCATAATGTTTGCATGTGTGTGCTGTAGTGATTGTGTAAATTGAGTTTATACAGTAAATCATGTAAAGAGAAAGAGGTTAAGCAATATAACTCTAGACTAGTGCATGTCTAGAGTATTGACAATCAGGGGTTGGAGTTTCACGAGGTATTATCTTAGGCTTTTATTGGAGACCGTGTGATCTACGAGTCAATATTTTATAAAGTTTTAAACTTAAAATTGGGGTTAGTTGAGATTTCATCTTGCTATGGTGACGGAGTCGTGCCCATTTACCACATGGATTTTTATACTTTATTTTGATGCTCTCCGACGGGAGTGCATGGAATTAGTCCTGGTTCGGGTTTAAAACCTATTTTGATTCTTATTAGGACCATAATTCCCATATCCTTTCCCTATAAAGTTTCTCTGCCCTTGGTTTTCATAACTTCTATTTCCTTGGAAATTTCCTTGGTTTTTGCACTAAAAGTTCCCTTGGTTATACCCATTCATGTTCCATTACCCCTAGTTCTGCTTGTTTCTCCAACCAAAGTTTGTTGAGCTATCCACCCCAGATTATAAGTGTAGAGTAAGGGTCAAATTTGAGATTAGAGGTTTAGGGCCATATTATTCATGACATTTACCTATTTCATACTAGATGATGCGTTCCCTGAAGAGGTTAGTAATTGGCACTACAAAGGGTTATGATCATAATCACCACAAACATCATAAAACAACACCCGCATAGAAGCATTAAAACTAGATGCCTGTGGGGGTAGCATGCCACGAATTAGACTATTCAACACAACTTCATTGAATTTATTGGTTAGTGCATCTAACTTAGAAGAAAGTACATAAATGAAATCTATTTTATACGTTCCTCTATGTTTGGGTTGCACCCTCTCATCTTTGTTCTAGTCTGCGAAATTTTCAACTACTTGCTATATCACCTTGAATGCTTCATTTAGGCTTAGTCTCATGATAGCTACACTAGAACCTGCATCAAGGCTTGCCTTGTTTTACTGAGATAAACCATTATAAAAGTTGTGTAGAAGTAGCCACTTCTCTATTCCATGATGTGGGCATGCTTCTATCAACCTCTTAAACCGTTCCCATGCTTAAAACACTGTTTCATCACCTTGTTTAGAGAACATTGTAATATTTGTCCTCATCTTGATAGTCTTTGATTGTGGGAAGAGCTTATGAAAGAAAGCTCTAGTGACCTCTTCCCATGTCCTCAAAGAGTTGGGCTTTATCTTCTCAATTCATTCACTAGCCTTGCTTGTGAGAGAAAACTTGAATAAACTCAATCTAATGTAGTCTTGAGTCACCCATTTCCTTTAACAGTGTCACAATATCTTATGAACTACTTCAAATGAGAGTGTGGTGACTCGTGTTTCTCTCCTCCAAATGGATGTCTTTCAATCAAAGTGATTAGTGAAGGCTTCAGCTCGAATTTATTAATCTCCGTAGTGGGTTGCACTATACCACTTTGTACTTGGTAAGCTCCAAAAGCTCTATACTACCTCAACGGCCTATCATTACCTTCCGTCATAGAGAAGAGGGGGTTAAAGTTAGTAGAAAACAAAGTAGAACTGAACACTGCCTCCATAAAAGTAGGGTTAGAAGGATCTGGATCAATTATATTCTTTTGTGTGAATTTCTTATTTGTTTTTATTTGTTTTTATTCTAGAGCAACCTATTCTTTTATTGTTGCATCCATAGTAGTCTAGTTGTATTTACCTGAGTCAAGTCCTGAAGAGTTATATGTTTGCTTACCCATGAGTAAAGTAATTCTATGTACTAAACTCCAAATAAAGTTACCTTTAAAGATTGGGGAAGTTGTATTCCCGTCTAAACTTATTAAATTTGACTTAGGGGAATTAGATGTAAGGTTTTGGGAATGGATTGGCTAAGCCTATACAAAGCCATGATAGATTATGAGATGTAAAAGGTGCACCTAAAGAGTTCTTCGGGAAAAATCGTGTCTTATAGACTATTTGGGAAACCCAAGGGATATGGGTTGATTTCTCCGATGGAAATGAGGAAGTTAGTAACCAAAGGGTATATATTGTATCTTTGTTGTGTTCAAGACTAGAATATGGGAGAGAGCAGAAGAATATAAGATATCCATATAGAAAATGATTTTTTTTATGTTTTTCTAGATGAAGTTTTGGGGATGCTACCTAGTAGAGAAGTCAAGTTCACCATAGACTTAGTTTTGGGGGCTGCACCTAATTCTAAGGGACCTTAAAGAATGGCACCAACTGAATTAGGGGAGTTGAAGACCCAATTGCAAGAAATTCTAGATAAGGGGTTCATCAGACCTAGTGTATCACCCCTGGGAGCCCTAGTGTTGTTTGTGAAGAAGAATGACATAAGCATGAGAGTATGCATTTATTTATAGGGAGTTGAACAATGTGACTGTGAAGATAAGTACCCATTACCCAAAATAGATGATTTATTTGACCAATTAAAGGGGGTGAGTGTGTTTTAAAGATTGATTTGAGGTCGAGGTACCATCAATTGTGAATATCCGACAAAGACATCTCAAAGATCACTTTTAGAACTCGTTATAGGCACTACGAGTTTACAGTTATGTCTCTTGGGTTTACCAATGTCCCTTACATCTTTATAGACTTAATGAACCATTTATTCCATGAGTACCTAGACAAGTTCGTGGTATAATTCAATAATGACATGTTGGTTATTCGAGAAATGAGGAGGACTACGCCAAAGTTTTGAGAACTATCTTGGAGACCCTTAGGAATAATAAGTTGTATGCAAAGTATCTAAATGTGAGTTTTGGTTGGAACAAGTTACATTTTTGGTTCACTATATTTCTAAAGACGGTGTTTTGGTAGATCCTACAAAGATCAAAGCTGTTAGTGAATGGCCTACTCCTAAAAATGTGACTTGTATTAGAGGCTTATTGGGTTTGGTCAAGTATTATAAGAGATTTATAAAATACTTTTCTAAAATAGCTAGACTTATAACCACCATAATGAAAAAGGAGACCAAATTTGTGTGTAATAAAAGTGCGAGTTGGCTTTTCAAACCCTTAAAGAGCAGTTAACTACTGCACTAATGCTAATGTTTCCCTATGGGAATGAAGGATTCAAAGTTTATAGTGATGCCTTAAAACACGACTTGGGATGCATGTTGTAGCAAAATGGGTAAGTCATAGCATATGCATCGCGACAGTTGAAGCTCTATGAAGCCAACTACCATACTCATAACTTAGAGTTCGCCGCTATTGTGTTTTCTTTTAAGATCTAGAGACATTATCTTTACGGTGTCACCTATAAGATCTTCACAAACAATAAGAGCCTCAAGTACATCTTCACTTAGAAGGACTTGAACATGCAATAATGTTAATGGTTAGAGTTGATCAAGGATTATGATTTAAACATCCAGTATCACAAGGGAATGGAGAATGTCATTATAGATCCCTTAGTAGAAAATCGAGTGACAATATCAATGGGTTGATTGTTGTCGATGAGTTGTGTAAGGATATGAAGAGGCTAAACCTAGAAGTTATGAATCATGGGGAATTAGAGAATCTATTATGTACCTTTTTGATAGAACCATCCACATTTGAGGAAATTAGAGAAAAGCAGACTGAGGATGAATCTTTATAGAAGATTAGAGATAGGGTGACTCCGGCTTAATTCTGAATCTAAGTTGGAAATCCATGAGGACGATAGCCTAAGATATAAGGGACGAGGTTAAGAGAAAGATTATGTAGGAGAGTCATACTACTCTATATTAAATTTACCCTAGGGGCTATAAGTTATATAAGGATCTGAAGTAGATATATTGGTGGGCGAATAAGAAGAGAGAAATAGTCATGTACATGTTGAGGTGCCTAATGAATCAAAAGGTGAGAATAAGCAATAAGAGACCCATGGGGAAGATGCAACTATTAGAGATACCCGGATGGAAATGGTATTCAATTTGCATAGACTTTATGATTAGTTTACCAAGGACTAGAAGGGATAATGATATGATTTGGGTAATTGTTGATAGACTCACCAAGTCAAGAATATTCATTGCAATTAAGGAGATTTAGAAGAAAAATAAACTAAAAAAGGCATATGTAAAGAATGTAGTCCATTTACATAGAGTTCCTAAGGATATAGTATCTGATAGAGATTTGAGGATCATGTTTAAGTTCTAGCAGAAAGTGCAAGACAATCTTAGGACTACCTTGAAAATGAGTACAACTTTTCATCCGACAACGAATGGGTAGACTAAGAGGAAGAACTAAACTATAGAGAATATGCTAAGAGCTTGTGCATTAGAATTCCAGGGTACTTAGGAGGATCACTTAGAGTTGATTACATTCACCTATAACAACAGTTAACATGAAAGCATTAGGGTGGCACGTTTTGAGGTGCTGTATGTAAGAAAATATAAAAGCATTGTGTGCTAGAATGATTTAAATGAACGCTTTATCTTGGGAACAAAATACATAGAGAACATGGTGAATAAAGTTAAAGAGATTTAATCAAGGATCAAAACATCTTTGAATAGGAAAAAGAGTTATGCCAACTCAAAAAGAAGAGAAGATGAATTCAATGTAGGCAACAAAGTCTTCTTAAAAGTGTCACCTACCAAAGTTGTGATGAGGTTCGATAAAAAGGCAAAATTTAGTGCCAAATACGTAGGGCCCTATGAAATTCTATAATGTGTGGGGAAAGTAGCCTATAAGTTAGCCTTACCGATGGAATTCAAAAATATGCATGATGTATATCACATATCCCAGTTAAAGAAGTAAGTGCTGAGTGAAACACATGTACTGCAACATGAGGTAATTCAATTACCAATGAAGAAAGACTAGTTAAAATCTTGGACCATAAGGTGAGGATTACTTAGAATAAAAACATATAAATGATAAAAGTCCTATAGTCTTACCATGACTATGAGAAGCTACTTGGGAAACCAAAGATAATATAAAGTAGAAATACCCCAAATTATTTGTTGAGATGACTTGTGGGGTCGTAACACTCTTCTTTTAAAGGGGGTAGAATGTGATATAATTTCTTTATTATTTAGATTGCATGTCATTAAAGTATGTTAAGTATCTTGTTGCATTACAAATAGCTTACATCAATCTTCTTCTAATATCTTGGCTTTTGGGGTTATGTTTCAGGGACGGAACTTCTTTCAAGAAGGGTAGATTGTAATCCCTGGAGACTTGATTGAAATCATTTATTTTGAGTTAAGTTTTGGGGATGAAACATCTTTTAGAGTGGTAGATTGTAATTACCCATAAATTTAAGAGATTTTTATTGTATTTTCCTTAAAAGTACTCGAAAATATTTTCTACATATATAATTTTAGCATAAACTAAACAAGATTTATTTTTAAAAAATAAATAATTAATAGTTTATTTTAAATAATTGATTAGTTTTATTTTTCGGTAAAAGATTTTTTTTATTACACCATCATAAACCCAAAAGCCAAAAATATATCCAATCCATATTAAGCCCTAATATTTATATGTAAACCATCATTTTTATATCAAAACCCTAATCATAAATCAACTTAAAGCAAAACAAAAAAAGAGGAGAGAAAGAAACGGAGAGCAGCTGGACCTTCCCTTACTGCCGCCAACCTCCACCATCACCCTTGCCAGCCTTGCTGCCGGCACCCATGCCGCCACCAGCCCGCCAGTCTCCTCCTCCTTCCCCTTCCTTATTTTCCTTCAATTCCTTTATTTCTTGATTTTATGCCCTATAATTTATAATTTGGGAAAATTATTTTAATAATTGTGTTGATTATTTTTAATATGTTAAATTGGTTAAAATTATGAGTTTTATAAATTTTAATGTACACTCTAAATTTTTAGAATTATTATGTAGGAAATTATGGCTTAAATGATGTAGTTTTCATGTTTTAAGGTTTTAAATCTTATTTGTAGTTATTTCATGAAACTATGTTTATTTTGTGATTCAATTATAAAAAATTTGATGATTTTATGTTCAAATTAAATTTTTAGATTTTATGGGTTATGAAATTTGGGTTTTATGTTTAGTATTTGAAGGATTTTTAAGATTTGATGTGCAGTATACTATTATAATCAATATACTGCATTCTTAGATCATTAAAATCAATAGTATAAATGCTTTTAGAAAATTATCAGATTATGCTAATCTGATTGTCTTTGTATTTCTTTGGTTTAAGTGTTAAAACAAAGTGTTAAAGTGTATTTACATGTTTTAAGTGATTATTAGTGCAATGCTACAAGTTTGAATTAAAAAATTGCAAAACTAGTTATGAATGGATTTTCTAGCATATTGAGATTTGTTAATCAAGTTAGAAAATATGAATAGGATGTGTATTTTGATGAACTTTAAATCAACACTTACAGTATTATGTTTAAACTACTAACCTATGTTTTCGGGAGACTCAAAAACTTAATTTGAATGATTTTTGAAGTCTTTTAAAAATGGGTATAGTTGCTATAAATTTGTTTGTTAGGGTATTGATTAAGGGTTTGTTATTTGGTTTAAGAAAAGGATTCGTAGAAGGAAATTCATAGTTGTGAAAGTGGAAACTCATTTGTTCTATTCAAGGTACAGACAATTTACGAAAACCTTGACTCTAGGAGCATGATATAGGATAGAATAAAAACTTAGCATCATGTTTAGGGAACCTTTTGGGTAAAATTGTTTGGTTATACATTAATGAATTCATGTTCTTTCACTTTAGAAGCACGATTTGGTAATATTTTATGAATTGTGGATGGTGATTTTAATATTAATTAAGAAATGATTAAGTGTGGTTGAGGAATTTTGGTTGGTTTAAGTGGAATTAATTTACTGATTAATCAATGAGGTTATTTATATCACTCTCTCATAGCTAATGTATGAATTGAGTAAATGGTGATGTTAAAGTCTTAATGATAAGGTTATTTGACTTTGTTTAACAAGTAAAATTTTGAGGAAAAAATCAAAGTGTTAACATAAAAGAGGTTGATTGTATATTTGTGATACATATTATATGTATGTTTTTTGATGAGTTGGAACTAAATAAATAAATTGTATTCACGTAAAGTGAAAGATGGATAAGAAATAAAACTCTCGGATAGTGCATGTCTAAAGTATTGACAATCAAAAGTTGGGGCTCACGGGGTTTTCCGTGCCTTTTCTTAGAAGTCGTGTAATCTACGAGTATCTCTTTTGCAAAGTTCTGGACTTAAATTAGGGTTAATTGAGATCTTATCTAGCTATGGTAACAGAGTCGTGCTTGTTTACCATCTGGATTATAAACATTGCTTTTGATGCCTTATGATGAGAGCATGGGTTTACTTATTTATTTTGATGTTCCTAATTTGGACATAGGGAGACAACCTTATCTGTTGCTTAAGTAATTTATTAATTAACTAAATCTTGAGTTAATTTGAGTAAAGGGTTGTATTATATGAATAGGAATGTTAATGCATTTTACTTTTATAAAGTCATTACATTTTTTTTATATTTTTGTAACTTTATGTACTCAGCTTTGTTGAATGTGCTTTGTGTATGATTTGTTGGTTATGGCTTTTCTTTTCAATGACCCTATAATGATTTAAATTTTACACCAGTAATCTTGGGGAGCTGATTTTTGATAGGCAATGCTTGGATGTGCGGTTGAGATGAGTGGAGAGAACCATTTCTTTTATTTTGTTGATTTAACATTTTTATAAACATTTGAAAATCGATTTGTGAAGGTTCTATGGGCACTCAAGAGGGGGGGGGGGGGGTGAATTGAGTGTTTAGCAATCGTTGGTAAATTTTAACTCTTTTCGGATTATGGTTAAGGAACCAGTTGTGCTGGTTCCCTTGAGCAGCGGATTAAAAGCAAAACAATAAAGAACACAACAATTTAACGAGGTTCAGCCAACTCTGGCCTACGTCCTCCTATCCTAAGTCCTTTATTAATCTACTCCGAAAAACAAAGACAAAGAACACTCTGCTGTTCCCTACTCCGGGACCAGCAACCCCACACTCTACTCCGAGTATGCTAAAGACCTACACTCGTAAGTCCTAAACGTGTTTGAACTCACAAACACTCACCTAGCCTTCAGCCCCCTTGCCAAAGACTCACGTTACAATGATCAACACTCTCTAAATGATCAAACTCTTTAATAAGTGAAAATAGAGAAACTTATTTAATCTAAGATGCTCGTGTATATGAAATATCAATAGACTTAGTGCTTTTCTCTCAATGTATTGCTCCTTAATAATGCGTGAGAGAAGTGATTGATTACTAGTTAAACAGATCCTATTTATAACCCTTAAGTAACCGAAACCCTAGTTACCAAAAATCATGCCAAAAAGATAAACATGACTTTAGGTAAGTATTTATCCTAAATTGATTTTATTATAAGATAAAATCAATCTAAGATAATTACTCTAGAATTTAGGTAACTTAAAAGATTATATCAAATCAGTTAATAGCTGTCAAAATATTTTCCAAAACTTAATTTTCGAAATAAAATCTTTTTATAAAATCTTTTTTTTTTTTTTTTTTTTTTTTTTTTTTTTTTAAAATCGCAGCTCTAATAATCAGAACAGTTAACCTGGTCCCCTGACCTGGTTCCCTGTCTTAAACATGTTATGAAATTTGTTCCAATCCTTGTACCAAATTTCACAACGATGTTTAATATATTCAAAGCACTTTATATATCTATTAATAAAACATACTACGGAGCATTTACATGAAAATCCTAAAACACTCTTTCTTGAAGTGGATCTTTCTTCATGTAAACTTCAAGTCTTTAAATGCTTCCTTCGAATCATCTCATCATGAATAATGGCTCTTTAATAAGCTTCAAAGGACTTCAAGATTCAAGACTTGGTACAAACTCAATTACTGCACACGTAACACAGTTAAGGTACAATATCAAGTACATTACAGAAACAGTACATACTGGTTCCCTACCAGTACATAGCATAATTATTATTAAACTGTTTCCTGTATAAAGACAAGTTAGTTCAATATAAAAACTCATGTAAATAATAACTTGTCTAGGGTAACAGTATACTGAAGTCAGCTGGTTCCTACCAACTGTTTTAACACTTATGTAGAACCTGTTTCCCTTAGCTGTTTGTCATCATTCAAAACCTAAGGAACCCAACAAATTCCCCCTTTTTGATGATGACAAACATTTTGAAGTTTCTGCACCTGTTATCATACTCAAAATAAAATCGTCAAAAACTTCAAGGACTCGAGACACACTGGAACGAGTCAGTTAAGCCAACTGGTTCCCTAACTAAAACAGAACAAATAAAATAAAGAGAAAAAGACTCAAAAACTAAAACAGAACAAATAAAATAAAGAGAAAAAGACTCAAAAACTAAAACAGAAACTACTCAACCTAAACTAGGAACTAGTAAAGACTCTAGGCTTCAACTTCAACTATTTTCCCCCTTTTGGCATCATTAAAAAGATATGCAATAGTAGAATCATATGCACAAGATAATGTGCTAAACCAATCAATGGTACCAACCATTATACAAACAATATGCTGCAAAGATAATCAAGATCAATCAAAATCAAAACAAACCATCAACAGTAATAAAATAGTTTAGTACATACCAAGCAAAAGTTAACCAAAAGGACCCAAATCCATAACCAAAAGAAATCTATGGATAGGGTGGAATTAAAAACAGTTCAACATAATCAGTTATTAGAGAAATAATAATAGTAAGGCAGGCATAAACAAGGAAGAATCAAGCTCATTCATCATCCTCATTCTCCTCTTCTTCATCATCTTCCTCGGACTTTTCTGGATCTGTTGCATCCTGGTCCTCCTCTGCCTCATCCTCACTTTCTTCAGCTGTTGGTTCCCCTGCAGCCTGAGCCTCAACTGGAACTGGTTCCTTACTGCTACCAGCAATCTGTTTCTCCACAGCACTCATTCTGATAGTAAAGGAAGCAGACAAACCCTCAACCAAACCCATCAACTTATGCAACATTTCCTCCTGAGCCTCCAGCCTCTGTAAGAGAACCGTCTGACCTGCTGGTTCCTCTTTCCTCTTCTTGGCTGGCCTAGGGGTTTCCTCTACTGGTTCCTCATCCCTGAACCTTAGCTCACCAGAGCTGATGTCCAATCCTTTCTGTTTCAGGATTGCTTTGGTGAATACTACAACAGGAACAGTAGATCCACTCAGACTAACATTATTTTCTTTCAAGAGCGTGGTGATATAAGAACCGTATGGAAGAGAATGGTGAGAGGAATTGTAAGTATACATAATATGGTCAATCATAAGAGATGGAAGATTGACCTTAATCTTCTTCATAATCAAGTAAATTAGCACCATTTCCATGATGCGTACCATTCCTCTACCTTGGGCCCTAGGTAATAACATTTTGTTGCAAATGGAATGAAGGACCAGCATTACTGGTTCCTTCAAGTTGACAGTTTTGAATGTTCCAGATTTCTTTGGAACTCTTCCTCCAAACACAAAGTCATGAATGTCATCAGGAGTTATCCCAATGAGTGTTGGCCAACCATCACCAGAGAACTTATCAAACCCATCTCTAGGGACACTCAACAAAACAGACAGGCTAGCTACTGACATATTAACCTCCATACCATTAACAGTTGAACTTAAAGACATATGAGGCTGCTGTTTTAAGTTCAAAAAGAAGGACCTAACACCAGCGGTGTTTGCATCACAGACATTAAATAAGGACATCCATCCTTGGTATTCTAGCAGACTTTTCACTTCATGTAAAGCACGTTCATCAAAGTAACCATCCCCAGTTCTACACCCAGAAAGAACTACTCTAGAGCTTAAGTCAGTGGAACCACCAGAAGGTGATTCTAAGGACATACCTTTTGTTGCCTTTCGTGCTGTTCCTCTTTTTCTTTTGGAACCAGCAGCAGAATCAACGGACTGTTCTTCCAGTACTTCCTCCTTGATCCTCCTCAGAGAAGATCTTGTGGCCCTGCTACGAACCATGGGCTTGGGTGGTTTCTCAGTAGACCCAAGGATTTGTAAATCCTCTTCCCCGCTCACAATTTCTTCCTCTTCCTTTCCACCCTCAGTATCAAAGAATTCCTCTGTGCTTCTGGGCTGTTCCCCTAGTGAAGAGGCTGGTTCCTTCACAATCTTCTCCTCAACCTCAGGGGATTTTGGTAATGGGACTTTTGTGGAAGGTTGAGAAGGTGGGGATTTTGTGGATGATGATGATTTTGGTGATAAGTGTTTTGTTTCAGTGGGTGGTGAAGTATTAGAGACGGTTTTTGGAGATGATGGTTCAGCGGTTATAGGTGGAATCGAGGTCTCTTTCACCTTTGATTGTGATGAATTGGAAGCACTACTCTTCTTCTTGCCTTTCTTAGATGATGCAGCAGTAGCTTTCTTACCCATTGTGAGATTTGAGAGAAGAACAACCAAGAGAAATTGAAGAAGAAGCGAAATTGAACTCGGATGAACAGTGTTTAGGGTACAAGCACGAGAGAGAAGAGAGAAAGAATTGAATGATGTGATGAATGAACTCTGCAATGGGTTAGTGTATTTATATCAACGTTGCACAATTAAGGAAGTTCAAAATTATAGCCAGTTGAAGCAATTAAAACGGAAAGATATGATTGCAAATTTGAAAATCAAAATATGGTAATTATCTTGTTACCATAATTTTATCAACCAACTGAAAAATAGGCAATAAGATATATTTGCCTCTTAGATAGGAATTAATAACTGAAATAAGATAAATCTTTCCAAAAAGAATTATCTTATATTAATCTTCCAAAAATATTTTAAATATTTTCGAATGACATATCAGAGCTGAACTGCTGTTCCCTCTTGCTGGTACCTGTACTAAACCAAGTTATGCTGTTTCTAGCTTATCTCAATTCGACATCTCCTGTTTCTTTGCACAACCAATTTTGCAATCCTTTTGAGATCACAAATTAGGTTACATAACATTTGTAAGCCAGCAACATAGTTATATACATAATCAATACAAAAGCATACCTAATCTAGCCAATCATTGAAGGAAATAATTGAAGCCAAAGACTAAAATTTAACTAGACCTAGCATGACCCTTAACTTACAAAACGACTCTCTACACAAAGGCTTAGTGAAGATATCAGCTATTTGATCTTCACTTTTACAGAACAACACTTCAACCAATCCTTTTTCCACATTGTCTCTTAAAAAATGATGCCTTATTTCAATGTGTTTGGTTTTGGAGTGTTGAACGGGGTTCTTAGAAATATTAATAGCACTGGTGTTATCACAAAATATAGGAACACTTTCATAAATAACACCAAAATCTTTCAGCTGGTTCCTTATCCACAGTAGCTGGGAACAGCATGAAGCTGCTGCAATGTATTCTGCCTCTGCTGTAGATAAGGCTACTGAATTTTGCTTTTTAGAACCCCACGAGATTAGACAAGAGCCAAGGAAGTGTGCCATACCTGATGTGCTCTTTCTATCCACAAGGAAACCAGCATAGTCTGCATCTGTATATCCAACCAGGTTGATGGTACTGCCTTTGGGGTACCACAAGCACAGATCTGCTGTTCCCACAAGATACCTAAGTATCCTTCTAACAGCTTTCAAGTGAGATTCTTTTGGATTACTTTGAAACCTAGCACACAATCCAACAGAAAACACAATGTCAGGTCTACTAGCTGTTAGGTAAAGAAGAGAACCTATCATTCCTCTATAAAGAGAGGCTTCAACATCTTTTCCCTTAAGATCAGCATCTAATTTAGCAGATGTGGGAACAGGTGTATCATAAGCTCTGCTGTTCTCCATGCCAAACTTTTTCAGCAATTCTTTTAAGTACTTTTGTTGATGGATCATGATTCCATCATTTGTTTGCTTGATTTGCAGCCCTAGGAAGAATCCTAGTTCACCCATCATACTCATTTCAAATTCACTCTGCATCAAATTAGCAAACTCATCACACAAAACTTTATTAGTAGCACCAAATAAAATATCATCAACATAGATTTGTACTACAATCAAGTGTTTCCCTTTGGTTTTGATAAATAAGGTTTTGTCTACTGTTCCCCTCTTATACTCATTTTCCATCAAGAAAGTGGACAACCGTTCATACCAAGCTCTTGGAGCTTGTTTCAATCCATACAAAGCCTTGTCCAATTTATATACATGTTGGGGGAACATCGCATCTTCAAAACCAGGAGGCTGTTCCACATACACTTCTTCCTTCAGGTAACCATTAAGGAAGGCAGTTTTCACATCCATCTGAAAGAGCTTAAAGTTCATGTGAGCAGCATAAGCAATTAAAACCCTAATAGCCTCAAGCCTAGCTACTGGTGCAAACGTCTCATCATAGTCAATTCCTTCTTGTTGATTATACCCTTGCACCACTAGTCTTGCTTTGTTTCTGACTATAGTACCAAGGTCATCTAACTTATTTCTAAAGACCCATCTAGTACCAATGACTGATCTTTCTTTGGGACGGGGAACCAGGTGCCAGACCTGGTTCCTCTGAAATTGATTCAATTCATCTTGCATAGCTAATACCCAATCAGGATCAGTCAAAGCCATCTTATAGTCAGTAGGCTCTACATTAGACAGGAAGGAATAGAAAGCACAAAAGTTTTGAAAAACACTTCTTCTCGTTTGAATCCCTTTATTAATATCACTAATTATTTGATCAGTGGGATGAGAAGATTGATATCTATGAGATCTAAAATTTACACCATTTTGTGCTTCTAAATTAGGTTGGGAACCAGCATAATCATGAATCTCTTCTTCTACTGAAGAACCAGGAGGATTCACATTCATGCTGTTTCCTCTATCATTGCTTACCTCAGGTTCAGAGGTGGTTCCTTCTACTGTTCCCCCTGAACTCATTACCTGTCTATTGTTTGTGAAACCATCAGGACTTGGTTCACTTTCTGAATCCTCGTTGCCACCATTTCCTTCTCTAGGTACATCATCATTGTTATCAGGTGGAGTATTTGGTATACCTAGATTTGCTTGCTCGTCATCTGAGGGACCAGCAGCCTGGTTCCCCGTAAAGTCCATTAGTCCAATTTCTTCATCAGGTTGTACCTGCGCATTCTCAGAAGACATATTAAATTCATCAAAGATAACATGAATACTCTCCTCTACACAAAGAGTCCTTTTATTAAAGACTCTATATGCTTTGCTGTGAGAAGAATATCCAAGAAAGATCCCCTCATCACTCCTAGGATCAAATTTATCAAGCTGGTCCTTCCCATTGTTATGAATGAAACACTTACATCCAAAAACACGAAAATAAGAAATATTGGGCTTTCGACCTTTAAGGAGTTCATAAGGAGTTTTATTTATCTTTGGTCTAATGAGACCTCTATTTAAAATATAGCAAGCAGTGTCAACAGCTTCACCCCAAAATCTCTTAGGAAGACCACTTTCAATTAGCATCGTTCTGGCCATCTCCTCAAGAGTTCTATTTTTTCTTTCTACAACACCATTTTGTTGAGGTGTTCTAGGGGCTGAGAAGTTGTGACTTACTCCATGTTCCCTACAATAATCAACAAAGTTAGCATTATCAAATTCAGTACCATGGTCTGATCTTACCGAGACCAGCTTATGAGTGAGCTGGTTCTCCACTTGTTTCACCAATGTTACCCATTCTTCAAATGTTTCATCCTTTGTGTGTAACATCATCACCCAAGTGTACCTGGAATAATCATCAACCATAACACAGACATATCTATGACCTCTTCGACTTTGTACTCTCATAGGACCACACAAATCAATGTGTACAAGTTCGAAGGGCCTGCTGGTACTCATAACTGTTTTAGGCTTAAAAGAAGTTTTGACCTGTTTCCCCCTTACACATTCAGAACAAGCTTTATCAGCTTCGTACTTAATGTTAGGAAGACCTACCACTAAGTCACGTGCTTTAAGTTTGTTTAGAAGTGTTAGGCTAGCATGTCCAAACCTCTTATGCCAAATCCATTGATTATTATCAGAAACAGCTCTCAAACAGATGGACTTGTCTTGAGGAATTTTATCTAGGAAGGTAATGTAAACATCATGCTTCCTGGTTCCCTCACATACAAGTTCTCCTGTTTGTGAGTTAACTATATGACAAAGATTGGCTTGAAACTCGACTCTATTGCCTTTGTCACATAATTGAGAAATACTCAAAAGATTATGTTGCAAGCCTTCAACATAATATACATCGTCTATAGCATGAGAAAGTGTCTTACCAACCTTACCTAAACCAGTGATGGTTCCCTTACTATTATCTCCAAAGGTGACACTTCCTCCATCAAAGGCCACTAGTGAAAGGAATTGATCTTTATCCCCGGACATATGTCTTGAGCAACCACTGTCCAAATACCAATAGGTGTCTCCTTTCACTCTAGCCTGCAAGAGCAAATCAAACATTAGATTTAGGAACCCAAACAGACTTGGGTCCCTTTTCAACAACATTTACATTTTGTTGATCTTTTCTTATCCAAACATATTTAACATTCTTGCTATTCTTATTAGCACTAAACCTCTTAGCTGGAAATTCATGAATCTTATGTCCATTCTTACCACAATGAAAACACACATGCATCTCTTTAGTCATGACATACTTACCTCGTTGGTATTCTTTGATCCAGGTGGTTTCTCTGGGAGACCAGTTAGTCCTGGTTCTCTGTCTAGTATAACCAAGACCAGCCTTTCCTCTGTTTCCTCTCGATAAAGTCAGATGATTTAAGGATTCTTTAGCATTCAATAATTTGTCCATATGTCTATGACTATCATTAAGTTCCTTTTCTCTAGTTTCAAGTGTCTTAGTCAACAATTCGTTTTTCTCTTTAAGAAAATCAAAATTACCTTTTAAAACTTCGAATTGTTGATTAAGCTTTGAAACCATATTGTCAATAGACATGTCAACAACCACTGGGTGCTTGTCCTTTTTCAATTGATTGATTTCCGCATGCAAATAACAAATATCACTTTCATATTTATCAATCATATTACTGACTTCTATACTGGTTCCAGTAGGGGAAACAGTGAGCTGAGCAGTTTTAAGTGAAGCAATTTCTTTGTGAGAATTTTCAAGGTTAGAAGCTAGTATTTCAAAAGCCTCCAACAAAGAGTTTCTACTACACGAATTTGCTTTACTCACAACTGCTGAAAGATCAAGAGCTTCATTAGTAGTTGATAAGTCTCTGGGGAACCAGGAGGTCAGATCTTCTTCACCGTCACTTGAGTAATCAGGTTTAGAAGATCTTGTCCTTTCTAGTTCCACCTTACACTTGTCCAACTCAACTTCTAGTTCTGCCACTTGATCTTTGAGCTCATGGCACACACCTTCTAAGTGATCACAACTAGCAATAGCAATTTCACATTTACTGCATTTTTCTTTTAAATCTCTTTTGCAAGTTATGTATGTTTCACTTAGCTTATAACATTCATCTAACAAAGAGTTTATACATGCAAGCAAGTTATCTCTATCATATTCAAGCATATCTTCTCTAATTTGTTCTAAACTTACCTTGCGTTCAAGTAGTACATCCTTCTTTGCCATAAGACATTTTTCGAGTGTGCTGGTTCCCCCTCTGGTTCCTAGACCAGTGCTGTTCTCCTCGATGTTTGTGAAGGCAGTTAGGCAAACATCCGAGTTAGGTGATCCTCCTTCATCTTCTGATCCTGAGTCAGTGTCTCCCCACATGGAAGCTATCATGGCATTCTTGTATGCTCATTTATCCACGGTCTTAGACTGTTTGTCATTCCATTTAGGGCAATCTCGAATAAGATGTCCTTTTTCTCCACATTTGAAGCAACCTGAAGAAGAGGAAGAGTTAGACTTTTTAGAATTTTTAAAATTCTTACCTTTGAAGTTTCTCTTTTGATCACGAAGAGATTTTTCAAATCTCCTTGCAATCATGCTGATCTCATCTTCTTCTTCTTCTACTGTTCCCTTCAGTGCAATGCCTCTAGCTGGTTCCTTCTCGGACTTGGAGTCAATCAGCATCTCATAAGTCATGAGGGAACCAATCAGCTGTTCCAGAGACAATGTAGACAGATCTTTTGCTTCATACACTGCTGTTACCTTAGCTGTCCAAGCATCTGTTAAACTACGCAAAATTTTTCTCACAAGATCTTCGTCAGAAAAACTTTTACCAAGTGATCTAAGATCATTAACAATAGTCATAAACCTACGAAAGCAATCATTGATTTTCTCATTTTTGTTCATAGCAAATAATTCATATTTAGACATGATTAAATCAATTTTAGACCGTTTTACCTCACTGGTTCCCTCAAACGCAAGTTCAAGGGTGTCCCATATCTCCTTAGCACTACTACATCCAGAGATACGGTTTGTTTCAGTCTCACCTATTGCTTGTTGTAGTATAGACATTGCCTTGGCATTCTTCTCCAGCAATTTGTAATCAGCCGTGTCCAACTCACTGTCCTTTTTAGGTACCTGGTTCCCCTCGGCATCTTTCTTGAGGATGACATTTGGACCGTTCTTAACTACGAGCCAGCATTCATAGTCAATACCCATGATAACATTCCTAATTCTATTTTTCCACCAAGCATAATTATTTCCATTAAACTTGGGAGTCTTGTTGTCATAACCGATTGCACTATGTTCTTGAGTACTCATTCTTAACTCCTCTAGATGTTACTCTTTCGAGAAGCTTAGGCTCTGATACCAATTGAAGGTTCTATGGGCACTCAAGAGGGGGGGGGGGGGTGAATTGAGTGTTTAGCAATCGTTGGTAAATTTTAACTCTTTTCGGATTATGGTTAAGGAACCAGTTGTGCTGGTTCCCTTGAGCAGCGGATTAAAAGCAAAACAATAAAGAACACAACAATTTAACGAGGTTCAGCCAACTCTGGCCTACGTCCTCCTATCCTAAGTCCTTTATTAATCTACTCCGAAAAACAAAGACAAAGAACACTCTGCTGTTCCCTACTCCGGGACCAGCAACCCCACACTCTACTCCGAGTATGCTAAAGACCTAAACTCGTAAGTCCTAAACGTGTTTGAACTCACAAACACTCACCTAGCCTTCAGCCCCCTTGCCAAAGACTCACGTTACAATGATCAACACTCTCTAAATGATCAAACTCTTTAATAAGTGAAAATAGAGAAACTTATTTAATCTAAGATGCTCGTGTATATGAAATATCAATAGACTTAGTGCTTTTCTCTCAATGTATTGCTCCTTAATAATGCGTGAGAGAAGTGATTGATTATTAGTTAAACAGATCCTATTTATAACCCTTAAGTAACCGAAACCCTAGTTACCAAAAATCATGCCAAAAAGATAAACATGACTTTAGGTAAGTATTTATCCTAAATTGATTTTATTATAAGATAAAATCAATCTAAGATAATTACTCTAGAATTTAGGTAACTTAAAAGATTATATCAAATCATCTAATAGCTGTCAAAATATTTTCCAAAACTTAATTTTCGAAATAAAATCTTTTTATAAAATCTTTTTTTTTTTTTTTTTTAAAATCGCAGCTCTAATAATCAGAACAGTTAACCTGGTCCCCTGACCTGGTTCCCTGTCTTAAACATGTTATGAAATTTGTTCCAATCCTTGTACCAAATTTCACAACGATGTTTAATATATTCAAAGCACTTTATATATCTATTAATAAAACATACTACGGAGCATTTACATGAAAATCCTAAAACACTCTTTCTTGAAGTGGATCTTTCTTCATGTAAACTTCAAGTCTTTGAATGCTTCCTTCGAATCATCTCATCATGAATAATGGCTCTTTAATAAGCTTCAAAGGACTTCAAGATTCAAGACTTGGTACAAACTCAAGTACTGCACACGTAACACAGTTAAGGTACAATATCAAGTACATTACAGAAACAGTACATACTGGTTCCCTACCAGTACATAGCATAATTATTATTAAACTGTTTCCTGTATAAAGACAAGTTAGTTCAATATAAAAACTCATGTAAATAATAACTTGTCTAGGGTAATAGTATACTGAAGTCAGCTGGTTCCTACCAACTGTTTTAACACTTATGTAGAACCTGTTTCCCTTAGCTGTTTGTCATCATTCAAAACCTAAGGAACCCAACAATTTGGATGTATTAGATGGTAAGTTTTGAATTTTAAATAAAGGGACTTAATGGTTCCATTTTGTATGGTTGATTAAGATTAGTATTTTGAAGTTTTATTTTGAAAGTTTTATATTTTCCGCTGCAAAATTCAGAATTAAGCCTTAGCATTTGAACACGTGGCGATAACACTATGTTAGTTCTCTTAAGGTTTTAGTTTTGAAAAGAGTGAATTATTGGGGGTGTTACAGTGTTCTTTCTATCATTTGCTCTTCTATGACTTGGTAATTATAGTATCTCAATAAGGATACAATTCTAAACAATGTTGAGTTATAGTCACTAACAATTTTAAAGTCTTGAAACCTTATATTAATCTAGTCAAATTGAGGCTTAGGAAAGAGCACCCTTTTGTGGTGTTCATACATCTTTGTTAAGTTATCCCATAATTCTTTCAGGACTTCCTCAATAAGTATTAAGTTTTCAAACTTTTATGTAAGTGGTATCTTAATAATGTTGTGGCCTTTGTTTTCTCTTGCTCAATAACAGTTTTGACCACTTCGGTGTATTATTTTCTTGCCTTGCTGCAACAAGGATTTCCTTAATAGTATGTTCCAAGACTTGAACTTTCAAATCCATTTGGGCATCAACCGTCCATTCTAAGCTAGAAATTTTGCCAGAATGAGTCTAGTATGTTGAATTGGCTTTTCATAAAATCTCTAATTTTAACTACAAATTAAAAAAATTAAGGAAAAATTGAAACTAAAAACGCAACCTTTGACTCATCTTGTCTATAAAGGCCAACCTTCAGTTTATTTCTAAAAAATCCCACCTTTCCACGATTTGTATTTTAAAGTGACGTTTTACAGGTTACCTGTTACATAGGTAACTCCAAACTCCCTTTTCACTCATTTCTTCACTAAGCTTTCGTACTCTTGAGTCTGCTCTACTCTATCTTGATCTTCCGTCTAGTGTTTTGATGGCTGAAGTAGTTTAACCATTAACGGATGCAGCTAAGCAATACCTTGAAGATTGTTACAAGGATATTACCAAGTAAGTTCCTGTTCCATCCGAAGAATGTAGATTCTAGGTGATTCTCCCATTATTGCTGTAAAATCCATATTTTTTCCCTACTTTACCTTGAGTTTTCTTTTTTGTTGCATGAATGATAACCTTGCTTAAGATTTTTTTTGATGAATTGTCTCATAGGAGTTTTTTCACTTTGAAGGTTTCTAGAAGAGGTCATGGCTCTGCCCATTGCTGGAATTAAGGTTATTCTTTCCAGTGATGATCTTCATGTGGTTGCTAGAAGAGGTCATGGCTTTTCCCATTGCTTCTTTAAAGGTTTCTAGAAAAGGTCATGGCTTTATTAACATTTGTTGTTGACTATGAGTTTGCTGCTAGGTCGAAGCCCACAGAGGACTTCCAGAGCAAATATAAAGGGAACTACACCTTTATGGGGGGAAAGGTTGTGGGTTATAGAAATTTATTTGAGATACGATGGACTTTGTTTATGGTAGAAGATAGCCTTTATTTCATTAATGGCATCCTATATCTTAGAGTTGAGCTAACCATTAGGCATTGACTTGAAACTATGTATCTTCCTCAAAAAAGTTTCGGTAATCTTATCTGTCCTTCTAGACTTTTGTATCAATTTTATTTTCCCTTCCACAATTTGGATCTTGTCTTGTAGTGCGCACCATATAATCAAAGCCATGCTCACACAACAATTTGAGATGGGAATTATTACAAGTAGAAGATGAAGAGTAAGAGGAGTTTCAATTTGGAGCAGTCATGTTTGAAGACTCCACCTTGATTACTAATGTTTTTATGTTTAATGATGGAAGTCAAAATGCAAAGTCAAATAGAGTTGAAAACTTGATGGAAACCAAAATGCATAGAGTTGACAAATGTGTTGGAAATAATGGAAGCTATAATGCAAAGCTTTATGCATTCTGTCAAAGGACGAGAATAACTCTTGAGCCACGTCTTCAAAAGCTTGAGCCACGTCTTCAAAAGCTTGAGCCACGTCTCAAAACAGTCAGCAAAGTTTAAACACTTTGTCAAAGGATAAGAATATTCTAATTGCCTATCTTGTGTTTTATCCTTTCCCTATTTCACTTATTTTATGCTCTAACCTAACTTATTTATACATGATTTTACTGTCAAAGATATATCTTATTTTCAGCAAATAAGTGATGCTCATATATGTTGAAGATTATTCAAGTTAATTTTGGTAAATACCAAAATTCAAGCATTGTGGTTATGGAAGACGAAATCTGTTTTGAAGCTTCAAAGTGCAGCAAATAAAGTGGAAATATTCTTGCTGTAATATATTCAATGATATCAATCTTCTACAGCCAAAATGAATTATTCTCTACAGCCATATTGGAGGAAATATTGCTGAAAGTATTGAAGGCAAATCAGATTTTCAGCAGCCTATTTTGAGCCTCCTTTCAACGGCCTGAAATCAAGTTCAGTATATATTCAAAGCTTTGAAGCTGAAGAAAGGAAGAGAGACAACATGAGACACAACGAAACAAAAAGAAAAGAGCAGAAGCTTTAATCATGAATTTCAGTCACAAGCACATCAACAAAGCTTCATTATTTTCTCTCTAGTTCCATAAACTTTTCTTGTATTTAGATTGAGAGAAAATCAAAGTATAATCTCTTGAGCGTTGAAAAGAATTTCTTTTTAGAGAGTGTTATACTAAGAGTATACCCATAATACTCAAACGTATAGAAAAAGAGAGAGCTTTTTATTACTAGGATCTGAGATGCTAAAGTGTAGCTGGGGTGCTATGGAGTAGAAGATGGGGATTAAGATCTTCTAGGGTGCTTTAGATTTCTAAAGGAAGTAATAAAAGAGCGAGTTAAATCCTAAGGGTTAGACAACCCTAGGCGGAGACGTAGGCAAATTAGTTGCCGAACTTCGTATCAAATCTCCGTGTTTTGTCTCATCTCATTTCTGCCTTCATTGCTTAAGTTTTATGTTTGCTTCGCTCATCAATCAAAGCAGCGAACAGTCAAAGCCTGAGCAAAAGCCTTTGAAACCAATTTCAAGGCTTTGACGTCCAGTTTCAAAGATAAGCCTTAACGCTTATATTCCGCCTTTGAAATTCAGTTCAAGACCTTGAGACCCTGAACGCGAAAATCGGTTATACTCTATTCACCCCCCTCTAGAGTATAATTAATCATATTCCATCTCCCTATTGATTCTTCAATGTTTAAACTTATGGCTATGGAAATTTGAAGAAATGAGGTGAGGAAGGTGAGATAGGTGTTGTGCTATGGGATAGGTTATGGGGATAGGAAGGTAAGGGTAGGGGATTTCCAAAAGCAACCGCCACATCATCATATTTATCTACCAACCATCTAGTCATTTTTTCATTTATCACTTTAAAATACAAATCGTGGAAAGGTGAGATTTTTCAGAAATAAATTGAAAGTTGCCTTTTATAGACAAGATGGGTCAAATGTTGCATTTATAGTTTCAATTTTTCCAAAATTTAATAATTATTAAGTTAAGAAAATAGTGATCATGATAAATTAATCATATTTATAATAATTAAACATTAGTTAATATCATCCTTCTTTTTTTCTTATCCCTCTTATTTTATTATTATAAATTATGCATAAATAAATAGCAAAGTCACACATGATAATAAAAGATAATGTTAATCAAGTATAATGAGATAAGTAAAGAAATGCAATATATAATGATGATAATTAATATGATACATGTGATAATCAAAAGTACATAACAAAATATGCTTAAAACCTACCTAATATGGCATAGAAAATCAAGTACAACTATAAATACATGTATTTTATTACTAATTAATAGAAAAATCTAAGCTACACTTGTGAAAAATTACAAATAATGTTATCGCCACCAACAAAATCATTACCGCCATTATTAAAACCAAATCTCGCTTTAGTTTCCTATAAATTTTCTTCAAAATTGAAAGTGGGAGGAGGATTGGTGTTGGAGGTGTATCCTCAATTGTATTATACAATGTGTTACGATAACACTGGATAATCAGATATTTATTATGAAAATAAAAAAAATTATGGAGTTGTTTAAAAAATAGGATATCAAATAATTCTAGCTATTTGAAAAAAATACATTAATGATATTATATGCATGAAATATTAATGTAAGAAAAATGCAAACATGCAATATTTTTGTAAAAATTTTAGTCTAATAGCTAGGATCACGTACAAGAAATTATATAGTAGGTTCATAATACACTATTATACCAAAATAGTAAGAATGGTAGAAAATCAACTCTAGTGTGAGTACATATATTTTTATTGATATGAAAAGAAGTCATTGTATGTAAAGCTATATTACCGTGCATGAACGTAATAATGCTAGAAAAACTATTATTCTAATGTGAACATATGTACGTGCAACAAAAATAGTAGTACATAAAATATAAAGCAAAGTCTACATCATATCATACATTTTATTATTTTACAAGTTACTTCTATATAACTTGTACTATAGATGGAAAACATTAGAAGTACAAAACATGACATGCAAGTAAAAGATTCGAAAATATATTTTGCGTAAGTTCTTTTCTATAATGACAAAAAAAGCATTATGTAAAACCCGTTTTTATCTTCGAGTTTCTAATATGGAGGATCCCAAATGTGAGTAACTATACAACATACTCCTCAAAACCATTTTGTAAAGACTTTTTCTATGTGTAAGAATAGGTTTAAATTTACCTAAGGAAGAATTGGTGCGGATAACGTGATATGAAATAAGAACACAAACTTGAATTAAGCTGAACATAAGGCTGTAAAAACTAAAGAGAATGAGTTTTTACTTGTGTATTTTGTGTCTTACAATAAACATTTGTACTTTCATGTATACGACTAGAATTTACTATACACTAGCTTAAGTCTGATGTCAACAATTACAAAGTATATGATGTGAATCTAGGTATTGAAACCTTAATCCACACAAAAGGGATAGAACTAGATAGAAAACCCTCTAAAGCTGTGCACCAAAGGTTTAAAATCTAGGGCGAAAGTTTAAGAATTGATTAAAGCAAAGCACCCTCAATTCCTACACTTCCTCACGTGAATCTAAAGCTTTAAGCACCAATTCACAACTCTTTGTTACACACAAAGAAAAACAACAAACTCTCTAAGTTTATTGAAGAATATATAGAAAAGAATCTCCAAATCTGATTTTTCCAAGCTTGGGTGCACATCTATTTATACCCATAGCTTGAGAGTTTCAATCATATTATGACTAGGCCTCCTACTTCTAAAAGGACTCCTAATAACCAATAGGATAATGCCACCTATTTATTACATAATCCTACTAAAACTCTAACACTATCTTATCTTAATTAGAATCTTATCCTACCTAAAAAGATAATATTATAACTTAACTACTCTAATCCTATTTTATTTAAAGTAAAACACTAAATATCCAATGCCATGTGTGTAGCCACGTCCATACCCATGCCATGTCACTTGCCATGTCACTTAAGTCGTAATAAAGCACCGATAAGATGTAATAAGCACATCTCAATGTAACAAGCACCTCCCCTTGTCTTAAAATTTTCCTCCTTGATCAAAATTTTCAATCTTCGAAAATTACTCCAAGATTTTAGCTTTTGATCAAGGCCTTCCATCAATCATCACCTCCATGGCTTCCACACATTATAGAATCATAAAATCTGAAAATGGAAAGTTCAAAACACACCTATGCCTAAAATGAGAAAAACCCTATCAAATGAAATGGGAGAAAACTCATAGGCAAAACCAACTTATTCCCTATGTCCACCAATCCTCATTTACATTTGCATGTTATCATGCACATGCAAATGTTCCCCTTTGATGCACCTAGAAGATTCGTGTCTCCATAAGCCAACAACTCTCCCATGGTAGCATTCTTCTTTAAAGCTTCAACCAATCCTTCGAACTTGGCATCCTCTATCATATCAGTATAGGTAATTTAGTTCATATATAGATGTAGAAAATACAAATATAGTAATAAATATAAAAAAATATTTTAGTTAACAAAGGGTGGCATTTAGTATTATACTTGTATCATAACATGCATAACCATTACCATGCTCCAAGCCACATGTAACTAGTTGTTTAATTTATTTCACAAAATAACGGGAAATCCTTCTAAAAGTACGTACTCCATCTACGTCATCATCCAATTATATGAGCATATGTGTACTTGTAACAATTACGAGTTACCAATTCTTCGACTTCTAACTTTTACACTCTTACAAACACCGTCCACTTTACTAAAGTTTTAATTTTTAAAGTAATACAGAAACATTAGCTATTGTTTGAATTTGTCCCAATCTCAATTTTAATGCTAAAAATAGATAGTAATTAATAGAGCTGTCAAAAATAGACCCGACCCGAATCACCGACCCAAACCTGCAATAATTTGAACCCGATTTGTATCCGTTTTATATGTGGAATTGATAACATGTAATCCGATCCGAACTCGACTCGATATTAACCGACAACCAACTTTAGCTAATACTATTTGACCCAAACCCAAACTGTAGACCAAACATAAATCGATAACCGACTAGAACCGATTTGACAATGAAACAAACCCGAAATGACATCCGACTTGATTAGAACCAAAATAGATTATAATCGGAGATAACTTATTATAAACTCGAACTATTGTGACCTATGACCCATTTTATTTCAATAAGTTGTTGATCTGACCCGTTATAGACTAAAGTCGTAATAACTGACCTGATTTTGGAGAAATTGTATTATGTTTGTTGAATTTTAATTTTAAAATACATATAAAAAAGTATATTATGGATTAATAAAACTTAATAACTTTCAACATAATTTGGGGTGGCCCTGCCAAAATAAGTTTTTTGTTAGAAACATTAAGTAATGATTCGGATAATAAGATATACATGTTTTCTCTAATTTATTTTTTCCAAGAGATGAATCTTTCCTATAGACAATGTACATTGTACACTCACTCGTCTTAACTATACAGACATGTACATTGTACACTCACTCGTCTTCCCTATAGACAATCCAGAACGACATATATTATGAAACTAATTGACAATGAAATTTAGCTTAAAGTAAGCTCAATTGTTTAAGATATACCAATTTCCTGGCGTAATTCCACTGCTTGTCTGTAATATGTACTTGGAGCTTTCCCACTATAACAGCAACATCCAATTTTTTGTTGACAAGATTAGAATAAGTGAAGGGATTGAAGTGTTGAACGGTAGACTGTTGAATGAGAAGGTAGTTGTTTAATGGGACAGCGACGTTGTTTATCGGTTTGGGGGTAATAAACTGTCGGAAAGACCAAAACTCAAGATTTGCTTAAATGCTTGGTGTTTTAGGGCTTTACTGCTACTAAGCTAGTGTTTTTTAAGTTTGTTACTTTGTTTTATGATTATTATTTCACCTTGGAAGAGGCCGTGGGTAAACTTAATTTATATAGGTTTTGATAATTTTGTTATCCAAGATAATTTGTGAATATAAATATATAATGGAGCACAATCAATTTATTAATTATATTTCGCATTAAATCCTTAAAATAATAAGAATAATACGAGATAAATATAACAACTATTTTTTGGGATATCAATAATAGAATTACGGATTTTTAAAGTGAAATGGACATAACTCGTTCATAAGATACAACTAGGTCGGGTAACAAGAATATCTCCTTCTTTTTAAATGAGCCTAAGAGGAATTGACATTCAAATACACATTAACAAGTTAGGATAATATTCTTCTATATCACACAGGTTGATTTCTAAGGTGACGTATATTAGTTAAGTAATTACACAAAAATCTATTTTTAAAATTTTGAGCATCCATGAATGTTTAAATAAGCCAAGCCCATATTTTAAATTTTTGTGAATTATGAGTTAATATATTGTTGAGTGTTGAGTGTTGAATGATGAGTGTTGTGTTACTGATCTATTTTATTTGGGTTGAGCCATCAAATATACTTTCATATTATAAAAATTTTGTTGATATAAATTATATTATGAATCTTTAATTTTAGTTCTAAATGGAGATTAGATTTTAATTTTATTATTTTAAAATAGGTGGGTCCATGGGTCGGAGATCTCAATATAAATTTTTTAGACCCGTACTCATATCCGACCCAGGGACATTTAGACCCATATTCGACCTAAATTTAATGGGTCTAAAAAAATTAGACCCAAATCCTAAAAAATGGATCGGGTATAACCAGGTCTAGATCGGGTCTTGGACCCATTACCACCTCTAGATACGTCTCAATGTGTATATTCAAGTATATAAAATTACATATAATGGGCAATGAGAAAATGAAAATACAAAAAGTCTAATTTGCTGATATAATATAATATAGATCCTGCAATTTAGATAAGCTTTGTTCATGAGAAATAAGGGCTATCCAAGTACAATTTATAACTAAAAATGTACAAAGTAACGTTTAACAAGCTTGGATAAGTTTAATTAAATTACATTAATTACTAGGACCCGAGTACTACATTATTATAACTTATATCTTAAAATAAGTTTTAATAAATTTAGTTCTTAAAGTTCAAATAAGTGCAGTTAGATTGAATTAATTAAATAAGAGGAAATAATAATCAATATGATAAAAATAGGAACTTTAAGGTTTGGTCACCAAACTAAATTAAACATTTAGGTGGGTTTGATTCACCTAATTTATAATGTTTTAATGAATTCATAAATTTAATTTGTGATTATTTATTAGTAATTCGCATTAGAACTTGTCTATCTTATTTTACTTATGGATAACCCTTACATTCCATGCATTGAATTTATATGAACTTATTAAATATTTTGCTAGAAAATTTCGGCAACGTTTTTGCTAGGGACTTTCTTTAGTAAATATAATTTATTCGTCCAGATAATCATTGACCCAAATATGACCTGCATAATATACCATCTCACTTAAATTATTTAACCTAACTTTAATTGAATATTTTGTAATGTTATATTACTTTTGTAAGGGAAATAATTTCTTCTGGAATTTAATGTTTCATCGTACTAGTTATACAAACAAAATCAGACTGAAACCCGAAATAGTTAATTAAACGTCCCAAATATTGATTCAAAACCCAATATTATCCAACTTGATATTAATCTGACACGATATTATTTGACCTAAATATGACCTGCACTTGAAATTACCCACCACAAACCCGACTCAAACCTGACTTAATACAACCCAAACTAAAAATTGAACAAGACTTGAATTGGCCAGACCGAACCCTACCTATACCCGAAAGAGTAAATAACCCGATATGATTTGATCCGATCTAAACCCGAGCTAAGTCCAAACTCGATCCGATAAAAAAATTGACTTGATATAACCCGACCCAAATATGACCCGTAACCCGATATGACCTGATCCGAACCTGATTGAAGCACCCGAATTGGTTATTAACCATTAAAGTTGTATATTTAAACATGGTTAGCAACGGGACATACCTCAAACTCTTTCCATAATGCTAAAAACTTGGTTAGCAATAGGACGGTAATATTCCCATTCATCACCTACCAATCCAACAAGTCTTTCACCTAACAACATCTTAGCCATTGGAATAAACTTCAACATCCTAAACACATTACATCTCTATTGTTTATCAGCACTTCCTCGATCATTTCAAGATCAACAATAGCAAGCACGGGCTTAGATGCAGAAAAATCTTCCCATGAATATTGGGCCGACCATTTATAGTAGAAAGGCATGACCTAGTGAGTGATGCTGTGATTGATCATCATGATCACCATCCTGCACTGCTGTTGGACCATATTGAATTGGCTTGGATTGGATTTGACTGTAAAATCGTCGGATCTCATCGTGGTACCGACGACTGGACAGTAAGAAATTGAGAGTGATGAATGAAGATGGTGAGTGAACTTGAGAGAATTATTTTCTTCGTATTCATGACCTTTTGCCTTTATGGTGAGCGATATTATTGTTTTAAGAAATACATGATGTTCTATAGTTCAATTAATTGGACAGTTATGGAACGTACAATGGCTAAACGTAAATATGTGATTATGATTGTAGCTGCACGTCAGCTTGCAGTCGTGGCCAGATGCAACCTTTAGTTTCTTGTTCCTACTCTTTGCCAAAAAAAAAATGTGATTAGTGTGAATAGTGAGCTCGTTTATTCCAATCAACTACTACTTGGCCTACCTGTTTACTCCGTATCTCTTATAAATTATTAGATTGCATGAACTACTACTTCCATTTTAAAATGATTGTACTACTCTAAATTTTTTTTTAACGAAGTACTTTTACAAGTAATATATTCAATAATCCGTGTGTGAAAATTTTAACAAAAAAACAGTTTATATTTTCTAAATACACAATAAAATTAATCCAAAAACTAATTCATACATCCCCTAATACATAATCCTTTTAGATAGGCACATTAGTCGAGGCATAACTATTACCATAAATATCTAAACTTATCCATTGCAAAAAATATAAAAAGTTGATATATATATATATATATATATATATATATATATATATATATATCCCTTAGTTATATAAGAACCCTTTTTATATAAAAACTCGTCTAATACCGTTAATTTTGTATATTTAGATGACTGCGATTAAATCTACATTAATGGCAAAGTTGTAAATATCAAAAAGTCAAAAATTAATTGAAAGTTGAGAAAGATTCGGTGCCATGATTGATTACATGATATTGCTAAAAAGTCAAAAATCAATTTTCCTCCATAATTTCCTCCTTTATGAGCTTTTGATTTATATATTTCGATATTAATCTCCTTAGATATGCTTTGTTTTGCTTTGTAGGTATTTTACGCAATAAGAGCTCTCATTATATCATAAGCCTATCACTTGACTCATGTTTAAAGCATATGCATTGATCATTAGCCTTGTTTTAGGAATTTTTGAAGACCTATTATAACGTGATTTTGGCTAGCCATTAATCGTTCCATGCAAGGTGCGGAAAGTAATATTTAGCATTCAAATGATTATTTTTCCAGCAGACACCGCAACACCTTTGCGGTCCTTCAAGCCATGCCGCAACAGATTGATGACCACTTTGTAAGAATTATTTTGTAGCCCTAAAAACCTAGGCACTAGTACATAATAAGGTTGAGTGTTTTGTTAGCATGGGACTTCTTTTGGAGCATAAATTTTGCATGTCACTTTGGAGAGACTTTGGGGAGAGTTTAATTTTTCTTAGTTTTAGTTTTCAATTGCTTTACTTTTGTTCTTTCTCTTTTGCAAACTAATGGAAGCAAAGCTTTTCTGTTTAATAATCAATGGGTGTTTTTATTCAATCTAATTCAAGTATTGTTTTCTTCTTTCTTTATTCTCTTATTATTATTGTTATTATGTCTTCTCTTATTCATCGTTTTATTTATTAAATTATCATGTTTAAGTAGTTTTATAAAATAAGGTTAGGTTGAACCCTAATATGATTTGATATATGAATTTATCTCAATTCCTAATTTGATATTATCATATGTTCCTGCTTATTGAATTGTGCTATTTTATCAATACTAGGTTAGACGTAATTATGTATTGATTTAAACCTAATATCTATTTGTCAACGACAGTTGGATTTAGATGGTTATGATTAATTCAATAAGGACATGAAATTCTTTATGAAAATAGGTAGAACAAATTGTTAGGAATTTAGGGTGCCAGGTTAGATGTCTTTAATATGCATGGTTCCATGAAAATAGGCATGATTGCATATTAGGGAAGCCAATAGGTTGATTGAAAGAAACTATTGATATTGTAAAGGGCACATCTTTCCTTTTGACCATTATAGTATGATTATTTGGGGTAGGGATTTATCTCATGTAAATTTATATTAGCGGGAATACCTAGTCCTATATGTCAATAGTTTGTATTTTTTATTAGTTAGAAATAGTATAATCACTCTTTTCTCTTACTCATCTAGTTTTACTAGTATTAAAGTTGATTAATAGTGAAGAAACAATAAGAGATAGAATAGGATCAATATACTCTAGAGGGGGGGGGGGGGGGGTGAATAGAGTATGGTCGATTTTCATAATTAGACTCTCAAAGCTTTGAAATGACTTTCAGATATGGAAAACTTAATAAAAGAATAAAATATATTTCAAGGGCTTTGATATTGGTTTTAGGAATTTCACTTGAATAGGATATTGCGGTAAGTACAAAGTAAGTAAAGAAAAATGAATATGAAAGTGCAAATGTAAAGGGGACGAGTATTTATTACGAAGTTCGGCAATGTGCCTACGTCTCTGCCTAGGGTGTCCTAACCTTACCAAGAAGATCTTCACACTATCTTCTTTACCATAGCTTTCCCTAGCTACACTTTAGCATTTCAATTCCTAGAAATAAAAATCACCTTACTTTTTAGGAAATTTTGAGTATTATAATTTCTACTCAAAGTATATCTCTCTTTTTCTTTTGATCTTTCTTTTTAACACTCAAGATATACTTGATTTTTTATTTTTCTCTCAATTCTAAATTACAATAAAAAGAGTAAGTACTAGAGAAAAATGTATTTGTGTTGTTGTAGCTTGATAGTTGTATTTTACGTTGAAGACTCTTTGTCTACATCTAAGCTTTAGCTCATTTCTTTTATATGAACAACTCGATAAGGATAAACTACAAAGGAGACCTTTGCGTATGACTTGGATGAAATGGTTGAGTTTGAATGCTTCAAAGTTCCACATTTTTAACAAACAATCTTTCAAAGGAGCAACTGATATGAAGTTTGTTGTAAAGGTCCGTTTTGAAATAACTGTTTCCACGAAACAAGGAACCACATTGAAAGCTTCTTATCAACTATGCTTTTTATCCCATGAAAGTAGGAACCAAACTTGGAGTTTGAAGATTATCAAATACTTGACAGTTTGAACTTCAGTAAACACCATTTACTTCAACAATGATATTCTTATCTTGCTCTATCTTGCTTGGCCATAAGTACCATTAATATATCTATATGGTTATCCTAAAAAATAGCAACAAAAAAAAAAACAAAACCAACACACAGCAAAACAGTAGCAACTATAGCAATACGTATTTGTAATATGTGAAAGCGTATGACTTCCATTACCTACAAGATAAAACATGTTAGAGTACATCAAGGTGGAGTTATCAATCTCCCCCTTAATGGAAGTCAAAACAAATGCATAAGGAAGCAAGATAAAATACGCATAATAACATATAATATATAACATATATATCTCCCCCTTTTTGACTTTCATCAAGAGGAGAAAATTACTTTTAGGATCAAAAAGTATAGATAAAGAAATGAAGTTAAGTTACAACCATATTAAATAAGTAAAAAAAATTGTTCAACCAAACATAGATTAAAAACTAAATATCCTTAGCCACGGTGCAAATTTCTACAAGGACTTCATCAAACCTATCATCCAGTTTAGCACAAAGGTCAGCAAGGTCTTGGCACATACATTCAACTTCAAAATCTAGCTCATCAAGCTGGATACTAATCTGAGACATAGGGTATATGATAGGTTCTCTTGTAGCACCTTTGCCAGAGGAATCTTCGCTTGTTCTTCAGCATATAAATCGTCCTTCAACTTCCAAGAGCCAATAAGGAAGCATAAATACCAATCCTGTTGAACATATCTATAGTAATCATAGACTGGGCACAACTCTCATTTTCTTTCCCATTATGATCTATGTTAAAACACCAAAATAGCATGGGCAATAAATTTGCATAAGGAAGAGGGTTGGTACAAGATGAGGATATGGCATGGTACATATGGGTTAGGATGACATTGGGAAGATTAACACCAAATCCACTCAAAAGTAAGGTAAAGAAGAGCAAGGTTTTGATCGATCAGAAGCTTGTGTGAATTACACCATAACAGACTAAAAGGGCATGGACAACCTTGGCATCTACTTTTAGCACACTATGGGTTAATTGACGGGATGTAGATGGATTATGAAGGAAAAATTGAGCCTTAACTTAGGCGACACATTCAGCAAAAGAAGGAGAAGAGTCAGTCTAATCTTCATTGGTGACTCTAAGGACTTTGGCTAGAGTATTAGGGTTCAACATAATAGGGGTACCTTTGACAATAGTACTTAGGGTTATGATACCATTTTCACGCTTTGAAGTCATATTTAAATAAAATATGTGAGTAAGCCTAGGATAAACAAGACTACCAAGACTGAGCATACACACAAGAGATGTTTTAAACATAATCAAGCCTTCAATATTTGTAGAATCAATTAGGGAAAGATCCATAGACTCACTGACACAGAAACAACGACTTTTAAAACTGTCTTCCTAAAGACTAGCTAATTGACAATTCTTAAACCATGAAATGGGAAAGGAAAAAGAAGGGTAAGAAACACTGGGGAATTCCATAAATAGGTGGAGAATAAACCTTAGGACTCGGGGGCATGACAGGGGAAGAAATCGGATAAGCAATTGGATGTTCTAGGGCAACATGCACGGGATAAGGAGGGTATAGAGGAGGAGAACTTACCACACTAACCTATGGAATAGCCATAGTAGGAGGTTTGGGTACAGGAAGATCATGAATAAGAGAGGATGGAGGTGAAGGAGTAGCGGATGGAATGGAATAATCAACCAAAGTAACATCCTTCTTAGCTAGTCAGGCTGGGACAGTACGTGTTTTCTTTGAGGTGGGCTTTGAGGCGCGGATTTTTTGCTTAGGAGCCATGGGAAATTTTGAGAAGTTAGGAAAGTTTTGAAGTGATAGGTCAAGAAGAGTAGAGGGTGGAAGACGGGCTTAGGGAAAGGGAAGGCTTTTTAAAGAGAGTAGAAAAGGACATTGGGAATAAGAAGTGTGAAAATGACAGTTTAGATTTTTAAGGGAAGGAATTAAAGTGACGGTTCAAGAGGGTAATAATAACCTAAAGACTAGGTGTAGACTAGAATAGGGGAATGACAGTTGAAAAATAAGGGGGATTGGTTCATGAAGCTAAAATGGTGGAAGCTATAAAGAAAGGGGAATGAACCGATTAAATACAAAATAAATAAATTAAAAAAATTAATTAAAAGGAACAACCGTATATTTAAAAAAAATGTGTTCTAATTATCTAGAAAGATAACCATAACACATAATGATCCACTTTAATAAATCATCCCACACATGAGAAAGACTTATATGTAAATGCATAACCATGCAAGAATTAATATACTCATGTAAAGATATAGTAGAGTGTACATACCATTACTCCCCCTAAATTGATGCTTCTTTATTTAACATACCAAGCTCAAGCCGTATAAAATTAAATCGTTCTTTGCTTGATGGCTTTATAAAAATGTCAGTAAGTTAGAAATCAAAAGAAACAAATGAGATAGTTACATCACCTTTCTCCACATGATGACGAATAAAATGATGTCAAACATCTATATGTTTAGTACGTGAGTGTTGTACCGGAGTTTTAGTAATTGAGATTGCACTCATGTTGTCACATTTGATATGTATGCCTTTAAAATCCAGTCCAAGGTCTCAAAGTTGTTGAGATATCCATATGATTTGAGAACAACATGCACTGGCTACTATGAATTCGGCCTCAGCTATAGAAAGAGCTACTAAATTTTGTTTCTTTGAGTGCCTACTAATGAGAGATGATCCTAAAAACTGGCAATAACCTAAAGTGCTTCATCTATTAACTTTATAACCTCAACGTTAGCATCCGAATATCAAACAAGTTTAAAGTTAGTATCTCTAGGATACCAAAGACTAAAATCTTTGGTCCCATTGAGATATCGTAGTATTCTCTTAATTGCACTTACATGAGATTCCTTAGGGTAGCTTGAAAACAAGCACACATCCAAATACTAAAAATAATATCTAGATGACTAGCTATAAGATAGAGAAGTGATCTAATCATACCTCTATATTACTTTTGATTTACCGACTTACCATTCTCATCTTGATCTAGTACCAAAGTCAAACTCATAGGAGTTTTAGTTTCTTTGGATTGAGTCATGTTATACTTCTTAAGGAGATCTCTTGTGTATTTTCCTTGATTAATGAATATGTCTCCTTTATCTTGTTTTACTTGCAATCCAAAGAAGAAATTCAACTCACCCATCAAGCTCATTTCGAATTCCCTACACATAATCTCAGCAAATTCCTTGCAAAGAGAATCATTAGTAGCACCGAATAATATATCATCAACTTAGACTTAAACAATTAAAATATCTTTACTTTTAGTTTTTACAAAAGATTTATATCAACCAACCCTCGTTTAAAATTATTTTCTAAAAGGTATTTTGAAATACGCTCATACCAAGCCCTTGGAGCTTGTTTTAGGCCATAGAGCACTTTGTCAAGTTTAAAAACATGATTTGGAAATTTATCATTTTCAAAACCAAGGGATTAAGCAACATATACCTCTTCTTGTAGATAACCATTAAAAATGCACACTTAACATCCATTTGAAATAACTTGATTCTCATAAAGGAAGCAAAGGCAAGCAACATTTGAATAGCCTCCATTCTAGCCATGGGAGAAAATGTTTCTTCATAGTCGATCCTTTCTTCTTGATTGTATCCTTGGGCTATGAGTCTTACTTTATTCCTTATAATCTTACCAATTTCATCAAGCTTATTTCTGAACACCCATCTGGTTCCGATGATTGAATGATTTTTGAGTCGAGGAATAAGTGTCCATACTTTATGTCATTCAAACTTATTGAGCTCACTTTTCATAGCAACAATCCAATCAGGCTCTTAAAGTGCTTCACTAATATTCTTTAGTTCTATAAGAGAAACAATCGCATGAAAAACACAAAGGTTTTTAACATTAGATCGAGTTTGAATACTAGATTTTGAATCTGAGATTATGTTGTCTATTGGATGAGATGAGGAGTATTTGAACTTTTATCACATAATCAAGGGAGTGGAAGCTGACTATTAAAGTACTCTTTTAAGACCTAAAGATGGATCTGAAGGCCTTAGAATGACTTCCATTGAAATATTGTCTGACTGTTCTGGTAATTGAGGTGTAGTTTTAGGACTTTGAGAAGGAGCTTCATGTCTTTGAAGCTGTTGTTCAGTGTCTTGATCTAACTCATCCACATTTCGAATTGGCTCTTGCATATTTCGGAAAGGTTGCATCACCTCTTCATCAGACAACCTTTCATTTTCTTCTTTTTAGACCTGTAAAACTATCAGTCAAAGTACCATTCTTGGTTTCATTAAAGATCATGTGAATACTTTCTTCAACAACTTTAGTACGTTTATTAAAAATTCTATAAGCATTAGAATTTAAAGAGTAACCCAATAAGATTGCTTCATCACTATGAGTATCAAATTTCCCTAGGTTATCTTTGCCATTATTATGAACAAAGCACATACATCCTAAGGGTTTGAAATACGAAATATTAGGCTTTTTACCTTTGAAAAGCTCATATGGGATTTTCATCAAAATAGGTCTTATTAGAATATAATTTGCTGTATTAACAGCTTCAGCCCAAAAATATTTTGGTAAACCATTTTCTAAAAGCATAGTCCTAGACATGTCCTCAAGAGTGCAATTTTTACGTTCCACAACTCCATTTTGTTGAGGTGTCGTAGGAGCTAAAAAATTGTGAGTAATACCATATTTTGCACAAAAATTATCAAAGTTAAGTTGATCAAACTCTCTACCATGGTCACTACTTATGGAAACAATAGGTCGGTTTTCATAGTTTGTAATTCTTTGCAAATTTTAGAAAACTCCTATAAAGCTTCTGATTTTTCTCGTAAAGAGGAAACCCAAGTAAATCTAGAATATTCATCAACTACCATAAGAATGTATTGTTTACCTTTAGGAGATTTGACATGCATAGAGCCACGTAAATCTATGTGAAGAAGTCTTATGGGTCGCGAAGTACTTACAACCTTTTTAGATTTGAATGAACCTTTGGTTTGTTTACCTCTTCAAATCTTATTCATGGTATGCACATTAATATGACCTAATCGTCTATGCTAAAGCCTTGAATCGCCTATCGAGGCTTTGAGACATTTCAAGATAGCACTCAAAACTTGGTTAGTATGAAAAGAATAATCATTATTGCAACGAGGAGTAGTGAGAATAATTTTACCATCATCCTTGCTTTGTACCCCATATTTTTCTTTATCAAAAATAACTTTATTACCTTTGTCACACAATTATGAAATGCTAAGAAAGTTATATTTAAGACCTTTTACAAGATACACATCATCTATGGAGTTTGATGTGATGTCTCTAACTTTGCTAATACCAATTATTTTGTATTATCCTTTATCACCAAGTGTTATTGTTCTAGTAGTTTGCTCTTTGATCATCAAAAATAATGAAGATTTTCGCTCATGTGCCAAGAGCAACCAATATCTAGAATCCACTTATGATCATTGCTCTTGGTGATTTCCTCAAGATGTTCTTCTTTTTTTGCTATCTTCATGATTAGCCATTAAACACAAGTTTGCATGTTCTTCTTCTTCATCACTTGATTCTACATCACTCTAAGAGGCAACCATTAGATATGCCTTTTTCTTTTGTTGAGGACATTCTTTCACAAGATAGTCTGTTTAACCACATTCATAACAAGTTAGTTTATTAACCTTATTTACTGGGTTGAATGACTTACCTTTATATTTTTTTGGACAATAGTTGTCTCTTCCTCTTGAAATTTGTTTCTTCATTTTCAATATTCTTGCAAGACTTCTAGTAATGAGAGCAAAGAGATCTTCATCATCTTCATCTTCATCGTCATCACTATTGCCATCTTCACTTGGACCTTCTTCTTTCTTTGCCTTGAGTGCTAGGTTCTTTATTGATGAAGTTGGTTCACCATCTTCTTCATTTAGGGACATTTCATGTGTAATCAATTTTCAAAGAAGATCATCCAAAGGCAAGGTTCTTAAGTTCTGAGCTTTTTCAATCGCATTCACCTTTGCACCCCATTTAGATTTATGAAGACATTGAAGGATCTTCCTTTCTTTCTCTTCATTAGTGAACACTTTTCTAAAAGAATCCAGATTATTCATGATTTAGGTAAACCTTGTAAACATCTCCCTCACACTTTTGTTATTAGACATTTAAAACAAATCATATTGGCAAAGAAAGATACTTATCTTAGTTTCTTTGACTTGGCTTGTTCCCTCGTATGTGACCACCAGCTTATCCCATATTTCTTTGGCACTCTTGCTAGAAAAAACTCGGTTGAATTCATTTGCATCCAATCCACAATAAAGCAAGTTCATAGCACAATAGTTTTTGGCAATGCTCTCCAAATCCGTTTGAGTGACCTCATTATCTTCTTTTGGAACTGAAACTCTACTTTCATCACTCTTCATAGGAACCTTTAGTCCTTTCTTGATGATATCCCATAATTCAAGATCTTGATCAATTATGAATATTTGCATTAGTGAACGCCAATGGGTGAAATTATTTCCACAGAATAAAGGAGGACGATTTGATGAACGTCCTTGAGCAAAACCACCATCACCTATTGGATTCATGATTCCTCATAGATTATTAAATCTTTGATTAGTGAGTAAAGCTCTAATACCAATTTAAGAAATAATAGAAGATAGAATATGATCAATATACTCTAGAGGGGGGGGGGGGGGGGGGGGGGGGGGGTTGAATAAAGTGTGGTTGATTTTCGTAATTAAACTCTCAAAGGTTTAATATCACTTTCAGATGAGAAAAACATAATAAAAGAATAAAACTATTGCAAGGGCTTTGATACTGGTTTCAGGAATTTGACTTGAATAGGATATTGCGGTAAGTACGAAATAAGTAAAGCAAAACGAATATAAAAGTGCAAATGTAAAGGGGACGAGTATGTGTTAGGAAGTTCGGCAATGTGCCTACGTCTCCGCCTAGGGTGTCCTACCCTTAGGATTTAACAAATTTTATTTCTCCCCTTAGAGATCTAAAGAAAGCTAGAAGATCTTTACACTATCTTCTTTACCATAGCTTTTCGATACCTAGCTACACTTTAGCATCTCAATTCCTAGAAATAAAAATCACCTTACTTTTTATGAACTTTTGAGTATTATAATTTCTACTCAAAGTATATCTCTCTCTTTCTTTTGATCTTTCTTTTTCACACTCAAGATATACTTGATTTTTTATTTTTCTCTAAATTCTAAATGACAATAAAAAGAGAAAGTACTAGAGAAAAATGTATTTATGTTTAAAGGCTCTTTGTCTACTTCTAAGCTTCAGCTCATTTCTTTTATATGAATAACTCGATAAGGATAAACTTCAAAGGAGGTTGTTGCATGTGACTTGGATGAAAGGTTGAGTTTGAATGCTTCAAAGTTCCATATTTTTCAGCAAACAGTCTTTCAAAGGAGCAATCGATATGAAGTTTGTTGCAAATGTCCGTTAGACATTTTGAATTTAACTTCGACATAACTAATTCCACGAAATAAGGAACCACGTTGAAAGCTTTTTTATCAATCATGCTTCTTATACTATGAAAGTAGGGACCGGACTTGGAGTTTGAAGATTATCAAATACGTGAGAGTTTGAACTTCAGTAAACACCATTTACTTCAACGATGATATTGTTATCTTACTCTATCTTACTTCAACGAGTAGCAATTGTAGCAATATGCATTTGTAATATGTGAAAGCGTATGACTTCCATCGCCTACAAGATAAAACATGTTAGAGTACATCAAGGTGGAGTTATCAAATTGGACCGTCAATTCTCAGTGGGATCAATCCTGACTTACTCCTCTACATAGTTAGGAGGATAAGTTAGGTTTTTATTTTTGTTAGGTGCATGACACGTCTATCAATGAATATTGGGGTAGTTTCCAAAATGCCTCTTTATATTCCATAGTAATCAGTAGTTTTCATATTGTCCCTGTTACTCTCTATTCAAATTGCAATATTTTTTCAATAGTTAGTCGAATCCTTTTCTCTTTGATTTGGGGTTCAAAATAACTTGTAATGTTTCATTTCTTTTCGTCATTTAGTTACATAAGGTTGTTGTATTTTTTTATAACTTTAATGTGTTGACGTATTTTTGTTACTTCTATCGATTTGATAAACGGTTTTCGTAATATGCATGTTCTATTTCTTGGAAAAATTGGTTATAGTATGCTGTGGGAAAATTGGTCATATTATGTTTGATGTATTAGAAATTTTTTTAGAATAATAGAATTATTAGAGTAGTTTATAAATTTATGGCTTAATACGAATGTTGTACATTAGAATAATTGCATTAAATATTAGTTGATTATATTAGAAGATTAGAATAGATGTTTATAACATTTAAATTGTAATTTAGAACAATGGCTATAATATGCTATAGAATTTGAAACATTAGCTGAAGCATTTGAAACTATAGTTTAATGCTTAAAACAATAGGTAATCATATTACAACAATAGGTATAATAATTAGAATATTGAATGATGTTTTAGAATAATAGGTATATTATGTTAGAACCATAAGAAAATTTGTTAGAAAAATAGGTATTATACGTATAATAACGGAATGATGTGTTAAAACAATAGGTATATTATGTTAGAACAATAGGCAGATTTGCTAGAACAATAGGTATAATGCTTAAAACAATAGGCATAACATATACCTATTATTCTAATTTTATGATGTATTGTTCAAAATTTAGGGGATTTATTGTTTTTGAATTCAACATTGTGTTATGAAGTTATTTGAATTGTTATAAATTTATGGTGATTATTTTAAAACATTGAACTATTTTTCTGTAACTTTGTACTATTGTTCTAACATATTATACATATTGCTCTTGAACTTTATTTTATTCTAAGTATTATACTAACTATTCTAACATATTGACTTATTATTCTAAATTAAAATTATAATGCTCTAAAATATCATTCTATTGTTCATACCCTTGAGCATCAACAAGGACTAAAGTGTTTTTAGTTCAAATTAGGTTATTGCTCCTAAAGTAATACCCATATGTACTACTAGAGGAAAAAAATCATGGATACCATGTTGTTCTAGTGAGTTAAAATTATATGTGGATATGAAGTTCTCAAGTGTTGATGAAGGTATTTCATTCTATAAGTCATATGCAACTGAAGCTGGGTTTAACACTAGGAAATCTACTATAAAAAGAAGGAAGAATAGCGTGATTAGTTTTCAATATCTCGTGTGTTCCGGTTATTAGGAGAAGATTGGTGACTCGTATTGGATGCAGGGCATAAATTGTGATGATGGTGGTTATGGTATTACAAATTTCAAAGAGGGACATTCTCATCCTCTTTATTCTCATAATTTTCTACATTTTTAAAAACCAAGAAGAAATTTGAGCATTTTGCACAAGAAGATGATTGTTGATAATTCTAAGGTAGCTTTTCACAAGGTTATTTGTATTGTTATAAAGTGAAATTTTACTAGTATAATTCTTAGGGTCACTATTTAAAATGTTAATAATATTTATTCTAAAATCACATTGTAATTATCAGTAATTATCATAAATTATACTTTGTTTTGTTCATAGAGTATTATAATTAAGTATTTAGTGTATTGTTATTTTGGTTATAATAATTTTATTTTGTTTTTTTAAGTAAATGTTGGTCCTGTGAAAACATATAGAATGATGAAAGAATATGTTGGGGGTTATGAGAATGTAGATGTCTCTAAGTGTGATTTTAAAAGTTTCCATAGGGATTTGTAGGCATATATTGAAGTTCAGATGCCCAAATGTTTGTGGATAATTTCAAGAGGAAGAAGTTGATGTAATCTGCTTTTTTCTTTGACTATCAAATAGATGATGAGGATTGTGTATGTCGAACTCTATGGGTAGATCCGATTTATAGGAAGAATTCTGGACTCTTTGGTGATATGGTATCATTTGATACTACTTATCAGACTAACAGATATAAAGTTAAATTTAGAAAAATACTATATTAGTTTAGAACAATAAATATTATTTATATAGCAACATAAATATAATATATTATACTTTAGAACATTATAAATATCATTAAGAACAATAGGAATATAATTTAGAATAATAGTAATTTAGTTTAGAACAATAGTATTATAGTTTAGAATAATAGTTTTATAATTTGTTATAATAGAAATATATATAGGGTTCATAAAAATTAAGATTTAGAATAATATTATTATAGTTAAGAACAATCGTGATAGAATTCATAACAATAGAAAAGCAATTCAGAACAATATAAATTCAGCACATAACTTTCATAACATAGGTGAGAACAATAGTACTATAATTTAGAAAAATAGTATTTTAACTTTAGAACAACAATATTATAGGTGAGAACAACAGTTGAAGCTACAATGTTCTGAAGATTTATTATAATATTCTAAACATTAATTCTATTATTATAATTATTAGTTTTATTGTTCTATGTTTATATCAAGTATAATATGGTGTTTGGGCCTTTAACATGAGTTGGTCATCATAAGAAATGTGTTACTTTTGCTGCTGGTTTTATATCTAAGGAAGATGCAATATCTTTCAATTGATTATTTAGAACCTTTCTTAGAGCAATGGGTCATAACAAGCCTACTTGTTTAATTACATATCAAGATCTAGCAATGAAGATTGATATGAAAAATGTCTTTGAGAAATGTGAGCATAGGTTTTGTATGTGGCATATTAAGAAAATGATGCTTGATAAAATAGGAAGAAATATTACTCAAGAGACTGATTTTTAGAGGAGGATAAGCGATTATATTTGGAATTTAGAAATTAAACCAAAAGAATTATAAGAGAAATGGAACAAGATGCTTGTTGAGTTTCATTTAGAAGACCACGAGTGGCTTCGCGTTATGTTTGAAATGAGAAGAATGTGGATTCCAGCTTATTTTAGAGATTTATTTATGGGTTGTATTAAGAGAACTAGATCAAGATCAGAAAGTGAGAACAATTTCTTCACATCCTTTGTTAATCCTCATGAATCACTTATAGAGTTTTTGATGAGGTTTGAAAGTGTTAAGGATGCATAAAGGCACACTCAAGAAAAAAATGATAATGATTCTCAACATAAGCATCTAGAATGCATAACACTAATGGAGATTAAAAGACATGATTATGAGGTGTATACCCTTAATGTTTTCTATGATTTTCAAGATTAAGTGTATAGTTCTTGGTAAGAATGTGGTGTGGAAGAGTTAAAGAAAGATAATGGGTTAGAGATTGCAAAAGTGATTGAAGGTAATAGGAGAAGAAGTTATGAAGTTGTCCTGGATTCTAGAAATTATGAAACCAATTGCTCTTGTAAGTTGGTCTGCCGACAAGGAATTCCATGTAGGCATATGATATGGATATGGAAGGAAAAAACATTGGAAGGATCCCTGAGCAATATATTATTAATAGGTGGACTACCATGAAAATGCATAAACCAATGTTTGATCTTGATGGCAAAGAGATGGGTAGTTGTTCATTTGGAGTTGAGAGGAAGGGTTTGTTGAACGAGTTGTGGTTTGAGATTCATAATTGTGTGAGTTTAGCAGAAGGAAATGAAGAAGACTTCATTGACTTAGTGAAGAATCTTGATAAATTTAGGTTAAGTTTGGAAGACAAGTACAAATTAAGTTGGAATGAAAGCGAGATTAATCACACCTATGACCAATTCCTTGAAATGTTGATTGGATCTAGTACTCCTTCTCAAATTCGTATTAAACCTCCTAAGATTTCGAAAAATAAAGGTGCTTCAATTCACATTGGAAGCGAACAATATGGTGTAGGATCTTCGAAAAGATTCAAGGGTAAAAAAGAGAAAGCAGTGGAGCAATCCTAAAAGAAAAAAGGTTATGTAGAGGGTATGGAGAACTTGGATATAATAATATCCGAAATTTTCTAAATAATATTATATAATTGTTAGATTTCAGGAAAATAATATTATGGTATAGAACAATAGTATTACAATTCAAAACAATAGTTTTATAGTTCAGTACATTAGTATTATGATTTGGAATAATAGTTTTATAGTTCAGAGTAATATTTTACATTTCAAAACAATAATATTATGGTTTAGAACAATAATATTATGGTTCTGAATAATAGTTTTACAGTTCAAAACAATAACATCATCGTAGTTTAGTATTCCGAACAATAATACTATGTCTAAAACAATAGTTTTATAGTTCAGAACAATAGTTTTACAGCTTATAACAATAATATGATGGTTTAGATCAATTATATTAATTTAAAATAATAGGTATATTATGTTTGAACAATAGGAAAATTTGTTAGAATAATAGGTATAATGCTTATAGTAATAGGTATATATATTAAAATAGTAGATTTAATTCTTAGAACATTAATATTATAGTTTATAACAATAGTTTAATAATTGAAAACATTTTTATAATAATTTATAACAATATAATTAATTTCCCTAAACAATAGTTAGCATAATAGTATTAGAGTTTAGAACAATAGTATCAAAATTCGGTAATAATTGTATAGTTTAGAACAATATAAGTGTAGTGTAGAACAATATCAATGTCTAGAATAATAGCATTATAGTTTAGAACAATATTAGTGTATTGTAGAACACTATTTCTATATTGTAAAACAATATTTGTATAGTTTAGAATATTAGTATTATAGGTTAGAACAATGGTATTAGAGTTTAGAATAATGGTAACCAATTTTAGAATAATATTAGTATAGTGTAGAATAATATTAGTATAGTGTAGTACAATATTAGTATAGTTTAAAACAATATTAGTATAGCGTAGAACAATATTAGTTAGTTTAGAACAATATTAGTATTGGAGGTTAGTGTAGTTTAGAACAATATTAGTATAGCATAGAATAATATCCTAACATTATAGAACAATAGTTGTATAGTTTAGAATATTAGTATTATAGGTTATCACAATGGTATTAGAGTTTTAAAAATAGTATCAAAATTCAGAATAATATTAGTATAGTGTAGAACAATAGTATTACAATTTAGAACATTAGTTTTAACGTTCATTACAATAGTATTAAAGGTCATAACAATATTATTATAATTATGATTAATCTAAATATATTACAGAGCATTAGAAGGGTAGTACAGAACGATAATATTGAACTTCAGAACAATAATATTTGTACAATATTGTTTCAAAAGATATGAAATATAACTGTATAAAGATGACATAAATTTGAATGATAAAGGAGGAGAAATCAGTTTTCTTGGTGCTTGCGCTGTTCCTTTGCCCATTTTCTTGATTTCAAAATTACTTTCTCCCATAGCTTATTTCATTGTTTGCCAATATTCTCTCACAGTACTCAATCCGCAATTTCTTCATCATATTAGACTAAAATATTAGTAGTAAAAATATTAATTGATATTCTAAAACATCTATTATTATAACTAGCATTTACAAAAAAATTAATAAGTTACATCGTCAGGCTGAAATCCTATGTCTCGTTGCTCATCACTCTGACCTTGGTATGTTTTCATATGCTTCATTATGTACACTCCGCAGTTATAGACATTAGTGTTGTCCCTCTATTTCATTCTTTGCAAGAAGTTTTAAATGTAGTAATCAAATCACCATCCCCTATTTTCTTCTCCTTTAAAATTATTCTAGCAAAGGCTCTCGACTTTTTCAAGTAAATAAAAATATAGCTTTTAGAACACTAGATTAATTGTCTAAAACAATATAATAGTACAATATAATTATATTTTATAACATTAGAATAACTATTTAGAACAATTGAACAACAAATTAGGACAAAAGTATGACAGTGTAATTATTATTGAGAACATTTTATTGACAGTTTAGAACAATAGAATAACAAATTTAGCACAATAATATAATAATTTAGGACATTAGAATAATTGTTTAGAACAACAATACAACACACAATTGACTAACTGTTTAGAGCAATAGAACAATAAACATAGGACAGTAGAATTATAATTTAGAACATAAGAGTAACTATTTAGAACAATATAACACTCAACATAGGGCAATATAATTATTACTTAAAATAATATATAGATTGGAGTAATATACTTACAAATTAGAATAATACAAGTATAAGTTTAGACAAATATAATTACCATTGTCTTGGGGAAGTGTTTATATTTCGATAAGAATGTAACACCCTTCTCAAGAAATCTGTTGTCGATCAACTTAACAGTTTTGTTTTAAAAGTTGAAACAGAATAGGTAATAGTGATCATAGGCTACTATTGGGAAGAACTCCTAAAATGTAAACAAAATTATTAGAATGATTATTTAGAACTTTAGGTATATGATAACAAAACACTTGAATCATAAAATAAAACAATTGAATAAGTACTTAAAGAAAAAAATATTTTTCTTGAAGAAATCATTTACTTACCAATTGAACCTTTTTAAAAGAAGTTACTTTGGAATGTTTTATTTCATCCTCTATTCTTGATCTAAATGCCTTGTATCTATCTTTAAATTTATCAGTTTCATTGAAGTAGGTATCACTACAAAGTATTATCTATTGTTGGAAAATATTAGATATAGTATTCGTATAATAAGCTACTAAATTTTTTTTTGACATGTATAATAATTCACCCAATTTTCAGTAAGCAAAAAAATTTATTCTTTGCTTTGCAGCTTCTTCTTCTATTCATAAAATTCAAAATATGTGCCCATGATTCAATAATATTATTCATAATAAGGTTGTTCTCTGTAAAAGACGATATGTACTCCCTATTGATGAAGTTTAATTCATCATTGTATAAATCTTCATTTCATTCATGCAAAATAACAAGATTCATTGTTAGAAAAATTGAATATTTCATTTGGGTAAGTAAAACAAACATTTAGAATAATATAATAATAATTTAGTACAATAGAATTATAGTTCTGAACGTTAGTGTTAAAGATTAGAACAATGATTTATTTTCAGAACAATAGTACTACTCCCTCTGTTCGTTTTGTTCTTCCCATTTTCTCAATCCGGAAATTTCAAAATGTTGTTCTCATTTAGAATCCTTTTATTTTAGTTTAATATTGTGATTGGAAGACAAATTTTGGTTGGAATCACTATCCATGTGAAATGTAGTTCATTGGTCGATTTTTTTAATTATTTAATGCCATGGACTTTAGAAATTCCACTACTTATTTACACTTAACCCACTTGCATTATTTTTTAATAGAATCTATTTTATTTTTAGATTAATTTAAATTATTTTATAGAATTTTAGTGATATTTAATACTGTCTTGGTTTCTTCCCTGATTCCAAATGGGAAGGAAAAAAAAGAACGGAGGGAGTATTATTTAGAACAATATTTTAGTATAATATACTAATAGTTTAGATTATTATTTATAAAGTTATGAACGATAGTAATATTGTTTAGAACAATAGTTCATAACATTAGTTTAAAAAGGTCTGAACAATAGAAATAATAGCAATATAGTTCAGAACATCAAACACATCTATAAATAGTTATAAATTTTAGTATAATAGATGTTTAGTATAGTGTAATAGAACTATAGTTTAAAATATTAGTTAAAAAAGGTTTGTACAATAGTAATATAGTTTAGAACATTAGTTATGAAATTTTGTAATATAGAAATACATTTAAGAACATTAGTATATAGTTTTGAACAATATTTATAAAGTTTAGTACAATATATATATATATATATATATATATATTAGAGCATTAGTTATATAGTTAGAAACAGTAGTAAAATTTTTCAAAACATTAATTAGATCGTTTAGAATAATAGCAATACAACTTTAGAACAATATAAACTAATATTTTTTAACAATAGAACAAATACTTTGAACAACAAAAGTTTAATACGAAACAATGGATATATAAGTTTAGAACATTACGCTTTTGGTCCATCTAAGAAGGTATATTCTACAACCCTTCTATGCACTGCATCCAATCTTTTGGAAACCTTCTCATACTGAACCATAAAGGGTAAATGCAAGTACAAGGGAAGGTTTTGTGGGAATCTTTTACCTCATTGTTGTTCAGCCTCTTTTACAATCCAATTGCATAATAACATTTTTATTAGCATTGAGATCCTTATGAATTGTAATTCAGGCATATATGTATTACAATATCTTACCCTTCCTTTGTAATGCCTTGGACAATCAATTGTGCCAGTTGGTGTAATTGCTCCTAAAAGCTTCCTCCTCCTGTTGATGGTGAGGAGGAGAGGATGCAAAAGACAGTCGTTCAACACCTTGTTGTTAAGGTGGTGGGTGTTGAGGCTATGATGGGGGTTTGTAATGGTTAGGATGGTGGTAATAGTTGGGACGGTGGCAATGGTTGCAATAGTGGGGATGGTGGTAATGGAGGAGATGGTGGGAATAGTTGTGATCTGGGGACTAAAATCAATGCTTTTCCCTTCACATCATTGTGCTTTACCATGAATGTTGGTTCATCAAACAAATGTTGGTCTTAGCTAAGAATTATTTGACACTTTATCCCTTCTAGGGTCATGGTAGTTTTCTTTAAAGTGTACTTGTTTTAAATATTGTCAATGAAATTATTCATTTTTTCTTGTATAGAATTTTCTTTAAATATGGTATTTGCTTTGTCAATCATAGAATACATCTCATTGATGTTGAAAGTAAGAGTCTTAGCCAATTTACCAAAATTGTCTAGTAAACCTTCGAAAAAAAGAACAATATTAACAAGATATGAAACATTGGAAGATAATTATAAAGCAATAATATACATAAAAATAGCTATATAATTATAGAACAATAGGTATATAGTTTAGAATAACATCATAATTATAAAATAATATATATATATATATATATATTTATATTTATATTTATTTATTTAGAATAATAGATTTGTAGTTTATCACAATAGATATATTGTTTATCACATTAGCTATATAGTTTATATAATTTAAAACAATAACTATATTATTTAGAATAAAAGACATATAGTTTAGAACAATAATTATATAATTTAAAATAGTAGCTATATTATTTAAAACAATATGTGTGTGTGTGTGTAGCTGAGAATAATATATATAGTTTAGAACAATACTTATATAATTATGAACAATAAGTATATAGTTTTGAACAACAGCTATATAATTTTGCACAATAGATATATCTATTTAGAACAAATGATATATAGTTTTGCATAATAGATAAATTGTTTAGCACAATATCTATGTAATTTATATAATTTAAAACTATAGATTTATTATTTTGAACAATAAGTATATAGTTGAAAAAAATAGATATATAGTTTAGAACAATAGATATATAATTTAAAATAGGAGCTATATTGTTTAGAACAATAGATATATAGCTGAGAACAATATATATTTATTTTATAACAATAGCTATATAATTCAGAACATTAACTATAAACTTTAGAACAATACTAGAACTATTCAGAATGATATTTATTATCATTTAGAGTGCTCATCCTCTCAAGTACAATCCCCTTCCCATAGACTCTCTTTATTTCAATCTTTGTTCTAGATTGAATATATTCTTTTTTCGAAACAGAGATGAGAGGGAATTGTTTTGGTGGGTGAATATTTCCTCTCTGAAATCTGTCAAAGTAAGAAATCTGCGTACAATAGACTCAAACATCAATACAATAGACTCAAACACTTGAAATTTAGAACAATGTCATAAATAAGTAAATAGAACAATAGACTCAAACTTTAATACAATAGAAGAAATAATAAGAACACTAGAATACAATAAGTATATACCATCAAAAATGATAGTGGACTAGTAAAAAAAGAAGATCCATCTTGCCATTCAGTAATTGATCGTAACATGTGCCGGTATGTGAAAGCACACCAATCAAAAGTATTTATTCAGATGATGTCTTTGCAGCAGTGTAAGAATTTAAAGTTTATAGCTTGGTTTATTGTTGATCTCACACAACACTTGATGGTAGAAACAACAAAATTCCATAAGAACTCATCACACACATCAATTCTTTTCAGCTCCTCTATTTTACTTAAAAGCTGAATTATTTAGAATTCCATTTTCTAGTCTAAACATCCGTCTCCATTTTTGCAAAAATATTTGGGCTTCTTCATCCTCACTAATATGCTCAACAATGAGGTGACTCCAATGGGTAGCCCATATACTAAGTGGACATTTTCAGGCATTAATGGTATTTTTTATCCTTGAGAGAGTACCAATGAAGATCTGCCCTAGTTAAAGCTCTTGATCAACTCATCACATAAACTAGGCTTATGTTCATCTAAATCTAGTTCCAAGAAACCTCCAAAGCCTATTCTCTTAATGACATCTTTGTGTTGTTCAAAAAGGTCCTTTAAAACTACGACCATAAATTTTTTAAGGGGAACTCTCTAATTTAATACAGTTAGATCATGGGCTTTAGGGTTTTTTGTTATAGTGATATTCCCAATGGGTATCCCAACAATGGGGTGTAATTCAAATAAAAGACTCAAGCCCAAATCGATATCAAACTTTGCTATAGACTAACAGTCACTAACTGGGCGATCTAGACTTGCTTTCTCAATTCTAGACTTATGGGCAATACTTATGGGATTCTAACTAATGTGCCAAGACTTCAATGGTTTACCAATGCCCCCAATGATCAAGAATTCACAACTAATCAACAATCAAAACTCAGCCAATTCACGCAACAAACCAAGCTTTAATGGCCTTGAGAACTCACGCAAGTAAGGAACTCCATAAACACGGTTTTTGTTTAAGCGTACTCACGATATATCAAGCCAAAAATGGGAATAAGTACATGAATTTAACTTCCAAATTTAACGTTCATATTCAAGCCAAGAATCAAGCACAAGACCATGCAGATCAACGCACAAAATTTTGCTAACTTTGAATGACATTTTAACAATTTTGCATAATCTAAGATTGATAATAATCTAATTTTTAATCTAAGATTTTCCACAAATAAACTCATAAACCAAAGGGCTTAAATTTCAGAATTCATGCATTAAACCAAGGGAAATAGCATGCCCAAAATCAATGAGATTCAATAACACAGAGCAATTCGAATCCTTATGCAAACGGAGCCACAAAGGAACAAAGTAATTGATAAATCAAGGAAGAAGTCTTACCATTATAGCCACACCAAGTAAGGTTCATTCCAAGGGAAAACCCTAATCCAACTAAGATATAGTTGAACCACTTAGCTAGATCAAAGCTCCTAAGATCACCACTCAATATGCAAGAATTGAGCTAGCATAAGAAACCTGATAAATCCTCCACATGAGAGAGTTTAACAAGCACGAAATTTAAATAATAAACATCAACTACCTCTTTTATTTTCTATTATAAACGAAACTGCAAGATAATAAGAACAATGTTACTAAGTGTAGACTAAGTCGTGGACTATGTCACTTTCTTTACAACATTCATGACACTGCCTATAGTGATGTGCAGGCAGTTACAGAACACCAGATGCTCCCTAGGAAAAAAACGGCCTCTCAAGTAAAATACTAGTGGAATTACACAGAACCACCGAGCTAACAAACACCCACTGTAATGTTACTATTGCTCAAAATATTTAGGAGAAGAGAATGGAAATGAGAGAAGAGAGAAAATGTTTGTGTACTGAAAAAATGCTGAGCAATAGTTGTATATATAACCAAGCCAGTAGCAAAAATCCATTAAGCATTTAAGTCTAAATTCAAACCAAACATTATTAAATTGAAATCAGATAGTTATAGAATTAAAAAGTAATCAATGACCAAAATATTTAGCAGAAGTTTACAAAAGTCAGTGATCAAAATGTTTAGCAGAAATCTAGGCACTTAATACTATAACAGATTATAATTCTGTAATTAAGACCATGTTTAACACTGACTTACAAAAAGGTCCAAAAATATAGAAGCTCATAATCACTCATTAAAGACCCAACCTAACCCAACCTGGCTTAGCACGGAGTGCGCGTGTGTGTGTGTGTTGATTGGATTCCTTAGCCTTTCCTCCTTCCACAAAAGTGGGTAACCCTTGGGTCACACCCAAGAGAGTGAACAAGCCTCTATTTAAAGAGGTCATACTTCTCGTATCCCACCAATATGGGACTCTTTGTTTTTATAAACTTCAACTTTCAACATAATAAGTTCCAATAATCCCCCACTTTGAATTTTAAAAACATTTATTGAGCAGTTCTTAATAAATATAGATTAGTCATAAACAAAAGTGTCTTTCAACTTGAACTCTTGCATAGTGTGTACAATTCAGATTATATTAGGGTAACTCATAGTATTGAACCCTATCTCTGACAATATACCACGCACAATCTATTCTGGGTGTTGTCTTTAGACCCATTCAATTATGGCCATGCACGTCTATCCCATTATAGTGAAAGCTCTAGAAATGTTTACCACAACCCATTTCATAGGAAGCGGCCTCACTCCCACAATCACATAGGTGAATCTATCAAGAGTACTCCTGTAGCTTAGTACTCCACTCTAAATAAAGTATAGATCTCATTAAGAGTTTCTATTGACTCATCCTTATTCCCTTCAGGAATTTATGCTTCGAATTCCATAACATAATCTACACATATCACTCCATAACTTGTTATTACCCGTTAAACTTATTTTTTGGGATCTCTAGTCTATAAGTTGGGTTACCATTATGTGCGACTCATCTTAGTGGAAATAGCCCCATTATTTTAGAAGAATTATGGACTTTCTCTTTAGCTAATCCTTTTGTCAAAGAATCTGCTAGATTATTCTCAGTGCGCACATTATCCACTCTAATAGCACCAATTGAGAGGTATTCTCTCACAGTGCTATGCTTACAACGTATTTGTCATCTCTTACCATTGTAATAATGGTTTTCAACTTTAGCAATAGTCGCGGTACTATCGCAATAGATCAACACAGCTGGCAATGGTTTTTCCTATAGGGGAATCTCACCTAGCATGCCTCTTAACCAACCCGCTTCTTCACTTGCCGTAGCAAGTACTATCATTTCTGACTCTATGGTGGGCTGAGCTAAAATAGTCTATTTCTTAGACTTCCAAGATACAGCTCCACCAACTATAGTGAAAATGTATCCACTAGTAGCTTTTGAATCATTTCATAAGGTGTTCTAGTCAGCATCACTATACCCTTCTAAGACAGCTAGAAACCTGTCATAATGTAATCCTAGGTTCATAGTCCAAGAACACTTTGTTAGATTTTCATGTGTTAAGCATAGACTTTCTTATCTTCACTGGAAAAGATGGAGGCTCTTACAGAATTCCTAACAACTTATCAGGAGCAGGCAGCGCATCTGGTTGTTCCTTTCTTTTTACCCCTAGTCTGGCATTTCCCGCTGGCAATTCCCTTATTTCAAAATGGACTCTTTTGTATTTGATACATTGTGTTCAATAACGTTAGTGAATTAGGGGAAGGTTTGGAAAGAGAGGGATTCGAACCCTCGGTAAACAAAAGCCGATGCGGCGCCCTTTCTCATTGTCATCTACCACCCTTTCTTTCCTCACTTAAAGTAGTGGAAAGAACAAAAGATGTGCTCCAAGAACTAGTAGAGAAATGTCTATTTGGTGTGGTTTTCTTGCTTTAAATGCTGCGATTATTGATACAAAGCACATATAGGCGAAGCACATGGAAAAACAACAAATACACCGATTTTTTAGATGCAACAATAAAAACAACAAATGATGCGGTTATTAGAAAAACCACAACAAATATATTTATTAATTGTTGCGGTTTTGCCCAAGAATTGCAGCATATATTTTTAAAAAATAAAAAAATTAATTTTTTTAACATTATTTGCTGCGGTTTTTCCAAAAAACCGCAGCAATTAATAGATATATTTGTTGTGGTTTTTCTAATAACTGGAACATTTAATTGGTTTTTTGATTTTTTTTATTATGAAATTTATGTGCTTTAGTTTTCTAATATAACCGCAACACATATAAATTAAATGTTGCAGTTATATTAGAAAACCGCAGTAATTGATGGTTTCCAGAAAAAAAAAAAAAATTTAATACGTCATTTTATATGTTAATTACATATAAAAGTATATTATTAATAATTAATATCTCTCAAAATTATTATAATTTCAAATCTAATTGATATATACTATTACAACACAACACATTTAATCAAGAATATAATCTGGTCTAAGCTAAGAATATCATGCATAATGTGTTAAATAATATGTCATAAAAGGTAAGAAAAGTTAAGAAATGATTAACCGTGAAGCATATAAATCCAAAATTCTATTATGAAGACTCGTTTTGGCACGCAAAATCGCGATCTATAATATTTTACACTCAAAACAAACAACCATTCATTCTTCATAGATTTTGGGTTCTATTCTAAGGTTTCAAAAAATTCAAAGAGGCATATATCTTACGCCGTTAATCGAATGGCATAACTTTTTTTTAAAAACCCCTTATTTTTTGAGGTACCACACAACTATGTTACCCTTTAATGGCCTCAGTGAAGTCTTATTTGAGATATTGAAAAAATTCTTTGAGAAACCATAAAATAGGCTACGAAACTCCGAATTAGACTTATAATATGTCTAAATTGGGTATTTTGTTTGAGATTAACAGATTGCAAATCACGTTTTGGGGGATTTGTCCACTTATTTTCTCCAAAAAATGACTCCAACACCATATAATAAATGAAATTTGATTTTTAAGGGTTTTTCCTTCATAAACACAATATATAACATGTAGATCTGAACATACAAGAGTTTTTCATCTTTACAATTATATATTAACAAATTATAAAAAGAAATTTAAAAAAAATATATACTAGGGTTCAAGGCATATACAAACCTTTAGATTTTGAACTTTAGAGTATGTAGACTTCTTCAAAATGGGAGAGATGAGTAAGCTTCAAAACGCTTCACTACGTCATATCCATGGAGGCATAAGTAGGAGAGAGGAGTAGGTTTCAAATTGCGTGAGGAAGAAAGTTAGGTAGTGGGTGTTATGGGGTTAGGGCTAGAAACAAAAAGGGGGGATATTAATTTTTGGCTTGAGAAGACGAAGGTTAGGGTTTTTTTTCGTGCGCTGAAGTGTTGGGAGTCTGGAGAAAAGTTTTTGTGTTTTGAAATGGCCTAAAAAAGGGCATTCTAGAATAATATATGAATGAAAAAGTGTTGTTGTTATTTAAAAAACTGCAGCACTTATAATAAGTGCTTTGGTTTTTTAAAAACAGCAGCACTTATTCATTAATATATTAACATTTTCCAGGCCATTAATAAATGTTGCGGTTAATTAAATAACTGCAACACTTGTGGTTATAAGTGCTGCGGTTATTTAAATAACCGCAGCATTTGTGTTATAAGTGTTGCGGTTATTTAAAAAACTGCAGCACTTATTCATTAATTTATTAACATTTTCCAGGCCATTAATAAATGTTGCAGTTATGTAAATAACCGCAGCACTTATAGCCACAATTGCTTCGATTATTTAAATAACTGCAACACTTATGACCATGATATTTTCCCAGAATTTCTTTTTGCCAGGGCATTTCATGACGGGAATAAATAGTTTCTTTTAAATAGCCGAAGCACTTGTAACCATAAGTGCTGCGGTTATTTTAATAATCGCAGCATTTAGGTTAAAACTATGTTCTCCCTATTCATGTGCTTCGAAATATATTTAACCGCAACATTTGAGATAAAGTAATTGAAGTGTTTTCTACTAGTGTCATTGTGCTGTTGAAGAGAATTCAACCGGCGGGAAGACTGAGATCTTCACTTTCTCTATTTTCATTTTCTTTTTCAATTTTCTTAAGCAACTAAATACCTTTCACTCTATCTAAGGTATGTAATAGCTTTTTATTCTAATAAGGAAGATGACTATTCTCTAGTCTTTCTTATATGTGGTTGGTCCTACCCGCCAATATGATCTTAATGAGGTGTGGGGCTTTGCATTTGACATTTGTTAGGCTTCCCTCTTTGGGAGCCTACGTCTCAGCCTTTAGTACAATAAACCTCTCCGGCCAAACTCCTATCAGAAAGAAGAGACTGAGCTGACTTTCTTGCATGCTTGGTTTCTTAACAGTTGTTCTTAATCCCTTGTTCCATCTCTATCGCATAGACTTTGAGAAAGAACAAAGGCTCTTGATCAAAGCCTAGTCTGTTTCTTAGACTTCCAAGAGATAGCTCCACCAGCTATAGTGAAAATGTATCCATTAGTAGCTTTCGAATCATCTGATAAGGTGTTCCAGTCAGCATCACTATACCCGTCTAGGATAGCTAGAAACCTTTCATAATGCAATACTAGGTTCATGGTCCTTTTCAGGTACCTCATGACCCACTCAATACCATGCCAATGCTCTATACCAGGACAACTTGTAAACCTGCCAAGTAATCCCACAACATAGGCAATGTCGAGTCTAGTACAATCAGTGGAATACCAAAGACTGCCAATGATGCTCGCATAATCTGATTGCCTTACTACATTACTAGTGTTCTTGAACAATTTTACACTAGGATCGTAAGGAGTACATGCAGGTTTATAGTCATAGTAACCATATTTCTTTAAAATTTCCTCAATATAATGGGATTGATTTAAAGAAATTCCTTTTCTGACCTGGTAATCTTAACTCCAAGGATTACACTCGCTTCTCCTAGATCTTTCAAATCAAACTCTAAACTCCAACATGAATATTCGATCCAAAAATTAACAATCATCAACATATAAATAAATGATAGTGCAAATGTCATTCTTATATTATATATATATGCATTTGTCACTACCATTAATCTTAAAACCATGTGAGATGACTAAGTTGTCAAATTTTTCGTGCCATTGCTTAAGAGCTTGTTTAAGACCACAGAGGGATTTATCCAAGTTATATAGCTTATGCTCCTATCCTAGAATCATAAATCCTTTTGGTTGGTCCATAAAGATTTCTTCTTCCAGCTCATCATTTAGAAACGATGTCTTAACATCCATCTGATGCACTAAAAGATTATGAACTACAGCAAGAGATATTAGTACTCTTATAGATGTTATTCTAGTTACAGGTGAATAAGTATCAAAGATATCAGCATTTTCCCTTTGTCTGTAGCATTTGGCTCCCAAAGGAGCTTTATACTTATCAACAATGCCATCAACTTTTAGTTTTCATTTTAAAACCCATTTGGAACCTATTGTCTTACATCCTAGAGGCAAATCAGTTAGGTGCATGTCAAGTTTGATTAGACTCAAGTGAGTCCATTTCATCATTTATAGCTTCTTTCTATAAATCTGCATAATTGAGGTTAAGGCTTCTTGGAGAGTTGATGAATCCTCCTCTATATTCAAATCAAAGAATCTATATGCTTTATTGTTCATAGCATATCCAATGAATACACACTCATAAGCTCTATTAGCTAGCTTAACTCTTTTAGGATCAGGAATTCTGACTTGCTAGGCATCCCCAAGTTCTAAAATAAGAAATGTTAGGTTGTTTACTACGTAGAATTTCATAAGGAGAAACTTTAGTCTTAGTCTTTGGAACACGATTCAAGACATAACAAATAGTGAGAAGACTTTCTCCCCACCAATGAGAAGCTACACCAGAATTCAAGGTTATAGCAACTACTAACTCAGCTAGTGTTCTATTCTTTATTTCGGTCTTACCGTTCATTTCTAGAGAATAGGGAGCAGTCCTTTCATGAATAATACCATGTGAATTGTAAAATTCCACGAAGGCATTAATACCATATTCAGTTCTACAATCACTTCGTAGTCTTTTTATCTTTTTGTTGAACTGATTCTCAAATTTTGTCACAAACAACTTAAACATTTCAAAGGCATCCCTTTTATTTTCATCAAATAGACACAAGTATAGTCAGAACAATCATCTATAAAAGTTATTAAATATCGCTACCCATTTCTGGTCAACATCCCATCAACTCGCAAATATCAAAATGAACTAAGTCTAATGGCTTTGTACTTCTCATAACTGATTTATAAGATGACTTGGTGATCTTAGCTTTGCTGCAAAACTCACATTTGTCAAAATTATCAAGAGAGAGTTTAGGAATTAATCCTAAGTTTCTCATGTTTTTTATGAGTCTTTTGTTCACATGACAAAGTCTAGCATGCCAAACATTAACAGTAGAACACACCATGTAAGCAGAATTAGAAATTTTATTAGCTTCAACATTTAATTTGAACATATCATCAGTGGTATATCCTTTTCCTATAAACATTCCATTCTTAGTAAGAGTAAATAAATCAATAATCTATAGTTTGAGTGAAACCAGCTTTGTTAAGAATAAAACTAGAAATAAGATTCTTTCTCATCTCAAGAGTATGCAGAACATCCTTCAAAATGAGAGTCCTACCAGATGTGAACTTTAACTCAAAATTTTCAAGACCAGCAATAGTAGTGGAGTGGGAATGACCCAACAACACTTTCTTTTCATCAGTAGTTTCAATGTATATTTTAAACATATGACGATCATAGCAACCATGGCGTGTAGCACCAGTATCTACCCATCACCCTTCAAACCCACCAATAAGGTTGATCTTAATAATCATAGCCACAAGGGGATCTTTAATCATGCTTGCCTATACAAGTACAGGTTTAGGCATGTTCTTGCACTTTCGTTCCATATGGCCTGGTTTTCTACACTAATAGCATAGAAACTGACCAGAGCCATTCTTAGAAGGTGGTAATTATTGCTGACCATTGTTCTTTTGAATATTCTGAATGTATCTGTTAAAGTTGGTCTTCCTGTTCTTAGGTTTAAAAGTCTTACCAACAAGTTTGAGTATCACAGCAGATTGTTTTGGAACATCAGTCAAATGTAAGACCTCTTCTTTTTTGTCTTGTTTCCTAGGTTCTTCGTCAATTTGAAGACGTGTGCTCAGACTTTCTAGGGAGAACTCTTTAGTTTTATGCCTCAAATTGTTCTTGAAGTCTTTCCATAAAGGAGGCAGTTTGTCTATTATCACAAATACTTGGAATTGTTCATCAAGGGTTATACCTTCAAAAACTATCTCATGGGCGATTCTCTAAAGTTCATGGGACTGTACTTCCACAGACTTTTCATCAACCATCTGAAACTTTAGGTACCTGCTGACAGCATACTTCTTGGCTCTAGCTTCTTCAGTATCATACTTCTTTTGTAAGGCTTCCAAAAGTTCCTTAACAGAATTCTCCAAATTGTAATAATCATACAAACTATCACACAAACCGTTAAGAATATTATTCTTGCACATAAAGTCATTTTCATTCTAGATTTCTATATCCTTAGCCAGTTTTTCTTTTTCTGTTTCAATAGCATTATCAGGAATAACAGGCCTAGGTATAGCAAGTGTAGAGTATACTTTTTTAACAGTAAGGAAGAACACCATTTTCTGTTTCAGTCTTTTAAAGTGAGCACCTTCAAACCGGAATGATTTGTTGAGGTCGTTGGACATAGTCATTTCTTCAGTAGAAATTTTCTTAAAAAAGGCGGTAATGAATGTTCTAAAATTGTTGTAAATGAAACTGCAAGATAATAAGAACAATGTTACCGAGTATAGATTGAGTCGCGGACTATGTCGCTTTCTTTACAACGTTCATGGCACTGCCTATAGTGATGTGAAAGCAATTACAAAATACCGGATGCTCCCTAGGATAAAACACCTTCTTAAGTAAAATACCAGTGGATTTGCATAGAACCACCAAGCTAACAAACACCCACTGTAATTTTACTACTGCTCGAAATATTTGGGAGAAGAGAATAGATATGAGAGAAGAGAGAAAATGTTTCTGTGTACTAAAATAATGATGAGCAAGAGCTATATATATAGCCAAGCCAGCACTAAAAATCCGTTAAGCATTTAAGTTAGAATTCAAACCAAATGTTACAAAATTGAAATCAGAAAGTTATAGAATTAAAGTAATCAATGATCAAAACGTTTAGTAAAAGTTTACAGAAGTTAGTGATCAAAATGTTTAGCAAAAATCAAGGTACTTAATACTGTAACAGATTATAAATCTGTAATTAAGACCATAATTAGTACTGACTCATGATCACTCATTAAAGACCCAACCCAACCCAGCTCGGCTCGACACGACTTGTGCGCGCGCGTGTGTTGGTTGGATTCCTAAGCCTTTCCTCCTTCTAAAAAAGTGGGCAACCCTTGGGTCACACCCAAGTAAGTGAACAAGCCTCTATTTAAAGAGGTTATACTTCTCTTACCCCACCAGTGTGGGACTCTTTGTTTTTATAAATTTCAACTTTTAACATAATAAGTTCCAACATTTTCAGCTGCTAAATTTAAATAACTAACACTTAGAATACCCTAACTAAATTAGGATAGAAACATGTAAAAAATAGGAAAACAACAAATCCTGAGGAAGCTAAACAAATTACATGAATATCAGCCAACTATGCTCCCTAATCCATGTATAAAACAAGTTTTATTCTTACTAACATTCTTTGAAAATCTGACGAGCAACTTTTCCCATGAAAATAGGATTTTTTTTAAAATCTAATAAAACTCTTAATAACAAGATAAATAAAAGACATTTTAATTAGATTGGACTCTTGTAAGTTTTAGATGACTTTGGATTCTTTTGAAGCCCTTATTCCACGCCAATCTTCAGCCCTTCCCCACGCCATCTAGCCCATGCACGTCCCTTGTATCCTTGGATTATCCATCTTCTTTCTCACGCCATTTGGACCACTTGCCTTTCCATCTTAGCTCCTTAGTTCATGCATAACCAAGGCCCATTCCCATGGAAGTCGAACCCCTAGTCAAGGTCCAACTCATGGGACTCATAGTCAAGGTCTAATCCTTGAAAGTCAACTCTATGGTCAAGCCTAACTTTGACCTAGCTCAAGTCAATGGGTTAAGGCCCAAACCCAAATAGGCCCAAGCCTAAGCCCATGTAGGATCAAGCCCATATATGGGCCCAAGCTCAATTTTGAGCACAAGCCCAAATTTAGGCCCATTTTCATTTCTGGGCCCATTTCCTATTTTGGGTCCATTTCGAGGCCCATTTCTCCTTTTGGGTCCATTTTCCATTTCGGACCCAATTTTAAGAAAATTTCATACCATAATTCGTTCATAAAATCCTCGAGCCTCGAGTCCTTGAATCCATATATAACAATATCCTTATTTTTCTTCCCCTTTTTATATGATACAATAATGTCCAATTGCTCCCTTTTCTTTCTAATTGGATGGATCATTAATGTTGTCTGTTATTTATTCGTTTTCTTCTTAGCATCCTTACAAAATATTTAGAACATAAGTTATGAACAATATATAGAAGGATTATATATTTGGACATATAACATTGAAAAATAAAACAAATTTTCAGAGCAACTAAATAAAAGTTTTGAGTATTAGAATAGAAGTTCAAAATAATAGGGTTAAAATTAGAACACTTTTTAGAAAAAAAGAAGAATAGGTTTAAAATCCACAGATCAAAAAAATAGGTTTAAAGTTAGAACTATTCAAAACAACTAAAGAAACTATTCAGAACAATAGAACATGCAATTTATAACAATAAAGCAATAGGTTTAAAATTAGAACTATTCAGAACAATAGGTTTAAAATTATAATTATTCAAAATAATAGGTTTAAAATTAGAACTATTCAAAATAATAAAACATGCATTTTAGAACTATAGATCAATAGGTTTAAAATTAGAACTATTTAGAACTATTTAAAATAATAGAACAATAGATTTAAAATCCACAAATAAGAACAATAGGTTTAAACAATATAAATATTCAGAACAACTAAAGAACTATTTAGAACAATAGAACATGCATTAAATAATATTAGAACAATAGGTTTAAAATTAGAACTATTTAGAATAATATAACAATAGGTTTAAAACTATAACTATTCAGAATAATAGGTTTAAAATTAGAACAATTCAAAATAATAGAACATGCATTTTAGAACAATAGATCAATAGGTTTAAAATCCACATATCAGAACAATAGGTTAAAAATAATAGAACTATTCAGAACAACTAAAGAACTATTTAGAACAATAGAACATACATTAAATAATATTAGAACAATAGGTTTAAAATTAGAACTACTGAAAACAATAGGCCTTGACTTTAGAACAACAAAGAATATATTTAGAATAATATAAACATGATTTTAATATATATATATATATAATCTAGAATAATAGGGTTTAAATTTGAGCATTAAGGTTTACAGTTTGAACTATTGCATTAGTCATTCTAATATTATGGCTAGCCTTGAGAACAATAGTATTGAATATTAGAATAATTAAATAAAATATTATAACAACTAAAAAATATTTGGAATAATATAATAATGATTTAAAACAATATGTCTTTACTTTAGAACAATAGACAAAATATTTGGAACAATATGTCTTTACTTTAGAATAATAAACAAAATATTTAAAACAATATAACAATGACTTTGAACAATATACATAAAATCTTGGACCTTATGGCTTATGTATTGAACTTTAAACAATAGAATTGAGCTCTTAGAGCAATTGCATAATATTTTAGAAGAATAGACAATATTTGATTATTTGAGTTTATAACTAGGACAAATGAGTAAGAATTCCAAACATTAACTTAACGATATAATTTTGAACAATTGAATAAGTATAATTTAGAATATTAACTTAACGATATAATTAAACAACGTGCTGAGATTTTTAACATTAACCTTCGAACAAACAGGTCTTAAAGTTAGAAAAACTACACATTACTTTAGAACATTAGGCCATAAAATTCGAACAACTAAATAAAATATTAGAACAATTTAACAAAGAAATTAAAAAAAGAATTTTGAACAAAAGGAATAAAAAGATTTACTTCTCCATAATATGGGTTGGGGACGTGTTTGGGGGTAGAGATTGGATTGGTGTTGTGTCTTTGCTAATCCTTTTCCTGTAATATTTTACTCATTTATGTCAATTTTTGTACCTAATATCGAAATTCATACATTAAAAACAAAAACACATATAGTAATATGCAATACTCTTCTTTGATGGCTGTGCAACTGTTGATGGAGATTAGAAATTGCAGAATTGAGACTAGAAGTTCAACTAGGGTACAATTTCTTGAAGAGATTTTCAAAATTTAAAATTGAATGGAAGTTCAAATGGGGGCAGAATTATGGTCGTAGTTTGTTTAGTACTTGTTTTAGAATATAATTAAAAAAAATAATAGATTAGGAGTATTTTTAGTAAGGAAAATTATAAGTTAGAAATATTTTAAGTCAAGAATAATAACTTAGTTAGGAAAATTATAAGTTATGTATATTTTAAGTCAAGAATAATAACTTAGTTAGGAAAATTATAAGTTATGAATATTTTAAGTTAGGAAAATTATAGGTTAGGAATAATAACTTAGTTAGGAATATTTTAAGTTATGAGAATTATAAGTTAGGAATATTCTAAGTTATGAAAATTATAAGTTAGGAATAATAACTTAGTTAGGAGTATTTTAAGTTAGGAAAATTATCAGTTATGAATATTATAAGTTAGGAATTGAGATATGTTAGGAAAGTTAAGGTTAAGAATAATAGTTACAACTTTAGTTAAGGATGGACCTATTTTTTTATATATATATTTACGTAATAAAAGTCAATTAGATAATATAAATTAATTTGTTAATATGTTTATGGAATTAGTTTTAAGAATTATGTCATTATGTAATGAATAGAGGGTTTCGGGACATGCCATTCCCGATTTCATGACCATGGACAAGTTCTCTGGGCTGCACCACACCCGGGCTCGAGGTGTTGATGTTTCAGTTAAGAGGGCGAGGCTGACACAGTCACAGGTAGAGCGTTCAACTCTTTGTTCCCCGACGACCGTCTAAGCTAATGTGTCTAGGGCTTCTGGTTCCCATCCTTTCAACGATGAGGACGAGGATGACAACGACAACATTAATCAAGATGGAGAGGACTTTGCTACAGAGCTTGACCAGGCGCTTGACCAGGGCTCAATGGTAGCGTCATTCCTAGCTACGGGGGTCACCATATTGCGTGCTTAGAGGGAGGACCTTCTGTCACATGAGTCTAGAGTTGTCGTCAATAGTACTGGACTAGCTTACTTGCCGTATTCCCTATTCGACCACCTCAACATGTCTTTTCTTACATTTTTTAGCAAACGCTGGCAGCTTGACACGAGCTTCTTTCACCTCTTATTCGGCGACAAAATTGTCATACTCTGGGATATGTGACATTTTCAACGTATTCTTGTTAAAGGATGAGAAGTTTTTGTGATGTTGGTCCCAAATGATTTGATAGAGGAGGTGAGACATTTTATGCGGTTCACGTTGCCACAATTCACAAAATCTCACTAGGATAATGAAGGTGTCCTTATAACTTCCATTCTTGACACCTGTCGCGACGTGGATCGATGGGATATGTATTTTGTTGAGGTTGGTTTGCTTTTGTACATGTTTGGGTCCACATTATTCATGGACAAGAGTGGTCACAGCATGAGCCCCTAGTTCTTAAGTGATATCAGACTCGGATCCATACTTGAGCTAGGGAGTTATGATTGGGGTGTTGCGGCATTGGTTGTCTTGTATTGATAGCTAGGAGAGGCGAGTAGAGCAGAATACAGACACCTTGCAGGTTGCCTTACCCTTTTACAGGCATGAATCTACGAGTACTTTCCCTCTTTGCGGCTACATTCGCCTCATGTTGGTGTTGGACACGACCGACCTCAGACTTAGCTGGGGACTCCTAGGAAGGAGTTTGTGACGCGGGCTGATTTTTAGCCCTCCGGAGGCAGTTGGATCGTATACAGCCTACGAAGGTATTACGCAAACCATTTGTATTTAGTTGTGCACTTCTACTTATATTCCACAATGTCCGTATATTGACATTTCTTTTCTCAAGTTTGTTAGACACCGTACGGATCGACTGCAGCACCGGTGTCCCTAGGTCGACATTCACAGGATGGATTCCATTTTGGGACATCAATGAGCCGTATATGCCTGATCGGGTAATACATTAGTTTAGGTTTGTACAAGTGATTCCCAGGGCACCTTTGAGGTCAAAGTCAACTTCAAGACCTGGGAAGGGTACTTATTAGGTTAAGTTCATTGTTTTGGCCACGGAGTCGGCGTGGGAGTATTTCCATAATGGCTTTCGACTTGAGCTATCATGGTTTCACCCAACATAGTCTGACCCAGAGGCCTCAATTCCCGGAGTACGTGTAGTGGTTTTATCGGGTTTTTCATCCGATAATGATCAACGAGAAGGTTGTTCAAACAGTACCAGATCGGACAACACCCTATATGTAAGTTTTGTTGAAATTTTTAAATGTTTTTTATATTATGTCATATTTAGGTGCTACTAACTTATACATCGTTTTTTTTTTAATTTGAAGTGGGTCGAGAAGTTGTTGAGGATCATCTAGCCTATGATTGATGCTAGGGAGCTGACACCCAAATTGAAGGCTTATGCTGACGCCATCGGCGGATTTATGTATGAGTATTATGATGGATGAGCCTTATTATATATGTACTTAGATTTAAACTTTTGGACGTATGTATGGTCTTTAGTACTTTGTATTGATTTATGTACAATTTTTTAGTATTTTGTATGGTTTTATGTATTATTTTGTATGGATTTATGTATGGCTTTTAGGAGGAAAAGCTAAAAATCAATGTTTGTTTGGAGGAACTTCAACACCTCCTCATTCTCCCTCTTAAGTTCCTCCAAACAAGCATTGATTTTCAGCTTTTCCTCCTCCACTTCTTTAAATTGAGCATTCACTTCATCCACCATATCACTTAAACTTGACAAATATGAAATAAGTTTGTTTTGCTCTTCATCTATTTCCCTAAATGGCATATTCCCACAATCAAATGATGGCAAAAATGAGTGCAATAATTATAAAGTAAGGATTGAATTAGTAGATGGGATGTGCTTAGATATATAATTAGCCAAATCTACAGATATATAAAATAAATCAACTCAATATTTAATACAATTATAGGATAAGGATATGTTACAAAATTGCAAACTAGCCAAATTGCAAACACTATGCTCTCGAACATGAAACCACAAAGTACATATGGGCGGTACAGATAGAGTTAATATAATATAATGCTTATAGTTACTGAGGTGTGTAATACATATCTCCCTTCAAGGCTGAGTAACATCCATGGGTGCAGACCATGGAAAAACTGTCATACAAAGATAAAGTGATTCATCCATACCAAAACTAAAGAATATCAAAATTGAGCAATTGGAAATAAGTCTTGTTGGACCTTGATCCAATGCTGCATTGTGTAGCTACTTCCATACCATTGGATATAACCCACAACATTGTCAACACCTTTGTAAAAGATGGATGAGTACTTGCCTTAATCTACCAACAATTCATTCCATATGATTTTTCATGCTTCGATCTAATCCACCTCCCTACCTAAGAATATGTCTAACAACACTTGGAAACCACAGTTACCATTATCTCAAACATCAAGATAGTCAAGAATGTATTCAAGCATGATTGCTGGGATCTTATCCACATTCAATTATTGCGTACTATCCGCATAACAATCTTACTAGAAAATCAATATCACCTTTCAACTTCATAAAGTTTCAATTAGTATTTTAAAATCATCAAATGACATAGTAAAAATACGTATTAGACATGTTCACTAATGGCATAAAACATCGCCCACGGCTAGAAGTCATACGCAAACCTCCATGCTTCTTGACTTGGTTACTCCCATGATTGTCGTTTATGGTGCGTACTAGGTCATCCTCAGTTCAACATCCTTGGCTCGAGTTAAATGTAACTCGACTCATCTAGATGGAGTTGTACGTGTATAATACAAGACACATAACGAAGAATAGCAGGATCACTTCCACTCACCTTACACACAAGCGAGTAGAAGAACTACACATCCTGAGTTGGAGAATCATGTTCGGGAATCAACTATGCACGATCTCCTTAATCACTTCTAGTGTTCTCCAAAATGGATGGATTTGCTACAATTTAAAGAACTGTCTGTCCATGAGGTATCATGAATCTGACATGCGTATGGTATTACGTTGCTAGTCTAATACAGATAACCATAGAGCTCGTGTATTTCATCACTGAATGATTTCATGTGTTTCTCTTCCTCACCAAAAGGTCCAAACAGTAGTGGGACTCTCGCCAACCCTAATGCTGGAACGGAATCCATTGATATTATTGGCTATGAGTACATCTCAATGCCTCAAGAGTATGGCAAATCTTTGTAAACTAGGCATCAATAGTTGTGTTAATTTTGCGCCAAACAATATCAAATGACTCGTTAGAGTATGATAACCAAGTTTTCAGCATAGAATGAGCACTCTTAACCCGACGGTTAGTTGTGTTCCCAAACTAAAGATTCTCATTCGTCCACCGCTTCACAATTTTCTCGACGTGAATGGGTCATGTAGACTACTAGTATGGGATAAAAGCAGGGAACGCAATCCCCTAAGTGCTATGAAGAACTCCTAGTGCATGATCATAGTCATCTTGAGTCTTGGCTTCCATGATAGTCATCCATTTACCTTGCTTAATTATCTCCCTAACCTTCTTATCTATACAAATTTTACCAACTTTGTGCTCCACGTCCATGTTGATGTGCATTGATTGTACATAGTAAGTTTGTAGTGTCAAAGAAAAACTTTTAAATAGCATCCATGAGCCCTAATTCTTGATCAGTGACAATCGTCGATGGAGACAAGTCATTGCCATACAATGTCTTCATCTTATTAACACTCACAAGTAGCTACATGTCATCTCATCAAATAGGAATGCATATGCAATCAAGAAATTCTTGTTGCACAGAGTAACACCACATATCTCAAACAACGGCATCTTGTACATGTTCGTCTTATGAGTGCAATCCATGCCCAAAACCCATGGATATGTACGTAACAAGTTCACAAAACTAAGATGCGTTATAAATGCATGTGTGATAACATTCATATCAACATTTGACCATACATATTTGGCGTATTGGCTCTCACCAGCAAGATGAAGGAACTGCCTTACAAAATCTCGTCTACCGGCCTCCTTAGGCTTCTCTTGTGAAACAGACATCCCGAACCAACTTCTTCGCACCGGAGCTAAGACCACTCATCTTTCATTTTTCTTTCGGATACTTAATCAATTGGTGGTTGTGCATAGTGTTCTCCTCAGTACCCAATACTATCAATCACCCTTCTCCAGAACATAAAACCTTAATAAAAAACTTTCAACCACCCTTCTCCAGAACATAAAACACTAATAAAAAACTTGCAACCACAAGCTTGAGATTTCTTACCCGGTCATTCAGCATTTTCTAAATCTCTATTAGCTCATCTGTTTCTCTCTCCCCAATTTCATCTCATGTAAAGTGACCCTCTTTTATACGACAAATGCACCAATAGAAATCCATGTTGAAGGTCGATTGATTTAGCCCATTCAGAAGCCACTTCCTTCGTCGAAAATACTTTTGAAGTCGTGAAGTGAGGGTAATAATTAATATTGTTGCCGCCAAAATCTTTTATTGGAACCTATTAAAACACAAATTATTATTAGTTAAAAAAAGTTCCAGGTAGCTAAAGGACTAGCCATTTTTTTGGACTAGCCATTTTTTTGGACGGCTAACCCTACGGCTACCCGAAATTTATTTTGACTATGTTTCCGATAACGTAATTTACCTGTGACGTTAACGTTGATGGCTCCTCCATAGGGTTGGTAGTTTTCGGCGTCAATAAAGGCGACTTTAGTGTGGTGCATGATTGGATTCCGATGAGGCATGGTGGTCAACGGCGAGCGTGGTGTTAAGAGTCAGGGATGGTGGTAAGGTTTGTATTTACGAGAATGTGAAGTGGGAAATAAGAATTGAAGTGTAAAATATTCAATTTTATCAAAATTATAAAAGGGAAAAATGGTCATTTCGGAAAGTGGCGTGAGTAATTATGTGGTGGCGAATAGCGCTCCATGATAAAAACTAAGAAAGAAAAAGATACTAAGTATTATAGGAAGATTTTTCTGCACACAACAATATATTGATGCAAGATTTGGAGGATTACTTTGTTACATCTACAAAATATTTATTTTAAGAATAATTAACACTCCGTGATAATATAGTGTCAAATAAGAATAAATCATTTTGTTTTTGAATTAAAACGACTAGAGAAGTGAGTTTGATATGATATTTCGATGCCATGTAACATTTTATTAAATCAAGATTTAATAACGTACGCTATTTTTTTATTTTTCTACTAAATAGTTATGGATGTGTTAGTTGCATGATGGTCAATGCATCACATGAGATTAGAGATCAAGCGGGGCGGGTCAGGTCGGGTGGGCTGGCTTAATATGAGACCGGCCTAGGGGACAAATGGGTAGGGTCGTGCCTAGCTAGTACGGCTTAGGATGGGCCGGCAGGGGCGGAGGTTTTTAATTTATAACCGGCCCATATTTTAAGTAGACCAGACTAAGTTTGGGTCGAGTTAACCCAACCCACTGGCCATCTCTTCATGAGAGTAGAGGTGGCCATTGGCCCGGGCTGAACCAACCCAGCCCTGACTCGGGCCGGCATCTAGCCTGCATAGCTCGGCCCACACATAAACCGGTTTAAGCCAGGTTTAGCCCGCCAATAAAGTGGATCGAATCCGAATCCAATTTTCCTAACCCTGACCCTATTTTATTCGGTTCAAAAAAATTTGATTCGACCCAGTATTCGGCTCCGCCCCATTTGAACCGGCTAAAAATAGCCATTGCATTTGATCGTTACTAGTCATTGCCATCTTCCCTATAAGTACCCCCTATTAAATCTTCAATCCTCACAATAAACTCACTCTCAATCTCTTAATTACTACTAAATACAATTTTCTTAGTTATTATTACTAATCTTTTTCTTAATTACTCTTTTAATCTTAATTATTTATCTTAATAAGTTAGTTTATTATTCTTAATTTACTAGTTTACTACTATAAATTATAAAAGAAATGACTTCAAGAGGAAGAGTTAGTGTTAGTATCTCGTACAAAGATTCGTTCCAACAAACGAATACCGAAAATTTCGTTCAAGAGTTGGAGCAACAAATTTTTGGAACTCGTGGTACTCAAGTTCGTCAAACTCCAACTTTGGAGATGCACCCGCCTCTTGGCCAAAATAATTTCTAAACTTCTAATTAGTTAAAGATAACATGATAATTAGTTAGTTTAATTTAGTTAATAATGTTGATTAGTTAAAGTTAACTAGGTAATGTTAATATGTCAATTAGTTAAAGTTGATGATGTTAAGTAGTTAGTGTTAACTTGATAACTAGCTTTGATAATTAGTTAGTTTTATTAAGTTGATGATGTTAATTAAGTTAATTATTTTAATTAGTTAAATTTAACGTGATGATGTTAATAAGTTAATTAGTTAAAGTTAATGATGTTAATTAGTTAGTGTTAACTTAATAATTAGTTATTTTAATAGTTTGTTTTATTAAGTTGATGATGTGAATTGAATTGATGATGTTAATTAGTTAAAGTTAACTTAATGATATTCATATGTTAATTAGTTAAAGTTGATGATAATAATTAGTTAGAGTTAACTTGATAATTAGTTAGTTTAATTAAGTTGATGATATTAATTAAGTTGATGATGTTAATTAGTTAAAGTTAACTTGATGATGTTAATATGTTGATTAGTTAAAGTACTTAAAGTTGATAATGTTAATTAGTTAGAGTTAACTTTATAGTTAGTTTTGATAAGTTTGTTTAATTAAGTTTATGATGTTAATTAAGTTGATGATGTTAATCAGTTAAAGTTTACTTGATGATGTTAAGATGTTAATTAGTTAAAGTTGATGATTTTTATTAGGTTTGTTAACTTGATAATTAGTTAATTTAATTAAGTTGATGAGTTAAATTGTTCATTAGTTAAAGTGAACTTGATCATGTTAATATGTTAATTACTTAAAGTTAATTACTTGTTAATGTTAGTAAGTTAAGTTAATGTAAATTACTTGATAATGTTAGTTAACTTAAGTTGTTAGTATTAGTTATTTATCTTAGTTAAGTTGATAATGTTAGCTAGTGAAGTTAATAACTTAATGCTTACAACTTGATATGAAATAAAGGTGATGGTGATGGTGGAGTACCTCGGTCCCACTCATTGTCAAAAGAAATCTTCACCGGTGTGGCCATAGTTTGAGAAGGTTCCAATGACCGACCCTTCTTCTAAAGAGAAGAAATTCATGTGTTATTGCCTCGTATGCAAGCAAATGGGGAAAAAGTCGGTCGAGGACTATGCATGGAAGGCCGGCTATGGGACGGGGACATTACCCCATCACTTGACCGAAATACAAGGAATTGATCTCGAAGGAGTAGAATCGGTAGGCGCAACTAAATCATCAAGCCAAACGCAACTACACGGATATATGGGTAACATGCCTAGATGAGATATGCCTTTCATGTATAACAGAAATAGAATGATAAAAGAACTTGTTAACTTTGTAATTGCCACAAATTACCCTTTAACCATGGTGAAAGCCCAAACTTTGAACATTTTGCTAGAACTGCCTTACAACCCGCATTAAGACGTGTCCCTAGGAACACCCTTAAGCTTCATACCCAAACTGCCTATTATAAATATAAAAGTAGCTTAATAAAAATTTCACACATTCAACAGTTGGATTAGCCTTACTAGTTATACTTAGACCTCTACTTTTGGTAAACCTTTTTCTATGTATTACCACCCATTGGATAGATGATGAGTGGTATATTAAAATACGTAACATTTGTTTTGAGGCTACGGAGGAGAGACATATCGGTTACAACCTTAAGATTAGGATAATAGAATGTCTGAAGACCTTTCATTTGCTCGATAAAGTATTTTCCCTTTCCCTAGATAATGCTTTAGCGAACACCAAATGTATAGATTATTTGAAATCCGAACCTAGCTTGAATTTGTTGAGCAGTGGCGAACTTTTGCATGTATGATGTTGTGCTCATATTATGAACCTATCAGTTCAAGAAGGTTTAGGTGAGTTGATTAAATTGCTTAACCCCATTAGAACTGTCATTAAATGGATTAGGATTACAGCATCAGTTAGAAGGAAGTATAAGGCCTTGTGTAAGAAGAGAGGCCTTAGGAAGAGGTAATGGTGTCTCGATACACCAATCTGTCGGAACTCCACATATAGGTTGTTAACGGACTTTATTAAGAACCATGAGGTTTTGACCATTATCTATAACAAAACTCAATCGACTCCTGATGAACTTATTATGGATTCCCAGTGGACCACCGCTATCTTTATTCGTGACATTCTAGCATCCTTTGACCATTCAACCAAGATTTTCTCGTACATTTACAACCCTAACGTTCACTTAGTTATATTAGAGTGTGTTAACAATGTTAACACTATTAGCGAGCATTTTAATGTCCCATATATTAGTAAGGTTCTTACTAGTATGCTAAGTAAGTGGTACACTTACTTAGGGGAATCCCTATCATATATGAAATAGGGGCTATTCTAGACCCCGGGGTTAAGGCTTTGGGTTTAGATAACGTGTTTATTGGTGTTAATAGTCCATGATATGAGTCAGAGGAAGCAAAATACAAGAAGAGGGTTCCAGCTTAGTAGAAGTTTGTTACACAAGACCCACAAGGTTGTTACACAAGACCCATAAGTTTGTTACAAACTTAAGTTTATTTTTCTTTTATATTTATGTACACATACACACACACACACAGATATATATATATATATATATATATATATATATATATATATATATATATATATATATATATATATATTATAATATACTGATTCATTTATTGTAATGTACATAATAGAAAACCTCTGTAATAAAATAGCTCTACGTTCTCTCTGTTCTCTCACTACAAGCTCACTTATTATCATTCCCTCTTTATTCTTTTCTGCTACTGCCTCTATACATTTCTTCACTTTGTATTTGACTGCATACATGTAGATGGTGGAGCTTATCATGGTATCAGACAGGTAACTCTTTCTGAGATCATTTTTTTCCGCGCATTTCGATAGTTGTTTGATTCAATTGTTGGAATCATTGAAGCGATTTTGATCAAAGTTTAATTCAACTCCTCATTTGTCTATCATTTGTAACATTTGAGATTAAGTAACTTTATCGTGGTACCTACAGTTGATAATTCACCTGAAGCCATAACAAATCAAAACTCAATTTATTTTCTTAGCAATTTTGATGCATCAGCTCAAAAAAATTGTGTTTGTAATTTTTTATGGAACCGGATATAATGATTGGAGGAGGTCTATGATGTTAGCTTTATCTGCACAAAATAAACTGTGTTTTATTGATGGATCACTACCAACTCTTGAGCCTAATAATGAAAAACACAAAATCTGGACAAGGTGTAATGACCTTGTCATCTCGTGGTTTCTTACTTCTCTTGAGCCTTCGATTGAAAGAAGCGTGTTGTATTATCAAATAGCCAGAGAGATATGGGAGGATCTTGAAGAAAGATTTAATCAATCTTTAGGACCACAATTGTTTTCAGTACAATAATAGTTGTATGTGATTCATCAGGTAGAAGATGAGTGAATACCAGAATTTTTTACAAGAATCAAGTTGCTATGGGATCAACTTGATGCACTGGATCCTTTGCCTTTATGTGTGTGCTCTGGATGTAATTTTGTATTACACAACAACTTTTTAAGTCTCAACAAACACAAAGACTGATGCATTTCTTGCTAAAGATAAATGAAAAATATGAGAATGTGAAGACTAACATCTTGATGATGAATCCACTTCCTACCTTATCGAAGGCATACAACCTTTTTTTTCAAGAAGAGAAACACAAAGAATTGAGTAACATTAAGGCACTAGTATCAGCTGAGAACATAGCATTTGCAGCAAAGAGGTATAATGACAAGAAAGACAACCGAGGTTTTAGAGGTCAGAAAAATACTCAAAAGCAACAACACAACGACAAATCACATTCTGGACAGAAGAGGAATCACCTCTACTGTGAGCATTATCAGATGACAAACCACACTATTAAAAAGTGTTGGAAACTCCATGGTTATCTGATAACAAGTTTTTAACAATATTTTATGCTAAACCTTGAACCAAACAATACTTATAACAACCTACAAACCACACAAGTATATTGGGGTAGGGGGTCGAACCACGAGGACAAAGGATATCAATACACTCCGCTTCTTAACAAAACTGGACTTTTTGATTTGAAAAGCAACTAAAACTAATGACAAAATGTAAATCATGATGAACTAAAGAGGAAAATCAAAGGGAGAAAAATGGGGACGAGATTAGATTCACCCTATGAAGGTGATTTTAAAAGAGAACATGATAGGTTAGAGGAAATCAAACAATAACTAAAATAGACACCTAAGTATGCGAGAGGAAGTTGGTGATTCCATAAATCACATCAAACAACCTATAATCGCCCTATGTCTCTAAAGGAGTTGAAGGACAAGATTCACATTGGGTTTCGAGGGCTACTTATTATCATCATTCCTGTAACCTTAGACAATGAAAAACATAGCCTTTCCTAGGGTTTCACTAATCAATCCCCAAAGAGAACTACTCACACATGTTTAAGATGTATAGCATGATGATAATCAATAAAAAAAACGCAATAGATAATAACCATCAAAAGAAACTAACGAGAATAAAAATAAAGCAGAAACTATTCTAGATAAGCGATAAACATTAGGCTAAATATTGACTGCAATAAAACTAACTCAAAAGTAAAGAGGAAATTGATACTTACAACCTAAAGAAGATTGAATGCAATATCCACGATTAGAATCCAAACAATAAAGTCGAAATCTTGGAGTACAGATGTTGTGAAAACAGAAAAATGGAAAACTAGGGCTTAATGAACTAAGAGAGGCTTAGAGGCTAATCAAAGCTAAAACTAATGAAATTAGGGTTCCCCCTCTCTTCAGAGAGTGGGGTATTTATAACTTAAAATATAAGAAGTTCAAATGCCCTAAAATGCCTTTGGGCCGGCCTAGAGAAGAAGTAAAATTTCCGGAGAAAAATAGGACAATTAACACCATTCGCCCAATCTTTTCCCCATTCTATATTCCAGCAGCTCTGGTGATTATCTTCAATTTCTTCTCTGTGCGCAATTCGCCTGAATGGGACATTCATTCGGCCGAATGGATGCTCATTTGCCCAAATTTATGCCATTCGGCCTTCCCAGTGAGAATGAAGCGCAGGCTCCTAAATTGGACTACCACTCGACCGAATGGTTGTCAGATACGATCGAATCTGAGTCTGATTCTTGCTTTTTAACTTCTTCAAAGTGTCTAATGGCTTGTAAACTTTGTGGGATCTTTAGGAATGACTTGGAATGCATGCCTAAGCTACGATACGTGTTTTAACCTCTTGATAATAGTGTCTAAGCATTAAATATGTTGCATTTCACCTTGAAATCATCGAAAACACCTGAAATGACCTTAAAACAACTCGAAGACAAAATCAAGGTAAAATTAAGTGTAATGTGTATAAAATCAATCTAACACTGTGAGACTTAACACTACAACGGGGTAGTAAACATGCTCTAAAATGAGCACATCAACTTCCCCCAAGCCAAACCTTTGTTAGTCCCTAGCAAATGAACTAGCAAGGTGACGTGAAAGCATAGGGAAAAACAGTTACTGAAGCAAATGAAAAACAAGGAGAGTGAAAAACAAGATAATACAAGTCATATAAGTGCAAAACTCTTCCTTAGCCATGGGTGTGCAAGTACAATGGGATTAGAAGAGCATAATATCAAGAGGAACAATGTTTTCCATAGATTTGGGATCACCAAGCGAGTTACAACATAGGTCATTCCGCCCACGACCTAATGAGGTTGCAAATCTACGCTCCCGAGGTTATTTCCCAAGAGATATGGGAAATTTCTAATACGCTCATGTGTTTGATAGGGTATGTGTTTCGCTCAGAATCATTCGACTAAAGATGAGTCGGGAATTAACCACCTAAATAGGGAGAAATCTTGGGGATTGTGTCTTATCTACTCTCCAGCACATATCTTACTAATCAGACCAAGTCGAACAGGTTTGGAAAGGGTTGTAATGTAGGCTAAGATCAAGGTAGGGTAATAAAACCAAGAAAAACTATGACTTTCGACAACAACGCCACTCCCAAAATCCTCAAGATACGCATAAGTGAACTCTAACACATTACACCAACCTTATTCTTCAAATTTTTCTCTTCCTCTTTTTTTCTTTTCGTTTTTCTTTCTTTTCTCTTTTTTTTCTTTTTGTTTTCTTTTTTCATGCTAATATTTCTGAAATATACTAAGAGTAATGTATAGAGTCATATCATCCAACAACTACTTTTCAAACCGAAATCCTACACCATAATGCAACGGACACCAACTTCACTATGATCACTTGACTATCCTCTAGTAAAGAGAGGGGACATTTAGCTCATGTGGAGTTAAATAATGTGGCTACAAAGAAAAAGGTAAAGGCACAAACTTGGCTTAACCTAAAATCAATTAATATTCATGGTGAGCAATTTGGACATGTAGCTGTAACTACAAACGTGTTATCGTCCCTAACCTTTAGAAAAGCAGACTATGCTGGAGGAGAACAGACACAATTCTTAAGATTCCCTGACTAACACTCAATAATATAGGGCTCGCGATGGAGTCCTACAAGGTTCAATCCTAACCAGGCTAGTTGAAATGCGCCTAAATAGGTAGTCATCCAAACCACAAACCAAGCAAGCTCTGATCCACCAAGTTAAGTGGAAAATAGTCGATAAACTCAGACCCACAATAGGCACAGGGCTAGGGAAACACAAATTTGCATATAATCATTGTAAAGTGCACGACAGAAGCTTGCATGCTTGTTTCAAAATTTTTCTCTCGTCTCTTTTTATTTTTTATTTTTTTTAGAGCATATAAAAGAAAAAGAAAAGCAAACAAAAATATATAATATAAATATGCAACTTTGGATTTTCAAGCGGGAGTAAAAGATCTTACCAAGAAGTAGATGAAACAAAGCAGCAGATGGAACTCATTACGAGGATGAGAGTAGAAGGATCTGAAAAACAACACCAAGAAACAAAACCAAACAATAAAGCAACGCAAAACTACACAACAATAAAACCAGCAGCTAGACAGGACAAAAGACCAAAACACACGCAAAAAAATGATGAGTTGTGGATAATGGATATCCCCCCCCCCCCCCCCCCCCCCCAAGCCAGGTTGAAGCCGTCCTCGGTGCTAAGGGAGGCTTGGAGGTCTAAAACTACTCATCTCCAATGAAACCCTCATCCCCCTAGTCGTCACCCTCATCTTCCTCTTCCTCCCCACCCATGTAGTCCATCCCATACTCATCAAAAGCTCTTCTTGGAGCTGGGCGGGTGAAGTTGTTGAACCTACGCCTACCCATACGCAACAGATCAAACCCATGACTTAAGGATATTTCATTATAGTTGTCATGACGGGGATACCAGGAGGGAGTGGTCATACTTTCGCCGACCATGTAGGAGCAGTAGGCTAGGTCATACCACGGGTAATTGGCCCGCTCAAAGTTTTGCTCAAGATGATCGAGCTGGGAAGTGTGATGGGCCTGGGTGGTGAGGACCTGGTCAAGTCTGGCCTCTATACAACCTAGGGAGGACATAATATCATATTCATCCTCGAAATCATCATGGTCAGGTAAAACTAAAGTGGAGGCCCTGGGATAATCACACATGGATAGGGTGTGAGGACGAGGAGGGGGTCTAAGAGGGGGCTCAACCGTGTATCTCGACACCTTGCCGTCTAAAAGGTACGAGTTGGCAAACTGTAAAAGGGAAGGTAATTTTGGAGAGGGGAGGGAAATGGCGCGGTCTTTAAGGTACCCCCATCGCAGAGGGTCAGTGAAGATAAAGCCTGCCCTTATGAGACACTGCTCGTGGAGGGTGGTGGTACTGGAAAATCTATCACTAAATTCTATTGGATTAATCACATTTAGGAACTCAGCGATGCGGTATACATGCCCCCAACACATAAGTCCGTTTTAATATCTAGGGTGGCTGTGGTGTTCAGAAATTTCCATAGGGTCATGGGAATACTAATTGATATGTTGTTGTGCGGTGCAAGGTATCGGTGCAATATATGCACTTCTTGGGTTTTGACTAGGTAAGGGCAAGGGGAAGGGAACAATTTCTCCCTAGAAAATTTGAAAAATATTCTAAGAATAGGGTGTTGCACATCAGAAGCATTCCTATTCAGATAAATATGCCGACCAACAATCTTAGGCCATAATTTAGAAACATGAGCATTATCTGGTTGTTTATCCAGAATAGGTTCATGTGTAAAACCAAAAACAGTACAAAAGGCAGCATAATCAAGGAAATAGGTTGCATTTCTTAATCGGAAAGACAAATGCAACCTATTCTCACGCTGCCATGGGCTAACAGAACTAAAAAACTCATAAGTTAAAAGCTTGTGAGTTGGGTGCCACATGGTTATCCAATTTTGAAGGCCACATGCTGCCAACAGTTCAGCAAAGTTTTCATATATACCCATACGTTGTAGAATTGAAAGATCTAAGTATCGAGTAGAATTGATTTTACGTACCCACTGTTGAAAGCGTTCAAATTATTCCAATGATGCAAAGACCACCGTCCTATACTCTTCATCAAACCAGAGTTCTTGACCTAGGAGATGTTGTTGATGCTCCGGTTGTGGTTGAGAACCGGTTGGTTGTTCGTGTCTTTCCGCACCAAAAGCGGATCCTTCCCCTTGTTTCTTTGATCTTTTGAAAGGATTTCTTAAGCTTCTGCGAGGTCCCATGGTGGTTAATTGATGTTTATGAAGGAGGGGGAGGAATGGCAGTGAGAATGAGTGAGTGAGAGTGAGTAAACCGTGCTTGACCATTTTTGAGAGTTTTGAGTGATTTGTGAGGAAACCGTGGAAAATGAAGGGGTATTTATAGAACTAGTGTTCCATTCGCCCAAATAGAGCTAAATTCGGCCGAATCCGAAACTCTTGCCCACTTTCATATATACCTACATTCGACCGAATGGGACTTCCATTCGGATGAATGGATTTTCTTCGCCCGAATTGATTACACATTTAACGTTCTCAGAAACTCCACCAACCTCTAGCTTGAGTTTATAATCCAAGTCTATTCGCCCAAATAGAACGTCTATTCGGCCGAATGGAATGTTTTTTCGATATTTTTAGGCCAGGAATAATCAAAGGATATGTCCTCTCCCAAACCAAAAATGTTACAATGATTACTTAGCAAGAAAATTCGAAGAAGACCAGGTTACCTCCGGTAAGTGCTTTGTTTAATGCCATTTAGCTCGATGTAGCCGGGGTCATAAATCAAAAACAACACGAAACAAATACCGAAGCAAAACTAACTACTTCAAACCCAACAAAACTCAAAAGAATGATGATCCAAATAAAGTTTATATATTCATTTTATACCAATGGTTACACCAATCATTCAACTTCAACATCATCTAACCTTATGCGCTCGACAGTGTTGATTTCGTGAAGGCTACTTTCATGGAAGAGTTTTAGCCGTTGCCTATTCACAATGAAACTACCTCCATGATGATCTTTCAACTCTAAAATACTTCCAAGATCTCGAATGGCCCAGACCACCTCGATTTTAGTTTCCCGGGGAATAACTTTGCTCTGGAATTGAAGAGTAGTATTTTGTCTCCTACAAAGAATTCTCATTGAAGGATCCATTGATCGTGCTAACGCTTAGTTCGTTCCTTGTAGATGTGCATGTTGTGGAATGCGTCTAGCCTTAATTCTTCCCATTCCCTTAATTGTGCGGCTCATTTCTCGTAGAATAAGGTAGGGTCCAAATTACGTGTTTGGATCACCCACCAAGATCTACATTCCAATTCTACTGGCAAATGACAAGACTTCCCATACAACAGCCGGAACAGGGTGGTACCTATTGGGGTTTTGTAGCATGTACGGTGTGCCCAAAGAGCATCGTCTAACTTGAGAGACCAATCTTTCTTGTTCGGGTTAACCACCTTCTCTAGTATTCACTTAATCTCCCTGTTGGCACCTTCCACCTGTCCTTGAGTTTGGGGATGGTAGGGTGAACCTTCTTTGTGCACGACTCCATACTTCTTAAATAATTTGTTCAGCTCGTTTTACGCAAAGTGGGAACCCCCATCACTTATGACTATCTTGGGAACACCAAATCGAGGGAAGATTATGCTCTTAAAAAGCTTCATGACTACTTTATGATTATTTGTAGGTGAGGCCATGCCCTCCACCCACTTAGACACATAATCTATCCCTACCAAAATGTATTGGTTTCCATGAGACGACACAAAGGGGCGCATGAAGTCAATACCCCAACAATCAAAGACTTCACACTCAATGATGTAATTTTGAGGCATCTCATTCCTTATTGAGATATTACCAACTTTTTGGCATCTCTCACAGCTCTTCACGAATGTTTCAACATCTTTATGCAAGGTGGGCCAATAGAAACCCGTGGTGGCGACCTTAGCAGTAGTGTTCATTATCCCATGGTGGCCGCCACATGCGTATGAGTGACAGTGAGTTAAAACCTTGGGGACCTCCTCTTTAGTGATACAACAACAGACTATGCCGTCGGCGCAGGCATGAAACAAATAGGGGTTATCCCAAAAGAAATTTCCGATTTTCCCAAAGAAAGCCTTTTTCATTGCTCTTGATAACTCTGCTAGCTCCCCACAAGCTAAATAATTTGTAATATCTATGAACCAAGGGGCTTTCCCAATGACTAATGCTGTCATCAAAGTTTCTTCCACCATTTCATCTTGGATAGGGAAGGAGTCATTACTAAGCTCAGGTAACCTAGACAAATGGTCAGCTACCACATTTTCACTTCCCTTCCTATCCTTCAATTTAAAATTTCTTATTTCAGGGTCGAGTGATCCGTGAATACTATAACCTTAGGACATATAAGATATTGGTGAAATCTCTCAAAAGCATAGACTACTGTCAGCATCTCCTTTTCTGTAGTAGAGTAGTTGTATTGTGCTAGATCTAGTGTTTTACAGATATAGCATATGACATGGTGCTTTCCTTCCTTTTTTTGTCCAAGAACTTCACCTACAAAGATATCACTGGCATCGCACATTAATTCAAATGGCAAACTCCAATCAGGAGCTTACACAATGGGCGCAGAGATCAAAGCTTGCTTTAAACAATTAAAGGTATTGAGGCATCTCTCATTAAAGTTGAATTCGACATCTTTTTGAAGTAATTCGTTTAAGGGTTTAGCTAATGTCGAAAATCCTAAGATGAGATGCCTATAGAACCCTGCATGTCCAAGAAAAGACCATACTCTTGTAACCGAGGCAGGTACAGGAAGGTTCCTTATCACATCTATCGTAGCAGGGTCTACCTCGATGCCTTTGAAGGACACTTTATGGCCTAGGACAATACCTTCCTGGACTAAAAAGTGGCACTTCTCCCAATTCAGCACAAGATTCATCTCTTGACACCATAACAAAACCTTTTCAAGATGTGTCAAGCAAGTGTCAAAAGACGAACCTCTAACTGAAAAATCATCCATGAACACTTCCATGAAGTCCTCTAGCATATCAGCAAATATAGCAGACATGCATCTCTGGAAAGTGGATGGAGCATTGCATAATTCAAAGGGCATTCTTCTATAAGCAAAAGTCCTAAAAGGACAAGTAAAAGTTATTTTCTGTTGATCCTTGGGGTGGATAGGTATTTGAAAAAACCCGAGTAGCCATCTAGAAAACAATAGTACTTGTGCCTTTCCAATCTCTCAAGCATCTCGTCGATGAAGGGCAAAGGGAAGTGATCCTTCCTTGTAGCCTTATTGAGTTTCCGATAATCAATACAAACTCGTCATCCTGTGGTGGCTCTAGTTGGGATCATCTCACCTTTTTCATTCTCGATAATAGTCATCCCTCCCTTTTTCGGGACAACATGGACAGGGCTAACCCACCTGCTATCTGAAATCGAGTAGATGATGCCCGCCTTGAGGAGTTTGAGGATTTCATCTTTAACTACCTCTTTCATGTTGGGGTTTAGCCTTCTTTATGGCTCAATTGAGGAGAAATGCTCATCATCAAGATGAATCATGTGCATAACTAGAGTTAGACTAATCCCTTTTATATCACCGAGTAACCAATGACACCTCGATATTTTCTTAGTAAAACAAGCAATTTTTCTAATGAGGTGTCATCAAGCTCCGAACTCACTATGACTGAACTCCCCTCATCATCATCAAGATAAGCGTATTTAAGGCTAGGAGGTAGAGATTTCAAACTTACTTGGGGAGAAGGCTTGGAACTCTCCCCCTTATAGACAATACCTTCCTTAACCTCACATAGTGGCTCGGATTCAGCTTATTTGCTTTTACATTTTTGGGCCCTGTCCACTTGGTTTTCCAACTGCTCATCTTCTTTATAAGTATCCTCATCACTAATTGAATACCCAACTTCTATTTCTCTTTGATTTTTATCAACTTCCCTATCATCCACTTCAAGGCGACAGACTTGTTCAATCATAGGTTTCTTTAAGAGCAGGGAAATATTGAAGACTACCTTCACTTGGCTACTTCCACTGTTATGGTGTCATCATGGCATTTAATAACCGCCCGAAGCATTTTTAAAATGGCTCTTCCCAAAATGAGTGGAGTATAAGGGTCCTCTTCCATTTCCATCACTACAAAGTCGCAAGGGACCACTAGTTCTCCCACTTGGATAAGTATATCATCAGGCTCTCCACACGAAACTTTTATGCTCCTATCCTCCAATTAGATTGTCTTTCTTGAAGGTCTGAGGCTAAAAGGTAGCTTATTGGTGATGTATAGATGCATAAGGCTAATCGAAGCCCCTAGATCGGCGAGCGCCCCTTTGGGATCAAGATTCCCCAACTTTATTGGAAGGTTGTATGGACTGGGATCTCGCTCTTTTAAAGGAATTTTCCCTTGCAAAATGTAACTAACTTGATGGGGGAGACTGATTACTTCTTCCTCAAGCTTTTTCTTATTGGATAGTAAGTCCTTTAAGAACTTAGCATACTTAGGCATCTGTGCAATCACATCTAAAAAAGGAATCTTCATCTCCATCTTTTGCAAGTTTTCTAAAAACCTCTTAAACTTCTCATCTAGTTTCTTCTCCACTCTCCTATAAGGAAAAGGAAGTAGAGGGGCATACAAGAGATCTAGCCTCTTTCTCTCCTCAATCCTCTTCTTTCACTCTTCGACATTCTCTATCAACTTCTCACTCCTTATCTTTTCTTCCTCATCATCCTTGCTTCTTTCATTGTCAACTCTCAACCCCTTACCTTGTTCCTCTTCTTTTTTATTCACATTCACTCTTGTCTCATCACCAACCCATACCAAAGGTGCATCAACTGGATATGAAGGTCCATTATACTGAGTCCCTGATCTCAGGTGGATAGCTTTTGTAGTGTGTTGGTTTGGGTTTGGGTTTGGGTGCTGAGGTGGAGGTTGTGTGGAGGGCTTAGGTGAGGGTGAGACGGGAATAGCGGTGGTAGAGGAGGACTAGCCATTTAGGCGAGTTGTGTTTCAAACAACTTTTACTGAGCTTGGAGTTATTGCATCTGCTGGATAAGAGTCTGATTTATTTGAGTGAGACTCTAGTTCTGCTGAGCAAGAGAAGTTACTTGGGAGGCTAAATGGTCATTGCTTAAGGTGTGATTTTATTGTGGTTGTGAAACACCATGATGAGATTGAATAGGTGGGAAAGGCAGATTTGAACCACCTCTAGGCCCTTGATTAAACCCCGGTGGTCTATATGAACTTAGCCTTGGTGCATTTCCACTAGCTTAGTTCCCTTAAAAACCTTGATTATTGAACCCACTCTAAGCATTTCTATTATATCCCGGGTGGAAGTTTCCTTGGTTTTGATTTGAATTGAAAGGAGGTCTATATGGTTGATTGGGGAAAGGTTGTTGCCCATACCCTGCTCCTTGTCCTTGTCCACCATAGTTAACTACTGCAACATGATTAGGCTTATACCCATAATCGTCATCATTCATCACCTGTGTCTCTGGATTATAACCACCATAATCAACTGCAGCAACATGCTCGGAGTGTGAACCACAACAATAGGAAGTATCATGGTTGGTACCCCCCACAAATAGCACATGCAAAGTGCTTTTCACGCACCGGAGGGGTGTTCGAGCTACCGGCTAGGCTTAACTTGGACAGCTTCTTGACAATAACTGCTTCAATCTTAACACTGATGGTGTCCAGGTTGGTTGTGTCAATCATTCCTCTTGGTAAACCCTTACTCTTTGCTCCTCCCCAGGCACTATTCTTAGAAACTTTCTCAATTCTGGCTTTTACCTAGTTGCATGGAATCTTGGAGAGTTGGCCACCTACTGTTGAGTCTAGAAGAGCCTTAGTAGTATTATTGAGGCCATCATAAAAGAATGTATTCAGGTGGTTGTCCCCATATTCATGATGAGGGATGCATGTATCATCCTCTTGAATCTACTCCAAGTTGTAGTTAAGTTCTCTTCATCTTCTTGAGTGAATGACGCAATCTTTTTATGCCAATCATGCGTTCTCACAATAGGGTAAAACCTTTCCAAGAATGCAGTTTTCAGTTGGGCCTAAGTGGTGATAGAGTTTGGCTCAAGTCATTTGTACCAGTCTCTAGCATCCCCCGCTAAGCTTAGATGGAATAAGTGTAATCGAACATAATCAGGGTTGTTGGGGCAAGGAGGGATAAGTCCATAAATATTAGAGAATGCCTCAAGATAATGAAGAGGACATTCATTTCTTAATCCACTAAAAGGGGTTTCCTTGACCATCCTTGTGAACAGGGGGTGTATTTGGTATGGTGTAGTAGCAATAGGAAGCAGTACACCTCCTTGGAACTCTTGGGAGCCAGGAGTCCTGAACTGATAGAACAACTGATGTTCGTCGGCCATTATGGATGTGGGTGGACTTTGAATGGAATGTAGGGTTTGTTTTATTGGACGTTGTTTTCTTAAACGTTGGACCTCAAGATTATATGGTATTATCGGTTGGTTTGACCTGCGTGTGCTATGGAGCATGCAAACAGCAAACTCAAGGGTAACTACTAACTAAAAAAATAAATAGCAACAAAAACGAAATAAAATGAAGCTATATCAAGAACAGCAAGAGTCTAAATATAACGCCTTGTCCCCGGCAATGGCGCCATTTTCATAACAAGTTTTTAACAGTTATTAATGCTAAACCTTGAACCAAACAATACTTATAACAACCTATTAACCACACAAGTATAGTGGGGTAGGGGGTCGAACCACGAGGATAAAGGATATCAATACACTCCGCTTCTTAACATAATTGGACTTTTTGATTTGAAGCAACTAAAACTAATGACAAAAAAGTAAATCACGATGAACTAAAGAGGAAATCAAAGGGAGAAAAACAGGGATGAGATTAGATTCACCCTAGGAAGGTGATTTTAAAAGAGAAAATGATAAGTTAGAGGAAATCAAACAATAACTAGAATAGACACCCAAGTATGCGAGAGGAAGTTGGTGATTCCACAAATCACATCAAACAACCTATAATCGCCCTATGTCTCTAAAGGAGTTGCAGGACAAGATTCGCATTGGATTTCGAGAACTACTTATTATCATCATTCATGTAACCTTAGACAATGAAAAATATAGCCTTTCCTAGGGTTTCACTAATCAATCCCCAAAGAGAACTACTCACACATGTTTAAGATGTATAGCATGATGATAATCAATAAAAAAAAATGCAATAGATAATAACCATCAAAAGAAACTAACGAGAATAAAAATAAAGGAGAAACTATTCTAGATAAGCGATAAACATTAGGCTAAACATTTACTGCAATAAAACGAACTCAAAAGTAAAGAGGAAATTGATACTTATAACCTAAAGAAGATTGAATGCAATATCCACGATTAGAATCCAAACAATAAAGTCGAAATCTTGGAGTACAGATGTTGTGAAAACAGAAAAATGGAAAACTAGGGCTTAATGAACTAAGAGAGGCTTAGAGGCTAATCACAGCTAAAACTAATGAAATTAGGGTTCCCCCTCTCTTTAGAGAGTGGGGTATTTATAACTTAAAATAAAAGAAGTTTGAATGCCCTAAAATGCCTTTGGGCCGGCCTAGAGAAGAAGTAAATTTTCCGGAGAAAAATAGGTCAATTCGCCCGAATGGATGACCCATTCGGCCGAATGTAACACCATTCGCCCGAACTTTTCCCCATTCGCCATTCCAACAGCTCTGGTGATTGTCTTCAATTTCTTCTCTATGTGTGATTCGGCCAAATGGATGCTCATTCGCCCGAATATATGCCATTCGGCCTTCCCAGTGAGAATGAAGCGCAGGCTTCTAAATTGGACTACCATTCAACCGAATGGTTGTCAGATTCGGTCGAATCTAAGTCTGATTCTTGCTTTTCAACTTCTTCAAAGTGTCTAATGGCTTTTGAACTTTGTGGGATCTTCAGGAATGACTTGGAATGTGTGCCTAAGCTACGATACATGATTTTAACCTCTTGATAATAGTGTCTAAGCCTCGAATATGTCGCATTTCACCTTGAAATCATCGAAAACACCTGAAATGACCTTAAAACAACTCGAAGACAAGATCAAGGTAAAATAAGTGTAATGTGTATAAAATCAATCTAAAACTACGAGACTTAACACTACAACAGGGTAGTAAACGTGCTCTAAAATGAGCACATCATTATCCAGCAAACTTCAAAAATAAAAAAGAAGAGTAGCTGCTGCTTCTAATGCTCAGAATGATGATGATTCATGTGATAATGAGTCAATTCCAACTTCTCTTACTCTTAAGCAGTATAGTTTACCTATGGATGTATTGTCAAAGCATTCCTCTAAAGCTAATGTTAACTATCAAAATAGCTCTCCTCTTGGTCTCTCTGCTTAGTTATCTTTAACAAGTATATCTTGCTCAAAATATAATTCTCAAGCCAAGTGGTTGCTGGATAGTGAAGCCATTAACCATATGTATTCTAATCTAATCTTATTTGAATGGCTTAAGCACATAGATACAGCACAAAATTTTATCATAATTCCTAATGGAACTAAGGTTCCAGTAAAACATGTTGGATTTGTTTGTTTAGATCCTGATATTGAGCTCAAAAATGTTCTCCATGTACCTGGGTTTCAATATAATCTGATATTTGTCTCTAAGCTTTGTAAGGACACTAATTCTACAATTAGTTTCTCTGAGAATGTTTGCTACATTCAGGGCCTTTCAAAGAGAAAACCAAGGGTGCTTGTTAGAATAGACAATGGGCTATACAGTTTATCATATACTACAAAGTACAAGAATCTAAGTCAAGTCAACAATAATGATAACCTCTGTCTAGCTACTGTTGATGAAGCAAAGATATGGCACCTCAGACTTAGACACTTACCTTTTGACAAGATACAAAAGGTATGTGATTATGTTTAAACAAAGAGATGTATGAGTAAAGAATTCTGTCAAGTTTGTTCTCTATTAAAACAAATTAGATGTCCTTTTTCTTCTAGCACTATTAAGAGTAGTAGAGCATTTGAACTTCTTCATATGGATGTATGGGGTCCATAAAAAATAAATGCTCACAATGGTTGTAAATACTTTCTTACCATTGTTGATGACTATACAAGAATGACTTGGACACATCTCATGTCAAATAAAAGTGAATCTGCCATGATTCTCAAACAAATGTTCAGTTACATTGATACTCACTTTCAGCTCAAAGTTTTGTTTGTAAGAACCGATAATTCTCTTGACTTATGTGAGGGAAATATGAAGCAATTATTTCTTGACAATGGAATATTACATAAGAGATCATGCGTTGATACACCTCAACAAAATGGGGTAGTTGAATGCAAGCACAGACATATCTTAGAAACAGCAAGAGCTCTCTTATTTAAATCTCATTTACCTATTAAGTATTGGGGTGAATGCATTCTCACTACTACTTATTTGATCAATTGAATGCCCTTGAAATCAATTGAATTCTTGTCACCATTTGAGAATTTTTTTTCACAGAAAACCTGATCTAAATCATCTGAAAGTAATTGAATGCTTATGCTACACATCTACTCTTAAAGTTTCAAGAACCAAATTCAATTAGAGAGCCTCTCATTGTGTTTTCTTGGGATATCCCTCATCACATAAAGCATATAAGGTTCTTGATCTTGTTACTAATAGGATAATGATATCCAGAGATGTTCATTTCTTTTAGAAACATTTTTCGTTTCATTTCTCTTCATCACCAACTCAGCAATATCCAAACAAGATTTTCTTGCCAATCACAACTGACATAGATAAATTTGATCAGTTAATGAGAGATGATTTTCCATGTTCTTCTTCACCAAGAAGTGTAGATCTCATTACTCCTTTTAGCCCTTTGGTTTATCATTAGTCAGTTGATCTACCTGAAACATTTTCACCAACTCCTCTTCCCATCAGAAAGTCCAGTAGGATAATCAAAGCACCTGCTAATCTTCAAGAATATGTCTGTCATAATGCCTCTTCTAGTATTCCTGAGCATTGGTGCAATCTCATCTCATTAGAGTTTTATACTCCTGATCATCATGCTTACGTAGTAGCAAATGCAGAAAATGATGAACCTATAACTTATTTTGAAGCCTCTACTCATCAATGTTGGACAGAAGCACTAAAGAAATACAAGCCTTAGAATCCACTAGTCCTGGGAAGTTATTCCCTTACCAAAAGGTAAAAAGGCAATAGGGTGTAAGTGGGTTTATAAGGTCAAACAGAAGAAGGATGGGACTATAGAGAGGCACAAAGCCAGGTTAGTAGCCAAAGGCTTTATTCAGAAGTATGGAATTGATTTCAAGGAAACGTTTTCTCTAGTGGTTAAAATGCCAACAATTAGATGTGTTCTTGCTCTAGCAGCTAGTAATAATTGTCCATTACAGCAACTAGATGTTAATAACACTTTTTTACATGGCACACTTCATGAAGAGGTGTACATAAAAGCACTTGATGGCTATTCAGTTCCTAATGGTCATGTTTGCAAGCTAAAAAAATCTCTCTATGGACTTTAGCAAGCTTCAAGATGATGGTTTGCAAGACTTGTTACTGAGCTCAATAGTCAAGGGTTTCATCAGTCTAAAAATGACTACTCACTGTACCTAAAACATGAGGATTCTCATTTAACAATTACTTTAGTTTATGTTGATGACATTATACTCACTGGATCAAATATCGATCAAATTCAGTCTCTGAAGAGTCATCTACATAACATCTTTAGCATAAAGGATATTGGTGATTTGAGTTTTTTTCTCGGAATTGAGATTAGCAGATCTCAACAAGGAATTATTATGTCTCAACTAAAGTTAAACAAAGAATTGTTACAAGAGTGTCCATTTGATTTGTCAAAACCAGCTTTGACAGCTCTACCTATCTCTCTCAAGATGACAGTAAACCTTATACCACTCCAGAGGTTTACAGGTGCCTAGTAGGGAAGCTGGCTTTTCTTACGCATACTAGACCTGATATAGCTTTTGTTGTTCAGTCTCTAAGTCAATTTTTGTATGCACCATCAGAGTCTAATGACAAGGCTTTAACTCATACTATTCGACATATCAAACACACTGCTCGCCAAGGTATTTTTCTGCATGCCACAAACACATTGTCTCTACAAGTATTTAGTGACTCTGATTGGGCATCATGCCCATTCTCTTGTAAGTCTGTCACTGGATATATCTTACTACTAGGAAACTCCCCTATTAGTTTGAAATCCAAGAAGAAAAGTACAATATCCAAGTCTTCATCTGAAGCTGAGTACAGAGCTATGGCTCATGCTGCTAGTGAAATCACCTGGATTGTGCGCTTGTTAGAAGAATTGGGGTTTTTAAATTTGAAATCAATTACATTGCATAGTGATAATCAGTCTACATTACACATTACTAAAAATCGGGTTTTCCATGAAAGGACAAAACACATATAGATTGATTGCCACTTCACCAGAGATAAAGTAATTGAAGGCTTAATACAACTCAGTTATCTTCCAACTCAAAACCAGCTTGCTATTATTTTCACCAAAATCCTTCCTGGTCCTCAGTATACTAACCAATTACACAAACTTGGTATGGTGCATGTTTCTCCCACACTAAGTTTGAGGAGGGATATTGGTGATAATAGTCCATGCTGTGAGTCAGAGGAAGCAAAATTACGAGAAGAGGGTTCCAGCTCAGCAGAAGTTTGTTACACAAGACCCCCAAGGTTGTTACACAAGACCCAGAAGTTTGTTACAGACTAAAGTTTATTTTTCTTGTATATTTCTGTGCATACACACTCATATATATATATATATATATATATATATATATATATATATATATATATATATATATATATATATACATATATATATATATATATATATATACATATATATATATACATATATATATATACATATATATATATATATATATACATATATATATATACATATATATATATAATATACTGATTCATTTATTGTAATATGCATAACAGAAAAGAAGTGAAGTGAAGAAGCTCCACTATTTACATGTATGCAGTCAAATACAAAGTGAAGAAATGTATAGAGGGAGTAGCCAAGAACAGAGAGAATGATAGGGAATGATAATGAGTGGGCTTGTAGTGAGAGAACAGAGAGAATGTAGAGCTATTTTATTACAGAGGTTTTCTGTTATGTATATTACAATAAATGAATTAGCATATTACAATATATATATATATATATATATATATATGTGTGTGTGTGTGTGTGTGTGTGTGTGTGTATGTGTGTGTGTGTATATGTACAGAAATATACAAGGAAAGAGTTTTTCTATAATACTCTAGGTCTAACCTATGATGTTAATAAGCATATAGAGAGATGTAAAAATATTTTATCTAGTTTGTATGATTATTATGCTACTATTTATGCACCTTCACAAAATGTATCATCTTTTAGCGGAAGTTCCGGTACAAGATTCATGCTAACACTTAGTAGAATTTCGAAAAAATAAAAAACATCTGTTTCTTCTTCATCATCATCATTTTCTTCAATTTATGTTATTAACGAGTATCTTTCCTGCCAACATGAAACCGATGAGAATTATCCATTATTAAGTGGTCGTGTCATCATGAATGGCAATTTCTTATTTTGGCGAGAATTACAAAGGATATCCTTAAAATTCCCACCTCCTCTATTGCTTCTGAGTCTGCTTTTAGTGTCGGTAGAAGAGTTCTCGATGAGAAGAGACCCCGCTTATCCCCTGAGAGCATCAAAATATGTGTTTGTAAGAAAGATTTGGATAAAGCGGAGCGTAGCACCCAAGGATTGAGAGACGATGACAATGACGAAGACGATCCTTGGATGATGATTGACATAAGTGAAGGAAGCGACGGCGCAGGTGAAGGAGGTTCGGGGATCGTTGTTAGCTAGACACCTATCGAGGTACATAACAGAACTACATGGACTTTGATTCCTTCGGGATACGTATGCAACTTATATTTGAAAATCAATATTTAATTATGTAATTAAATTTTGATTTCCAAAATTAAGTGCAAGCCCTTTCTTTTCTCCCCCACCCCCAAAACTTGTTTAATTAAAATAAATTAATATGATTATGGATTATAAGTAAATATATAATTAGCTAATTACGTTAATATGTAATGAATACGATAAATCAATAAAATTAGGTGAATATATAAGCTTAATTAGTTTAATAATACATAGTTATGAACTAAATAAATGAAAAATGAATTTCATTATGAGGTTCGTGAATATAAGCATTTAATTACATTCGAAATAGTTCATTTATTCTAATTTCTAAATGTCATTTTATGAAATTTGTTTCAATTCGATTCGTTGCGATTCAATTCGATACGATACGAAATTCGTTTCGATTTGATTCGTGAATTCGATTTGATTCAGTTTTCTATTCGGTTCGATTCGGTGCAAATCAAAATTCCCGACCCCAACCCTAGCCTGGCGCAGCCCACCCCAAGGACCGGTCTAGTCCTAGTCCCCGATTCCCTAGCCCGGCCCCGTGGCCACCTCTACATGAGAGTATGTGTGAGACCATCTTATATAATTTTTTATAATAATTTAATCCCTTATCTAAATATGAACTTATCATTTCTCTCATACACACTTTCCGTGACAGAATTATGCGCATTATGTTGACTATAATGGAATAACATTTGAATCACTATGAAATCGCGTTGACAGAACGTGTTTAGTTCCATACTAATGAGATCGGTAAAAGGCAAATATGGTCAAAAGGATTGTTTTTTTCCCTTTTAGGTCGGGTCGGGTAGGGACCTTAGTTTTCAAACAATCATTTGCTTATCCTAGGTTTAGATTGTGTTATATTGGTTGGAATCATGATTAGTTTGGGTCGATCCGATTCGAATTTGAATGGTTAAGGTGACTTATTTCATGTTTTGATGGAATTTAGGCTAAGTCGACTCAGATTAATCTGGGTCAATCTCATTTAATTTTGACGAGTTAATATATATAAGTAGCATATTTTGAGTTATTTATTAGGAGGAATTATCGTAGTTTTGATTGAAATTCGAGTTAAATGTCATGTTTAAACTTTATTATAAATTATGTATTACTTAAAATCAATTTATTTTTAGTTCTTGATTTTAATTTGACGTTCTTTGAGTGTGTTAATCTCATATCATAACAAGTTATGACTTATTATTCTCTAATTGATGCTATTATCAATTCTTTGACTACGATGATATGCTATTGTATTGTCATAATCACAACAAAAGATTAAATAATAACTGATGAGCAATACTATATTGAACAAGCATGTGATATATACTTAAAACATGATAACAATTTAAGAACACTCTTAAAGTTTAAGAATTTAGTATTAAAGTAATAAAAAATGATGTGGGTGAAATCAATTCTCGTGTTTCTAATAGCCTGATCTATATTTCTTGAAATGGGGTTAGGGTCATTATCAATTGGGACTTATCGATCGATTAATTTTTAGGTTGACTCGGTTTCGGGCCGTTTAAGGGTCAAATTAATTTTGGGTTGGGGTTTCGGATTAGGTGGTCTGGTTGTGGGTTACACCTTTTGGGTTGTAAAGTAAGTTAGAATTGTCTGATACGGGTTGATATAAGCTAGACTAGCAATTCGAGTTTAGAGTTTGTGAGTTGAGAGAAAAATGGGGAGAGAATGAAAAATAAAAAAAGTAGAATGTAGAAAGTGAACGTTTTCTTTTATGAGGAATACCTTCACACAAGGAGTACTGATAAACTTTTAGTGGACTCGCATGTGGGGAGAAATAAGAAGATTATATCGTGGCTAAGGGAGAAATTCTTTTTACAAACTTTTTCATTATAACTCATGGATTATGGAGTACAATATTTGGCGTATAATGCTTAATATTAAACAAAAAACATGTTTGCTTTGAATGACTACATGAATTACAATGATTAAACAATTGCCGTGTAGAGTTTAAAGGGACTTTTAACCAATTTTGGTCCACCATGAAAAAGATTTACGAGGACAACTGATGTCGATGAAATTTTAATTTCCATTTTTTAGTAAATAAATAATATAAATGAGATTGGGTTTTAATTATATTTAATTCTATATTTTAAATACCATCCCAACACTTTTATCAATTAAGACTCTATTCTTCTCGCTCTTGTTTTTACCAACCTTATTTTATTTTTGCTCAACTTAACGTATCTTTGATTAAATTTGACTTTCCTTGAGCGAGAAGTATTACCTGTTATAAATACATGGATAAAATGATGACCCGCCATCAGAAACACTGAGCTTTGGGGATAGGAATACCACGCAAATATGCAAGTAATGTGCTTATATATCTATTATATCCCACCATACAATCCACATTGAAATTTGAAAGCTGGTACACTAATTGAATTGCTCTTGCATCATCATGCTCATATACATTACATTCATTATACCGACAGGCGACCTGCATTTCACAGTTATAACATAAAATTAGACAGACTTGTCCCTTTTCCTTTTTTTTTTTTTCCCAGCGTTATCGAGTAAAGCTTATCTTTACGTGTTTCCCCTTATAAATGCTCAGCAAATTCAAGCTATTTCTAAAGTATATTCAATCTCTTCCAATGATTGGACTACTTTAGCGGCCAAATTTATGAAATTGTTTTGGGATTGCTACAACACAAGTAAATGAAAAAAAATGCCCCACCTATTCGTTTTGAGATAAAGTACGTTTGGGCGTGGCGTTTGGCGTATTCTCCAAAGTTGACAAAATCAACCTTTTATAAAGCCTTTGTTTTAGAAGAATGTAATTAAAAAAATTTAAGTCTATAATTTAATTTAATTTATATTCAAGTAATGTATGAAATTATAAAATACTTCTTTATTTTTCTTATTCTAACACTTCTCAAAATATGTTTGACAAATTACATTAATAATTATAAATAACTCTAATTGTATATATTAGAAAAAATTATAAATAGTTAATATATTAAAACTATACATTAAGATAAATTTGATACTTTTTCTTAGGAATAATTTATTAAATTAAAGAAAGTCAAATAAACACTTAGTAAATAACGCAAAAATCATATTATACCTTAAATAGAAAAAGGACGGAAGGAGATATTATGACTATGTGAGAGAGTAGTATGTAGGGGAGGATAAAAGTGACCCAACCTGAAAACGTGACATAAATCCGACTCGAAAATAACGAGTTAGTGTTGAGATTTTTGACACGAAAACTTAAATGGGTTGACACGGACTTGACCCGAAATTAAATGGGTTAGGTTAATGTTTAAAATTCCAACTTGAAAATAATCCACGTAACACGAAATTATTTTCGGGTCAAAATCAGGTTGGGTCAACCCGAACTCGACCTTATAACCAAATTATATTAAGTAGATTAAAAAAAAATTACTTGGTCAATCACCCACTTTGTTCAAAACCCAAGCCTAAATTAAAACCGTAAAAGACATTTAAACTACTATTGTCAACTTATTAGGCGTTTCATCTAGTATGTCATTGTTATTTTACAAAGATGAAAAGTCGGTTAAAGAAGAGCACGTTTATTGAGACATGGCAAACTAGTATCCAAACTATTTTGGTTCTGCAAAAAAAAAAAAAAAAAAAAAAAAAAAAAAAAAAATAAGACAGCAAACCTTTTTTTTTTTTTTGGGCAATGAAGGTGCAAACTTACATGGAGGCATGGAGCAAAGAAAAGTATACAAAATACAATAGCTTACCCTTATATTCTCTCTCCATGGACTTTTTGCTACATTTCTATTTTTAGAGTTAAAATATAAAATATTTTAACCACAAATGCTAATTATATTATAACAAGTAATATCTTTAAATGGGACCGAATAATATGTTAGCAAAGGCTATAACCAGACAGAAAATTGAATTTGGCCTTGGAAATTGCAAGTTCATCACTCAAAAACAAAGAGATAATTGATTTCATGTTACGATATACTAGAGCTGATTCGACCCGACCTAATAAGTTACCCGAAACTGACTCGGGCCCGACCTGATTATGACCCGAAAAGTGAGACCCGAAAACTGACTTAACCCGACCTGAAGTTAACCCGAAATCGATTTGAACCGATATTCAAAGATCCGAACCCGATCCGTGTTCGAGCCGTTAGGGACCCAAGCCGTTAGAGACCCGACCCGTTAAGAACCTGACTCGTTACAGACTCGACCCGTTGTAAACTCGATTTGTTACAGACCCGACCTGTTACGGACCCGAAAAGAACCCGAAACCGATTGAAACCGACACATAACCGATATAACCCCATTTATAATAATTCATTACCCGAATTCATTGGATGTGTTAATAATCTGAATATACGTGAATATGACCTAATCTTGACAGACCTATTTTTACCTATATCTAATAACTTTGAAACCAAACATTTTTATTAATTTAATTATTTAATAAGTACATTTATGAAAATAAAGTTTTTAAAAGATTTACTAAATATTCAAATAAAAGCAAAACTATCATGTCTATGCCTATGAAAAATGAGATTAGAGCCTTCCAATTTGGGGTTTCATTGTTTCATAAATCTCATTGAAGTTCTTCTTTTTTTAAAATGACAATCATTTTCCTACAACCTACTCTTTAAATAACATTAAATAAAAAACCAAAATATAGTTTTCATAGAGTTCCGCTATAACCCGTTCAGAAACCGACCCGATTTTATCAGAACTAACCTTGACCTGAATCCGAAATAACCCGCTATAACACGTTCAAAAACCGACCTGATTTTCCTAGAACTGGCTAGGAACCAAACCGAATACAACCCGAACCGACCTTGACCGGAACCGAATACAACCCGAACCCACATTGACCCTTAACCAAATACAACCCGACCCGAACCCGATCAAGCAAATAACCTATTTAACCCGACCCGATAATGACCCGAACCAACCCGACCCGATAGGCAATATTGACTTGATTAGAATCGATCCGCGATGGGTCAATCCAGAACCGACCCGTTGACCCGACTTGACACCCCTACAATATAGTACCTTGCTATGTAGCACGGGTATGCCTATAGAACACTATTTCACAGCCTAAAATCGTCTTTGTTGTCGCCATTATCAACTGCAAGGCCAAGCTTGAGTGAGGTGAAAGAAGGTGATGAAGAATTCCAGAAACAAAGGAGGAATAGGAAGGGGGTGCCGTAGTGGTGCTAAAAGTGGAGCCGAAACCGAAGGATGGAGAAGGGAAAGTGGATGATTGGACGCAAGGTTGGAAGAGGGAGCGGCGGAGGATTGGAAACTGAAATTGATGGATGGAGAAGAAGCTCAAATGGAGGAGCCAAAGTTAAAGGATGGAGAAGAAGTGGAGGGTTGGAGCAAAGGGAGTTAGGGTTTATTGTTTTTTTTTAATATTTTTTTAATGATTTAGTGTTAGTGAAAAGGTTTTTATAATTTAGTTTAGGCCTAACATGTCATATGTCTATCACCTAAATTGAGCCCAAATTTTTTTTTATACAATGAATTGATCCCGATTATTCATTAATGTTTCCATTTTTTTATTTAAATTATGTTTTATTTAAATGGTAGGAGTTACATTTGAATTTTTTTAAAATTTCTATGATATCTATTTTTTAGTTTTACCCATGTCGTACTCGTTTTTAAAAATATGGATTTTATCGTTTTACTTGTATCCGTTTTTGTATCCGTGTGGCTACCTTGCAAAGATCCTAGCTGCTTGGCTCTATCAATAATTTGAGATACTCTTCTATTCTCCTCCCTTTAGACTCATAAAGACCGAAATCAAACAACAGAGCAACCTACCACAGAGATAAAAAATATTATTCAAGTCCAAAAAATAATAGCATGGCATTTCCTATCATCAAAGTCATTTCTAACAAAAGTCTGATTGCCTCTTGTTTCACCCCTATTCAACTAATTACAGGCCTACATAAACAAGAAAAATTCCGGGGACTACAGGACATTGTTGCTGTCTGGCCTACTCTGGGCGACTTGACTGTCCCACGAAAGTGAATCGCTTCCCCCCTCAAAGGCAGCCACAGCAACACCAAGTTGGTTTCCAATGGAAGTAAGATAAGCAGGGAAGGGAGCAGTGGATGAGTTCCCTAAGCCAAGGAGATCCAGTGTCATGGGTTTAGACACAAAAAACCTACATGGATCATCCATCAAAGGCCCCGATGATCCAGCATAGTTTCCAGCAGAAGGGAGCTTGAGCCCCAGCATTTCATCAGCAGCAGTACCATCATTTTCCATCTTGACAACTTTATCCTCTTGGTGTTGAGATTGCATCAAACCAAACCCACAAAACCGAGAAGACCCTGAGGCAGCAGGGCCCATTTGAGCAGCCTTCTGCAGCAAGGCAGTGGCAGACATTGTAGGCTGTGCTACTGTAGCAGTGTAGCTGTTCTCATGGTCCTGCAATAAAGCCGAGGAAGCATTGCACGGGAATTGGTAGAAAGGGGAGAGTGATAGGACGGGTGGAGATTCCAATGGGTAAGACGGGACCTGGTCTGAGTTTGGCATGGTTGTAAGTAAGCCAGGAAATGAGGATTGAGAGCTCTGGGATATTGATGGTGAGAATCCTGATAATGGTGCAAACATGCTACTCTGAAACATCATGTTTTCCTTGCCATTCTCGTTATGATTATCACTGTCTTTGTGATTGCTAGTAGAACTAGTGCTACAACTAGCAGAATTCAAGCTAGTCATCACCCGAACAGCAGATTCTTGAACATCTGCATATTGCAAGCATTCAGATTTTCCTCTTCAACAAAGAACATTATGATTATCGAACGAGCCAAAAAAAACAACTATAAAGCAAGTGAGCTGATCTTAATTATTCGGTAATTGTTAGAATTCTTTAGTTAAAAAATCAATGGAAAGTTCAAATTATAAAAACAGCCATGAGAAAAGCAAGGAAAAGGTATCCTAAACTATTCTATTTTTTTACTACATCTCATTCATCTTTTCAACTCATTGATTAGAGTATTTGGTAGGAGTGAGAAAGGAAAGCAATCATGCCTTCTCACCCTAACTCCACATTTCATCCCTCTTTTCAGCATTTCAGTTTCAATCATTTTTTTTTTTTTTTGACAGCAATTTCAATCTTTGAAGTACCATAAGTAACAAGCACTACAATGCCCAAAACAAGGGAATCCAAATTAAATACCCAGTTATTCAGATCATCAACAATATTGGATATTGTTCTTTTTTTTTAATTACTATGAATATTCTCTCAAATCTCCATGATATTCTTTGTATCCAAATATTCCACAGAACCAAGTTCATTCAGAGTTTTTTTTAGTCCCTAGCATAAAACATTTAGTGGAGTAGTTTAACTCACTAATAAAACTAATTTCTACCAATCTCAAATCGTAAACAGAGAGGCAAACAGCCTGATCAAACATATCTATCTCATTTAATATGTATCATGTTTACTAGTCCTCGCGCAGTATTCGCCTCATATGATGTTCCGAGTTTAGAGAAGGAAAACGACTTTTTCTAAGTAAGATAACAGCTACATCCCACAAAAGTTGATGAACATGGGGACACCAATAATATGACTACTAACTTGCAAACTGAGGTATATTAATAGCATTGGCAAATTTGGAATTTGTAGACGTCATCTAACTTTAATCTAATTAAAAATATATATATAATCTCCAGTGCACAAATTGCTGAAGATCCCGGCACCACCACAAACAATTAAGACCCGGGCACCCTCATTCTAGTGTTATTCTTTCCACACGTACTTGTATGATTTTTTTTTCTACAAAGAAAAAATTGTTTTGACCTCTTGACATTTCCCTACCAAAACGGAAAAAGTGCAAGATAAGAACAAAACACTGCAACACACAAAACGAAACAAAAGCAAAATAGAAAGAGTTCATAAAATAGACCAAATCCCCACGCAAAAGATCACCTCTCTGTCTTCACATACAGTCATAGACATTTTTCTTTAGTCTTTACTTCAAGTAAGTCGTCCAAAAAAGACATACTCAAAATAAAGAATGTTTTTCAATAGCTTCACAAAGCAGCCGTTGTAATTGCTTTTAATCTTGACCCTTCAATTTTTGAGAACAATCTTATCTATTGATTTGTTTGACTAAAAGAATTCTTGAAGTACGAAAATGAAAAGAAAAAAAAATAGTATCACAATTAAATAAAAATTTATTGTTCTCCACAAAAAATTTCTTTTTAAAAATCTGATTTATTTTTATTGCTGGAAAGAGTAACTGCTTAATCTTCTTCTATTGATGCTCCCTCAAACCTTCAGCAATCTCCATTAATAAACCTTAATAAGTCAATTCCTTTGTTTAGCAACATATCATTAAAAAGGGAATACATCCCTTAATGTATTGATTGATGTATGTGTGTATAATCCTTCCACCCATATTGAAAAATCATCATAATCATAATTTTCACATAAATGAAACTGGGATCTTTTTTACTTGAGAGAAAATTTTTGATAGTCAAAATATTTAATTTTTAGTCAACTCAATGAACGGTTCAGACTTGATAACAAAAAGCAATGGTCATGATTAAAATATAACAATGGCAACAATTTTGTCGTAGCTATTGTAAAAATGTCGCTCAAAATAAATAAAATAAGAACTACAACAATAAGCAAACAAATCACATTATTAATCAATCTTAGGTATATAATTACCTCCTGCACTCTGAGTAATAGGTAGAACTGGTGAAGCCAGAACAGCACTACACGACGATTTCGTCGTTGTCGCCGCCGTTGCCGTTGCCGTAAGCGGGGTAAGGCTCACGCTCACCACTTCCGCACTCTCCTGCGCCAACGCATCACAAAACGCTCTGTGCGTCACAAAACTATCCCTCCTATTCAAAACAAAACATTTCTTTAGACCTCATAGTATATATAACAGCAGCATCTGCGTAAGATTAGAAGAAACCAATAGAGGGTACAAAGGTATTATCATAATTGTATATAATAATACGTGAGAAGATAGTATACATACGAGAGGGTTAGACACAGGAATAAGGTAAAGCCGTATCATTATATTCACATAAACGCTCACCTAGAGAAGACGGTTCCACAATCACATTTATACTCGCGCGAACCACAAGTCTTAAGATGAGCCTTCCAATCAGACTGAACAGCATACTTCTTACCACACCGCTCACACTTCCACTTCTTCTCCCCATGCTTCCTACAAAAATGCTTCTTAATCCCAGTAAGATCACCCAGCGCACGGCACGGGTCGTGGTGTACGCAGCTTTCTTCAGGACAGATGTAAACCCTTTTCTTTATAGCCTCCTTCGGCCCTCGTTGCCGGAGCTTCCACGGTAGGTTATGTCCTCTTCTGTGTAGCTGAAGATTCTGGTCTCTTTGAAACCCTTTTCCACAGACCTCACATACAAACCTGTTTGTTGCTAGTAGTGACTTCGGGGATAGTGCCACCACCTCTGCCTCCGGATCTTCATCACCAAAATTGTCATATATTTCAATAATTTATGTGTGTATCGAGAATATAATATTTATCCGGGTGTAACAAAATCATAATCAATGTTATAAGGACTCTTCTTTCACCTGCTCGTGGTGGACAATCGACACTTAATCATGGTTATCACATTGGACACTTTGTTTTGAGCCAAAAATCATGCAAACTTTTCATAAAATGGCCGTGTCCAACGTACTTAATTGTGTCGAACACTGCTCGCGATTCGAGTAACATAATTTTGTATTTTTGTTAACATTACCTGGCTGACCGGGCTGATTCCGCTTCTTTTTCGGTGCGATTTGTTGGGGTTGTTGTAGTTCTTGCTCTTCATCAGCTGAAGCGGCGCTAACTAGCAAGGGTTTTTCCTCTTCTGACATGGTTATACTAGTGTCAAAATTTTGAAAGGTCAAAGAAAAAAATATGTTCGGATTATTATTGCACTATAAAATACGGAGTATAAGAAAATTATAGTTTTGTTAGAATCTGCATATAATTGCAATTCTGATATTAGTGCTTCCACTGCTGCTGTTGCTAATGTAGGTGGCAAGTGTTGATGTGCTCATGGAGGAGAGAGAATGTGAGACTTTGAATGAGCAAGCAAGAATACGAAGTATGATAAATAATAATAATAATAATAATAATAATAATAATAATAATAATAATAATAATAATAATAATAATAATAATAAAGAAAACAGACAAGAAATGATGAAGCGGCGACTGATGATACTTAACTATGGTTAACCGAGAACGGAAGTAAAGTTAAGAGGAGTGACTGAGTGAGGCGTGAGCTGTAAGTTTTGGTTGTACGGGACACGGGTCGGGTTTGTGGGGTTGAGGTAGGGTAAGAATCTGGCCGTACATGTGGCAGATGTCAGCTACATGATTAGTTGATGACAATTGTTGAAGTTGGTCAGTGTTTAGGCTCAAGCTCGGTAGAGTGTCGTGTAGCGTTGAAAAATTTGAATTATTGGTGGACTGGACAATGTGGTCTTCGTTTTGTTTCTGAGATTTGTGGATAAGATTTTTTTACTACTGCATGTCAATAACTTTCTTTTTTCGCAAATCAACAAAAATTAAGTAGACAAGAGTCTTCCCTAACCTTTACAGCCAAGTTCCTTAGTCAATCAACGTGGCATTTTCTAGGGAAAGAATTACACTTTTATTATCCGAATTGATTGACCAAGCCTCCCCCATTGCTGAGCATCCTCGTGTGTGTAAAATGGGGTTAACAATTCTGTCTGGAGTAGTAAGATTTCTTTTACCTGCTTCTCTCTTTTCCTGTGTTCATTTTCCAAGTGTAGTATCCAACCAACACCGACTGAAATGTTACAACATTTCCTCACAATGTTTTACTTTTCCATGCTCCATCAAATTGGGTCATTCTATGATGGCAACTCCCCAATGTTCCCTTGCTCTAAGAAAGTTCCTTAGTCCTACCCAGAAGCATGGGAATAAGTTTTCTGATTTTGGAGGGGTTGCAGGGATACAATATTTCCAATCTTCTAGTAGTGCAAAAATTCTTCTTGGATTCGATTTTTGATTCTTGAAGATGACCTCATTTCTGTATAGCTAGATGCTCCACCAAATCAATATGAATTCTATAGCTTGTTCTTGACCTTTCAGTACTGATCTTGAGTAGGGATGATAATTCACTACGAATCTAATACGACTCCGATTCGATCTGAAGGAAAAAGCCCGATTTAAACCCATTTAAAAAAAACTACAAGCCTGAAACTGATAAAAAAATCCGAATCCGAATAGGATATGAATCAAACTCAGATTTTGTATTACATCCGACCGAATATGATTCGAGTCCGACCCAAATAAAATCAATCTCATATTTAATTTTATTTATTATTTATATATAAAAGTATTAATTGATTACAAATTTTTATTACAAGTGTTTTCTAATTTGTAAAAATAATTTTTCTTAGTTACAAAAAGGCTCATTATAGCATTAAGGCCCAATTAAAAGCTTTAATTTACTCAAAATTTTTCTAAGAATGCCCTTATTTTTTATACCTTCTTTCATCTTTATCTTTTTCTTAACCACCAATGTGGTACAAAACTTACATAACTTTTTCCTTTTCAGTTTAATTTGTCATCTTATATATATAATTTTATGCATGACTTTAATCAACACATACTTTTACTAAAAATCAAAATGGTTACAAACTTCAAGTAGTATAGTATTATTTTAATGACAAGTAATAATACACTAGTAGGAAAATGACCTTTAAGACGCTTTTATAGAGGCAGTCATCAATAAAAGTGTTGATAAGTGATAAATTTAATTAAGTTTGAGGCACTTACAAAAGTGTCGTATAATTGCATCGCAATACAATACACCAATTGCCCTAAAAAAATTTAGTTCCCATAATTTTCAAAACTTCCTACTACTCTCATGTCCTCACTCACGTCTCTCACGTCCTCACATCCTCACCTCCTCACATTACTCAACTCCTCACAGATACCTAACTCCTCACGTTGCTCACCTCCTCACAAAAATCTAACTCTTCATGTTCTATCTTCATCACGTTGATCTCCATAGCAGTTGATCTCCACATCAATTGAAATTGGCTACAGCAGTTGATCTCCACAACAATTTCTAGGTAATTTAACCTTTGTTTGATCATGAATTCAACTTCTTATCAATCCATCCCCAATCCCCAATCCCCAATTCCCCAATCGCTATTATTAGAATTCAATTTGCTATTATTTCTATGTATTTCATTTTTTAGTTAGTTTGCTTAATACTTGGTTTGTAATCTTCTTTTAATGGATAGGCCTTTTTAATATATAGGATGGTATCAATTATCAAATTTTAGATTTTAGTTTCAATAAATGAAATTTGGGATAATTGAGACATTAGGAAGGTGCTTTTTTAGGGAAGATAGATTTTGAGGTCAGATTAATTTTCATGGATTGTTTGACTTGAAATATCAGTGGTCATTAAAGCTGTCTTATGAATCCAGTGGCCATTGCTGATGAATGGAGCATTTTTAGCAGAATTAATGTAGAGTATAGTTGATTCTTCTGGTTGAATGAGCATAATTGAATGAACAGAGGATAACTGCTAGTCTTCTGAATGAGCATAACTACTGGTCTTCTGGTTGAATGAGTATAATTGTTGTTCTTCTGGTTGAATGAGCATAATTGTTGTTCTTTTGGGAATGAGCATATGTTGTTCTTTTGGGAATGAGCATAATTGAATGAACATAACTGAATGAACATAACTAAATGAACATAACTAAATGAACATAACTGAATGAACATAACTGAATCAGATTTCAGGTCGTTGTTCTGTGTTGATTCTTAAGCATTAGTCGGGTCGTTGGTCTGTGTTGATTCTTAAGCATTAGTCAGGTTATTGGACTTTAGTGAAATATCTCCCATTAATCTTAGTTTGTTAGTTTGATTCCTGTAAATAATATTTCTCTTTTCAAATTTCTTAGTTTCAGATTTCTTAGTTTGATCCCTCCCTCTTTTGACTGTTTTTTTTCTTACATCTGATTAAAGTCTCTAGGGGGATCTGTCCTACACATCCCATAAGTTAAATCAGATTAGGTGTAAATGGATCTGTCCTATCCTATGAATCTGTCATATGAATTTGTCTGTATGAATCTGTCATATGAATCTGTTGGTTGGTATAAAAACGTGAGAAGATATTGGACAGAGGATAACAACATAAATGAGTAATATAAATTAAAAGCTATGAAAGTATATCATTTTGGGTTTTCTTTTGATTTATCTCTTGTGTTCAATGTAGAAGTTTCAACTGGTTAAGTAAAGTTTGCCCTCTTGTGTGGTATTCTGGTAATTTGGTAATCTGGTAGATGCTGTAGTGCTTTCTGCATTGTGTTTGGTTTTCAAAAAAATACAATGGTTGAGCTTTGAACCCCCAATTTTTACCGTGTTAGCTGACTATTACATATGTACTCATGGTAAGCAATTAAATAATAAATTAACATAACAAATAGAATCCACAAAACGGACAGTGCATCCGTAGAAACTAGTAGGAACTAAGAAATGATCAATCGTGAAGCACATAAATCCAAAATTCTATTATGACCACTCGTTTTGGCACGCAAAAACGCGATCTATAATTTTTACACTCAAAATAAATAACCAATTCATTCTTCTTAGATTTTGGGTGCTATTCTGAGGTTTCAGAAAGTTTGGAGAGGCATATCTTAGCCCGGTAGTCCGAATGATGTAATTTTTTTTGAAACCCCCTATTTTTATAGGTACTACACAATATATGTTACCCTTTAGCTTCCTCGGTGACGTATTATTTAAGATATTGAAAAAAACTTTGAGAAGTCATAAAATTGGCTATGGGACTCCAAATGAGGCTTATAATATTTCTAACTTGTGTATTTTTGAGAGATCTACAGGGGCATATCTTTTTCCGGGGGATTTGTCCACTTATTTTCTCCAAAAAAGGCCTCTTACACCCTATAATCCATGAAATTTTATTTTTAAGAGTCATTTCCTCCATGAACCTAACATTTAGCATGTAAATCTAATCTAATGAAACACACTGGGATTTATAAAGAAGTTAGGGTTATAGGAAGGAAATGTGAGGGATTAGAAGTGGGTGTTATGGAAGTTTAGGTTTAGGAAAATTAAGGGTTTTGTGGTCAAACATGATTCGTGTTCAAATTCATTCAACATGATTCTTTTATTTTATATATTTTTATATATTCATATTCTAAAAGTATAAATTTGATAATTAATTTTATTTTTCCATTTTAGTTGATTATGGAGTTGAGTACAATCAAAGAAAGTTTATCTTTGCCGATAAAAGCTGCGCAGTATCAATTAGGCGTAAATGGATTCCTCAGTTATGCTATGAGGACTTTAACATCTGATAGGAAAGTTAGATGTCCTTGTGTGAAGTGTGTTAATAAAAAACATTTGAGTCTAGATGATGTAAATTACCACTTGCTTCAATTTTGGAATGATGTATAATTACACTATTTGGATTTTTCACGGGGAAAGTGTCGATCAAATTCCTAGTCCTTCGGAACCTATTATAGAAGATGAAATGTTAACATATACAGATATGCATCAATTGGTGTATGACACAAGTGGTTATAGAGGTGATGATCCTAATTTAGATGAAAACATGGACCAAGGTGCTCAGGGCTTGACTAAAGAAGCTCAAGACTTTTATAAGCTCCTTGATGACGCTGACACAGAATTATGGCCAGGTTGTGAATTAACCAAATTGTCTGTTTTGGTACTTTTATTCCATATAAAGAGTACTAATAATTGGACCAATAAGTCTTTTGATGACCTCTTAGGGACTTTGCAACTTGCAATTCCAAGTAGTGCAAATTTACCTAAGTCATTTATAGAGGCTAAAAACGTCACCAAGAAGTTAGGCCTTGGTTATGTTAAAATTCACTCATGCCCAAATCATTGTCAACTTTATTGGAAAGATAAAGCTAAAGATGAAACATGCTATATTTGTGGAGCATCAAGGTGGAAAAGAGTAAGTGAGCAAACAACTTCAATGGGACGGATAAAGAAGAAAGGAATTCCAACAAAAGTATTAAGGTACTTTCCTCTAAAGCCTAGACTAAAGAGACTATTTATGTCTAAACATACGGCATCCTTGATGAGGTGGATGAACGTATAGAGGATAAGGAGTTGTTATCTCATCCAGTTGATTCTGAAGCTTGGAAGAACTTTGATGCTAGGTATATTGAATTTGGTAAAGAGAGTCGTAATGTTAGACTAGGACTTGCTAGTGATGGTTTTAATCCGTTTGGGATGATGAGCTCCACATATAGTTGTTGGCATATAGTTTTGGTGCCGTATATCTTACCGCTGTGGTTATGTTTGAAAAAATCATCTCTTATCCTTTCAACACTTATTCCTGGACCAACTAGCCCCGGGAACATGATCGATGTATATATGCAGCCCTTGGTTGAAGAATTGCTTGAGCTTAGGAATATTGGATGTGAGACTTATGATGCTTCTAAGGATAAACTTTTAATATGCATGCTGGGTTATTATGGACAATTAGTGACTTTCTAGCTTATGGAATGCTCTTGGGTTGGAATGTCTATGGAGAATATAAATGTCCAGTTTGCAACATTGAAACAAATTACAAATGGCTAGACTTTGGCCATAAGTACTGTTTTTGTGGACATCGTCGTTGGTTAGATTCAACCATCCATTTCGTTGTATGAAAGAAGCTTTTAACGGAGAAGAAGAATTCAGGGAAGCACCCAAGAAGTTCACGGGGACAGATGAGTTGCAGCAAATAGAGGAAAAGGAAGACTTTAATGGCTAGGATACCTGGAAGAAAAAGAGCCCTTTTTGGTCATTGCCTTATTGGGAGTCTCACTTAATTAGATACAACTTAGATGTTATACACATAGAAAAAATGTGTGTGTTAATGTGATTGGTACTTTGCCAAATATAGAGGGAAAATCTAAAGATAATTTGAAATCTCGTCAGGATTTGGAAATTATGGAAAATGGAAGGAACTTCACCCAGTGAAGAAAACAACGGGTAAATGGTACCTACCACCTGCACCGTACACAATGTCTAGAAATGAGAAGCAAGTTTTCTGTAGAACGCTTCATGGAATCAAAGTACCAAATGGTTATGACGGGAATATCGCACGTTGTGTCAACATTCAACAGATGAAGTTGATTGGACTTAAGAGCCATGACTGCCATATTTTAATGCAACAGCTTCTCCCCATTGCACTACGAGGGCTACTCTCTAAAGATATGGTAGGAGTTATATCTGATTTATGTAGCTATATCAGAGAGGTGTGTGCAAAGAATGTGCGAGTTGATGACCTTAAACGTCTAGAGAAAGAAATACCTATGATCATGTGCCACATGGAAATGATATTTCCACCTAGCTTCTTCACCGTGATGGTACATTTGGTGATTCATCTAGCAACCCAAACAAAGCTTGCTAGTCCAGTAATGTTTAGGTGGATGTATTTTATAGAAGTCTCATGGGCGAAATAAGGCTAACCCAGAGGCTTCCATTGCTGAAGCAATCTCGGCTCTTGAATTTGCAAATTTTTGTTCACGTTACCTTCGGAGTTTCAACTCAAATTTAAGTCAAATTTTGGGCATTGATGATGTTGCTACAAATGAGGGCTCTTTTCAAGCATCCAAAGAGTTTTCATTGTTTCACAAGTGGGGAAGTCTCTTGGGAAGTGTAGTACACACACTATAACCCAAATGAGCAAGATACAAGCACATCGTTATGTGTTATTTAATTGTCCGGAGGTCACCGAATATCTAAAGTAAGCATATTTCTATTTAATTTAATCAACATTCTATTTACTATCCTTTTAATAAATTCTAATCAAAATGTCCTTGTTTATCAAGAGAGCATGCTGCTGAACTAAAGAGACGTAATCGTCCAAGACGGTTATCTTTGAAAGACATTGAGCGTACTCAGCATGAAACATTTCATGATTGGTTCAAGCAACATGTGAGCCCCACAGTTTCATCATTGGTAATTTATTATGATTTATTTGCTAATGGAAATTATTGAATGTGTATTTTTAATAGGTGGATAAACTAGAGAACACAAATGCCATAAGTCATTTAAAAGAGGAAGTCTGTATGCTAGCAAGAGGTCCCCTTGATGTTACTACTAGATACCAAGGGTATAATGTCAATGGTTTTACCTTTAGGGCCAAACGTTATGACAAGTGTACTCAAAATAGCGGTGTTGTTATAGTTGCAAAGACATCAAGTTATTCAAGTTCTAGTGATACAAATCCAATTTTAGGAAATGTGGCGTATTATGGGCGATTAGTAGATGTCATCGAATTGAAATACCTTGGTGGATATTCAGTTTTGTTATTCAAATGTGAATGGTTTGATGCTACAAGTGGGAAAGGTGTCAAGAAGGATTCCTCTAATTATACCTTAATACCTCTCGGTTGATAAACACGGGTGAAAAATTGGAAGATGAGCCATATATTCTTGCACCACAAGCCGAGCAGGTCTTCTACATACAAGATCATGTTGAATTAGATTGGTCTGTTGTGATAAAGAGGAAGCCTAAGGGTGTGTTTAATTTCGATGACAATGACATGCAGGAGGATTAGACCAAACCTTACCATGTTTCTTTTTAAATAATATTCTTACTTATGGTGATGGGATTAGATGGGTTAGGAGGGGTGTCGAAGAAATTGAGGTTGATGATGAGTAAATTTAACCTAAACTTGAACAATAAATATTTTGTTAGGATATATTTATTATTGGATATTAGTTTTTCTTTAAGGATGTAATAATAATAACTTTGGATTATCTTGTTCTTAGTGCATTTTGGTGATGTAATTTTAAAATTTTCTCAACTCCTGAATTATATACTAGTTGCATGAAGTTTCTTCCATTGCATCATTTTCTATATTTATAGGATCATGACTGGTCGTAAAAGGTTGCGAAAGGTTATCGCTTCCAGTGGTGGAAATAATGAGCAATCAAACAACTTAAGTATCTCGGGTATTAGGAATGAGAATCAAAGTAATTCTCTTAACCAAAATCAAGGAAATATCAAGGGCTCTACGTCTAATCCTGACCTCGAGGAAGGATGATTCTACGACTACATTGTGCAAGGTAGTCTCTTCATATATATATTCGTGCATACTTTTATTGTTTGACTCATGTGTGGTGCAAGTTTTATTTTTATGTGTACGACTATCTTTTTATATGGTCATTTATGAATACTTTGTAATGAGAGCAGACTCAAATGGAAATAGAAGACGTGGAAACACAATTTTGGCAGATGTATGGAATCTGCCAGAGGGCCATCAAATTGTTGTTGATGTAAATAATGAGATGCAACCTATTGGACATGAAGGGGGAGTACTAGGTGCATTCTTAGGGACGATTGCAAGAAATGGAAATCTTTGCTCTCTAAGCTATTCAAGATGGGATTACTTGAAAAAAGGTTCTCATAGAAATAATGAAAAAATGATATTGAAAGAAATTCAGGTAATCAACTTTTAAGATCAATTTTTTGTTTTAGGCTAAGTATGATATGATACTAATTACTTTTTACAGCCTAGGTTTTTGTATCCCAAAGCTTGTGAATATTGGATATTGAAAGTACTTAATCATAAATGGAGAGATTACAAGTACTGGTTGAAAGGAAAGTATTATGATGAGAATAAGAACATTACTGATTTATATGAGGTAGTTCCTGAACATGTTGATAAAGATTAGTGGATTAACCTTGTTAATTTTTGGAGATCACCTGAAGGATAGGTATGTTTATTTGTTATGCTATTACTTAGTACTTGTTGTCTGAAACATGAGTAGTGTTTTAATATCACAAATATAGACAATCCTATCATAAATATAGACACTAGACAACAATCCAAATTTGAATCTTGAGTTTATTGGTGGTGTTGTTATGCTAAAGTGAAGCGTATTTCTACTACTGGCACTAAAAGTCATGCACGCGTTCGTGAAGAACTGGTAGGTTTTTATAATTGGTCGTTGTCAATTTATTGTTTAATATTTTCCTTTTCTACCCTATTTTAATGTAAAATTTGGTGTATTATTAAGAAAAAAATGTTGAATAGAAGCCCAACAAGAACATAGCTTTATTTAGAATGTCATCAACACGAGAAAGAAGCAGATATTACGGAGTGTATTTATAGCTTTTGACATTAAAATTAATTTGTTAGTTAATATGCAATTTGGATTTTACTACATTAACTATTTTCTTTTTTAATCTTTATAGAATCATATTAAGAGCCTTGTTGCTAAACAAGGGGACCAAGAAGTAAATTTAGACAATGATCCTGTTTCAAAGGTATTGGGTAAAGATTAACATGGTCGTGTTCACAGTTTAGGACTATTAGGTGTAAAGCTATTAGATGTAGCAGATGCTCCTGTTCCCTCATATTGTAAAGGCCTAAGCATGTCCACTAAAGATGAAACATCGGTGTTGTATTATTTACGCAAACTGAAGGGTTTGACTCAAAGATTAAGGAAGCGTGTCAAAAATCAAGGAAAAACCATATTAAAGTTGAAGAGGAAGCTTTATGATCGTTATGGTTCAGACTTTGATGATTCTAACTCCGATAATTCCGACTTAAGTGACTCTAGTAGTGATGATTCAAGTTCAGAAGAAGAAGAACAACAAGAAGATATCCCTCATACCGATAATGTAGTTTTTATTATTGATTTTTGTTATGGATTACTATTTTGATTTATTACTAAGAACGTGTTGATATAATGCTAATATCCCCCTGTTTGGTGTAGGCTCATAATGCTTTAGCCCATGATCCTCCTTTGAAACAATCAACAAATTAGCTATGGAATTTCCATTTAAGCCTCTAAGGTAAGATGATTTCACTCATTGTGCCATCCTTCATTATTTATATTTTGGAAGTACAATTATTTAGATTGTAATAATTGAAAGTATGATATAATGGCAAATTGAGATAATGGATGCATGCTTAGCATTGATTTGCTTCACCAATAGCTTCATGCTAGTTAGGTGTTGTGTTATATAGCAAATTTGAACCTTATCAACCTATTCTAAAGCTTTGTGACTTTAGAGTAGATACATCAAGAAATATTCATGTGTGATGAAACTTTAACTACCAATTTTCTTTTGCTTTTTAGATTTCGTGTTTATTATTGATTGTATGCAAATGACTATTACGTACCTCCCTCAAATTAATTTTGCTCTTTTTTATATGCAGATTATATTTTGAAGCATGTGCGAAACTGAAAGGAAGACTTAAAATGATAAATGGAGTTATTCTATTTTCATATAGAGTATATGTTAATTACTCAGCCATTTCATAATTAAATGTACTTTGAATTATTTAGAATGTTTTGAGTAGTCATTAGGACATCATTTTGTATTTTGAGATCTTATTGTCATTCGTATTTGATTATCATTAATGAAACTTTTTTATAATTCGTTATTCTTATTAATGACTTATGGTTCTTGAGTTTTTATAAGTTATTGTGAAAAAATTATTGGTATAATATAAGAAAAATTAGTTACTAAAAGGGCATATATGTATGGCATTCAATAAAACTTAAAAACTCTTACGACGCTTTTAATTAAAGTTTGCGATGTTATTTAAGTGCCCCAATAGGCACTTAATGCTATTGAAGTGCTCCAATATGCACTCAAAAGCGCCTCCGTTAACCTTACGACGCTTTTGACGTACTATACCAACGCTTTTTGAAAGCGCTGTAATAGGGGTTAGAGGCATAGGAAAAGTCAGCGCTTTTGAGAGCGTCGGTAAAGGGTGTAGCGGCGCTAAAAAGCGCCGCAATAGGCCAAAAATTAGCGTCGCAAAAGGCTATTTCCTTACTAGTGAATGTCTATATTTACGTCTTACCTTCTATCTTATTGTATCATTTACACGTTCATTCATTATTTATTTATCCAGAATGAATTGACCAACAACTTTATTATTCTTTTTGTTGTTGCATTTGAGAAATATACTCTTTATCTTATTAATCGTGATTTATTATGTATTAACTTGTATTCGAGACTAGACTAACTTGTAGAGTTGTAATTTTATATTAAAAATTTTAAACAATAAACTTTAGCTAAAAAATTGGTTTAATACTTTGTAATTTTTAATTCTTAAACTATTTTAGTAATATTTTCCAAAAGTTATTGCATGCATTCTACAAAAAAAGATAGTAAACAAATGTTGACAAAATAAAATCATGAGTAGTAGGCTTACCAACCCAAATCACCAAGGTGATATTATAAAACTATAATTAGTACCAAGTATAAAAAAGCTTTTTTGTGTGTATATTACTATTACTATTGATATACCAACATACATAGTATGAAGTTTAAGGATCCTTTTCTTTTCTTAAGAGGTTGTTCTAGGGTGTTTTTTACATGCTAAGGGTCGGTGAACCCAACTAGGTTTCGGGTGAATGATTTTACGTGCCCGATTTTTTACAACCCAACCTTCCTTTTTCGGTGAAAAGAAGAAAGGGATTCTCCCCCTAGTGCCCTACTATTTTTGCGCGTCAATAAGGATCGGCTACGCGGCTTGGGGTCAAGGAGTCACCACCAACATTTACGAGTTGTTTGGTCACCCTTAAGTTTGAATCCCAATATGAATCAAGTAAGTGTTTTTCGAACCAAGAAAAGGTTTCAAAATGAGTAACTTATTTCAATTTATGAATGTGTGCAAGCAATTAACATTGAAATAGAGAACAAATCATATTTAGTCCTAGGCAAACATGCAAAAACAAGGGCAAATTAAAGCACAGTCTAGATTTAGTGGGTTTGGCAAGTTATGAATTATGCACATAAATCTAGATTAGGTGATCACTTTATTAATTGTCCACAAGACTAAGGGTTCCTATGGCTGGTTGTCCAAATTTATCTTATTAGGCATGATTGTATTCCAATAGGTCTAGATTAATGCATAAGATAAAAGTGGTCATACACATTCATAGTATAGTAAGGATCATGAAATAAAGTGCATAATTGATAGTACGAAATTGAAAGAAAGCAAAAGATTTAATGTAAGTAATATACAAGGTATGATTTATGCATGATGATGATGATGAGTTGAAGATTTATTAATTAAATGAAGACTTAGGCCTAAAGAAACCCTTTTCCATGACATACTTCAACTAAGTGAAAAGGATCTAGTTCATGAATACTTATGTGTTTTAGTCTTAGAACTTTATTGACAAAAAGAGGTAAAAATAAGATCAAAATATGCTTTATGATGCTTGAATAAGAAATGAGCCTTAAGGATAACTCCTAAATGTACATTCAAGTACGATGTATACCTAGTGTTTGCTTATGAAAAGTGTCAAAGATTGATTGAGTCTAGAGAGAATGGAGATGTCCAAGTATCTTCATCATACACCAAAGAAAAATAAACTTGCATAATGTAGTTGGATTACAATAAATGAAATGCAAGGGGAAGGGGCCATTTGAGAGATTAAGTGGAGAGCAATCTATAAAAATGGTTCATTGAATATTGTGCTCAAAGTTAGGGTTTTGAGACTTAACCTAGTGAATTAGGAATTGCTCCTAACTCTTCACATCATAGGCAAAAGAGCCATAAATATGAAGACATTAGAGTTAATCACAGGAGAACATCACGGGTAATGTCTCTTTGGTTGATCAAGGCTCACAAAAGATTACATAAAACTTGAAATAAGTGTTCACATAGAAGGGATTTGCACCTTCCAAAATCATCACAAAGAAGTGTCTAATCTAAGGCTCTTGAGTGGATGAAAACCACTGAACAAAAGTTGAATGGAGTAGAAGTAGACCAAAAATAAAAGAGTAGATTTGAGAGGGGTCCACACTATTTATCATTGAGGAGAGTCCATTTGTTTGAGTCTTTCTTGAATATGTGGTGAAGGGGTAAGGTTTCCTTGCTTGATTGTGTCAAAATGTGCTTTGAATTATCCTTGGTAAGTATGAATGATATTTAAGAGGCTTTGATTGTATTTGTGAGTGTTGGATGCCTAGTCAGGGCATTAGCCGCCAACTTTAGGTATTAGACGCACACCGTGAGTGTTGGGCGCTCAGAAAATGAAAAAAGTTCGAATGAAACAAGAGCGATTTTGGGGTGGCGCACAAAGTTGAGCGTCATAAGCTATGACTGTGCGTTAGATGCCGCAATGACAACATATTAGATTCAGATTTAGTTCATGCGTTGGAACCAAGCCGAGCGTCAAATGCTGAGAGGGTGCTGAACACCTAATGCTAGCGTTGAACGCCTCTGTAGACACTAATTTTGATCTTATTCTATTAATAATTTATGGTGTCAATTCCTCTCACTTTGATTATATTAGTGAGCGAGACATTTTTATAATAACAATGAAAGGAGTACCACCATTTTAAAGTTTGTTGACCAACAAAAAAGAATAAATTATTTAATATTGTTAAACTACTAATACGACCCTATCAAAACTCGCAATAATATACTAGATAAATATGTCATTCTACGGTATGTTTTGTACTAAGCATTTTCTCTCTTTTTTTATCCCCTTGCAAATAAAAAAGGACATATGAAATAATAAGTATGAAACACCTCACATAGATTCTAATCTACCTTTCTTAATTTTTTAATTAAATGTATCCTTTGTTTTTAAAAAGTTAAATCTTCTCAATAAACAAACAAAAATGGATACCTAAAAAAAGAAAGTAATAATCTTTATTAATACCCAAGAGTTTAATATAACATACAAGAAAAATACAAATCATGTGTAACTTTTAACTAATTAAATACAACCATACTTAAGTATAACTAGCATCAACGACCATTAATAAAACCACCAACACCATTAGCAGCACCATGTATAGATTTAGCATATAAATATTTTCTTGAAATCAAAAATCTTAAGCTTGGTGGTGATTGTTTTAGAACATGGTGTTTGAAAAAATGGGGGAAAATGAACGGCTTTGAGTGAAGGTAAGAAAAAAAGAAGGAAAAAGATAAGGGTGTGAGGGAAAAGGATAAGGGAAATCCCCATTTATAAGGAAATTATCCAAATAATATAACTTAACTCTTAATAATATCGTCAAAAAAAGATTAGATAGTTATCTTCATAATTTATATGTGCACTTGCAAAAAAATTATTGACAAAATCGCTTACAATAATCCGGATTCAATAGTAAAATGGTTATGTTCTAGTTATACCTATAAAGTTTAAAATAAAATAAATGATTTGCTAATATATATATATATATATATATTAAATAATAACAGTAAAATAAAATAAAATAATAATAGTAATAGTAATATAATTATAAAAAACTTTTACCCAACTTGAGGTCCTACATTTCAATGGTCTTTAAAAAAAATGCAGAAAATAAATTTTATGAGTAACATTACCATGAAAATAAGGCTTTTCACTGTGCTAACTACAAAGCATATAATTATTTACTCATCTCATGCAAATTACAAATTTGTTTGTCGTTGTTATTAAAGTTGGGGGTTGAGGAGAAAGTTCTATTGACAAAAAAGCATCAATTAAAGTCAAAGTACTTATAAATCATGCTTTCATATTGAAAACAACATTTTTTAGTACCAAAATTTAGTACATCTCTCATGTTTATAGTAACATACTATTGAAAAAGGAGTTCTTGTCCCTCTCTTATGATCAGTTGGCTAATCTAATCATAAGCAAGACATGACAAAGTAAAATTATGTTCAAATCTACATGAAATTATGCCATTGTGAAAAGTTAACACAACCACTATTGTAAACTCGTAAACTCTGATTACACCTACCTTTAACTAATTTTTTCTTCCACTAAACCTTTTTACGGGTGATCGGAACAGCAAGTGGAAATTATCTAACATGGCATAAACAGTTCCATTTCCCACCTAAAAATTTACTTGGCTTTTCCTAATGTTCCAGAAATAACCAGCCAGTACCACCTTAGTATATTTTTGCAATAATTGGGTTGCAAATAATTGGGATGCAATGGGGTAGAGTAAGAGGGGACAAGACTAAGCATGGTAAGATAAAGGAAGCCTAACACTGAGCCGCGTCCCTCTTTTGGGCTCTTGCTCAAATTGGAAGGATCAAGGGAGATCTCGTTGTTGCATAGCTCAAGTCAGAGGAAGGATCCATCGGACGTTCAACAGGAAGTCATTGTATAATCTCGCGGGTCGGAAGGCGGCGGGGGAAGAAGGGGGACATTGGTCAAGATCTATCAGCAGCGAATTCCCCATACAGATAGAAGTGCCTATCAAAAAGATACTCCGAAGGCTTCAAGATCGAGGTCTCATTAGCCGAAGAAGACCCTAGCTAATCCACGTGGCCTGCTTGACGAACGTCAGCGATGGAGACATCGTAAATTGGTTCGTGGGCATTGCGTTGAAATGCAAGTCAGGAGAGCTCTCAGAAGGTTAGGAAGGACAGGGCAAGCTTGCTGACCCTTCCTTTTGCTTTCAATCTGTCTAAAAGAAATGAGATTCAAAGAAAGACTAAGCGAGATCTCGAGAAGTGGTGTCTGGAGCTTCTTGATCGGCTTTATCCTTATGAGTATAACGAAAAGCTTATAGACTATTAGACTTCTTGAACTGAATGAGTTGAATTATGAAAATATTTAACACCAAAAATTATTTTAAAAAAGAATAACCTGTTCATGGCCGTCAATTGTAGGTCATAATTGGGGGAGGCTTAGCGTTTGCAAATAGTGGTTAAATGTTGGTTTATTAAAAAATAAACAAAAGGTTGGATTAATATCCGCAAATCGGGCAAAGGTTAGATTAATGCGGTCAATTGACCCTTATTATTATAGGATGCAAAACCTTTATAATAATATTATGAGGTACGAAGTACACTATTTCTTATCTTGCTTTAATCCTTTTAATCGATAAATCTAAGCCAACAAATTAATACCTTATGTATTTATGTCAATCATGCCTTTAATTTTAACAAGGATCATTTCCATCCACATGTACATAAAATATCTATCTAAAATGAATGAAATCCTAGCCAAAATTATGTCATCTTAGGCTTTATACCATGTCCCACGGGTAGGTAAGGTGATGTGAAATGTCAACATAATCATGTTGCACCCTACAATAGCTTTTTCTGTAATTTAAGTGGTATCATGCTTGTGCAACTCAACAGGACCAATTTGTAAAAGATAGCAGAGTTAAAAGAAAATGATCCATTGAAAAATATGGGGACCAGTAAACCAGCCGAGCACATATGAATTACTATCTTACCAGAGTTCGGAAACTCCTGTGCTAGTGCCTTTTTTTCAGAAATTAATTTTTTTTATAGTATGATTCAACCAATGCAGTGAGTACACAAGAGTTTGACAACTCTTGTGCTATTGTTTTTCTTTTCAGAAATCCTTGTTTCAAATGAGAAGATGTGAAGGAAAGTAGTGATAGCTACAATTATTTTTTACTTTACAAAAATCTTCCCTGGCTAACTCTATAAATACATAAGGTTGTGAGACCAAAGGAAAAAAGGAGGAAAAAAGATAGGAGAATACTCTCAAAATTTTCTACGCATTAAGGAAAGAATTTCTAAAAAAAATCAAATAAGGTTAATCAAAGTTTTTAATATTTCTCATAAAACTGAAATATAAAAAAAGGATTTACTTATATTTTAGCTTTATAACTTTCTCATTATTTCAAAAAAAAAAAATTTTGGTTGGATGAAAAAGATTTATCATCAATCACCCTTGCAAAGGAGAAAAAATCATTCATAAGATAGCTACTTCTAGTTCAAGGTATGATTCTCAATCTCTAGTTTACAAATATTCATTTGTCTCCATGAAGTACAAATGGAATAATCAAGAATTAGGTACTTATTAGCCATAATTTTCGGGTTATTCCACGTGAGAAAATCGACCCTATTGGAGAGATTTTAGGAATCGGAGAGGTTTAAGAATTATATTTTGGTATGTTTGCACTTTTCTTTATTAGTTTTTTTTTATAATGAGTTTCATAATAAGTTGGTTAATATAAGAAAATCATAAAATTCATAAAAATCAATATTTAATCATCGATACTCTAACTAAATTATAAAATTGATAAAATAAGCTTTGTTTATTTAACTTAATAAAATATCTTAGCTGAGTATCCTTAGACACTTCCATCATTAACGTATAAAATTAAATCATGGCTATCCATTATTAAGAATGCATAAGATCAATCCTAAGGGTTTCTAAAATGAATAAAATCAATTCTACAGTTCTCGTGCATTTATCCTCATTGGGGAAAATTGTTGTGAAGTAGTATGTTAATGAAATGAAAGATATGTCATGTAACTTTAATACTTTTTCTTTTAAATGATAGAATGATGATTTTATTTCTTAAATCAAAACTCTATCAAAGTAAATATACCCACCATGTTTCCTTTTACAAATTCCCTTAATTATTTTTAAATTGTTAGTAATAGATCTCCAAATAGTCATATGTAGTACTCCCATGATGTGACTTTATTATTACAAAATATTGACATACTTTATTAAGGTCCTAAAAGGTTTTATGGTATATTGATGCACATGATCCATGTAAGTTTATATATCACCCAACTTTGCCAAATGTAATTTATTTTAAAATTAATGAGTGTAAAAAATGAATGAAATATTAATCTTCGCTTATGGAGTTTTAGTTTCTAATAGGAACTAAGAAGTCATAAAGCACCCATAACCTACGTAAATCTATAGCAATTTTGGTAAGTCATGCAAGCTTTCACAAGCTTCTGTCAAAATATAATGGAAAATACACTAGTTCTTTTGTACACTCCATAATATATACGTTGACTATACAGTACAACCACAATACATAGTATACGTACTCATGCATTCATTATTACGTAGGCTCTTTTAAGAAGTTTGCTATATATCGTACATAAGCGGTCTAATAAGAATTTTAACATTATATTTGAAATTCTGGTTTAAAATACAATATACATTATATTTCAAGTTTAATAAAATGAGGTTTATAAAAGATATATATATATATATATATATATATATATATATATCCCTTTCCAAGAAGAATGAATAATCAATTATACGCATGTTGAGTGCTTAAAATTAAGTCATAAAGTGTGGGCGTCCTAAGTTTTAAATTCTGGGTCAAGATCGGTAATTCGCTTATAAAGGTTGAAAGATTAATTTTCCTCCATGAAAATTTACAACCATAAAATTTCAGAAGATAAATTAATAATAATTAAAGATATCGCAAATTATCACCTTGGAGACAAGGCCTTACAAATATCATATTTCAATTGGCCAATGATACTAAGCTTATCAATCTACGAGTTCTTCTTTTGAGTGTAATCATCCACAAATTAAGGTTATTAAGTGATAATTCCAAACATCATTCTAATCCTTGTAAAGTCGTCAATTGAGACACAATTTACCAAAAAAGGGGTCTTTTTCAAAAGACTATTGTGGTTATTGCTAATAGACAATTACCTTATTTTGATTGAGATTGTTAAGTGAATGATTTCAAATATCATTATAATCCTGGTAAACTCATCAATTGAAACATAATTTTTTTATTGATATTGAAACTAAGGTAATTACCTCATTTCAATTGGATAGCTTTAACCTTATGGGTGAACTCCTTCCCTTACATATTTTGAGATCAATAATGCTCTACTCCTTTATCAACACTGGATCACAGTATAATTGGCTATTTTGAGATATGATATTCAGTCGAACTACTATGGTTTTAATCCTTGAGTGGATTCAAAATCCCACGATGATCGGTATGTAGTGCAACTTCAGTGTTTAAACCTACTACACATCAATAGCAATGTATGATTTAGGTATAATAAACTCATACGCTTGATGTATTTGACAAATTGTCCTTATTCAAATAAAAATAAGGTGGCGACTTTACGTAAAAAAAATGGTCATGCAAGATTAAATTGAGGGACTCTATCGATTAATCGTTAATTGATCGTGAACCAGGTCCAACAGTTTGGCGACTCCATTGGGGATTTTTTTTTAAAAAAGAAACAATATTAGAAGTCTAAACCCGAAAATATATTGTCATTAATAACATAAGTTAAGTTGATTATGGCTATCCTATTTGTTTTACTATTTTATGGCATATCAATGTGAAAGTCTATGTGTGTATGTGAATGTTTATGTGAAAATAATCCACACATTTGCACAAGCTTGAACCTCTTTTTAAAATCGACACATCTACCAATTGGAAAATTTGGGTTTAGATAATAAAATATAATGAATTAAGAATGTAAAATCTGCATTAGTGCGCTATTACAATCGACTCTGTTAGAAGTGTTTAACTCCGCAAGGGGAACTTAACCACATGATTTCCTTATTTGAATATCCTTTTAGTTAGGGCACATAAATTGAATGCTTGCTTGATTAATAATTCATGCATAATTTGTCTCATCATTTTGTGTCTTTTTAGTAAATGTTCCACTTACCATTTTTAAAAAAAAAGAGAAAGCTAAAGCATCTAAATTTTATAAATAATTATACCCTTCATCCATGTAGTAATGATGTAATAACCAAGTAAAATAATAATGTATATAAAAAATAGCAAACGTATAAATGAATTCTTATTGGTTTAAGTAAAAAAAAAAAACGAATTTCCTACAACTTAACGCCAATGTATATCCACCACTACTTACCAATTTTTTTTTAAAAAAATTAATTAATATCATCTACCTTTTCTACTTCTATTTTAACTATCATTTGACAATTTATTTTTCTAGTTCAAGGCACTTGTACTTATTCGATATGGATAGCTTTCAAGAAAATAAATCTTGTAAATTCTCCTTACCCGAGTCGAAAGATGGAAGTAATATAGTATCATTGTGGGATTTTCTGTCAAAATCCCAAATGGACCTTGAAGCCTTCTTTGATCACCTTAAAAGATCTACAATAGATGTTATGACTTCAGTTGAAAACCTAATGGACATATTTGGTTTTGACCATTAATGCCTCAGAGATGAATTAGTTAGAAGAGGTTTCCAAGAAAAAGCATTCGACTATATATTGATTTGTAAAAATAGTACATTAAATCATGCATTGTTAAATGAAGAAGGTTCGTTTAATGTGTGTCCCTACCATATGTTCAATAAATGGGGATATGAACGAGAAAAATTAGAGCCCATGATAGAAAGAGACCTTAACAGCGGATACTTCATATACGAGAATGTATGGGGAGAGTTTATCACTAGGCATATGTTTTAAAACCAAATTTATTATCCATAATGTCCCAGTACGTTATGACACAATTCTTGGTCAGCTATGGTTCTACAAGGTTCATGGTATCTTGATTGACTAGTCTCCAAGCCTACCTTTTTCATCATGTGATTTGTTGATCCTTCAAAAGGATACTGAAAATTTAACCTTGAAGTCTAAAATACCCAAAAAGGAGCAAGCATTTCCCAAAATATCCCTTCAAAAGCATTCGTTCGAATGAGTTCCATTCGGCATTCCTAGTGACAAAGGGTCAAATGTTCTGAAGTCTGTCATCCATTCGACCAAATCTGTCTCAGATTCGGTCGAATCTGCAACCATTCGGCCGAATGAGTCTCAGATTCGGTCGAATCTGAGACCATTCATTCCTCTTTTTCACTTCTCTCTTTTCTGAACTCCGTGGGATCTTTATGAGTGACTTCAAACATCTGCCCAAGCTATAATACGTGTGTCAAAGGCTCGAATGCATCGTATTTCACCTTGAAATCATTAAAAGTACCTGAAATGAACTTAAGACAACTCGAAAACAAGATCAAGGTAAAATCAAGCATAATATGCATAAAGCCAATACAAAACTACGAGACTTGATACTAAAACGAGGCAATAAATTTGCTCTAAAACGAGCACATCAACTTCCCCCAAGCTAAACCGTTGCTAGTTCTTAGCAAACGAAATAGGAAGGTGAAGTTATAGCTTAAGGCAAAATGAATGAAGAAATGAATGAAGAGACGAATGAAGAATATGGGAAGTGAAAATCAAGTCAATGCAAGCCGTGCATGTGCAAAACTCTTCCCTAGCCATGGGTGTGTAGGTACAATGGAATTTAGAAAGCATAATCAACGTTTTACACCTACTCGGGATCACCAAGCAAGTTACATCATAGTTCATTCCGCCCACTACCTACTGATGTGCTCATTTTAGAGCACGTTTATTACCTCATTTTTGTGTCAAGTCTCGCAATTTTGTATTGTTTTTATGCATATTGTGCTTGATTTTACCTTGATCTTGTTTTCGAGTTGTCTTAAGTTCATTTCAGGTACTTTTGATGATTTCAAGGTGAAATACAATGCATTCGAGCCTTTGACACACGTATCATAGCTTGGGCAGATGTTTGAAGTCACTCATAAAGATCCCACATAGTTCAGAAAAGAGAGAAGTGAAAAAGAGGAATAAATGGTCTCAGATTCGACCAAATCTGAGACTTATTTGGCAGAATGGTTACAGATTCGACCGAATCTGAGACAGATTCGGTCGAATGGATGACAGACTTCAGAAAATTTGACCCTTTGTCATTGGGAATGCCGAATGGAACTTATTCGGGCGAATGAGCTTCCATTTGGCCAAATCAGCATCTTCATTCGGGCGAATGCTGGACAGGGATTGATACCTCAAAGCCTCTAAAATGAGCGAATGGAAGACCATTCGGGCGAATGGGGTTGTACTCGACCAAATGAGACTTATATTCGGGTGAATGACAGTGTTTTCCTTCAGATCAACTACTTCTTTTTAGGGACGACTCCTTTGCATTTTAGGGTTTTTCGTAGGCTTTTCTTGTTTTGTTATAAATACCCCCTTCCTCTGATGAGAGGAGGGAGAGCTAGGTTTGATACTTTTATGCACTTTTAGATTTCTTTAGCCTCCAAATTCTTTTAGTTTCAGTTTTCGGTTTTTAGTTTCCTCAACGCTTTGTAGTTCGAATTCTTTTCGTGGATATCAAATTGAAGCTTTTGTGAGTTTAATCTCTTCCTTTACTCTTAATTAATTGCTTTACTTCATTTCATGTCTAGTTCTATATTTGTCGGTTATTAGCATAATTTCTGATTTTGTTTTCATTCTCGTGATTTCATTCCATGTTAGTTTCTTTGGCATCGTTGAATATCTTTATGTTTTTAAGCATGAATATGTGTGAGTAATCCCTTTAGGGGTTTTGATTGGTGAAACCCTAGGAAAGCTATGATCTTTATTGCTTAGGGTTGTAGACATGATGATAATAAATAGTTTCAGAGTCTGATGCGAATCTTGTCCTGCCACTCCTTTGGAGACATAGGGCAATTATAGGTCGTTCGTTGTGATTTATGGAATCACCAACTTCCTCTCGTATTCTTGGATGTCCATGCTAGTTATTATCAGATTTTCTCTAATCTATCATGTTCGGTTTTGGAAGCTTCATTCCTAGGGTGAATCCAATCTTGCCCCCGTTTTTCTCTACTTGCTTTATTTCGTGATTTATCGTCATCCATCTTCTGGTTATTAGTTTTAATTGAATTTCCAACTCCAAATAGCCCGGTTGTGTTAAAAGTTAAAGTCTTGATATGCCTTGTCTTCGTGGTTCGACCCCCTACTCCACTATACTCGTATAGTTTGTAGGTTGGAATAAATATTGTTTGCATAACCTGTCTTTTAGTTAACGACCTAAAAAACCGGTTATCACCTACCGAGGTCACAAGTCTACGCTCCCAAGGTTATTTCCCAAGAGGTATGGGAAATTTCCATAGCGCTCATGTGTTTATAGGGTATTTGTTTCGCTTGAAATCATCCGAATGAAGATGAGTCGGGAATTAAACACCTAAACAGGGAGAAATCTCGTAAATCATGTCTTATCTACTCTCTAGCACTGATCTTACTAATCAGGTTAGGTCGAACATGTTTGGAAAGGGTTGTAATGTAGGCTCGGATCGAGGTATGGTAGAATTTGGGAATGTTGAGTTGAAATTGAGGATAATAAGTGATCTAAGGAAGTAAAACCGAGGAAGACTACGCCTTCCTACAACCATGCCAATCCTAAAATTCCCAATAATGGACTCTCGTACACTATGTCAACTTTATTCTTGAACTTTTCTCTATTTTCTTTTCTTTTTCTCTTTTTTTTTCTTTTTCTTTCTTTTTCCTTTTTTTTTCTTTTTTGTGCTTTTCAAGCTTTTTCTGAACTTTCTATGTGCATACTTCTTTTAAATGCACTAAGACTAGTGTACGTAGTCAAATCATCCAATGATCATTTCCCTAAACCGAAATCCTATATTACAATGCTACAAATATCAACTTCACTATGATCACATGACTATCCTCTAGGTAAAAAGAGGGAACATTTGGTTCATGTGGAGTTAGGTAGCGTGGCTACAAAAGAAGCTAAAGGCACAAATTTGGCTCAACCTAGAGTAAATTAATTTTCATGGTAGGCACTTTGGCTATGTAGCTTTAACTACAAACGTGTTAATATCCCTAACCTTTAGAAAAGTAGACTATGCTGGAGGAGAACAGACACAATTCTTAAGATTCCCTGACTAACACTCAACAATATAGGACTCGTAATAAAGTCCTAAAAGGCTCAATCCTCACTAGGTTAGTCGAAATGCACCTCAATAGGTAGTCATCCAAACCACATACCAAGCAAGCTCAGATCCCCAAGTAAGTGAAAAACCGTCGAGAAACTAAGACCCAAAACAGGCACAGGGCTAGGGGAATATGAGTTTGCATAAAATCAATGTAAAGTGCACAACAGAAGCTTGTATGTTTGTTTGGAACATATGATGGAAAAGGGGGGCACATGATGCAAAGAAGGGGAAAACAAATATAAATATAACTAAATACATAAATTTGGATTTTCAAGTGAGCAATCATACCAGTACGTGGGTGCAGAGGCATGTAGAGCTTATTATATAAACACTTGAAAACAACACCAAAAAGCAAAGCGCAAAACACAAAATAACACCTAGAAATAGACACAAAACGCGAAACAACGCAACACTACACAACACTAAACTGACAGCCAAGACCAAAGGACACGCGAAAGAATAAGTAGTGGACTATGGATACCCCCAAGCTAGGGTGAAGCCGTCCTCGGTGCTAAGGGAGGCCGTTAGGTCTACCACTACTCATCCCCCATAAATTTCTCATCATCCCCCTGGTCATCCTCCTCATTAAGCTCCTCCTCCCCACCCGTGTAATCCATCCCATAGTCATCCGAGGCTCTTCTAGGAGCCGGTGGGGTAAAGTTATTAAACCTACGCCTACCCACCCGCAACTGGTCAAACCCATGACTTAGTGATATCTCGTTATAGTTGTCATGGTAAGGGTACCATGAAGGGGTGGCCATGCTTTTGCCGACCATGTGGGAGCGATAGGCCATATCATACCATGGGTAGTTCGCCCGCTCGAAGTTTTGCTCAAGGTGTTCGAGCCGGGCGGTGTGGTGGGCTTGGGTGGTGAGGACCTGATCAAGCATTCTCTCTATGCGTCCTAGGGAAGATATAATATCGAATTCAGACTCATCGTCTGAATCATCATGGTCTGGTAAGACCGAGGTGGAGGCACCAGGTTTGTCACACATAGAAAGAGTGTGAGGGCGGGGAGGTGGTACAAGTGGGGGCTCGACAACGTATCTTGGCACATCGCCTTATAAGAGATATGAGGCCCCAAACTGGACTAAGGGAGGTAAATAAGGACAAGGAAGGGGGATGGTGTGGTCTTTCAAGTACCCCCATCGCATGGGGTTAGCAAAAATAAAACCAGCCCGCACGAGGCATTGCTCGTGAAGGGTAATGAAACTGGCATATCGTTCATCGAATTCCACAGGATTCATAACATTCAAAAATTCAGCTATGCAGAATACGTGTCCCCCTAGACATAAATTAGTGGTTGCATTCAAGGTGGCTGTGTTGTTTAGAAACTTCCAAAGCATCATTGGTAGGCTTAGTGCAGTGTCTTCGTGTGGTGCAAGGTAACGGTGCAAGATGTGCACTTCGTGTGTTCGTACTAGGTCAGGGCTAGGGGAAGGGAACAAAGTCTCCCTAGAAAATTTAAAGAACATGCGCAAAACGGGGTATTGCACATCAGAAGCATATATGTTTCTATTCGGATAAATAAGTCGGCCAACAATTTTAGGCCATAACTCGGAAACCCGAGAGTTTTCCGGTTGTTCATCCGAAATAGGCTCGTTATGGAAACCAAACACGGTGCAAAATGCAGCATAATCAAGAAAATAGGTTATATTCCTTAGCCTAAAAGACAAATGCAACCTACCATCCCGTTGACACGGGGTTAGGGAATAAAGAAACTCATAAGTTAAGAGCTTATGAGTCAAGTGCCATATGTTTATCCAGTTCTCTAACCCATATGCAGTTAATAGTGCAACAAATTGCTCGTATATACCCATTTGTTGCAAAATTGAAAGGTCTAAACAACGAGTGGAGTTGATTTTTCGTACTTTAAGCCTTTGGAAACGTTCATATTGCTCCAAAGATACGAAAATTACCGTTGGATGGTCCTCATCGAACCATAGTTATTGGACAAGAAGTCTTTGATGGCCCTCCGGTTATTGAGAACCATTTTGTTGAGCTTCCCGTGCCGCACCCGAAGAGGTACCTTCTCCATGCTTTTTTGACCTCTTGAAGGGGTTCCTTAAGGTTCTCCTTGGACCCATAGTAATTGATGATTGGGAAGGAAGTACAGGAGATTAAGAGAGCAAGAGTGTGAGGGAAGACGGCCGAGTTTGAGGAGTAAGAAATTTTCTGTGCGAATTTACGTGGAAAAAGCTGATATTTATAGAATTGGCTTCCATTCGGTCGAATGGACCTCCATTCGCCTGAATGGGTTCCCTGTTCGGTCGAATGGTTGTGCGCTGCGAAGAATTCTTCACTCCCATTCGACCGAATCCAATATACATTCGGTCGAATGGAATATCATTCGACCGAATGTTATGTTCATTCGGGGTTACCAGCAGCTACGAAAGTTTCCTCTGTAGATCTATTTAACCAAATGGAACTCTCCATTTGGTCGAATGAGATCTATTAGGCCGAATAGATCTCTTCATTCGGTATTTTCAGAGACCTCTCCAAATTTGATTAACCGCATTCTTGATGGTCATTCGGCCGAATGGAGTGCGATTTTGCACTTCCTTTGCTTTGAGTAATCAAAACACTTGCCTTCTCAAAATCAATCAAGGTACTATGATTTAGTTTAATGAAAATCCAAATGAACCGGGTTACCTCCCATAAGTACTTTGATTAATGTCGTTTAGCTCGACGTAGCTCGCTATAAGTTTAAATAGAAAAAGAAAACGAAGGAATTATACTGGCCATAGGAGTGGACTCACTCCTAGCATCTCCATCACCTCCGGCGTGGGGAGTCAAGACAATCCACTGAGCATCAGTGACAGAAGTAAGTAAGGTCGAACCAGGGTCATCCAAAGGAGGGCCAGAATGCGGGGCTCCCCCAAGCCAGAGTGGAGCCCTCGTTCTCTTTTTGGATATTTTTCTTTTCTTAGCCCTCTTCCTTTTTTTGGCTGGCTCGTTGGTACCTTCAGATTTCTCACAAATATCCTACATCACAACGAATTCCTTCTCGACCTTAAAAATAACACCCTTCGTTGTCACTTCCTCCTCTGTTACCTCAACAGACACCGGGGTAGCAAAAACATCACACCCCTCAACCTTTTCTTTAACTATGCCATCAAAAACATCAAAGGAATAAATTTTCTCGATCATGGGTTCCTTGAAAGACTTAGAAAAGGCAAACACAACCTTCTCTTGGGCTACCCTCACAGTTATAGTCTCTGATTCACAGTCGATCAGGGCACCCAATGTCTTCAATGCATCCCTCCCTAAGATGAGGGGGGGTATAAGGATCCTCAACCATATCAAGCACCCCAAAGTCACATGGAACCACAATGTTCCCAACTTGGATCGGAAGGTCCTCAAATTCCCCACATGGTACCTTTATACTACGGTCGACATGTTGGATGGTTTTCTTTGATGGCTTGAGGTCGAAAGTTAGTTGTTTGGTGATGGACATCGGCATTAGGCTAATGGAGGCCCCAAGGTCAGCAAGTGCTCCCTTAGAATTGAGTTTTCCAAGGGTGACTGGGAGCATAAAGGGTCCTCTAGATTTTTCTTTCTTTGCCCACGTGCCCTGAATGATGGCACTTACCTGCTCTGGCAAACTAATCACTTTGCCCTAGACATTCGGGCGAATGGGGATGTATTCAACCGAATGGACCTTTCATTCGGGTGAATGACAGTGTTTTTCTCCGGATCAACTACTTCTTTTTAGGGCCGACTTATATGCATTTTAGGGTGTTCATAGGTTTTTCTTATTTTGTTATAAATACCCCTTCCTCTGATGAGAGGAGGGGGAGCTAGGTTTTATACTTTTATGCACTTGTAGTTTTCTTTAGCCTCCAAATTCTTTTAGTTTTAGCTTTCGGTTTTCAGTTTTCTCAATACTTTGTCGTTTGAATTTAGATCGTGGATAATATATTAAAGCTTTTGTAAGTTTTAATCTATTTCTTTGCTCTTAATTCATTCGTTCATTTCGTTGCATGTTTAGTTTTATGTTTATCGTTTATTAGCATAATTTCTGAATTGTTTCCATTCTCGTGATTTCATTCCATGTTTGTTTCTTTTGCATCGTTGAATATCTTTATGTTTCTAAGCATGAATATGTGTGAGTAATTCCTTTAGGGGTTTTGATTGGTGAAACCCTAGGAAAGCTATGATCTTTATTGCTTAAGGTTGTAGAAACGATGATAATAAATAGTTTCGGAATCCAATGCGAATCTTTATCCTGCCACTCCTTTGGAGACATAGGGCAATTATAGGTCGTTCGTTGTGATTTATGGAATCACCAACTTCCTCTCGTATTCTTGGATGTCCATGCTAGTTATTATCAGATTTTTCTCTAATCTATCATGTTTGGTTTTGAAAGCTTCATTCCTAGGGTGAATCCAATCTTGTCCCCATTTTTCTCCATTTGACTTACTGTTTAATTCTTCATGATTTACATTCTCGTTGTTAGCTTAGTTGATTTTCAAATCCAAGTAGTCCGGTTATGTTAAGAGTTAGAGTCTTAATATACTTTGTCCTCGTGATTCGACCCCCTACTCCACTATACTCGTATAGTTCATAGGTTGGAATAAATTTGTTTGCATAACTTGTGTTTTAGTTAACAACCTAAAATACCGGTTATCAATCATGTATTAAGAGGAATCTTTGATATTGAAGTTAGAAGAGAATTTGACCCCACTAAGTTTATTATACCAACAGTTGAGCACGAAGACAATAATGAAACTCAAATTTGATCCTTTAGGGATGCTTATACCCCTTCAATTGTTGCAAATTTAGATTCCTTTCCCACTAATGGCTATGATGTTTGATAGCTCATCATTTAGTCTATCATCTCTACATTCCTTACCAGATTTTTATGATTTTAAAAATTTATGGATGGATTTTTCGGCTACAATCAAATACTCATGGAAATGGCCGATATGCTAAAGACTTCATTCATCACTCCATGGGGAACATTTTGATATAAAGAAATGTCATTTGGTTTGAAAATACGGGAGCAACATATCAGCGGGCTGCTATAATGATCTTACATGACCTCATTCATGATACAGTTGAAGTGTATGTAGATGCATGATTGTCAAAAGTCACGACCGAGGGAGTCACACATAAGCTTTGAAATCACTTTTTGACAGGATAAAAAAATATAATTTGAGATTGAACCCTAAAAAATGTGTATTCGGAGTGACTTCAGGAAAACTTTTGGGATTCGTTGTTAGTCAAGATGGCATACAAGTATACTTAGACAAGGTCAAACCTTTTCAAGAACTACCTCCTCCAAAAATAAAGAAGGAGATTCAAGGCTTCCTTGGTAGAATTCAATACATGAGTAGATTCATATCATAACTCACAACCTGATGCAAACAATTATTTAGATTATTGAAGAAGAATACTTCCAAGAGCCAGGATGAAGAATACCAAGCTCTATTTGATGTAATGAAGGAATAACTTTTGAATCCTCTGGTTTTAATGCCACATATACCCGGATAACCCTTATTATTATATCTCACAATTATCAAAATAGCGATAGGAGCTCTTCTTGCCCAATACCAAGAGGGTACTAGGAAGGAAGTAGCCATACACTACGTCACTAAGAAATTTTTAGAGTATGAGACCAGGTACTAGCCATTAGAGAGAGCATGCATTGCCCTCATCTATGCTACTAAAAAGCTTTAACATTACTGCAAGCTCATACGATGCACCTTATTTCAAGGTTGGATCCTATAAATTATATCTTTGAGAAGCCAATATTAAGAAAAAGATTAGGAAGATGGCATGCCATATTTTTCAAGTTTGACATCCAATGTGTTAGTAAAAAATAGATCAAAGGAAGAACCATATCCGAAGCACTGGCAAATGGACTTTATCGGGGGACGAGGTCGATGCTAATCTTCTAGATGAGAATATTTTTAATCTTGATGTATTACAATGGAAAAAGTATTTTGATGGTGCTTCTAATAGAAGGGGAAATAGAGCTGGAGTACTCATTGACCCACATCGAGCTCACATACCTTTTGCAGTAAAACTAAGATTTTTATCTACAAATAATACAATCGAACATGAAGCTTGTATTTATGGCATAAAGGCAGCAATTGTCACGTCTCATTGTGTTTGGAGATTCAAATCTCATTATATCCCAGAAAATTGGAGCATGGAAAGTTTGAGATGAAAGACTTTTAATGTACATTGAGTATCTTCAACAATTTATGCCTTATTTTGGAGAAATCAACTTTAGACATCTTCCCTGGGAACAAAATAGCTTCCCCGATGCTCTAGTAAATTTGGTTGTCAATTTGACATGGGATGATAATGTGAAGGTCCAAATAGTTACCATTGAATAGAGAAGATTGCCAGTAATCCAATTCGAGCAAATGATCGCTTCATGTAACTCAATTGGATGATGAAGATGCCTAGTATGCTGACCTAAAAAATTTCCTCCTCCCTAAAAAATACCCAATAGGTAGCCACATGAAAGATCAATTGGCTATTAGAAGATTTGCAGCTCACTTCATAATACTAAAACACTAGCTGTAGCATAAGGGTTTTGAATGAAGTCCATAAAGGAGAATGTGGACCTCATATGAATGGGAGAATGCTCGCCTTGAAAATTCTTCGAGCAGGGTACTATTGGACAACGTTGGAAAGTGATTGTGTCCATTTGAACTTGCAAAAGTTTCAAATCTTTGTGAATCTCAACCACTTGCCACCTATTTCACTACAAAACCTTTCACCATGGCAATTTTTTTAGTTTGGGAATTGACATAAATGGATAATTCACCCTAAGGCTTGAAATGGGCCCTAATATATTCTCTTTGTGATTAATTACTTTTTAAAATGGGTGGAAGTAGCATTATATACAAAACTAGGGGTAAAACAAGTTTTTAAATTTGTGATCAATAATGTCATATGTCAATATGGAGTGCTATTGAGATTGTTTTAGATAATGGATCCCAATTCAAGGGTCATCTCAAAGAAACTCTCAAGAAATACAAGGTTCGACATCATCAATCATCCCTTACTGCCCTTAAACTAATGGAGTAGTTGAAGTAGCCAATAAATCATCCTATTGCCAAAATGACGGAGAAGACTCGAAGCGATTCGGAGGTTTAAAGGGCACTCGTACTCCTAAGCGATTTGGAGGTTTAAAGGGCTTGTTGATTGTTGCCAAAATCAACTGTGATTCCTACAAAAGTGAGTTAGATTTTATTATTTTCCTTATTTAGTGTTATTAGTGTTTGATGTCTTCCATCCTTTATCCTAGAGTCTTGCTCAAGGACGAGCAAGAGCCAAGCTTGGGGGAATTCGGTGAGTGACATTTATGTCACTCATTTGCATCTTTCTAGTAGAGTTTCATACTATTTTTGGTCTAATTTATTCCCGTTTTGTCTCTTTTTGCATCACTTTATGCATACTCTAGGCTTAAGAGCATTCTTCGTGTTTTTGTCCTATTTTCCATGATTTCCCGTTAACTTTTCTACTTTTATACGTCTTTTCTTGGCTTGATGTAGGTATCTAGTGAGCTTGAGCACGAGAACTAAGGAATCAAGATGCATAGTAGAAGAGCCGAGAAGAGAAGCCAAGAGGTTGCTTAAGAATTAAACCAAAGGGCCTCTCGTGAAAAAAAAGGTCTAAGCAGTTGCTCAGAAAAATCCTAAGCGGCCACTTAGTTTAATGAAAGTTGACAGACATAGAATCACGAGCGGACGTCGAGCGGTTTCCAAGAGGTTGTTTTATGGCTTGAGCGGATGCTCATGGTTGAACTGAACGGCCGCTCAATTCACCAAAACTCTAGATGCTAGCCTTATGAGCGAGTGCTTGACCCTGAACAGAGTGCCTGCTCAGCTCTATTTTTGCAATTTTGGGATCTATTCTAACTCTTCTACGGGAAAGAAAGATGCACAAAAAGGCATGATGCAATTAGAGAATAGAATAGCATAGTTTTAAACCTAGAGAGTATAACTTAGGTTTCCTTATTTTCATTCTAAAAAACTCTTAGATTATTGGTAGATTTATTATCAGTTTTTGCTATTTTCAACGAATTTGCGACCAACACTTGTCAGACATCGATTCTCTATCAATATATCAGTATTTCTTTACTTCGTCTTGCTTTATATTTCATAGTTTTAATTTATTTTTTGTTGTTGTTAGTTTATGTTTGTCCATTTTTAGTTTTTTCGCATAGTTTTGTTCATCATTATTCATGAATTTGCTAGTCTGTCTCGTTATTTCAATATAGGGATGTTTTCTAGTATTAGTCATGAGTAGTTATATTAGTTAAGGGATAAGGTTAAAACCCTATCCTGAGCATGGATGATGTTAAAAATATGGAGTTGGTTTATTAATGATTAATGTGTGATTTGATGTTGGGTTTTGGTTGGTGTCTAGATTGGCCATATAGATTTCTTCCATTTGCACTACTACGTCGAAGACATTGAGAAATGTAGATTTAGATAGTGACACGATGTTAAATGTTGTTGACTTGCAATCTATTGGTTGTTGATTTGAATCTATTGTATTTCTTGGATTCTTTATAATACGATTAGGCGATAAATCCCAATTGTAATGCTCCTTCCTTAAAGATGCCCGAGAGCTTTGTTCCTAGTTTAAACCCCTTTCTTGCAACATGATTAGGTTTGATTCATAGGTCGATAGTGAGTTAGTGAACCTCATATTATATCATTTTGAGTCCAATTCCTAGTTTTAGGTCATTTGTATTAGGAATTGGTGATGAATCTTGAACCCCTAGTGCTTTTATCTTTATAGAAAAAATCATTTAGAACCTTGATTTAGCTTTTAGTTAGATTTAAACCTAATCCTTGCTTTAGTTTGAGCTAGCTTGTAGTTGTACTGCTAGAATTCGGTAACTTTATTAGAATTCTTTTCATGTGGATTCGACCCTTACTTACCCCATTACTTGTAATAGGTTAAGTCAAAGTTTTGTTGATAGTAGGTATCGTGGCGATCGATATCTAACCCTATTATTTTTAAAAAACTAAATCTTCTCAATAAACAAACAAAAATGGATACCCAAAAAAAAAGGAAGTAATAATCTTTATTAACACACATGAGTTTATTACAACATACAAGAAAAATACAAATCATGTGTAACTTCCAACTAATTAACTACAATTATACTTAAGTATAGCTAGCATCAATGCCATTAATAAAACTACCAACGCCATTAGCAGCACTATGTATAGCTTTAACATACAAATATTTTCTTCAAATCGAAAATGTTGAGCTTGGTGGTGATTGTTTCGGAACATAGTGTTTGAGAAAATGGGGGAAAATGAACTGCTTTGAGTGAAGGTAAGAAAAAAGGAAGAAGATACGAGTGTGTGGTAAAGGGATAAGGGTAATCCCCTTTTAAAAGGAAATTATACAAATTATATAACGTAACCCTTAATAGTATTGTCAAAGAGGATTAGATGGTTACCTTCATAGTTTATATGTACACTTGCAAAAAAAATTATTTTGACAAAATCACATACAACAATTCGAATTCAATAGTAAAATTGTTATGCTCTAGTGATACCTATAATTACAAAATATAATAAATGATTTTATATATATATATATATATATATATATATATATATATATATATATATATATATATATATATATATATATATATATATATGGGAAGGGATCCAATGAGAAGGATACTTAAAATAAGAAGAGTAAGAAGAGATCTTGGCCATTCAAATGGTAAGATCCAATGCTAGAGATTAGATTTTACATAAAAAATGGTTACTATAATTATAAGAAATAATCACTATAATAATAAAAAAAATTAATTATAATAATAAAAAGAGTCATTATAAGTTAAAAAAAATTATTTGGTTACTGTAAGTAAGAAAGGGTTATAATAAGTATGTAAAATATCATCCGTTGGATTTAGGAGATGAAGAGCCAAGATATCTTCTCATCATTCTCATTTTAAGTACCCTTCTTATAGTAAAATAACATAAATAAATATAGTTATATACTTATAAAAACCTTATACCTGACTTGAGGTCCTACAACTCAATAATTTTTAAAAAATGCCGAAAATTAAATTTATGAGTAAGATTACCATTACAATAATTTACACTTAACTAGGCTTTTTATTTTGCTAACTACAAAGCATATAATTATTTACTCATGTCATGCAAGTTACAAATTTATTTGTCATTTTTATTAAAATTGGGGTTGAGGAGAAAGTTCCAATTATAAAAAAGCATCAATTAAAACCAAAGTACTTATAAATCATGCTTTCACATTGAAAACGACATTTCTTAGTACCAATCTTTAGTACATCTCTTATGTTTACATCAACATACTATTGAAAAAAGAGTTATTGTCCTTCTTTTATAAATATTTAGCTAATCTAATCATAAGCAAGACATAAACAAAATAAAATTATGCACAAATCTACATGAAATTACGCCATTGTGAAAAGTTAACACAATCACTATTGTAAACTCATAAATTAATAAACTTTGCTAATATTAATATATGATACAAAACCTTTATATTAATATTATGGGGTACAAAGTTGATAACCGTTCTTTTAGGTCGTTTGACTAAAAGAATAGTTATGCAAACTAAATTTTTAAACACCCTAATACTACTACAACTAGTCTAGTGGTAAGTCGGGGATCGAACCACAAGGACAAGGGGCGATAGCTTTTAGACTTGATGTAAAGGAGTTATTTGGATATGTGATAGAACTATACTAATGACAGAAAAGTAAAGCAAGAACTAAAACAATAATATGCTATGGAAGGAAAACCGGGACAGATCAGTTCCACCCTCGGAAGGACAATCGAACTATCAATACGCTAAACTAGGAGAAATCAGTCAACAATGAATCATGACACCCAAGATGACGAGAGGAATTTTGTGACCCTATAAATCACACTAATAACCTATAATCGCCCTATGTCTCCAAAGGAGTGGGAGGACAAGATTCGCATCGAATATCAGTCAATCAATCATTAACAATCTCAAATCCTAACTCTACGCATGAAGAACGAGCCAACCTAGGGTTTCACCAATCAAACCCCTAAGAAAACTACTCACACATAGTAATAAAGACTAGGGCATACACAATGATAAGAGACATGATTAATAGCATGAATAAACTGAATGGAAATGAACAAGAGAACGAAAACTAAGAACTATAACCTACTGACAACTACTCTATCAAAACTGTAAACGAAACAACGATAATATCTAGAGGAATAAAATTAAGAAAAACATTACTTGAAAGCATTAAACGAACTAAAACAGAAAAGAAACAATACCTTGCATAAATGAAACTGCTTGAACGAAAAAGAAACCGAATCCGAAACACAAAGCTTGAAAACGAGAACAACGAAAGCTGTAAATCTAAACTAATGCATGAAAGAAATGAAAAGCTTTAAAGTGATGTTCTAGGTTGAGGAACAAGAGCTCTCAAAGTAGGCATAAAGGTTATGTACAGAGAAAGAGGGTATTTATACCCTAGGGACAAAAGGAGTAAAACCCTAGGAAAAACCCTCGAGCGCCGACTAAAGAAAGAACCAAGAAAGTCGGACATAGGTTCCATTCGGCCGAATGTATGGAGGATTCGGCCGAATGAGTGGTGTATTGGGCCGAATGTAGTGTAGATTCGGCCAAATGAGTGGTGCATTCGGCCGAATGATTCTTCATTCGCCCATATCAGAAACCTCGAGTTTTCTGACCCTGTCCACCATTCGACCAAAGGAGTGTACCCATTCGGCCGAATGGGCCTTGATTTGGCCGAATGACTTCTCATTCAGATATTCCCGAGAGCTTGATTTATGTGCTTAAATCCCTGTCCACCATTCGACCGAATGGATGTCAGATTCGGTCGAATCCGAACCTAAACCTTGCTGAACAATTCCTTTGAAGTGTCTAGTGGCTTCTAGAGTTTATGGGATCTTCGAGAGTGACTTGGAACACATGCCCAAGCTATGATACGCGCATCCAAACTCTTGATAGAAGTGTCAAAGCCTCGAACACGTCTCATTTTACCTCGAAATCATCGAGATCACCTGAAATGACCTAAAAGCAGCTCGAGGACAAGATCAAGGTAAAATTGAATGTAATGTGCATAAAACCGATATAAAAGCACGAGACTTGACACTAAAATGAGGTTGTAAACGTGCTCTAAAATGAGCACATTAGAAGTACACAGTTTCTTATCTTACTTTAATCCTTTTAATCGATAAATCTAAGCCAATAAATTAATGCCTTATGTATTTATGTCAATCATGCCTTTATATTTAACAAGGGTCATTGCCATTCACATGTACATAAAATATCTAACAAAAACGAATGAAATCCTAGCCAAAATTGATGTCATCTTAGGCTCTATCCCATGTTCCACGGGCAAGGTGATGTCAAATGTCAACATAATCATACAACACCCTTCAGTAGCATCGTCTACAATTTAAGTTGTATTAGGCTTGTGAAACTAAACAAGACCAATTTGTAAAAGACAACAGAGATAAAAGAAAACGATCCACTGAAAAATATGGGGACCAGTAATCCAGCCAAGCACGTATAAATTACTATCTTATTAGAGTTTGGAAACTCCTGTGCTACTACCTTTTTTCTAAAAAGAAATTTTTTTACAGTATGATTCAACCATTGTGATGAGTAGACAGGAGTTTGGCAACTTCCGTGCTACTGTTTTCTTTTTAGAAATACTTATTTAATGAGAAGGTGTCTAGGAAAATAGTGATAGCTATAATCATTTTTTATACTTAACAAAAATCTTTTCCGACTAACTCTATAAATACCTTAGATTGTGAGACAAAAAAATAGAGGAAAAAAGATAGGAGAATACTCTCAAAATTTTCTACGCAATAAGGAAAGAATTTCTAAAAAATATCCTACAAGATTAATCTAAATTTTTAATATTTCTCATAAAAACAAAAATAAAAAAAATTACTTACATTTCATCTTTAAAACTTTCTCGTTATTCTAAAAAAATATAAATTTTTAGTTGGATAAAAAAAATTATCATCAATCATCCTTGCAAAGGAGAAAAAAGCATCCATAAGATAGTTACTTCTAGTTCAAGGTATGGTTTTCAATCTCTAGTTTACTAACGTTATTTGTTTACAAGATATACAAATGGAATAATCAAGAATTAGATACTTATTAGCCCATAATTTTATGGTTATTCCACATTAGAAAATCTACCCTATTGGAGAGGTTATAAGAATCAGAGAGGTTTGAGAATTATGTTTTGGTATGTTTGCACTTTTATTAATTAGTTTTTTTATAATGATCTGCATAATAAGTTGGCTAATATAAGAAAATCATAAAACTTAATATTTGATCATCGATACTCTAACTAAATGATAAAATTGTGAAAATAAGCTTTATTTATTTAACTTAAAAAGTGGCTTAGGTGAGTACCCTTAGACACTTCCATCCTCAATGTATAAAATTAAATCCATGGCTACCCTTTAATAAGATTGCATAAGATCAATCCCAAGGGTTTCTAAAATGAATAAAATCAACTCTAGAGTTCTGCACATAACTTTAATACTTTTTCTTTTAAAAGATAGAACAATGATTTTATTTAAATCAAAATTCTATCAAAGTGAAAATACCCGCCATATTGCCTTTATTAAATTCCCTTAATTATTTTTGAAATTGTTAGTAATAGATCTACAAATAGTCATAAATAGTACTCCAATGATGTGACCTCATATTTACAAAATATTGACAAACTTTATTAAGGTCCTATAAGGTTTTGTGGTATATTAATGCACGTGATCCATGTAAGTTTATGTATCATCCAACTTTATCAAATGTACATTTTTTTTAGAATTAATTAGTGTAAAAATTGAATGAAAGATTAATCTTCGCTGATGGATTTGTAGTTTATTATAGGAAGTAAGAAGTCATAAAGCACCCATAACGTATGTAAATCTACAACAACTTTGGTAAGTCATGGAAGCTTTCATAATCTTCCGTAAAAATATAATGGAAAACACACTAGCTCTATTGTACAAACCGCAATATATACACTGACTATATAGTACAACCACTACTCATCATGCATTCCTTATTACATAGGCTCTTTTAAGAATTTTGCTATATATCGTACGTAAGTGGTCTAATAAGAATTTTAAAATTAAATTTGAATTGTGGTTTCAAATATAATATATTATATTTCAAGTCTAATAAAATGAGATTTATAAAAGAAAGATATATATATCTCCCTTGCCCAGAAAAATGAGTAATCACTTATACGCATGCTAAGTGCATAAAATTAAGTCATAAAGTGTGGGCGGCCTAAGTTATAAATTTAGGGTCAAGATAGGGAATTCATTTATAAAGGTTGAAAGATTAATTTTCCTCCATGAAAATCTACAGCCGTAAAATTTCAAAAGATAAATTAATGATAATTGAAGATATAGCGAATTATTACCTTGGAGACAAGGCGTAACAAATATCATATTTCAAGTGGTCAATGATACTATGCCTATCAATCTACAAGATCTTCTTTTGAGTGTAATCATCCAGAAAGTGAGATTATTAAGTGATAATTCCAAACATCATTCTAATCCTTATAAAGTCGTCAATCGAGATGCAATTTACCAAAAAAAAAAGGACTCTTCTTCAAAAGACTATTGTGATTATTGCTAATATGGCAATTACCTTATTTTGAGTGACATTGTTAATTAAATAATTCCAAATATCATTATAATCCTTGTAAAGTCGTCAATTGAGACACAAATTTTTATTGATATTGAAACTGAGGTAATTACCTTATTTCAATTGGATTGCTTTAACCTTAAGGGTGAACTCCTTTCCAAACACATTTTGAGATCAATAATGCTCTACTCCTTTATAAACCCAAGATCACTGTAAAATTAGCCATTTTGAGATATGATATTCCGTCGAACTATGATGGTTTTGATCCGTGAGTGGATTCAAAATCCCACGATGATCGGTACGTAGTGCAACTTCAGTGTTCAAACCTACTATACATCAATAGTAACACACAATTTAGGTATAGTAAACTTCATACGCTTGATATGTTTAACAAAATTAAATTATGTGTTAAATCTACTAATAAAAAATAGCCATAGTCAAAATAATGAATAAAGACAATGTGCAAGTAAGAGCCCGTTTTGTAAAACAGAAGAGAAGACGAGTTCCAGATGTTCGATTCGCTTAACTTGAGCTCCAAACCCATCTTTTTAGACCGGTCTTTCTTGGGCACACACATTTTATGAATCACTCTTGTAGATACAACTCATAAAATGGTAAAGCAAAAGAATAAGAAAAATATAAAACCATCCTTATTCGGATAAAAATAAGGTGGCGAGTTTACATCAAAAAAATTTGGTCACGCAAGATTATATCGTGGGACTCTATCGATTAATCGATATTCAATCATGAACTAGCTCCTAATGCCTAAAGCTAGTTGAGATTAAGTTTTAGCGCTCAACGCCAACTTCAAGCGCTAGGCATTTGTGCTGTAAGAAATTAGCTTTTGCACGGTTTGAGGGTTGATTTTTTATGATTTTGGGTCTCTTTTTGAGTCATGGTAAGTGTCTTCGGCTAGGGTTTGTGTTTAGGGCCTTTCAGGGGTTTGGCTTTGCGGTGATTTTAGGTTTACACATACTCTAACTCGACCTAAGCTAAATCTGCTCGTTAGGGTTGTTTGGTCATCGGATCGCTACGTAAGGAGACAAGATTTTGTGTTTACGAAAACCCCCACTTTGAACAATCCTTGGATAAGATGAAGGTCAAAGTACGACTCGAAATTGAGAAATACTTGAGATGCTCTTCAATCTCAAGCCCTTTTTTCTAACATTGGTACCTACAAAACAAACAAGGGAGTCTGTTAGAAACATGCCTGTCCATTTTTGCTGGGGATAGAAACTTGTGTCAATTAGCCTAAATACCTAAGGTGATACCTCAAAATACTCCATTAAGGAGATTGATACTGACTGAGAGTTGCTTTCGGAATGGTACGACTTATAGATCGGCTTGACATGTCAATAGGGAGCCACTACCGGAGTGGTGCAACTCATGAGTTGGTCTGAAGCACCAACAAAGAAGCCGTTGTCAGGGTTGTGCGGCTTAAAGACATGACCTAATGTGCCAGAGTAGACCAGCTATCAGGGTCGAATGGTTTAGAGATATGTCTTGTTGTGCCAAACAGATATGGCCAATCGTGCCAAAGAGACATGTTCTACTAAGCTAGAGACATGACCTACTATGCTAGAGACATGGCCTGCTATGCCAGACAGACGTGGTTCATAAGTCCCAATTATACTTATAAATATATGGTTTTTAGGACTTTTTACATGTGGTTATTTGTATTTTAGTTCAGTTTTAAGTGAATTTTGTTTATTTGTTATCATATGATGTGTTCAAGGGTTTTTGTAGTGTTTGTGTCGTTTTTATTCATTGTTATGGGACGAGTTCAAGATTGAAGGAAGGATCCTACAAGGCTCAAACTAAATAAAGAACACGAAGTTACGGGAACTCAAACATTGTAACACCTCGCAATTTTGTTTGAAAATCACCGATTTTAAGTTAAGTTTCGAGGACCAAACTTGTTTTAAGAGACATAGATTGTAATCCTTCGTAAATTTACAAGATCTTATTTCGTTTTATTCTAAGTATAATTTTAGTATAAACTAATAAATATTTATTTTGACAAAATATGTGTTTAATTGTTTACCTAAAATAATCATGAGATTTATTTTTTATAAAAAAATATTTTTTTAAGCCATCATAAACCTAAAAGCCCAAAATATACCCAACCCACTTTAAGCCTATTATATATATATATATATATATATATATATATATATATATATATATATATATATATATATATAAGAACTCATGTTATATAAGAACCCATCTTCAGCCTATAAAATAAGAAAATCTAACGGTTTGAATAAATTGTCTTTAAAATGGCTTAATTTAAGTTTTGGCCAGTTACCGTATTTTATGATACCTTTCTCTAATTTTTTAAACTTCCCTTCCTTTTCGCAAGACTGGTCAAATACCATATATCTTGAATCTTTTAATTCCAAACATAGATAATATTATAAAAGAATTAATGGTAATTATTTTAATTCATACATGGGATAAATGAAACATGCTTATTAATATATATCTAATGTTCTAAACTCATATGGAGTTGTTCTTAGTAATTAAATTTTTGTTCTAATTTAAATAATTTCATAAAATCTATGCTCTATTTATTGTAAAATTAACCTAAGTGTTCTAGAATAATAAAAGCATGATATATAAGTGACAATGTTTTAAGAAGTTGACTTATTGTTCTAAATTATAACCTAACTATTCTTATTAAAGTTTATGAAATAATACTAATGCTGGAATGAAGGGAAAACAATTGCTGTAAATGCCAACGAGACTATTGATTATTAATATATATCTAATGTTCTAATCTCATATGTAGTTGTTCTATTTATTAAGTTGATTATTCGATAACTTTTATGAACACCTGTGTTGTTGTCCGATATACAGTTGTTCTTAATTCATATGTAATTGTTTCATACCATATGCTGTTGTTCTAAACTCGTGTTCAGTTATTATATAAACGTATACAGTTGTTCGAAACTCATATTCTTTTGTTCTAAACCCATTAACCACACTTTGCAGTTGTTCGATATGAAAGATTAATGCCGCCCCGTGTTAGAATCGGTGATCATGGAGTATAAAAGTGATGTTGTGCCCATGTTTGATATGTGTTTATGGTTTTAGGGTTGAGGATGGAATAAATGGAAGAATAAGAATAAATTGTATATGTTATTGATATGTGTTTAGTTAGAAAACACAATTCAAATCGGTATGGTTTTATGGATATGCTGATTGGTTAAATACGAGATGTTTTAAATTCATATGTAGTGTTCTATTAACGTATCAAGTTGTTCCAATCTCACATGTAGTTGTTCTATATTCATATGTAATTGTTCTAAATTCATATTTCATTGTTCTAAACCCATTAAACACACTTTGACATACATGTTCAGGTGTTCGTTATGAAAGATCAATGCTGCTCCGTGTTAGAATCGGTTATCATGGAGTATAAAAGTGATGTTGTGCCATGTTTGGAGATGTTTATGGTTTTGGGGTTGAGGATGGAGTAAATGGAAATCAAAGTATTAATTGTATGTATTAGTCATATGTTTTTAGTTATTCTGAACTCATATATAGTTGTTTTATTCATGTATCCAGTTGTTCTATATATCACATGTAGTTGTTCTATATATAATATGCAGTTGTTCAAAACCAATTACCTACACTTCGACATACGTGTTCATTTGTTCGATATGGATCATTAAACACGCTGATGGGGTAATTAAATATAACCATTATTTAATTGATCGATATATATAAAAAACGCTGATGGTGAATAAACTCATATTTAATTAACCTCATATTTAAACTCTATACACTATGATTGTAACTAAACTCATATTTAATTGTTAAAAATCATGATCTCAAGTGCACGTGTGCATCATTGAATCAAAAAAATATCCATTGTTGGCAGATAACAATTTAGAACAATATATAAATATTTAAGAATATTAAGACTTGAAATTATAACAATCGTTGTCATACACATCGATGTTCTAAGAACAACGTAAAATGTAGTGTTAAAATAATAATAGATCATTAGTACTAATTTTTAAAACATTAAGTGTTTGCAATTTGGAACACTATATATATTATTCTGAACATCAACGTTTATGAATGGATCATTCATTGTAAAATATCTTTATACTGTGTTGCTGAAAACAAAATGATAAGGTACTAAGTAACACGTTTTTAAAAAAATAACAAAAAAATAAAGAAACTTTCCCTCTAAGTCTTGAGTGTGCCTAGAAATACGCAACACTCTGAATAAACTACTGCACCCTTTTGGCTTCATATTTCAGAATTGCAGTCTTTTCAATTTCTTCCAAAGTTGTCAAAACCTCCAAACCGTCACTTTTCTCCATTAGAGCAACTGGAAAAGAAAACCTAACTTATATTCAAAATATTTCGCCAAATTTTCTTTATTTCTAGCGACATTAAAAAATGGAGAAGACGACGAAAGGCATTAAGAAATTGAAAACTGTAAAAAAATCGATCGAATCAAAGAAGAAGAGCATTGAAAACCTGTTGTAAGTTTATTTATTCAGTTTTCTCGGAACATTACATCGTGGTGACTTAATTCTTACTCCTCTATAATTGTTGTCAGGCAAAGGATCAACGAAGATACCTCTCCTATTTTATCACTTCCACTAGTCGATGTAGCAGTTGACGAACACGAAGAGTATGGTTTATTTATCGAAATATACTTCGTAATTTTAACCGTAAAATTATTATTATTATAATTTCTTATAGTGTTCTTGGATTTTACCGTGATGTTCAAACTTTTTTATTGGATGTTTTATTATGTGTACATGTATATAGAAATGTGCATAGACTTTTGAGTGAATTAGTATTTTATTTAAGTGACTTACTGTTTTATTTAAGTGACTTATTGTTCTAAATTTGAAATAATGTTCTTCAAGAAACACCATATTTATAAACAACATTCGGATTTACGAATATAATGTTTTAAACCATTTCCAAGGGTTTTAGTTTTTAATTGGGTTATGTAAACCTAGTGTTCTGTTTACATAACCTAATGTTTTATTTATTTAAACCTATTGTTCTGTTTATATAACCTAATGTTCCTTCTATGTTACCTAATGTTCTGTTTATATTGGGTTATATAAACCTATTGTTCAAGAATAGAACATTAGGTTATATAAACCTATTGTTCTGTTTATATAACCTAATGTTCTTTTTATATAACCTAATGTTCTGTTTATATTGGGTTATATAAACCTATTGTTCTAAAATAGAACAATATGTTATATAAACCTATTGTTCTGTTTATATAACCTAATGTTCTATTAATTTAACCAACTGTTCTGTTATTATTATAACATACTAAAACCTAATGTTCTGTTATTGTATGATATACTGTTGTACTTTTTTATGTATATATTGTACTTTATTTCTTCCAATTGTTCTTATGATAATATCTTGTAATATTTATAGTGTACCTTTGAAGAAAAAGAGTAAGAAAAACAGAAAGGAACATGCTATAGTTGTCCATCAAAGTCAGGGAAAACCCAAAAAAATTGAAAAAGCAATTGTGAAAAAAAGGAAACAACTGGATATTGTTGAAATACAGTCCAAAGAGAAGAAAAGAAAAGAAGCTCATGATGCAACTGTATTGAATTAGAGAGTACCCCCAAAGCAATTTATGTCTGTTGTCTTAAAGGACATTCCTGAACAACACAAGGAAGCAATTAGAAGAATTGGATTTGGAGGATTCTTAACCCTGGACTTAGACTCTCACAAATCTGGATTCTGTGCTGAGTTGATCAATAGCTTTGACCCTGATAGGTCAACACTAGTACTATCACAAGGGAGAGAAATACCATTGATTGCTGATGATGTGCACATGGTATATGGATTACCCATTGGAGGTATGCTCATTAATGAGCAAATAGATGAGGATGAAGAAGCCCAAGCTTTTTTACAGAGATGGAGGACCATGTTTGGACTAAAGAATGGAAGTCCTAACAACTCAGCTCTGATTTTTGTAATTGAAGAGCAGAAGAGAGTTGATGTGTGTGATGAGTTCCTGATCAACTTTGTTGCTGCAGCAATAAATTGTTGTGTTAGGTCAACTGCAAATCAAGCTATTAACTTCAAATTTTTACATTGCTGCAAAGATGTCAGCAAAATAAACACTTTTGATTGGTGTGCTTTCACTTACAAGCACATGCTTCGTTCAGTTTCTGAATGGCAAGAAGGTTCATCATTTTTTACAGGACCTCTACCATTTTTGATGGTAATAAATCATAAGATGTTACTGTTCTAAATTTATGATATGTTGTTCTAAATCATACTATTCTTTGTCTAAATCAGTGTGCTAAATTTTAATGTTCTAAAAATGCAGATTTCATATTTTGATAGACTACAAAGAGGAGATGTTCACCCCCCAAGAATGTTTCCTCTTATTTCTGTCTGGAATAAGGATCTAATCCAGTCCAGGATGAAGATTGAATTGAAGAGGGGCTTTGGTAAGGGAATTGTGCTTAACAGAATGAGCACAGAGGAAAATGTGACTAAACCTACAACATCAAAGGCCTCTGCAAACATGCTGGTATTCAACTTGTTGCACATCGTATTATTATAATTATTATAAATTAAATTTATAACCTATTGTTCCAAAAATATAGCCTAATATTCTAAGATGATACTGAACTCTAATGCTCTGATTTAGCCTTCTACTTTTAGTATATATAACTCTAATGTTCTGATATATCAATCTAGTGTTCAGATATACACTTCTATTGTTCTAAATTATTACTTTATAATAATATACATAACTGTTCTAAAAACCCTAGTGATAAAAGTTATATAACCTAGTGTTCTAAGCTATCTTGTATTCTTAATATCAAGAACTCTACAAGGGAAACATGGGGATTGACAAAAGATGTGAAGAAATTATTTTCACTTTCTGATCTTGATGTAGTTCTCATGATCCCACCTATAAATATATCTCTAAAATAAGCTGGAATCCACATCTTTCTCGTTTCAAACATCACACGAAGCCATTCATGGTCTTCTAAATGGAACTCAACAAGCACCTTGTTCCATTTTTCCTCAAATTCTTTCGGTTCACTCTCCAAATTCCAAACACAATCACTTATTCTCTTTAAAAAATCAGTGTCTTGGATAATACTTCTTCCTATTTTATCAGGGATTTTCTTCATTATATGCCACATACAAAATCGATGTTCACACTTCTTAAATACATTATTCACAGCAATTTTCATTGCTGGATCTTGATCTGTAATTAAACAAGTTGGCTCATTTTGATCCATTGCTCTAAGGAAGGTTCTAAATAGCCATTCAAAAGAATTTACATCTTCCTTAGCTATAAACCCAGCAGCAAAAGTGATACATTTTTTATGATGGTCAACTCCTGTGAAAGGTCCAAACACCATGTTATACCTGTTATAAAACAATAACATTTATTTCTAATAAATTTCAGAACAGTCGAATATCTATTTAAAACAGTCACGCATATTGTGCCATATAAAGACTATATAGTTATTGTTATGATTTATAATTATAATGTACTGATTTATAAATCTATTGTTCTAAATCATAAATACAATAACTTACTCTACTACGTAGTTAGTTTTCTTTAGCACAGTAAGTTATATTATGTTCTAAACCCAGTTCCAATTGTACTAAATTACTTGTACTAACGTTTAAAATGGGAACTGGATTGTTCTAATGTCATTCAATGAGAATTACATACCAATATATCATAACTACTCTAATGTTCTAATAGTAAACCTATTGTTACTGACTTATAATTCAATGATTCATTTTGTTATATTAATGTTCTTAATTATTATTCTATTGTTATGAATAATGATTATATTTGCTAAAGTGATGATGTGCCATAACTTTATTGTTTATTAGCATTAGCTACATACCTGTTCGTCTGATACGTAGTGTCGAAAGATACCATATCCCCAAATAGTCCATAATTCTTCCTACAAATTGGGTCAGCCCATAATGCTCTACATAAACAATCATCATCATCAATTTGATAATCAAAGAAAAAAGCAGACCACATCAACTTCTTCTGTTTGAAATTATCTACAAACATTTGGGCATCTGACCCTTCAATATATGCCTTCAAATCCCTATGGAAATTTTTGAAATCACACTTCGAGGCACCAACATTCTCATACCCCCCAACATACTCTTTCATCATTCTAAATGTTTTTACAGGCCCCACATTTATCTGAAAAAACACAAGGAAAAATACAATGATTCAAACACTTAAAAAATTTCAGAACAATCAAACACTTATTTAGAACAAAGAACCAATTGAGTAAGAACATTAGAATATATACCTTGGAATTACCAACGATCATCTTTTTGTGCAAGATGCTCAAGTTTCTTCTTGATTTTTGGAAATGTTGATATATAGTACAAATGAGTGCATGAGAGTGACCCTCTTGGAAATTCGATATAACATAAGAACCATCATCACAAATCTTCAATACAATTTGTGCCTTGCATCCAACACGAGTCACCAATCTCCTCCTAATGATCGAAACATCATCCATACCTTCTTTTAGTTTTCCCTTGTCTTGCACATCAAACTTCCGTTTACACCTATATCCGGCTTTATTACACACAAGATATTGGAAACTGATTACACCATTCTTCCTTCTTTTCGTAGTTGATTTTCTAGTATTAAACCCAGCTTCATTTGCATATGACTTATAAAATGAAATACCTTCTTCAACACTTGAGAATTTCATTCCAACATATGGTTTCACATCATTGGAACAACATGGTATCCAGGATTTGGTTCCACCTGGAGTGCATACAGGTATTACTCCAGGAGAAACGCTGTCATTTGAATTAGAAACACTACACTCCTCGTTGATGCTCATGGCTACAAAGAATATAATTAAGGACCGTTAAAATTATGTATTATTCTAAACTATAGTATACTGTGTTCTTTATGCATTAAACTGATGTTCTATAAATATTCAAACATGTTCGAATGACTTATTTTATTGTATTATATTGTTATTAAAATTGTACTGACATATCTATCATAATGTTCTAAATCATAAATATATTCTTCTAATATATGATTATATAATACTCATACATATAACTATTGTACTCATCTGTATATACTAATGTACTAAATCAGACAACGCTGAGTTATGATTGAGTTATGATTTAGAACATTAATATTATTAAGTTGAATGTCGATACAGCGTGTGATCTGATACATGTTCTTACTATATAATACTAAATAAGAACAATATAGTTCTGATTTAAAACATTAGTTTAAATGGCCTATGGGTGAAGAACATTAGAATACTATATAATTCTAATGCGATCTTATACTTATACTCTTAAATGTTCTAAATAACTACTTTAATGTTCTAACCATAACCATATTGTTCAATTATTTATTTTATTATATTAATCTTCTTAACAATAAATCTATTGTTCAAATATAATAGCTGTATTGTTCTAAAGAACACCTCTATTGTACTGATTTTTAGTGTTCTTATTTATAACTCTAATATTCTTAATTATCATTGTATTGTACTGATTTCTACTTCTATTGTTTAAAATCATAACTCTAATATAACATACTACACTACAGATCATTTACAATATCTGAAAGTATTAGCACATTTAAATTAGAACATTTACAACACAATACTATTACATATGATACAATAAGACGAACAACTTCTTAAAAACACACGAAATATTTTAGCATAATAGAGTTATTATTTTAGCATAAAATAGTTATTATTTAGAAAATTATATGCATTTCAAAGTGTGAATATAGAATATCTAACAAAAATTCTACATTTAGAACATTCAAAGTGGAATTCAGAACAATGGAATACTAATTTATAACAAGGTACATACTGATTTAAAACATTGGAATAATTTATATAATGTAATAATACTATTGTTCTATATTTTTTATAATGATTGATATTTATATACTATTGTTTTGCAATAATATTGAAAGATGTTCTAAAATTCTGAACTGATGTTCAAAATATTATAAACAATGTTCAAATTAATGAGTCCTGTACTACACCTTTTACGTTTTGAGTATCATTGTTCTATATTACTGTTATGCATTAACATTGTATGATGTTCTAAATTCTTAACTTGATGTTCAAAATATTATTATACACTGTTCTATTATTATTTTCTTATGTACTCCACTAACTTTTTATTTTTTTAGTGATGATGTTCTAAAGCTTAAACCTAATGTTCTATTTTTTTGACTTGTTGTTCTGATTTAAAACAACAAGGTACATACTGATTTAAAACATTGGATTAATTTATATAATGAAATAATACGAACAAAATTATTGAAACCACTCGTAATTTGCAGTATTAGATCGAACATTGTATACTATTTCGAAACATATAACATACGCACTCGCAATCATGCACTTTATAAATAATCAAATACAACAATCTCTATACGGTGTAATATATGACTTAAAATATTAAATCAAATACGAGAAAAAAAAAATGAATCAATTACCTTTATTTTCAATGCCAAAACAACAAACTAAGCTTTGGGTATGAAATATAGCGAAACTACTGTTTTAAATTACTTCTTGAATAATTCGAATATTGACATGTGATTATAGAGTAAAATAGGAAAACTACTGTTTTTGAATTATGCGAATTTTAATGAAAACTACCCATAAATCACGGAAACAAATAAACTTCCATAACTAACAAATCTGAATTTATTTTAATTACGAATTTGCCATTAAAGATTATTGAATCATAACCATTTATCTCACTTAAATCAATGGTACTAGATTGGTTCTTATATAACAAAGGTTCTTATATAACTAAGGGGTTCTCACATGATCCCATATATATATATATATATATATATATATATATATATATATATATATATATATATATATATATATATATATATATATATATATATATATATAAACCTACCCTCTCAAAACCCTAATTGCTCATTTACTCACAAATAAAATAAAAAATGAGAGAGGAGGGAATCCCTAGGAGCATCCAGTCCTCTTTGCTGCCATCCAGTCGCCACTTGCCGCCTGCCACTAGAGATAGCCAGTGGGCCTGGTCAGCCCGGACCAACCCTAACCCAACCCGTTAGAAGCCCGCCCCTGACCGGCCCGTTGAAGGACAAGGCCAAGCTCGGTTCGGCCCGGTTCCATATTGGGTTGAATACAAATCTCAAATTTCCAACCCTGGCCTTATTCAATTCAGTTTGTAAAAAAGTTTGATTCGGCCCACGTATTCGGACCGGACCGGCCCACTGATTCGGACCGGACCGGCCCACTAATTCGGACCGGCCTAGACCATTGATTCTGTCAAAAAATAATAGTTTCTTTATGACCATTACTAGCCGTTGGAATGAACCCTATATAAACCCCTCGATTCAGTTTCTAATCCTCACAAACTCACTCTCAATCTCTCATTCTCTTAATCTCTCAATTACTACTAAATACATTTAGCTTACTTTTTAGTACTAATCTTCTTCTTAATTACTATCTTAATCAACATTAGTTATCTTAATTACATGGTTTATTATTCTTAAGTTACTTGTTTACTACTACATTTCATAAAAGAAACGGCCTCAAGAGGTAGACTCAGCGTGAGCAGCTCCTTCGATGATACACGGAGTTTGCTCAAAACTTAGAGCAATAACTTTTCGGTACTCCTACTAATCACGTTCCTCAAACTCCAACTTCGAAGATGCGTCCGCCTCCTTATTTATCTCAAGGTAACTCTTAAACTTCTAATTAATTAATATTAATATGAAAACTAGTTAGTTTAATTAGATAGATTAATAAAGTTTTTAATGTTTAATTACTTGATAATGTTAGCTTAGTCAATGATAATGTGTAGATTAGGTTAATATGTTATATTTAGTTGATTATGTTAATTATTTAGTTAATGAACTAATAATGTTAGTTTTTGGCTTAACTTGATATGAAATGAAGGTGAAGGTGAAGGTGAAGATGATGGTGAAGGTGGAGTACCCAAGTCTACTCACTGTAGAAAGAAATCTTCACCTGTATGGCTATATTTTGAGAAGGTCCCAATGACCGATGCTACTTCCAAAGGGAAGAAATTCATGTGCTATTGCTTGATATACAAGAAATAAGGGAAGAAGCCAATAGCTTCTTATTCACGGAAAAACCTGAAAGCAGCTGAATCCGCAGGCCCAACAAAAACTTCAAGTCAAACACAACTACACGGGTATGTAGTTTCCATGCTCGGAGGAGGTATGCCTTTTATGTATAACAGAGATAGGATGATTGATAAAACGACTAACTTCACAATTGCAGATGAATTACTGTTTAGCCATGGTGAGAGTCTGAACTTTAAACATTTCACTAGAACCTCTTTATAACCCGCTTATAGACGTGTCCCTAGGACCACACTTAAACGCCATACCCAAACAACTTATTACAAATATAGAAGTAGTTTAATAGAAATGTTTCACACTTTTAACGATTATATTAGCCTAACTAGTGATATATGGACCTCTTGTTTTTGTAAAGCTTTTCTTTGTGTAATCGCCCATTGGATAGATAATGAGTGAAATATTCAAAAACGTATCATTTGCTATGAAGCTATGGAGTAGAGACATACCGATTACAACCTTAAGGTACGGATAATAGAATATCTAAAGACCTTTCACTTGCTTGATAAAGTTTTTTTCCCTTTTCTTAGATAATGCTTCAGCAAACACAAAATGTATAGAATATTTAATAGCGTAACCAAGCTTAAAATTGATAAATAGTGGAGAGTTATTACATGTTTGTTGTTGTGCATATATTATGAACCTCTCAGTTCAAGAAGGTTTAACTAAGTTAATTGTTTTGCTTAAACCTATTAGGAGTGTAATTAAATGGATTAGGATTACGAACTCGGTTAGAAGGAAGTATATGGCCTTGTGTAAGGAAATAAGCCTTAAGAAGAGACAATGGAGTCCCGATAAACCCACCCATTGGAAATCAACATATAGACTGTTAAATGATGCCATTAAATACCAATACCGTGAGATTTTGACCATTCTTTATAATAAAACCCAAGTGACTCCTGATGAACTTATTGTTGATCTCCATTGGAATACCGTAATTTACATTCGTGATATTTTAGTAGCATTTGACCATGCAACCAAAATTTTCTCTTATGTTTACGACCCTAACATTCATTTAGTTTTATTAGAGTATGTTAGCATAGTTAACACTCTTAGCAAGCATTTCAACATCACCCAAATTAGTGATGTACTTACTATTATGCTAAGTAAATGGTACTCTTGCTTTATTGAATTCCCCGTCATATATGGTATATCTGCTATTCTTAATCCCGGGGTCAAGACTACGGGTTTAGAAAATGTGTTAGAATTTTACTATAACACTCTAAGTTTACAATACGACGGCAATGCCTATATAAAAAAATGCTAAATTTTTTTATCTAGTTTATATGATCATTATGCTTCTATTTATGCACCTTCCCAAAATTTATCGTCGTCTAGTGAAAGTTTCGGTATGCGATAGGTTCAAGCACTTAGTAGAATTTTAATCAAAAACATTCTTCTTTTTCTTCTTTACTTTAAATTATTAACGAATATCTTTCTTACCAACATGAAACCGATGAAAATTTTCAACTATTTAGTGGTGGCGTGATCACGAACGGCAATTTCCCATTCTGGCGAGAATTGCAAAGGATATCCTTGCAATTCCTACCTCCTCTATTGCTTCCGAGTCTGCTTTTAATGCAGGTAGACGAGTACTTGGCGAGAAGAGATCCCACTTATCTTTGGAGAGCATAGAAATATGCGTATGTAAGAAACATTGGGATCAGGCGGATCGTATGACCCAAGGATTGAGGGAGGAGACGAAGACGATTGTTGGATGATGATGGACACGAGAAAATCAAGCGACAACCCAACAGGTGAAGGAGGTTCGGGGTTTGTCCCTGGCTAGGCTAGGCACTCCTCGAGGTACGTAATAAAACTACGTGGGCTTTGATTCATTCGGAATACGTAGGCCACTTAATTTTGAAAATCAATATTTATTTATATAATTAAATTTTCATTTCATAAATTAAGTGCAAGCCCTTTCTTTTCCCCTTACCCCCAAAACATGTTTAATTAAAATAAATCAATAAAATAATAGATTATAAGTAAATATATAATTAGCTAATTACGTTAATTAGTTTAATAGTAAATAGTTTGTTTTATAAAAGGTTAATTAGTTTATTTAGTTTATTTTCTTTAATAATACGTAAATATGAAATAAGGTAATAAATATACGTAATTAGTTTAATAATACATAATTATTAAAAAAAATTAAAAAACAACCTTATTTAAAAGTTAACAAAAAATGTCATTATGAGTGCATTACAAACGTTTAATTACATTCGAAACATTTTCTTTATTCCAATTTATAAATGTGTTTATATGTAATTCGTTTCGATTCGATTCGATTCATGATTCGCTTTGATTCAGTTCGATTCATTTCGTGATTCAGTTTGATTCATTTCGTGATTCGGTTTGATTTGGTATCGAATTGCTTCATACCAACCCAACCCGGAATCGGACCGGCCCGCCCCAAGGACCGGTCTGATCCCAGTCCCAAATTCACAAGACCGGCCCGATGGCTGGCCTGGCCCAGCCCAACCCGCACAGACCGGCCTGGTGGCCATGTCTACCTGCCACCAGCGGTCCTTCCTTCTTTTCCCTTCCATTATTCTTTATTTTTATGCCTTAGAATTCATGATTTGGGAAAACTATTTCAATGATTATTTTAATTATTTTCAATGATTTATTATATGTTAAAAGTGTTTATAATCGTAAGTTTTATGAATTTATATATGTTTATACAAATTTTTAGATTCTTTATATATATGAAATTTTGGGTTAAATGCATTAGTTTTCATGTTTTAGGATTTATGATCATATACTATTGGTTGTTTCATGAAACTCAGTGTATTTTGTGATTAATAATGATACTATGTTCAAAATGAATTTTGAGAATTTTTTTATGTTGAGAATTTAAAGGATTTTATGATTTAATGTGTAGTATAAGATCCTAATCAATATACTACATATTTTGAACATTATAATTAATATTTTACAGACTTTAGAAATTTTTCATAATTTATAAAACTGTTTTTCATTATATTTCAAGGATTTAAGTATTAAAAACAAAAGATTAAAGCATTTACTTGATTTTTGGAAGCTTTTTTTAATGGGAATTTACTTGATTTCCTAATAATTCTTTTCAATTTGTAATAAGTGAAAAATTAAGTAAATTAATCTAATTCCGCACTATTCTACTTGCTATATAAACAGATAAAAGATGTTGGAGGGTTGTAGAGAATATTATGGTTGAATTTTGTGAAGGGATGGTGGCATGGCAAGATGGAGCTAGAGATGATTAACCAGACACGTGCAGTTCTTATTCCAACATGCGAAGATTTGATGACGGTGGCGGATTTCATACCTATCAGTTGTTGCAATGTCTTATATAAGATAATTTCCATAGTAATGGCTAATTGGTTGAAACCGTTGTTAGGGGGATATCATTTCTTTGAAACAATGTGCGTTTGTGCCGAAATGATTAATTATTGATAACGCACTAATAACAAATGAGATATTCCATGCCATGAAACATCTAGAGGAAGGTAATAAAGGCTCTTTTGCATTGAAGTTGGATATGAGCAAGGCGTATGATTGGATTGAATGGTCATTCTTACAGGGGCTAATGAGGAAGCTAGGGTTCAGTGAGGCTCGGGTATGTTAAACATTGATATGCTTATCTAGCATCACTTATTCCTTTCAAATTAATGGTACCCTATAAGGCAACGTTATCCCCACCAAAGGTTAAGGCAAGGTGACCTATTCTCCCTCTACTTATTTTTACTATGTGATGATGCATTCTCTACTATGTTATTGAAACAAGAAAAAGAAAACAAGGTGCATGGAGCAAAAATAAGCAGGGGAGACCCTAGAATTTCACACCAGTATACCATTCGGTAGAGCAAATGCCGAGAGAATGCTCAATAATTGCTAATATCATTAGCAAATATGAGAGAGCATCGGGTCTGAAGGTAAATCTCGGCAAATCCAAGGTCGACTTTAGCAAATCAATGAAAGTGTACCATAAACAGGAACTTATCAGAGTTCTTGGGGTTAGAGAGGTCGAAAAACATGGGAAGTACCTTGGTATTTCTACGGTAATTGTCAAGGCAAAGCGTGAGGTGTTTTTAAGCCTTAAAGAAAGGTTATACACGAATCTTCAAGTTGGAAAGAGAGAAGAGATTGTGCCTACAAAATGCTTAGGGGAATGAGGTTTAGAAATTTGAAAGTGTTCAACCAAGATCTACTTACTATGCAACTGTGGCGAATCCATAATAGCCCTAAGTCGGCAGTTGCTCAAATACTTAAGGCGAGATATTTTAAGAATAGTGTCATCTTGGAAGTTTATAGAGGCTATGATCCCAGCTTACTTGGTGCAGCTTATGGGAAGCAAAAGCAATACTTCTTAAAGGGCTTAGATGGCTTATGGGAGATGGAAAGATAATAAGAACGTGGATGGACCCCTAGCGGCCTACTTCAGCAAATGGAGAATTTCTCCAAAAACCAAACTCCTATTACTCGAAACTGACAGTGGATGTGCTAATCAATGATCACATCAGATCATGGAACATGGAGGCTATACGTTCCATGATTTCTAGAGAGGAAGCTTCTAAGATAAGTAACATCCCAATCCCACGGAGTACAAGAAGATATACTATCTTTTGTTCGGTAGGGAACCCAAAGGGCGAGTTTACTGTGAAGTTGGCTATTATATTCGAATACAAGGCAATTCGTGTACCATGAATGCTAAGGAGAAGCTGTGGAAACTAAACTAAGGTTTAAATGTCCCACCAAAGTTGAAACACATACCTCTAGCGTGCCTCCAAGGATGTCTTGGCCACAAGAGAAAGATTACAACGATATATAGGAGGTTTAGTGGAATATGTGTGCATTGTGGATAGGAGATAAAGGATGTATTGCATGCGTTATTCAAATGCTAAGAAAACCAACGCCTATGGAATCTTAGTGAGATTGGCATAAAGCCAAACATGCAAGGCTTGTTGTGTGGGAGTTTTAAGAAGTTATGGAAGTGGATTCATGATAAGTGCTCAAAGGAGGAGTTGGTGCATGTAAGCACGTTAGCTTGGGCAACCTGGTATGTTTGTAACAAGAGCATCTTCGAAGATATAGTAGAAGACTCCATTGCTATCGTCTGGGAATACTCAAGAATGTTGGAAGATTATAAGATTTATACTTTGCAAGTATTCAAACATTTGCCACCGAGTTAGCCTCAGCTCAAAGGGTAAAGGAAACCACCTCTGTAGGCTGGTTGAAACTGAATGTGGACACGCATAAGGTGAAAGATAGGCTCTGTGGCCTGGGAGTTGTGCTACGAAATGCTAAGGGACAAATGGTACTACACACTACGAAGAGGGAAGAACACTCGTGGGATGCAGCAATGGCAGAGGCAACGACACTATGTTATGGGATCCAAATTTCCCAAAGAATTGGGGATAAGGAAGTTGAAGTAGAAGGAGACACATCCTTTGTGATGGTCACAAGAAAGAGGGTTGAAGGGCACAACCCCATGTTTATTTTCTTTAATGAAATCAATACGATAAGTACTTGTTTTGAAGATTTTACAATTTCTCATGTTAAGAGAGTAGGAAATATTGTTACACACTTGGGTACCCATTTAGGTACAAAGGGGTCATCGGGATATATTTGTAATGGTTTTTTTCCAAGTGTGTAAATTCCCTTGCGAAAGCCAATTTAGCATGATCTATTGAATGACCTTTGTTTCAAGAAAAATAAACAAATGAAAAATGACAAGTATTTCAAGACTCGTAATTTTCACTTTATCAAAAAATGTGCCACTATAGCCTAAACCCTTACAATCGAGGGTTAACAATTCAATTATATACTTGAGAGAATGATAAACCTCATAAATTGGGAAGAGAATTTTTGCCTAGTAATTAATGTAGTCCCCTAAACTTAAACAAAGATCCCAAAATCAACGACTACATGAAATAATGCCTACTCCTGGAGGAGAAAAAAAAATAAAAGAGAAAGAAGATCAAGTAAGATGACAACCATTGTATGTAGCTACAATAATATATAAGATTTGAGACTGGTCCGTGGATGCAGGGTCATATGAGAATTTGAGTAAACGAAAAGAACAAATTGGATCAGTACTTGATGTACCATTGGACTATTGCAGAGTAAGAGTACTTTTCGCTCTGAAATATCAAAGCATAACAAATTTGGAGATCGTGAATCTGAATTATGTTAACATTAAATTAACATGCAAGTATAGCATAAAACTTTACTAATTTTCTAGGGAAAACGCACACGCCAGTCTTGCAGTCTCCCAAGAAAAACAATTGAAGAACCAGCACTAGAAAGTGCTAAACTGACACATATAGCAGACATTGAATATAATACATCCAATATCAAAATTATACACTGCAAAAACAGAGGTTAGTTACAATGATCTACACTTGTTGTATATCTCCCCGCGCAGCATATCTATAGGAGCGTGCTCATATGTATAACGCTCAGGAGCCACATAAACTCCAGTTCTTTCCAATATTGAAATGCTTTCATCTCTTCCATACCGGGATGAGTAAAGCTTTAAGTACTCAATGTCCTGAATAAACCAAAACAGGTCAGAACCCAAAAAGATTCCAACCCTAAGTAAAGCTTTAGGTACTCGATATAAAAAAAAAAAATTCATTTTCTTTCTTCTCTCCTTTAGGGATGCAGATATAATTAACGATGAGGATGACTTAAATATCAAAATTGAGATTCTGAATAACTTACCTGCAAGCCGCTTAGAAGGCGCTCTAATCTCAGAGAAGCGACGGGCTCTTTAGAAGATGAGAACACTTCACCAGGGTAGTAGAGAACACCATCTCCAGGCGGTAGACCACGACGAAATCGTACCTGCCCAGTTTTACAACAGAAAAGAAACTGAGTTATCAACATTTTAATCCCAGGCGTCAAATTGGTCTCATATTTAGAGAAGTTGGGGCAGGGAGATTTAGACTTGACAAGATCAGTTTCCTTCCAATATTGTTTCTGCAATGCAACAAAGAGCTTTCCCACTCCAGAGTTCCATACAGTTTTATGACTTACAAATTTCTTCAACTACAAGACCTCACGGTGAAAAGACAACAGGCCACTGCTTGCTCAAAATGTCATTAAAGGGATGCGCCTAGAACATTCAACCTCAACATGGAAGTATGGCTTTTCATAGCAATCAATTCCCATCTAAAGGAAACCCAAACCAACTTCCTCTTCTAATGTGCAGCATCAGTATTCAGTAGACCATTTTAATGTGCACAACCGTTTCATCCACGGTAGCCTGTTTTATCCTATATCAGGCAGATAAGTTGCAGTAAAATAATAAAAAGATTGTGGACACAGCATTTTACCTCTGCACTAGGAATTAAGGCTTTTTCATAGCAATTAGCTCCCCAATAAAGGAAACCAGTTCCACCTTCCTTCCATATGCGCCACATAACCGCACGATGTTGCGTACCTCTCATTCCCAGGTGCCAGTTAGGGTGAGGATCAGATGGTCCCATACAAACATATGTCCACCATTCCTGCAGATAATTTCGGAATTATATAAGTACTATCATAATTTCATAAAATATAAAGATAAAATCAACTTCTTACTATTCCTTGACTAATTGGTGGAATGAAAGAGCATTATCAAATACCACTTTCAGATGCATGTTACATTAAAAATCACAGGAACAATTTTTCCAGTCAGCCACCACTCAACCTTCTCCCAGGGCAATATACCCACAAAGAAAAGAATTTTCTGGAAACCTTAAAAGGAAAAGAGCAAAATGGCTGCCAGCAGAGACAGATAGCTAGAGACAAAATCTATAATGGATTATGGAAGATAAATGTACTTCCTCTGATCCTTAAATACTGAAAAGTGTACCTTTTTAGGAAGTTTCGCAAATATTACAACATTTCTTTGTACATGTTTTCTCTCTCTCTCCTCATCACATATGATCTCATTTAAGTTTCTCTCTATCTCTCTCTTCACTTAAAATCTTGTGCACTCCACCCATGTTGCAATATTTGTGGAACTGAGGAAGTATTTGTACGGTTGCCCCTTTTTGAAATCCTGATACCAACATTATTCTGTATAATAGCAACTTTAGCACTCCCAAACATTAGAGGTACTTTTCACTCTGAAATATGTGGATTTTCTTAAGTCAAACAGAGGAAAAACCCCACTACTAAAAGTGAGAAGGAAATGTGAAATTAACAAGTACAGTAACTGATTCAAAAGAGTCCAGAAAAGGGAAGCAATAAATGAAGGCTACTCATGCATTCAGTTCTATGTAAGGGATTGAAAAATTCCAAGCAGATCACCTCAGGAGTCATCTCCACACGGTTGACACAGAATCGGGAAGGGCTCAAAAACTAAGGGGAAAATACAATTCACAAGTTTGGTTCCAATCAAAACAAACTTATTATTTGTTTCTTAAAATGTGAGATCCAAGCATTCCGATTGAGGTATATGATCCACCAGTGACACATCAAAACTAAGGGACCTCTTTGACAATTGGGTCCACCACACACTCAACTACAACAGCTAGTATCCTCTGTTTCAAGCACTCATCTTGAAACAGTTCTATTCTCTTCAAAGGCTTGGACTTGACATAATGTAGCACAAAGCACCTTGTTCCATTTACCTTTCCAGAGCAATTTTTTTAAAATGTTAAGATTCCATTCATACTTGACCAAGTGTCAGATTCACCAATAGAAAGCACTAAAAATTGGTGAGGGAGCTATTTGGTTAAAGGTCCAAGAAAATTTCTGAACTGCTCTAACACCCAACTGTTATAGATTGAATTTAGAAGAAGAAAACTAAATGGAAAAATGAAAATTTTCATGTATAAATTGGATGATTGTATTCCGATGCAATTTAATAATCAACAATGATTTTGTAATCCCAGGTCTTCAAGTGGCTGGACACATCCTCCCTACAAGCTAAAGCTTTCAAAAAATCACTTTGCAGTTTTCACCTCATTTCATCTCAGCCTCTCTAACTTATCTCCTCTATATAAAGCCTTTCTCATCTCTAACCAACAAGAGACCTTCCTCCCCAAGCTTACTATAAAACTATATTGCAATAACAACAGTGCCCCTCCTCCCAGGTTAGTATATTACAACATGCACATAATGTTTTTATACAGGAACCTTCCTCTGCCTGATGCCACCAGATTGAAGCAGACTAAATGAAGATAAACTAAGTAAATCATACTCAAAATTGACAACACAAATACTAAAAGAACGCTGCAACGAGTGTATTGTTTCTAATCAATACACCCAATTAGCTTGAGAAGCTCCATTGCAATAGGCTTTTGTTCTAGTCCAATTAGCTTGAGAAGCTGCCTTGCAACAGGCTTTTGTTTCTATGATCTCATTGTCTTACTAAAGCAATTTCATCTTTCACATCCCCAAGAAAAGAGGCAATAACAGTTTCGCAAACTTATATTTAATCATTTCAGCTAGTGATTAATTACAGACTAGTATGTGCATGTGCTAATGCACGAGTTTCGTAAAATATTAAAAAGTTCATAAAAGGGTTCCAAAAATAGCATATTTAAAATTTTATAACAATAAACCTTAATAGGTGATAATAATACTTATAAATTAATGCGCTAATGCATGTGTTTCTTAGAATATTAAAAGGTTAATAAAAGGGTGCCAAAATAGCATATTTAATAGTTTATAGCAATAAACTTAAATATGTGATTGTAATACTCATAGATCTTATAAGTTTTCTTTATTTTTAATGTTGGTAATCCTAATAAATATATAAGATCTTAATGTACCCTCCCCATCTATAAATAGTTGTAGATAACTTCATATTTTTAATATTCTCAATCATGATCTTATTTGAACAAATATATTATCAACTTTCTCAATAATTTGTATATTATGAAAAAGATCATAGATTTCAATAGTGGATTTGCTATGGATAGTTTTTTTTTTTTTGTTTCGCCTATGTAATCTAGTTTTTTCAAGTTAAAATGAAATCTCTTATGCTTATTTCATTGGTTATTTTTTATATATATATATTTTTTTCTATTTTTACTATAAATGGAAAAATAGGGTTTTTCTTTATAAAATTAAAAAAAATTAAGAAAATTCCATAATCCTGGATTTAAGATTAGGAGGTCTCTTATTAAACCATTGCTCTTAAATAATAATATATGATAGGATATTATAAATTTTCTCAATAATTTGAATATTATGAATATCATAAATTTTAATAGTGGGTTTGGTAGAAAGTTTTTTTTGGTTAGAAATCTCTAATCCAATTGAATTGAGATCTCTTATAGTTATCTCATAGGGTTTTCTGTGTATATATTTTTTTCATTTTTAGTGTACATGACAAAATAAGGGGGTTTTTTAAAAAAAAATTAAAAAAATTAGAAAATTCCATAATCCTGGATGAGGCCTCTCATTAACCATAGCTCCTAAATAATAATATAAGATGCACAGATTTCTTATAATGTTAAAAAGTTAGTAATAGGGTGCCAAAAATAGCATATTTATGATTTTATAACAATAAAACTTAAATAGGTTATAAACTAATGAACGTGTTTCTTATAATGTTACAAAGTTAATAAAAGGGTGTCAAAAGTAACATATTTACTGTATTATAACAATAAACTTAAATAGGTGATTGTAATACTCATAAATCAATATTATAAGTTTTGATTATTTTTAATACCGATTATCATGACAAGTGTTTAAGATCATAATATCCCCTCACCAACTATAACCATTTGTAGATGGCTTTATATTTTTAATATTCTCAGTCATGATCTTGCTTAAACAAATATATTATCAATTTTCTCAATAATTTCCATATAATAGAGAAAATCATGAATTTTAATAGTGGGTTTGGCGTACAGCTTTTTTATTCCAACTCTGTAATCCAATTTTTTCAAATTAAATTGAGATTTCTTATGGTAATCTTGCTGGGTTTTTTTTGTACAATTTTTTTTACTGCACATGGAAAAATAAGGGGTTTTCTTTTTAAAAATATAAAAAATTTAGAAAATTTCATAATCTTAGATTTAAGATTTGGAGGTCTCTCATTAACCATTGCTCCTAAATAATAATATAGGATTTATTGGTTTCATTCAGCACCATATTATGCCTTTAAATAGAATTGAGCATCCACTCCAGCCTACTTCCATGACATTTATGTATAATTTCAGATTTGCATTAAAGTTGAAAGATAAACAAAGTCGCCAGTTGAGCTCAGAGCAAAAATCACACTTAAAAATAGATCTCAAACAGTCAGAATAAGTTCATTGAATGAAACTGAAGCAGGAACCATCAATCATATGCTGAGCTTCACGGCCAATAAATAAATAAAAAAAAATTGCAGAATTGAAGGGAGAAAGAGCAAATCAAGCAATACCTCATCCTTCTCCAGTTCTGCAACAATGTCCTTCACCAAATCATCTCGATTACCCAGTACCCATTCACTGCAAAGGGTAGATGAACTAGTCAGTTGAGGTATTGGGCAGCTTATCCCCAATGTTCACTGATGGTAGAAAAAGCACAACAATATTCAAGTAAGCGATTTATTCATCTACTTATGGAATGGGCATAATGTGGGATCTAAAGTACTTCTTTTTCTCTATCCTTTTTTTCCAGTCTCAACATTAGCAGAAACACGTTAAGGGATAAAATATGTTAATTTTTAGAGGAAAGTTAGAATGGCAAGAACATCTTGAGGGATAGAATTATGAATTGAAAATCAGATTAAATGGTTTGGGCATGTGAGACATTGACCATAGGATGCACGGGTAACTCGATAAAGAGGGCTGGGGTAATGAAGATCTCAGATGTATGCCACAAAGAAAGCGGTCTTGCAAGAGATTTAGCAATAGATAGAAGCCAATAGAGGAAGAGGATCTTTTTAGATGACTCATGCAGCCCACCTCTTTTACCTTAACTTCTTGGCAATAAAGCTAGGTTTTGTTGTTGTCTTGTTGCAACCATGACGAAACTAACAAGATCCAACATGATAATATTTTTGTTGTATGCAGTAGTAGAAGAGTATGGTCAAATTTCACAAAATATGACAATAAAAAGAAAGAGAAAAAAGAAACAGTACTTATAAAAAGGAGGCAATATCTATTACAAACAGAGTGTATATCAACCAAAATTTTACCACTATGTGGACCTAGTGATGTAGACTTTTAATTATTCATGTGGTACATAGAATTTGTGGAAATATAAAACAGCATATATGATATACCCATGTATATAAAAAAAAAAAGTAGAAAATAGCTAAGAAATTGATGAAATTCACAAATCTAAAAATTTTATCTGTCTTTCATTTTCACCACTTTCCAGCTGCAATCTCTACACTGGTACTGGTACTACTCTTTATCTTCAATGTAATTCTCTCTCAAACAAGCCTAGTTTCATTTCTTTTTCTTTTGAACAAACATGTAATCTTTTTTCATGTACCCCATTCAGCAAAAGCAAAAAACTTCAGAGAGTATTCTTGTAAAAGAGGACGAGCATCAACTGTGAATCATTGCGTATTTGCATATTTAGCAATTAGCAGGGCATTATTTGTAATTGAAGCGGTACCTGATAAAATAGCCCTGCCGCCAACACCCCCTCAACACACACACAATTTCCAATTTTCTACCATTATAATCCACAATTAAATAAATGAAGCACCCCTAATCATTACCTTGTACAGTAAATTTGAGTATGAGGACGCAAATATTTCGGAACTTTTAAAAATGCCTCGAAGGAAGTAGGTGCCAGAGGTGCATCGCCAGGGCCTACAAAAAGAACGACAAATTCTTCAAAAATGCTCAAAACAATCAAATTAAACAAATAAAAACGTATAAATAATAAATCAAAAAAGCATCATGAACCCAGTACATCTCTACACTACTGATGTTTCAAAATTTGCAAAAATAGTAGGCTGCTTCACAAATGATAGAGTTCTAGTTAATGTATGCCCCTAGCCTCAGAAAAATGTTGCTTGGACTCAGATGTGACTATATGAGTGTCAGAGTCAGGTACAGATCAAAAGGCTGCGCAAATAATTCTAAATCTGAAGATAGATGGACACATTTGACAACCATCTGAATTTTGGTAAGGGTCTTAGGCCATAGATAAATGACAATTATAACACACTACTCTCTTATACTACCATTTTCCCCGAGTTACTATCCGTTTTCATCTGTTGTTCTAAGTTCTACTCATTTTCACATTATTATTTTAATGGCAACCTTATATTCATTTTTTATCATCTTATACCCCTCTTTGTGGGACCTCATTATATTTAATGATTCCATCACTCTCTATCACTCTCCTCCTAAAAGTAAAATCACACACATGATTGGTCACAGTCACTAAGATATGCTAAATAAGTACCCTAAACTCCCTAAGATATTTCCAAAGCTATTCCTCTAAATTGGATGAATGTAGGTTTCACTCACAACAATAACTTTTGGCACAATCTCTGATTTTCGTTATGCACACACCAAGAAGAAAATGATGTTTACACAGAATAAACTCGTGTGATCCTAGACTATGCAAATTGAAACCAAGGAATAAAATACTAATTACAATCAACTTGAGTTCCATACTAGATTCTCATTAACATTGTAATCCAATTTTCAATCCTAACCCTCGTTAATCCTTTGAATTAAAAATAAAAGTATCGTGATCTTAACACAGTTCAGCAATCCCGTCATCCAACAATTGCACGCTAGAACGACAAAATAAAAGTATCTTCAAAAAAGTATCCCTGTTACAACCTCTTTCTGTACCACGATCATTCATTATTTTCCACTTATAAATTTTTTTGTGGATGTGTAATTGGGGGTGGTGGTACTGTGGTAGTTACTAGATGAGCATCGGTATATGGTTGCAGTTAATCGATATAGTGGGTGACATATTTGGTATAAGAACAAGGCTTAATGAAGGAGAACAATTCAACTTTTACACCTAATACGTGTGCATTAAGGAAGTGCAACAACTATTTCCAAACAAAGGAAGAATTCAACAGTGTCCAGAAAAGTCTTGTATTAGTTCAGACCCTCAAAAAATAGTACAGAAAAATTTAAGTTCTCTGATTACAGGTTGGAATATATTCTAACAAGGTTTGACAAGCTTTCATCTTTTCCTTGTAGCCTTGGTGTATTCATGTTTAACGATTTTCGTTAGTTCACTAACTTATAATCTGTGTTCGAGTCAAAGGGTCTCAACTTAATTTTCTCTCTCACTAGAACTTTACATAGCCAGACAACCAATGTTCCAGCTCTAACATGCAATTAGAAGCCACTCAAAATTCATGGCAGTTCAAATGTACAACCTTACCCCATCGTTACTGGTTTGCTAACTTGAAATTTCATAAGAAATATTCTCTTGGGGCAATAGTTATAGATAATGGATGGGAAAATACAGAGCAACTAATCCAGGAAAGGCAAGAAGGGTAAAGGAAAAGATGAAAAGTCAACTTTGTCGAGAAAGAGGAGTCATTCAAGCTTTCATCCAATCGATCTATAAGATAAATAAAGCTATTTAGATCAAGAGTTCTATGATTAAAAGTGTGAATGCAGGTTATGTTCGTTAAGTCTTGAAAGATAACTATCATCCAAAGTTTTTGTCAAAGATAATTTCTACCATCTCGGTGGCTCTTAGGGAAAACAAAGCATCCCTTTTCATTGATTTACTCACTACACTCGAGAAATCTTCCTTCAAGTTTTAAAACTATAAACGTGTAATTTATCCTTTGTCTCTAATCTTACTAATCAGACATAGCATTTTGGACTCCCTTTGTACTATAGCAGTATTCCACATACCTTCCAATTTAAGAGTAATCATTCTTAGTGGGAGCCAGGAGGTAGAAGAAGTTCCTGATTTGTTGATAGATATCCGCTATTCTACATCATTTTCAGAGTTACAAGAAGGTCGTTTAAAAGTCCCTTGCAAATGATCATTGACAGCCATTTATTTAATGACCAATGATTTCTAAGTGTAAATGTGTTTGTGTGGGCAGCTAGCTGAGAGGAATTCTGAACTTCAGAAGAGGTGATATCATACATCATAATCCCCAAAGGAGGTGCTCCAGCTGGATCCACACAAACTCACAAAACCCGAAGGTAAGGGTGTGAAAAAGAAGCATACAGAAAGGATGCTTCCCTTTCCCAGCAATCAAGCCAAAGAGCAGCAAGGACTACACTACATATCTCAGACCTGACCCAGGGGAAAATGGTGTGAAGATAACTCTCAAAATAAAACTCAAAAATAAGAAGCAAGAGTCTCAACAAACAAATACCATCCTTTCTTGTGAAGATTTCAGCTTCACGATACTGGAGTACAGAAAAAACCTGTGTGTACATTAACCACCCCCACCCCACAAACCCCCCTCCCCCCCTTTACCCACAAAGCATACAACTCAAAACATCCACTGCCAAAGTAAATAAGAGGATCAAATCCAATAAATTCCTACAGAATCTCTAAGGACAACCATAAACCATCAAGATCAATCGATGTACAGACAACTCTTAATCCACCTTCTCCACTGAAGATAGATGCCCTCTCTCTCAATCATATTTACAAACTTCCAACATCAAAGAGCAGAAAGTAATTAAAGAACAAACCACAATAAATGAAAAACATTGGATAGCCATGGAAATTTATACTCACCACAGTAGTAGGTAGTCAAAACACGTGCATCTGAAGCGTAAGCATAAATCTCACCAGCCATCTTTCTAATTGAATTAAAATGATCAACATTCAGTGGCTGCCAGTAAATTGCATATATATCAGAATCCAGATAAAAAAATATTAATAATAATGACTATCCAATCGATTTATTTGTCTATTTTTTCCCTTCCTAAAATACTTGTAAACCATAACCAGTCACTATGATAATACCCAATCACCATGATAATTTTGAAAATATTTCGTGAACAACTAATCAATCATTAATGAGTTTCAAAAAAACTGCCAAATAGGATTTTTAACAGCTACCCCCTCCTTCCCTAAAAGATTGTTCCATTGAACTTTTTGCTGTCACCAAGGCACAATTATTAACATGTATAACTGTAAATATGTATTGGAAAAAAATCATGAAATGTGATATTTAAATTACGCAAATTGAGATAGGTCTAACATGAACCCTGTGACTAATTTTTTAAAATACGTTGAATGTCAAAGTTTTAAACTTTGGCCCAAACTAGTGTAATAAACCAATCTTTTAGAGACAAAAGTAGAACCAATTAACAAGGTTTAATTTAAAAGCACTAACAACTATAGGCAAAAGCATGATATAAAATCTCAATCGCATCACTTTATCATGACTGCTTTGTAAGGGGATTCAAGTCCACTATGACAAAAATATTAGGCCGCAAACCACCAGCATGGTGGTTTGGCAACCTTTATCATTACTGCAACCACTTCTGAGACTTAAAACCATGGGCAAAAGTAAACATTTCATATTATCTGCAGCTAATTGGTAGTGATACTCAAAACTTGGTTAATGGTATTTTCGGGAAAAAATAATTAGGAGGTTCTTTATGTTCTTGAATAATAAACAACAAAATTAAGCAACTACATCCACAGAAATGGTAAAATTGAACCTGAAAGTCAAATACATGAATATATTATTAATTAAATCCCCCAGTTTGAAAAGATCATTCTAAATCAATGTTACCTAAATCGTGGTAAGCATTGGTACACAAAACAATTACAAAAACATAATTTGCTACATGGTTATGTCAAAAGAATTTAAAAGTGTACAACTATACCAAATACTACATATCAATTTACATATTTCAAGTCATCGGCAGGGTTAGGGGGGTCTTTCCCGTATTAAATAACAATGTCCTAAATCATTAAACAATTATCTCCAACTTTTGACCATAAATATTGAATTGAATAATCTTTCCAATCAAAAGAGTTGAACTGTTATGCCAAATAATGTAAACCAGTCCTTAAATTTGTTGCACAATGAATAATTACATGTTATTGCCCTAACAAACTGAAAACTAAAACCCCAGGGTTCTCAATTAGTTACTTAAAAGTTCAAAGATGGGACTTTGAGTGAGAAGACAACAAAATGGAAGATGTTATGTAAGTTGCTAACAGAAGCTGGTAGTATTTCTAAAATAAACACTTGATATAGAGGTAATTTATTATGTTTTCAAGAATTAAGCAATTGTGTTCAAAACTTATAACTAATAGGTATTGTCAAAAAATTCTTGAATAATATAAAATGATCAAACAACTTTTAAATATAACCAAAAAAATGAAGAACAAGAACGTTTAGAAAGCTGAGAGAAAAGTTTTATAATAGGATCTCCAATGGGGCCTCATGTTGGGTTCAAGTGTGGTAAAAACGGATTAACCAAAATTCCCCCTCCCCCTTCAAAAAAAATATTTAAATAAATAATTAAAATATAAAATGAATTATGAGTTTCAGCATTTGACTGTAAAAATAAGTGAACAATTTTTGAGACCCAAGCTGGATCTCATCTATGGTGATGCTCTAATACAAACTAGACAAGTTCTCATCAAAAAAGTATAATACAGTAGTATCCAAGACTGACCATAGGATGGCAAGAATAGCATCACCTAACCATTGTTTGATTGACACCTACTACCAAAAACTGAGTAATGCTGACAGGGAAGCAGCTAAAAAACAGAGTCAAGCCACCACACACAATTATCAAAGAAAATAGGTGAGATTCTAAATTGATGGGACGACATGAGAAAATTGTTCTACCTAAGGGACATTACAAGATATTATCTGAATGTACCCACTCAGATTCTAATTTCTAGCTTTTATCCTGACCATCTTTGGAGTCTTTCAAATGATGCCATTAGGTAACACCTTGTCCAATCATGGCAGAGGATCCCCTGTTCTATCAAAATTTTCTAGACCCCATAAAATTGCATAACCAGTTTCAGGCATGTACTTCCAGATCTACAAACAGATAATGTGGTTTTAAAATGTTTATTTTAAATAAAAAAAGACTATTAAAAAGTATCCTGGCCATCAACATAAACATCAGTACTCATTTTAGGATTGAATCTTTTTATCTTTCTGGGCGTTTCCAAGCTCCTAAAGTACCTGAACATTCAGCTCTGTCATTAGTCACAGATTTACACACAAGGGTTCAGCCCACTACCCTTTTTTGTTTCTAGGAAAATTCCAATCAAGACTAGATCTGTAAACTGATGAATTACAATACCAAAACATTAAAAATCTATCACTCTATGCCAGAACCACCTCAGTAACATAGCTCCTCACTTCATTCATGGAAGACCGTTATAAATGGACAGTGCATTCATTGTAATATGCCTGGTAGTTCATACTATTTGGGGCAAAGGAAAAACAAATAACAATCCATGACAGAAAGATGCAGCCCCACTCTCTCGAATAGCATCCACTAATTCTGAAACTTAACCTGAACAGTCCAACTTGGTCCTGCCTACGCTACCCCTGGTAACCTGTGCTTGGAAAAGCATAATCTTGAGTAAAACCTATTTTCAGCAGAAAGCTGGCTAGTCGGTCCATCTACATCTTTCTTTCCATACACACAGGGTGAAGACGTAGTCCTAAAGGATTCCTCAATTGCCAAGCTCTTTTTGTTCGCTTTAGGTGTCATAAAGGAAGGTAGACTCGTACCTTTTCAACATTGAAAATCATGAAAAGTAGTCGTACCTCATCCCACAAATAAAAATATGCTTTTTTCCAGTGATCCTTGGTCTTCAATATATCAATCTCTTTCTGCAAAAAATTTGGCCCAGCATCAACACTGTGGCACACAAAACTAAATCAAAAACCATTCACTCGGCTTGAAATAATATGAGAGCTTAATAAAGAAACAATTAGACATATACCCCGATACTACTGGACAAATAGGAACAGCATATGCCGCCAGCCTTGGGTCTGAATAGTATTCATCTGCTTTTGGATGATCAGCTGTGCATATAAGATCAATTGAGGATGCACTCAGTATCCGGACATAATGTAAACTTGAACTAAAAAACCAACCTTCCACTTTATTCACTACGTTACATAAAGAATTTCCTATATACTATAAACGGACCAAGGAATACTAATAAAGTAAGTGGGTCCCTTGGTTTAAATTTTTTTGGGTAGGGGAAAGAAAATTTTGTTTATTGGCATGGGTGTTCTTTAAATGAATTAAGTAGACCCAGATGGTGGGGTAATGGAGGGTAAAAAGAAAATTTTTATTGCTATGAAGGAATAATGTAGATATGCAAAGACACAAACGTCTCTGTGGAACAGCTTTACAAGAAATACTGGAACATCTTCATAGAATGGAGCGAGTCCATGATAACGTAAATTAAGAAAAAAGTGCCTTTGACAATCTGCAAACTGCAAACCCCAAAAACAACCATAGTAATAGGACAAATAATGTTTATGAAAGAGACAAGAACATAAAACTACCTAACAGAAGAAACAATTAGGAACTCTCATCTTTTATCCGATAAATTAAGTAGGTGAAACAGCTAAAACACAAAGATGTCCAAGCCCCCTCCTTTTTTCGCGAATGCCATGCAGACACTACTATTTGCAAATGAGCCAGCACAACTGGAACTACATGATAATCAAACCATGATCCAATTCAAAAAACAATTGCCCAAGTGATAACCATTTTTTATTCCATTTTCTTGGCTTTCCCCTCTCTCCTATCTCCCCTCCCTCCCCAAAGTCAGCAACCATTCTCCCCCTTTACCGCCCACCAATCTAATATCCAACTCATCTCCCTCCCACCTATCATCGTCGCTGGCCACTCAAACCTTTACTCTGATGTCCAATGTCTCGCCTTCCATCAAAACCCACCACCACTATCGCTCCTCTATTTCCACCATAACCGCCAGCGTAACCAATCTACTCAATCCAAAAAACGCCAATGTGGCATTCCATTAAAGCGAAAGAATGACAGGATATAGAGCTCCATTCACAACTTACTAATTTCAAAGCATCTTTCCACTCAAAGAAATTCTTTAATTACAATTTACTCGAAATTTATAATATGATCCACCAAATTATAATCCAATTTCCTTAGGCTGAAAGAAAGAGAAATGAGATAGAAAGATTGCCCGAAGCTTGAGAAGGGGAGGGGGCATCTAGGGCTGCCGAAACTAAAAAAAGGACGAGAAGGAGCTTTGTCTGAGCTTGATTATGTAAAACAAGGATTCGGTTTTTCATTTGGCAGCTATGGAACTAGCAGAGGTTGTAGTGAGGCGGTTGAGCAAGGATGGAAGATGCTTGACTCACGGAGGGTGAGTAAGATTTGTAGGTGCCCTAAAAGTTAAACATCTTATAATAATAAAAACAACCCTTTAAAATTCATAAAAACCATACAAAAATCAATGGAACAACCAGTGTGCATCCATTGGAAAATAACAATCAAATTCTAAACAATGAAAAGATATTTCATTTTCCTAATAGGCTTTACATATTCCTAAGCTTTAAAGTCAAATTCATTCTAGTCCAATGAAGCCAAGGGTTAGATGGATTTACGCCACCTCTATCCTCCCTGTCTAATGAGTTGCAAGTCTCTATCACATCGTCTTAGTTCCCAAGAAAGCGATCAAAGTTTTGTGCACCAGTAGCATCAGTCATAATGGTCTGTCACTTTGTTCTACCAATCTCCACCACTGATGTCATTAAGTTCTTCACCAACATACATTTTTAATCTCCTCTTTACTCCCAACAAGTCAACCTTCCATTGGAATAGTGCTTATGACTTAATAAGAATTAGATATGCGACATCCTTTTATAGAGATCATCATCAACGTAAGTTATTGAGTCTATAATCCCTTAGATGATTAATGAAGTTTGAAACATGCACAATCTTTCAAATATGTAGATCGCGCAGTGCCAAAGCATGAGATTGTCCAACGACTCTCCTTCCCTTAGTCCGTTTCCTAGCAGTTATTCTTTGTCAAATCGTTTAAGAACACAAAACAAGGAAAGGAACTAATCACATAACAGGCAAGGCAATTGTAAGAAGCTATTAAAACAAAGCACATAATTAATAAGATTAGGCTCTAAAACTTGCGTAAGGGAGTAATTCGATAACTTCAAGCTTCTACACTGTATGGACCACAACCTTGTGCTTCTACACCACGTAGGCTAAGCATATTTTAATCTTTTTTTACCGTCTAAGGGACTTAAGCTTATGCTGACAAGATCTTCATACACACAAAAGACGGCTGAAATTCTCATAAGCAAATTCTTTTAAGGTCTGTTAGCGAAAGAGAAGAAAGAATTTAGCAACATGTATGTCGATGGAAAACCAAATGGAATAAAGTACGAATATGCTAGAGATGAACATATCACTTTTGGTTGCTTGAAGACCCTTACAATTGATGTTATTGTTTAAAACTACAATAGCTATCCTGGAACCAAGATGGTGCAAAGATAAAGGTGGTATAAACCCACCCAACCCTCATCTTAATTAAATTCAAACGAATTTGTCTTTAGAACTTAGCAATTTGGAAATAAAGCCACTAGGCCAATGATTTATCCTTGCATGAAATAGGATTTAATTGTTAGTTATTTTACTATTCATTTTGTTGTTTTCCTGGCTTTTTGATGGTGAATTAGAAAACTATATTTATTATTTAGGGTTTTATGGGATTAAAGTGAATAAAAAAGTGCCATGAACGAAGGTGACTTATTCAACAAGAAAATGTACATCACCAAATTGTATGAAGCTAAATCATGTAGTTCAGGTTCATTCGAGATAATCCATCAAAGTTTAAAATATAAGCAAATCGACAACAGTTAGGTTTATTCATATTAAATTAGGCTTGACAAGAGTTTGTCAAATCTAAGTAACATAGTAGTACCAACTTCGCGCAATCCACCTATTTAAAATCTGACACATTTTTGAGGTTTGATTTCTAGCTAGCAGTGCCTAAGAACTAAGCCACAAAATATAAGCAATGAAAAAAGAAGAACTACTACAAGTAAACCCACCATAAAAAAAATTATGGTAAACACAAGGAAAAGCATATGCCACCACCAGTAATTATTAAGCAACTGATACACAAACAGATTACAGAATGAAAAATTCCAATAAAAGGTCTTAAACAGTGACCCAAAATTGCTAATATTGCACAATATATAGATATATAGCTGGGATCAATAAATTATGACAAGTATTTATTCAGTATAGGTCAGAAGAGCTTGAGTAAAAGAACCTGGCCATGGACATGTGTATGCCAGCACGCGCATGCCATCACCCCATCTACAAAAGTACGGACTGATTTTATATTGAAGCAGCCAGTTGAAATGCTGATCCAGTGCCTCAAACCACTCATCACTTCCATGTCCCACACCAAACCGATCCTCAATTACTGTATCTGATATCTGAAAATAAAGTTAAAGAATTGTGCACACAGCTACAAACTCTTGGCATGAGTCTTTCATAAGTCATGGCATTCTTGAAAAGTTGGGTAAACCTAATTTTAGAATGGATGGAAATACATGACATAATTTCAATATTGTTAAAAATGGCCCCGAGTCAAAAGGCATTATTTGGTTCCTTTACATAAAGAATACTCATTATTTAAGAATAGGTTATCTTCGCATAAATCTTAAAACGCCAACCTTCCATAATTTAATTAGAGATAACCTTGGGCCACAGAAAAAACACAAAGACACAATTTATTTGCATGAATCCAAAGCTTATGGAGAAAAGGATACACCAATTACAGCAGGAAGCGAAGGTGTAGCAGGAAGCACAAAGTCCCACACTGTCAAGCTGAGTTTTACACAAATAGAACAATCAGAAATAGCATCTTCATCCATCAAATCGACAGCCCCATTATCTGACAAGCACTCAGAAAAGGATGGAGATAGAAGAACACGTCTCAGATTTGATGTAGCAGATTTAACTCTGTCAACCTAAAACCAAATAGGCATATAAATACTCCTGAAGAAGCTAAATGTTCAAACACAAATAAAATCCTATAGAATATCACACCACGTCATCTATTGAGTTCTGATCTAATGGTTCCATGAAGTTAAGACAGTCCCTCAATTCTCTGCATAGCTGATACTTTTCCACCTTGCCCATGCATGGTGCTCTAGATCTGCGGAAAGTAGAATAATCATCCCAGGTAGATAAAAGAAAATTACTTTAAAATAAAACCTATAAAATTATAGCCACAACAACAGATAAAAATAAGCCAACACTAAATTCAATATACATAATAATAAAATTAACTGAGTTAAGGAGGATAGATTATCACGATGCATCAGACTTTACAGCAGTGACGTATAACTGCCCCTCATACATGCCTGGAGGTTGCTCACTGGGTATATCGATCGAAACCCATAATGCTGTTGTTTCTCTGCAATGAAGAATAGAATTAGCCTCAGAAAACTTAATGTACTCCTTATCTCACACATAATGTAACAGAAAATACCCAGGAAATAGGTTTATTTGAGAGCTTGGCAAGTCCAGAGGTACAAGAGCATCTGGAACCCCTAAAATAGGCACCACTCGACGGATTTTTAGGGACTGACCTACAACCAACCTGAACACAGCAACCATAATTAAAAAGTTATTAGTCCTCTCAACAGCTTTATGGGTGTCACAGTCAGTGACTATAAAGGGTATGTAATTATGAACAATACAACCCCCTCCCCAACGAACTTTAAAAACTAACCGGTCTCCTGAAGTGGATATAAGGTCATTACACTGCACTTGTACAGTTCCAGCTATACCAGAGCTACCCCAAGTAACTTTTGGGCGTAAAGCAATTTGAACACTTTCTCTCTCATTCCTAGCAGCCAACAGATTTACCTACACAGCAATCAAGGTTTAGTTAGCATCATTACCATTGAAAATTATGCAACCTTCATGCCCTAACCCTCTTAGTGACGAGACAGCCTGCCAAGAAAGGGCAACTTGGCAAATTGAGGATGTCATAGAAACAATCTCAACAATATAAGTCACTCGAGTGCACAAACCAAGAGGCTAACACGCTTGTGGAGAACTAGGATAAGGTGCATATTGTTACAAGTTGAATGGTGCACATGTGTTTGTAGTATATATGGACTAGATCAAGAAAACAAGTAGGGAATTACGTTAACAAAACCATACTATGGATCAGAGCATAAGTGACATGTAATCTTTATTTCATATCATACCTTCTTAAAGGAAAAACAGAATCAAATACCAAAAATCAGGCATTAAGGTATCATCAAGAAAAATAATCACAGGTATTAAGGTGTCATCATGAAAATAAGTGAAGCATTTTTTTAGTAAAACATCCATATTAAGCTCTCATATAATGTGTCATTGTAGGGTTGGATATGAGCCAAGCTAGCTTGTAGCTAGGCTCAAGCTCGGAATTAGGCAAGCCTGAGAGCCAAACCCAAGCTTTACAGAGGCAAGCCCAAGCTCTAGCAATATATATATATATATATATATATATATATATATATATGAACTGAGCTTAATTACTCAAACAGGCCTTCGGCGAATCCGATCCAAGCGACGAGCTTATACCGAGTTGAGCCAAGCCGTGAGCTTAGGTCAAACCAAGCTAGAGCTCAAATTTTAAAGCTCGGTGAGTCACGAGCCCGATATTTAGGTGTCTCAGGCGAGGCGAGCCGATCTGAGCCACGAGCTTCTTAATCTTAGGCTTGCCTCGGCTCATATCCAAGCCTATGTCATTATGTAAAAATATACAACGTACCAGTGTTGTATCAAGATTTGTTGCCAGTGAAACACAAAATCAAAATAAAAAAATTACTTCATCGATGTCATTAGAGAATTTCATAATACAATTTTAAACAACGCTTCAAACTATACTATACAGAATTTTATTTTGCTCTTCTCCCAAGATAGGTGAGATATGGCCATACTTGATACATATTGAACACCAACATGCATCTAACACACCCCAATAAGCCTAAGACATGCCACATAGCATATTCCAATTTTAATCTCAATGTATACAATTAGGGCATATTCAGGATAACTCATAGCAGCATTATCTTGCTGCCAGAATCCTTTGACTAAACAAGAAAAAATAGGAAAATTAAAAACAAAAAGAAATAAAAAGAAGCAAAAGGACATCAGCCATCATGGGGTAAGATTAAAAAAAATTATGATCATCATTATCATGATCTTGTGCTCCCCAGAATATGCCCCATCATCAATAACAACTCAGTAATTAGTGAGATGCATTACATGCTCACTTGATTGCGGGGAATCAGTAACTTTCGATTGCTTTGTAAATAACCCCATCTCTGCATTAACAATAACCCCATTTAAACTACTAATATTTATTGATCATTTTATTTATGCATGGTTACTAACTCCATTTGAATGTGTCACACCATCAATTAATGGTGTCATGGTGTGGCATGTCACAAACAAAAAATTTCACCAAAAAGTTTATCGATTATTTATGTTTACAAAATTGCTTAATATTTTCTTAAAATTATTTGGTCAATGGAAATTTAGGGGAAACAGAGAGCATTTTTTTAGCAATTTAAGTAAAAATAATTTGATGTTCTACCATGTTGTTTACCCACCACCCTTGGGATTAGTATATGTTAATGCATAACTTATTGAAACCCCCTTTCTCGGACGGAATTTCAATTTTTTTTGGATTTATCCTGACCTCAAAATTTCCACCTTAATGGCTTAGATGATTTAAAACCCACCTTGACTCTAACCACCACAACTGAGGTCTTGCGGTTCAAGCATACAGCTCTTGAAGAAAATACCCGTGAACAAACCAAATACAATAAAACACAACATTGAGAATACATACAGGCTCTAAATGCCTAGGCATCTCCTGCGACCCGACATTTGCGGAACTAGGCATACACCAAACATGAAGTAGTTCAGAAGATGGAACTTTCAATGGATCAATGACCCCCTTCATCATACTGGAAGCATAAATACCGCCATCACTCCATCCATACGACGTCCCCCCACCTGCTACACCTTCAACAGGAGGCGCCATCACCTCCTGAGAATTCCCTGACAAACCAAAATACACATTTCCATCAACTAGATACTAATTACCAACACTTGCAATCGAAACATGATATAATCATAGAGAACCCAGAAACAAGCCAACAATAAATTCGACCCACAAAAGAGTTCATTTCAAATGAATCATTACGAACTCCATGCCAAACCAAAATACACATGCCCATCAACTAATTACTAATCATAAACACTTCCAATCACCAAAAAGAAACCCATAACCCAAATCAAACCATTCATAAAACAAAACAATCAATAAATCTCATCAAAACAATACCATTCAATAGTCAAAACCAAAGAGGTTGACTTTTGATAACACTGTATGACAAAATTCAGCAATATTAACATGCATTTTCAAAATCAGAATCGCTCCATATGTATGAATTTCATTGAAGAATTTTTTAAAAAAAACAAACAAACAAACAAACAAACCTGAATTGTCCATTATGTGTTCTAAGAGAGACGAACGGGTGATCCAAGAAAATGATGATCACAATACGAGTGATTCACGAAGAAATCGAGAGTTGGCTAATCCAGTTGCTTCTTGCAATGGAGACCGGTGTAAATAGAAGCCTAGAAGGGTCTGGTCACTATTGCTATTCGTGAGGCGGTTACCCTCTCTTTCCCTCTTTTAGACCAAAACAAAAATTTTAGTACACAAGGCTATTCATAACCAAATACCCGGATTTTCGGGTATCCGGTATACCGGGTAGTTTGAAAATCAGCCCATGATCCGACCTGATTTAATCGGGTACCCGAATTAAGCGAGTATCCGTTTAATGGGTATTCGTTTATACCGAGTCAGGTCACAGGGTATTCAGTTTTTCTTTTTTAGTTTTTTTTAGCTAAAAATTTTCCACTACTTAGTCATCACTCATCAGTCATCTCCACTACTTATTCTGAATTATTCATGTAACACCCCGATAATTCCCATTTTTCCGAAACCCAAAACTTTAGGAACTATCGGTGAGCTACCGCCACGTGTTCAAACATTAATGCTATAAAACAGAGTTTTGCAGCGGAAAAACCAAAATACTTATGAAATAACATTAAACGTAAATCAAGTCCTGATATAACAAACTGTAACCTCTACGGCCCTTACTGTAATGTACTAAATAACGTTTAACTTTAATTCAAATCCAACAGTTTAAAATCAAATCAAACCTAACATAATTTATTCCGAAATCCAAATTAAAATAACGTTTCTCTCCAACCCGCCCATGCATGAATGCTTGTTTAGATACCTGTTAATAATCTGCTCCCCAATAATACAAATGTAAGTATTGGATCATTACAGTGTCATTTATAGGCGAAAGCCATGACCAAAACACACGAGACACGTAATCAGCAAGTTGAGTACATACGAATTACAAAGCACGACAATTGAACTGATAATTAAGTATCTATAAGAAATGTAAGAACGTATCATGCAACATTTTACTCAACTGACACGATGAATTGATTAATGGTTTGGATTCTGGCACGATAAATTAATTAATGATTTGGATTAAGCAATAGACTAGGTTGTCTCCCCCATGTCCTAATTAGGACATTAAATAAATAAATAACACATGCACTCCCGTCGGAGAGCATCAAAATACAGTATAAAAATCCAGATGGTGAACGGGCGCGACTCCGTTACCATAGCTAGATGAGATCTCAACTAACCCCAATTTTAAGTTTAAAACCTTATAAAATAGAGACTCGTAGATCACACGGCCTCTCACAAAAGCCACGGATAATACCCCGTGAACTCCAACCCCTGATTGTCAATACTCTAGACGTGCACTAGCCTAGAGTTTTATTGCTTATCCTCATTCTTTTTAAGTGATTTACGGTTTAAACTCAATAAACACAATCACAGTAGCACACGACAGTAAATATTACAGTTATTCAATCTATCTCTGTTATGCTATAATTTTTAACCTTTTAATTTCAAACTCAACTGATAAAACCGTTGAACCAAGTCAACTACCTTGTCATTAAGACCTATAAAATGCACCTTTATTCCAATCATACTATAAGTAATGAAGGAGTAATATTAAATAACCTCATAGATTAATTAACAATTAATATCAATTAATAAATCACGGTTTCTCACAAATACACCAAAACATGCCCCTAATATAAAGAACATGAATTCTTTCAAATGGGTAATCAAACAATCTCATCCAAAGGGTTCCCTAAACATGATACTATGTTTATGTTTCACCCTAAAACATGCCCCTAATTAAAAATAATGGCCTTTATAATTTGTACGTACCTGGTGTAAAAAACACGGGTATCCACTTTCTCTATTTTTAAAGGGGCTTTTACAAATTATTCTCCTACACCAAAATAATATAATCTAATTTAATACCAACAATCAAATTTACAACAACCATACTAAAATTTCCAAGACTTCAAAATCATTCCAACTACTTCCCAAAATCACAAGTTAGCATTTTAAATGAAATTCACTCAAATCTATTAACACCCAATACAATATTAAAGTCAACAATGCAATATTATTATTTGTGTTATATCTCAGTGCACCCACTTAGTCGTTGAGCTAAGTAAATAAACAAATTTTGGAATGTTGACTGCTAAATTCTCAAAACTTGTAATTAAAATAACCATCGACGACATACAGACCTACGATATTCTACTATTTACAGTGTCATTTTCATGAGAACAACCGTAAAGCATCTCCTAACTTCATGATGATCATTATTAGCAAAATATTGGCAAGTACCTCATGTTATAAGCAGTAGCATATCAATAGCATATCCATAAGCCACATCATATCACATTCATGGATTTCATTAAATTAAACTCCCCATATACCATGTAGTAGAATGCCCATAACATAATCCATGAACCTAATTCCCAATACACTCATATAATTGTGAATCTCAAATTCACAAATTTAATTAGATTAGGCCCCAATATTTCGACCTTCACCGAAACAACACAACATATCACCACACCAATATAATTTCATGAATTCATACCCATCAAATTACAACCCCAAAACAACAATCACATCACAAATTAACCACAATAAATCACAAATTAACAACAATAAATCACAACCCAAACAATATAAACAACACAATCATATAATTTAATCTCATATACATATGAATACATAACATCAAGAGAACCAAAGTGAAACAAAAAGAGGAGAAAGAGGGAGGGGGTGGCGTGCTCACCGGCCGACGGGGTTGTGGTGCGGCGGCGCAGGCGGCAGGTCGGGGCTAGGCAGCGGCGGCAGAGGAGGGCAGCGGGGTAAGGAGGGGTTCTGATGGGGTTCTTCACGGGGGTGGGTTTGTTTTTCTTTTCTTATTTTCTTTGTGGTTTTGTGGGGAAAAGTTAATGCTTTTGTTTTGTGGGGGGGAGGTTTCCACGGGGTAGTCTTTAATATGGTAGGTTTAGTTTTTTTTTTTTTTATAGTTTAGGTTTAGGTAAAATGTGTTTAGGTGTAGGTAAAATTCTTAGGTTTAGGTAGTGTTTAGATAGTAAGATAGAACTTCGGGGTATTATAAAATTTGAGTAGGATAGGATTTCGGTAGTTTAGACTTAACGGGTTACTTAGGAAAATAAATAATAACAAAAATAATTATAGAATTTTGGGGGATTACAATCTACCCCTCTTAAAAGAAGTTTCGTCCCCGAAACTTAGCCTCAACACTAAATGATTTTGAAAAGGTTGCTGTAAATTTCTCATAATTACCATGGATATTTTACGAATTCCACTGATTTGCACCCAAAATATTGGAAACACTATAAATAAGAACAAAAACCGAAATTATACGCATTCTACCCCTCTTAAAAGAAAAGAGTTACGACCCCGTAACTCCCCTACTCAAATAGCTCGGGATATTTCTGTTTCATTGCATCTTCAGTTTCCCAGGTAGCTTCTTCATACTCGTGATTAGACCATAGTAATTTCACCATTCGTATGTCTTTATTTCGGGTACTACGCACTTTATGATCCAAGATCTTGACTGGTCTTTCTTCATAGGTTAAGGACTCGTCCAATTGAATAGTTTCCGGTTGCAGAACATGGGTGTTGCTTGGCATGTATTTCTTCAGCTGAGAGATATGAAAGACATCGTGCATTTTCTCAAACTCCATCGGTAAGGCTAGCTTATAGGCGACATTTCCTATTCGTTGCAGAATTTCATATGGCCCCACATATTTGGCACTAAGCTTTCCTTTCTTACCAAATCTCATCACACCTTTAGTAGGCGAGACTTTCAAAAAGACTTTATCACCTACATTGAATTCATCTTCCCTTCTTTTTGTGTCGGCATAGCTCTTTTGCCTATCTTGTGCTGTTTTGATTCTTAACTGAATCACTTTGACTTTATTCACCATGTCTTCTATATATTCGGTTCCCAAAGTCATGCGTTCTCCAATATCATTCCAACACACCGGGCTTCTACATTTCCTTCCATATAGTGCTTCAAACGGTGTCATTCCAATACTAGCATGATAACTGTTGTTGTATGAGAATTCTATCAAATCCAATTGATCTTCCCAAGTTCCCTGAAAATCTATCGCACAAGCTCTCAACATATCCTCCATAGTTTGATTCGTCCTCTCTGTCTGCCCATCAGTCGTTGGGTGGAAGGCTGTACTCATTTTCAAGGTAGTCCCTAAGTTATCTTGCACCTTCTTCCAAAACTTAGACAAGAACCTCGAATCTCTGTCCGACACTATATCCTTAGGAACTCCATGCAACCGGACTACATTTTTTACATATGCTTTTGCTAGTTGCTTTTTCTTCCAAGTCTCCTTAATTGCTATGAATACGGCTGATTTGGTGAGTCTATCCACAATCACCCAAATTGTATCATTTCCCGTCCTAGTCCTTGGCAAACCAGTCACAAAATCCATGGAAATTGAATCCCATTTCCATTTAGGTATTTCCAACGGTTGCATTTTTCCCATGGGTCTTTTATGGTCTATTTTTACCTTCTGACATGTCAGACACCTAGACACATATTCAGCTATTTCTCTTTTCATATTCGGCCACCAATATATCTGGTTTAAGTCTTTATACAACTTATCGCCTCTAGGGTGCACTGAATAAGGAGTATTATGGCTTTCATCCATGATCTTCTTTTTGACTTCTTCACAGCTTTGCGGCACATACCATCTCCCTTTAAATCTCAAACTACCATCTTCATGAATTTGAAAATCTGATTCTACTCCAGTAATCACCTTATCTCTAATCTGCTTTAAGGATTCGTCTTTTTCTTGCATTTCCTTAATTTCTTCAAAAATAGATGGTTCTAGGGATAAGGCAAATAAGAGGTTTTCTAACTCCCCAGGGTTCATAACTTCCAAACTTAACTTTTTCATCTCTTCACACAACTCGTCGGCCACCACCAAGGCATTAATACTATGACTCGATTTTCTACTGAGAGCATCTGCAACCACATTTGCCTTTCCTTCATGATACTGGATATCTAAATCATAGTCTTTAATTAATTCTAACCACCGACGTTGTCGCATGTTCAAGTCTTTTTGAGTGAAGATGTACTTGAGGCTTTTATGATCTGTGAATATCTTGCAAGTAACGCCATATAGGTAATGTCTCCAAATTTTCAAAGCAAACACAATTGCGGCAAGTTCTAAATCATGAGTAGGATAATTGGCTTCATACGGCTTCAATTGACGTGACGCGTAGGCAATAACCTTCCCATTCTGCTGTAGTACACATCCCAATCCATGCTTCGAGGCATCGATGTATACCTCGAATCCTTTATTTCCGTCGGGCAATGTTAGCACTGGTGCGGTAGTCAACCACTCTTTGAGGGTTTGAAAAGCCAACTCGCACCTTTCATCCCACACAAATTTAGTCTCCTTTTTCATCAGGGTGGTCATAGGTCGGGCTATTTTGGAAAAGTCTCTGACAAATCTCCTATAATACCCCGCCAAATCCAAGAAACTCTTAATGTCAGTCACATTCTTAGAGTAGGCCATTCGCTAACAGCTTTAATCTTCACAGGGTCTACCGAAACACCTTCCTTGGAAATGTAATGCCCCAAGAATGCTACTTGCTCTAACCAAAACTCACATTTGGAAAACTTCACATACAATTCATTTCTCCTAAGGATTTCCAAAATGGTTCTCAGGTCTTTGGCATGATCCTCCTTATTCCTCGAATACACTTAAATGTCATCAATGAATACTACTACAAATTTGTCTAGGTACTCGTGGAATACTCAATTCATTAGATCCATAAAGATAGCAGGTGCATTGGTTAACCCAAATGGCATAACAGTAAACTTATAGTGCCCATAACGAGTTCTAAATGCGGTCTTTGAGATGTCCTTATCAGCGATTTTCAATTGATGGTACCCCGACCTTAAATCAATTTTTGAGAATATGCTAGCCCCCTTCAACTGGTCAAATAGGTCATCAATTCTTGGTAATGAGTACTTATTCTTCACCATCACATTATTTAGCTCCCGATAATCGATACATAACCTCATGCTTCCATCTTTCTTCTTCACAAAGAGCACAGGAGCTTCCCAGGGTGATACACTAGGTCTGACAAACCCCTTATCTACCAGCTCTTGTAACTGGGTCTTTAACTCTGCTAATTCAGCTGGTGTCATTCTGTAAGGTGCCTTAGAAATAGGTGCAGCTCCCGGAATTAGGTCTATGGTGAACTCGACCTCTCTACTAGGTGGCATTCCCGAAACTTCATCAGGAAAAACATCTGAAAACTCATTTACTACGGGGAATGTCTTCTATTCTTCTGCATTCTTCCATACTCAAATCCTGGAAATTGCAAAGGTATATTGGACATCCCTTGGCAGCTAACTTCCTCATTTCCATTGCTGAAATTAACCCATACCCTTTAGGTTTCCCAAATCGTCTATAGGACACAGTTTTTCCTACAGGACTCCTCAAGTGTACTTTCTGCATTTCACAATCTATCTTAGCGTTGTACAGACTTAACCAATCCATCCCCAGTATTACATCTAAGTCTCCCAAGTCAAATTCTATAAGGTCAGATGGGAAATTAGTTTCCTTAATCTTCAAAGATAAATTCTTATGGATTTTAGTGCAAGGAACTACCTTACTGGTAGGTAAGCAAACAGATAACTCAACAGGACTCGACTCAGATAAATTTAACTGGTTCACTATAGATGCAGAAATAAAGGAATAGGTTGCACCAGAATCAAATAAGGTTTTCACAGCAATTGAGTTAATAGAGAATGTACCAGTGACTACATCGAAGGATCTCTCCACCTCCTTCTTGCCCATTACAGACAGGCGCCCGGGATTGCTACTTCTATTCTGACCTGCATGGTTGCTATTGTTAAAGTTGTTGTTGTTGCTGTTGTTGTTGCCAGAACTGTTGGAGTTGTTACCGTTGCCATTCCCACCGTTGTAGGGTTTCCCATTCTGATTACCCGGCCTATTGTTTCTCACACCTTGATCAAACGTGGAGTTAACCCTTTGATGATTGCCTGAACCATTCCCTTCGTCTTTCTTCTTCGAATGACACTCGTACTCCCTATGACCCTTCTTGTGGCAGTATCGACATGTCACCAAATTTCCATCACAGTCCTTCCCAGGGTGGTTCCTTTTGCATCTCTTACAATAGTACCTCCTATCTCCATTCCCTTGGCTTATGGTGTTACCCAACTCCCGGTTTCTATTTTCAACCAAATTCCCATTCCTAGGCCTCTTCGAGTTATTATGGTTATTCCTATGGTGCCCAAAATCCTTTCTCTTATCTCCAGCATGGCTACCTTAAGTGGAATCCCTAATATTCAACCCATACAAGTGAGCTGCTCTCTCATAGACCTTATCCAGAGTTTTGAACACTTTTCCTCCCAAATCCTTCTGGAGTTGCCTAGTTAGCCCTTGCTCAAACTTTTGGGCCTTCAGCTCTTCAGTGGGTACTACCTCAGGAGCAAACCTAGCTAGAGTGGTGAATTTGTGGTAGTAGTCTACAATGGTCATGCTACCCATTTGGAGGTTAATGAATTCCTGAGCTTTCTGCTTTCTCAGGTAAGGAGGGTAAAACTTTTCTCTTAAGGAAAATTTAAAGGCTTCCCACCCAAAGTCAGGTTGCGCCTTCAACCTAGCAGCATTGTCTCTCCACCATCTGTTTGCTTCGTCCTTTAAATACATGGCAGCTTGATCTACCCTCAATTCTTCAGCGCAATTCATCGCAATGAATATCTTATCGAATTCTCGCTCCCAATTCTCTAAAAAGGTAGGGTCAGCTCCCCCTTTAAAAATAGGTGGTTTCACCTGAGCTAGCTTCTTAAACATTTCGGCGTGAGGGTCAGGCATTTCCCCACGATTCTGGTTCAATTGCTCAGCCAGAGCGCGGATGGCCTCGGCCAGTACAACATCGTTTCTTGCCATAGTACTTCTACGCTTGGTGTAATATTAAACTGATTCAATTCTACTTTTACTTACAGCTACTTAACGCAACACCTCATTCCATAATCACATTCACATTCCAATCAATCAAACAATTTAGACAATCAAATCATTTAATACACATTAAGCAATCAAAATAATAAAAATTGGTTCCCTCCCCGCTCTCACTCAAATAAGAAGAAAGCGAGTTAAATCCTAGAGGTTGACTGTCATTAATTGCTTAAGACAAATTAAGACCGATTAGGTAATTCAATATAAGATCAATAATTAGATATAATAATATTAAATAATTAAAATAATATAGGATAACATACCAATACGGTTTTAAAAAAAAAATGCTACTTTCCTCAAATCGTTTATATCGTACGCTAACCTAATATAATGAAATATTTATTGAAATCCTAACTACCTACCTAGTTTCTAAAACGTATTAAGCTATTTAAGGGACTACATTCGACTTGTGGTCCTTCTTCTCATCATAATCTTCCAATTTAAAGTCGGGATCCTTCTCATCCTCCAAATCTTCAATAATAATAGATTTGTATGTAGGCTCCCTGTTCCTAGTGGCCCGTTTTCCAGCATAAGGGTCCACTGGTTCCACCTCCATCCATTCTAATTCATCTTCATCAGAATCAACATCTAGGGTGTACTGGTGGAAAATTCTTTTATACGTTTTCAGTTTATCTTTCTTTCTAGCTGTTTTGAATTCGAACCAGTCCTGAAACATTTCTTCCGATTGGTCCTTCTTTGGGCATATAATATTCTCCATTACTTTTATGATATTTCCACTGATTGATTTCGGGCCCTGATTAGTCTTAAGGACAAACTCGGTATTCATCTCTCTACGTTATCCCAATAAAATAAAGCAAATAAGAAAATCACATACGAAAGTATAAGCAAACTAATGCATAAGCACCACATATAAAGACAATGTTAACTATATGCATGCTTTCTTAACTACCTCAAATCTCACTCATTTTCGAATATTTGAGACTTAACATATTTGAATAATTAAATAAATAAATACATAAACAAATAAATTTTTAAAATAATATTAATAATAATTTATTAGTAATGAGAAATATAATTTATTGGTAGTAATAAAACTAATACTCATACTATTTGATCCGTAAATCATTTCCAAAACGTTTAAAAGTTTAGGCGCCTAATAAAATCATTTGTGGCATAACAAAATCTAACCTAAGGCTCTGATACCACTTTGTAACACCCCGATAATTCCCATTTTTCCGAAACCCAAACCTTTAGGAACTATCGATGAGCTACCGCCAAGTGTTCAAACGTTAAGGCTATTAAACAGAGTTTTGCAGCGGAAAAACCAAAAGACTTATGAAATAACATTAAACGTAAATCAAGTCCTGATATAACAAACTGGAACCTCTACGACCCTTACTGAAATGTACTAAATAACGTTTAACTTTAATTCAAATCCAACAGTTTAAAACCAAATCAAACCTAACATAATTTATTCCGAAATCCAACTTAAAATAACGTTTCTCTCCAACCCGCCCATGCATGAATGCTTGTTTAGATACCTGTTAATAATCTGCTCCCCAATAATACAAATGTAAGTATTGGATCATTATAGTGTCATTTATAGGCGAAAGCCATGACCAAAACACACGAGGCACGTAATCAGCAAGCTGAATACATACGAATTACAAAGCACGACAATTGAACTGATAATTAAGTATCTATAAGAAATGTAAGAACGTATCATGCAATATTTTACTCAACTGACACGATGAATTGATTAATGGTTTGGATTATGGCACGATAAATTAATTAATGATTTGGATTAAGCAATAGACTAGGTTGTCTCCCCCATATCCTAATTAGGACATCAAATAAATAAATAACCCATGCACTCTCGTCGGAGAGCATCAAAATACAGTATAAAAATCCAGATGGTAAACGGGCGCGACTCCGTTACCATAGCTAGATGAGATCTCAACTAACCCCAATTTTAAGTTTAAAACCTTATAAAATAGAGACTCGTAGATCACACGACCTCTTACAAAAGCCACGGATAATACCCCGTGAACTCCAACCCCTGATTGTCAATACTCTAGACGTGCACTAGCCTAGAGTTTTATTGCTTATCATCTTTCTCTTTAAGTGATTTACGGTTTAAACTCAATAAACACAATCACAGTAGCACACGACAGTAAATATTACAGTTATTCAATCTATCTCTGTTATGCTATAATTTTTAACCTTTTAATTTCAAACTTAACTAATAAAACCGTTGAACCAAGTCAACTACCTTGTCATTAAGACTTATAAAATGCACCTTTACTCCAATCATACTATAAGTAATGAAGGAGTAATATTAAATAATCTCATGGATTAATTAACAATTAATACCAATTAATAAATCACGGTTTCTCATAAATACACCAAAACATGCCCCTAATATAAAGAACATGAATTCTTTCAAATGGGTAATCAAACAATCTCATCCAAAGGGTTCCCTAAACATGATACTATGTTTATGTTTCACCCTAAAACATGCCCCTAATTAAAAATAATGGCCTTTATTTGTACGTACCTGGTGTAAAAAGCACGGGTATCCACTTTCTCTATTTTTAAAGGGCCTTCTACAAATTATTCTCCTACACCAAAATAATATAATCTAATTTAATACCAACAATCAAATTTACAACAACCATACTAAAATTTCCAAGACTTCAAAATCATTCCAACTACTTCCCAAAATCACAAGTTAGCATTTTAAACGAAATTCACTCAAATCTACTAACACCCAATACAATATTAAAGTCAACAATGCAATATTATTATTGTGTTATATCTCAGTGTACCCACTTAGTCGTTGAGCTAAGTAAATAAACAAATTTTGGAATGTTGACTGCTAAATTCTCAAAACTTGTAATTAAAATAACCATCGACGACATACAGACCTACGATATTCTACTATTTACAGTGTCATTTTCATGAGAACAACCGTAAAGCATCTCCTAACTTCATGATTATCATTATTAGCAAAATATTGGCAAGTACCTCATGTTATAAGCAGTAGCATATCAATAGCATATCCATAAGCCACATCATATCACATTCATGGATTTCATTAAATTAAACTCCCCATATACCATGTAGTAGAATGCCCATAACATAATCCATGAACCTAATTCCCAATACACTCATATAATTGTGAATCTCAAATTCACAAATTTAATTAGATTAGGCCCCAATATTTTGACCTTCACCGAAACAACACAACATATCACCACACCAATATAATTTCATGAATTCATACCCATCAAATTGCAACCCCAAAACAACAATCACATCACAAATTAACAACAATAAATCACAAATTAACAACAATAAATCACAACCCAAACAATATAAACAACACAATCATATAATTTAATCTCATATACATATGAATACATAACATCAAGAGAACCAAAGTGAAACAAAAAGAGGAGGAAGAGGGAGGGGGGTGGCGTGCTCACCGGCCGACGGGGTTGTGGTGCGGCGGCGCAGGCGGCAGGTCGGGGCTGGGCAGCGGCGGCAGAGGAGGGCAGCGGGGTGAGGAGGGGTTCTGATGGGGTTCTTCACGGGGGTGGGGTTTGTTTTTCTTTTCTTATTTTCTTTGTGGTTTTGTGGGGAAAAGTTAATGCTTTTGTTTTGTGGGGGGAGGTTTCCACGGGGTAGATCTTTAATATGGTAGGTTTAGTTTTTTTTTTTTTTTTATAGTTTAGGTTTAGGTAAAATGTGTTTAGGTGTAGGTAAAATTCTTAGGTTCAGGTAGTGTTTAGATAGTAAGATAGAACTTCGGGTATTATAAAATTTGAGTAGGATAGGATTTCGGTAGTTTAGACTTAACGGGTTACTTAGGAAAATAAATAATAACAAAAATAATTATAGAATTTCGTGGGATTACAATTCACCAGTGATACCTCTCATCAAAATTGAACTCCCAATTCAAAGTCACATCAACCAAAAAAATCTTATTCACTAGTGAGTCACTAAGTTGTCAATGACACTCATGATAGTACAATACCATCTTCCACTACATGTCTACATAGGACATAGTACATATTGGCAATGACATGCATATGGAAAGCTCAAGCATTTACATGACATGATCAAAACTTGAAAACCATTGACAGTTGAATGCTAATAATTTGTCTTTTTAATCAAGTTTTGAAATGATAGTATATGCAGCATATTCTACAGTTGATATGGTATACTCATAATAGAACATGAATATGTGAAAAGTATAATCATCATCTATCTGTTATACAATACAAATAGGACAAACTACAACAAATTTTAACTTTGTATTATGTGGAGCAATTTGATAATCTAAATTGGTAATAGATCAAACTATACAACAAACTAAGGGAATAATCTATCATTCTGATCGAGTATGGCGTTAAAGTTGCGATAAAATTATCAACCAAATCAAGTTAACTAACACATAGAGGATTTTTATGGCCAGAACCTTGGAAATTTTGGCTCAATCGCACAAAAATCCAAATATTTGTTTTCCTTCTAGTTTCTTGAAGTGACTTGAACAAACTAATTTACAGATAAGATTTGACATAAAAAAAATTTGGCGAAAGATGATTTCGAGATCAAACTCAATACCCATTATTTATGCATGTTTGAGAATATCTCAAGCTAATTATACAAATTCAGTTGACTCATTTAATTTGGTAATAGTACAAATAATGGGGTGAGTGAGAGTGAGAACACTGAGAACTGAGGGCGTGAGTGAGAGTGAGAAACTAAGAGGTGTGAGTGAGAGTGAGAGTAAGAAACAGAGAGGCGTGAGTGAGAGTGAGAAACTGTTGAGGGGGAGAGTGCGAGATTGAGACTAAGACAATGAGAACACTGAGAACCGAAACATAAACCCCAAATCTAAAACAGTTAAAAAGGAAAAAAAATAATTAAAAAAATAAACGGGTAACCAAGTACTCGATTATAGTTTTATCTAACCCATTACCCGACCCGATATCCTATTTTTTACCGGGTTGGGTACTCGACCCAAAAATTCAAATTTTTTTTAGAAAGAAAACCCGATTATTTATTACCGGATCATCAGGTGAGGTAGTTTTGAGCACCCCTAATTAGCACCTTGCACGGGTTAACTTGGCGAAGTTTGATTTGCAAATCCTTCCAATATTAATTTTTTTCTTCTTATTTTCTTTTAACATTCTCTCTACTATTGTTTATTTGAATGATGTTGTCCATGAGTGATTGATTGGTCCTAAAGATAATTAGTCAATTTAAGCCCTATTACCTTTACCTTAAATAAATACTAGTATGTGTCTGTTTTAATTCCCAAATTTTCTTAATAATGTTAAAAATTAGTAAAAGGGAGCTAAAAATAACTTATTTATAATTTTATTACAATAAACTTAAATAGTGATTATAATACTCATAAAATCAATATGTTAATGTATAATTTTCTTATAATGTTAAAAAGTTAATTAAAGAGTACCAAAAATAGCATATTTCTCATTTTACAACAATAAACTTAAGTGGATGATTAGAATACTCATAAATCAATATTATAAATCCTAGTGGGAATTAAAAAAAACTAAATTTTGAATAAGATTCGATCCCAAAAGTGAACCACACATGAAATATGCATATAACATCCATTCCAAAAACAAACTAAATGATTTCAGATTTTTAAGATATTTTAAATCCATTCTACCCTAGTTATAATATTCAAAATGTTTCATTCCTATTTTTTGAACCAAATGTCCCCTTAGTTTTCTACTTCTAGGTGAATTTATGTAACACCTCCAAATCACTAACATAATAATTTTAGTAACTTAGGGGTATTACTGCCACATGTCACCACGTTTCGACTGTGCTAACTAATTATTATATTGCAGCGGAAGAAAAGCTTAATTTATTTATTAAAAAAATTTAATTTTGATTATCCAAATGTACAAAAGTTGAATAAGAAAAATTATAAAAACTTCTAACTAGTATGTGCCCCTTGATGTAATGCTCCTATGCACATTTATTCCTGCAAACCTACTCACCATAAATGATAAGTAGGGCGAACCAAAAACAAATAGGAAAATACATATTAGTGTAAAAACATTGTGTACTTATATATGCTAAAAGAAATACTTTAACTTTTAAATTTCTTTATTTCAAACTTGCCTTCTTATAAATTAATAAACTTTAAACCCTCCTTTATAATAATCCACTACATATGAAATTATTAAAGCACTTAATAAAAATAATTTCCTCTTCTTATATCCCCTCCTTGATCCTAAGTGTACATACCCCCAAGTTAGTTATACCATCACGGATCTATCCTTAAAATTTTCTTTTATTTGCCAATAAGTGGAATTTGAAGCATGAATCCTTCTTGATTATGAAATCAACTTGTAATATATAATAATGATAACTCTCCTTTTATAACTCCTTTAAATACAAATACCTTGCTTTAATTATTAAAGCTCATTGAAAATTATTAAATCTCAAATGCCATTCAATCCTTTTGAAACATGATACATATTAAATAAAATAAGATAAATATATATCATCCTTTTTTTATAATCGAAATTTCAAATAAATAACCATATATAAACATATATTTAAAAAAATGGCGCATGGCTAAAATTTCAATTATAATTTATTTAGTAAAATAAAAATATCTTAACACAATATAATTCACATAAAAAGATTTAACACATATACGTATATTCAATTCTAGTATTTCCTAGCAACTTCCTACTAAACTTCTAGATGATTTTCCTATCAATTAACATGAACTAATCAACATAGTAAAACACAATAATATGCATAAAATGTTAAAACTTCAATTAAATTTAAAAATAGTTTTATAAACTAAGAAATTTGTAAAATAATTAAAATAGTTAAGGGATAGAGGAGGCTCACGGTGGTTGGTAGTTGTTGGTGGCGCAAGGTGGCCAAAGGGATGGAGAGAGAGGCTAAAGTGAGAGGGAGAAAGTTTGAGATAAGTAGAAATTATTTAATCTTTTTTGTGCGAAAAATTATATGAGGTTTAAGGATCTATTTATAGTAGAAATTAGGATAAATTTTAGAATTTAAAAATATTAAAAGATAAGTATAAATTCAAATGATAATTATCCTCCAAATTTTTCAGAAAAATCTTTTGTTTTCAAAATAATTTAATTATTAAAATTATTTAATTCAAAACAAACTAATTAGAATTAGTTAAGGAAGATAAAATTTATAATAATAATATATATGTTTTTTGAAATATCAAACATAGAAAAAGGATATGATAAGGTTATAATTTATATTTTTTTCTTTTTTTTGAAAATCTGTTATTTTTAAATTAAAACTATCTTTTCAACTAAAACTATCCTTTAAATTAGGATTAAATAAATAACATAATAGTTTTAAATTTTTTTAAAAATAATAATCATGGAAGTTGCCCTTGAGATAAGGTCGAATTCAATTTTTAATTTATTTATTTCTTCGGTAACTATATCAGGTTTTTAACATAATCGATTTCAAATTAAAAACAATATTTATATATATCTTAAACTGATTTTTTACTAAGAATAATATCTTAAAGCTAATACATAATGACAATCCATAATTATAATTGCGCCAAAATACTTTTTAAATTATTTAATTTTGCTACAACGTTCTTAAAATAATTTTATTTAAAATGCTAATATATGCATTTAATTTTAAGTATAACTTAGCATATAAAAGTTTTGTTAATATAATGTCTAAAATAAGGGGTATTATAATCTACCCCCCTTAAAATAAGTTTTGTCCTCAAAACTTAAAAACATTTAATGAAATAATTGAATGCAATGCACGTGACATATGCAAGTAATTCATGTAACTTATATAATTGACTCTTGTATGTCATGAAAATGGTAAATCGCAAAACTCTATCTTATTCTACCCCCCTTAGAAGGAAGTCATGTCCCTGTGACTCGACTACTAACCATAGAAAATAATTCCGGATATTTTTTTCTCATTTCATCTTCTACCTCTCGAGTTGCTTCTTTGGTCTCATGATTTGACCATACACTTTTATTATTTTTACATCTTTGTTTTTGGTGCTTCTTACCTTCACTAGTAGAAAAATTCACATATACTACATATTATATGCTCCGGTTCCATGAAGTAACGACGCATAAAATTATTGGAATTACATATGCTATACATTACATGCTTCGGGCTTATATAAACCGAAGCGTATAATTATCATATACTCCGGGCTTTTATAAACTGGAGCATATATTGATTATATACTCCGGACTTCACTAAACCGCAGCATAAACCCAAGCCAGAAATTAAAGGGTCTTCACCGTCGTATAGTAGCATCCCGCCATTACCACGCATTCCCTCTCAAGTCTCACCCAGCAAAATTCTGAAACCCTTAGCTCGCATCCCCTGTCACTGCCTCCACCCACAGAACTATCACCCAAAATCTCATTCCCTCTCACCCACAACACGCATTCCCTATCAGTGCCCCTGAACTTTTCTAACCGCCAATTCGTCGTAAGGTATGTTACCTGTTCTTAGCCTTAAAGTTGATCTCTTTTCTGATTCTATGTTTTGGGGTTACTTAGTAAACTTTTTATCTTTCAACGTAGATGAGTTAGTTATAAAATGTTTGTTGACTTTCTTTTTCATTCTATGCCATATTCGAAGTGAAAACTGATTTATATAGTATTGAGATTTTATTCCGGGAAATTCGAAGTGAAAAATTTGTCATTTACCAATAGTTTTTGTTTGCTTTAAAGAAAATCCTTAATAAATTTTTTATTTTTGGAAAAATTTAGATAAATTTATTATTGAAAACAAGAATCCATTAAAGTTTGAATAGTTTCGGGAAAAGAGTTCATACATATTCATTCCAAACAATAAGGGCAATAAAAACATAATCAGTTAATAAAGCTGTTAATATTGAGAGTTTCTTTGTCGTCTGTGGATCTCTTTAGGCGGTTAGGATTCTTAGTTTTCCTAGATGTCTAATAATTACTACTTCCTATGAATTCGAGAGTGTCCTTCCAAATCCTTTCCTCTACTTAATGCCCTATCTATCTGAGTTTTCTTATCTCTAGGTCTCTTTAGGCGGTTAGGGTTCTAAATGTTCCTAGGTTTCTAATTGTTTCTTCACATGAATCTATGAAGTAATTCCAAACCCTTTCCTCGCCTTAAAACTAATACATACAAGTTGAAGATTTAGTGGGAAATTGAATCGATTAGGAAATTGATGTTCCCACATTGTATCGTGAAATGAAACTGGATACAATTGTTTTTGTGAGTTAAAAGGAGGGTAATTCTTACTCATTACTTGTAATTCTTTGAATAGTTAAAGGATGGCAAAAGATCATTCATGGATGTATGGTAGCATTGAATCGTCAGAATTTGTGAATGGGGTCTTGGAATTTTGTAGTATTGCTATTGAACATCAAGCTAGGACATGGGAAATTGGATTTTATTGCCCATGTGTCAAGTGTGGCAATGTATCAAAGGTCGATAGCGTTGACATCCTTAGGGAGCATATACTTCGGCGTGGATTTAGGCTTCAGTATCATGTTTGGGTTTGGCATGGTGAGGAGGGAGTTTACAAAGGAAACGTTATTCCAAAAAATGTCTATGAAGAAGATGTTGGTTATGCGGTGGAGAGTATGAGAATGACGAGGAAGATGTGAATGAGGACATAAATCATGTTGATGAGATGATGGAAGGGGTCGACGATGAGCTAGGCAAACGGCCTCATGTTTTTGACTTGTTGAAAGAGGCTTCTGAGACACCTCTCTACCCCGGATGTACAAAATTCACCAAACTGACAGCCGTGTTGACACTTTTCAACGTTAAGTCAAAGTTCAATTGGAGTGATACTAGTTTCACGAGTTTATTAGAAGTATTAGGTGAGATGTTTCCAGATGGAAATGAACTTCCAAAATCGACATATTATGCCAAAAAGCTCATGTTTCCTTTTGGCTTAGAGTATCAGAAGATACATGCTTGTCCGAATGATTGTGTATTGTATCGGAAGGAACATAAAAACTTAGAAAAGTGTCCACGGTGTGGGTTATCGCGTTATAAGCGTAAAGGGGCTCGAGGTTCTAAAGTACCTCGGCTAAGGTGTTATGGTATCTTCCAATAATTCCAAGATTCAAGCGCTTGTTTTTTATTAAGAAAGATGCTCCAAATTTGAGGTGGCATGCCGATAGAGTGAAGAAAGGTCGTTCCCTCGCACATCCAGCTGATTCTCCTGAGTGGAAGACTATCAATAGGTTGCATAAGGCATTTGGGGATGAATGGGGATGAAGATCGTAATTTGAGGCTCGGACTGTGTACTGATGGAATGAACCCATTCGGCACTCTTAGTTCTCAGCATAGTACATGGCCTGTGCTCTTAGTTATCTATAATTTGCCTCCTTGGTTGTGCATGAAACGTAAGTACATTATGCTTTCGCTTCTAATCTCGGGTCCCAAACAACCTGGAAATGATATTGATGCATATCTTGCACCCCTCGTTGAGGATTTGGGAAAGATGTGGGATGAAGGGGTTTCCATGTACGACGCACATGCTAATGAGGTGTTCACATTGCGTGCAATGCTTTTATGCACCGTCAATGATTTCCCGGCATACGGTAACTTATCCGGGTATAAGAATAAAGGGAAGAAAGCATGCCCAATTTGTATCGATGACATGGAAGCAATTTGGATTCCTAAGTGTAAACATGTCTTCATGCACCATCGAAAGTTCCTCCCACGTGATCACCCTTACCGTAAGAAAAAGAAGGCATTCAATGGAGAGATTAAAGAGCGTATAGCCCACCGACTGTTAACCGGTTATGAGATTTATGAACAAGTTAAGGGTGTTGAAACAGTTTTTGGTAAAATAGGGCAAGTGGGGGAAGGGTTATGGAAGAAAGAATCAATATTTTGGAAGCTTCCATATTGGAGAGATCTATAGGTTAGACATTGCTTGGACGTTATGCACATGGAGAAAAATGTATGTGATGCCATACTCGGGACGCTCATGAACACTCCGGGTAAGACGAAGGATGTGAAGGCCGTGCGAGATTACTTGGAATGTAAGGGGCTTTGTCCAGAGTTATGGCCATAGGTTAAGGAGGGTAAGAAAAGAAATAGAGCCGAAAAAGGAGGTGACAAGAACAAGGGAAAAGGAAAGGGTGAAAATATTGAAAAGAATTATTTACCTCTAGCTTGTTACACATTGTCTAGAGAAGAGAAGTGATTTTTCTGTGAATCTTTGTATGGCATTAAGGTTCCATCGGGTTACTCATCTAACATGAAAAGATTTGTGTCCTTGAATGGTGAGTTGAAGTTGGGAAGCATGAAATCCCATGATTGTCATGTCATGATGCAAGTGTTCTTACCGATTGCAATCCGAGGGATTTTGCCAAAACATGTGAGATATGCTATTACTGAACTATGTTCGTTTTTCAACACAATATGCAGTAAAGTGCTTGATCCCTTAAAAGTCGATGCCCTTCAAGCAGATGTGATTGAAACTTTATGCAAGTTTGAGATGTATTTCCCTCCTTCGTTTTTTGACATTATGGTTCACCTAATTGTCCATCTTGTTCGTGAAATCAAGCTTTTAGGTCCTGTTTTTTTGAGGTGGTGTTATCCTTTTGAAAGACACATGGGGGTTTTACAAAATAAAGTGAGGAACCCGGCACAACCTGAGGCTAGTATGATTCAAGGCACTGTAAGCGATAAGATAGGTAATAGCTGAGTATATGGCCAGTGTAGAGCCTATTGGACTTCCTACCTCTCGACATGAAGGGAGACTTGAGGGAAAGGGAACAATTGGTTCAAAATTGATCACACCTCCAAGAGATTGGTGCCTACAAGCACACTTGTATGTCATCATGTTCTAGAAGTCCATCCTTTTTTGAATGAGCATTACAAAGAACTACATGTAAAAAATCCTTCTAAAGGGGATAGGGCATTGATGTTATTGCATAATAAGACTTTTATTAAGTGGTTTCATAATCGAGTAGTTTGTGAACAACTCGAGGGTGTGTCTGAAATTGTGAAGTGGTTAGCTTTTGGTCCTCGTGAAGATATCAACAAATAAGAGGGTTATGATGTTAATGGGTACACCTTTTGGACTGAGGGTCAAGATCAAAAGTCCTCTTTATTGCAGAATAGTGGTGTTTCTGTTTTGGCATCATCTACATTTTACGCGAGTGCGAAAGATCAATCACCTATAAATGCCAAGTTGTTATTCTATGGGAGAGTACAGGAAATATGGGAGCTTGACTACTCTAGTTTCACAATTGGTCTTTTTAAATGCAAGTGGGTAAATAACAATCGACGATGTGTAATGATGACCCTTGTGGATTCACTCTTGTAGACTTAAGTCGTTTACGTGATAGTGAAGAGCCATTTATACTTGCCGCTCATGCTAAGCAAGTATTCTATGTTATAGACCCCGATGATAAAAAAATGGTCGATTGTTGTATCGGGGAAAAGAAGTATCCTTGGTATAGGTGATGTTGATGTTGAGGAAGAATACGATGCATTTGAGGACTCCCCACCTTTTACTTATCCAAAATCCACTGTGGAGGGCGATGGAGATGCCGACACAGGTTACTTGCATATAGATCACACAGAAGGAATACATTTGAATTTTGATAAGTAATGTACATGGTATAATAAGCTCAGTGTTTGAAAAATTGACTTGGTTTTACACTTGTTGTGTTTAGCATTCGTATTTTGATCATTTCTTCAATAACCTAGAAAGAGGCTACATAAAAGATATGAAAAACTAGCTTTGAGTTATGCATGATAAAGCAATATGATATAGGTTAAGTCTATTTTAATAGTTTTTAATGTTTTAGGATTCTCTGGGGAGTAAATGACCTAATCAATTGCATGGTGCTTTCGGCTTAAAAATTTTAGAACAACCACTTTATGATGCAGCTTGATCACGTCTTTCTAGATTTTTATTTTGTTTTACCTCCATTAAACTAACTCTGTAATTCTTTATCTACTCTGCAGCACCAAGATTTTTGCATCTAATTCATCTTCTGGGAAGCTTGCTTTTGCCAAAATCCTGAAGTTACATCTATAGCAGTCCCCTGTCTTGAGTGTCTAAGGCCTCTAACAGATGTAAAGGGATACAAGTATTTTACTGAGCTTCCTGTGACTTTGTGGATCCCCTTTGGACTTTGTGGTGCTGTGAGGTATGCCTTTCTTTTTCCCCTTTATTTTTTATTTCTGTATCTACTGTAATATGTATTTGTGGCATATGTTTGATGTATAAATTTGTAACCACATAATCTATTAGTCATGAAAGTTTGCTGAGCTTCTATCCAAGATTCTAACTAGTCTTTCTTCATAAGTCAAATTTTGGTCCATTTCTATTGATTCAGAGCGTAACACAAGACTCGCATCCGATATATATTTTCTTAATTGAGATATGCGAAATATGTTTTTGCACTCTCTTTAGTTCAATAGGCAGTTCCAAATCATACACTTTCTTCCATAAAGTAATACGTAGTTCAATAGGCAGGTCTTTCTCTTACGATAAGGATGAAACCTATTTAAAAACCTCCGATGCATGAGATACACATGTTTCCCACAATGTGACAAGTATGTTGAGTCCATATCATCCACAGAAATCAAACATGCTTTCTTTACCTTCACCTTATACCCTGACAAGTTTTCATAGGCTGAAAAGTCATTAATGGTACAGAATAACATAGCACAGAGTGTAAAAGTCTCTTTAGCATATGCATCATACACAGATATACCTTCTTCCCACAACAATTGCAAATCTTCAATAAGGAGAGCAAGATAAACATCAATGTCATTCCCAAGTTGCTTGGGCCCTGATATTAGTAGCAATAACATAACATACTTATGCTTCATGCATAACCAAGGAGGAAAATTATATATCACTAACAAAACTGGCCATGTGCTATATTGACTACTTAAGTTACAAAAAGGATTCATTCCATCTGTGTAGAGACCAAGTCTTAGGTTCCTATCTTCCCTGCCAAAAGCCTTGAAAGATTCATCAATTGTTTTCCACTAGCGAGAATCAGCAGGATATCGAATCATCCCATCTTTCTTACTCTTCTCTGCATGCCATCTCAAATTCCTTGCATCGCTCTTAATAAAAAACAAATGCTTGAACCTTGTTACTATGGGAAGGTATCACAACACCTTTACACTATGAACTTTAATTCCCACTTCAGGCTTTAACCCATGTGGGAGTTTGTAACGTGACTGCCCATATTTAGGACATTAAATGAACTCTGCATGCTCATTTTGATATAATATGCAATCATTTGGACATGCATCAATCTTATTATACTCTAAACCGAGGGGACACATTAACTTTTTTGCATAGTACATGGATATAGGCAAATCATATGCCTTTGGAAACATGTCCCCTAACTTTCAATAAGGCTATGAAACTTGTATCAGTCCAACCATATTTCGCTTAAACAACGTTGATATGGAGGACAACTTAGTGTATTTAGTACATCCAGGATACAACAATTTCTTAGCAGCCTCCCACAAATGCTCAAAAGTACGAGATTGACTACCAAATTGATCCCCAACCCCTTCAAGCATTTCATCTATTAGATCTTCATCATCGGGGTCATTATCCTCCAATTTATCCTCCCCACCATCTTCCTTCTCGACATTAACATCTTCACCGTCATCAGATTCTAATTGGCCATGATGGTCTAGCTCAACATGATGAATGATAATTTTGTTAGAACACGACCCCATGTCATTAGAAAAAGGAACCTCACCATGCCATTCCCATACGTGGTATTGTTGCCTTAACCCACGCCGTATCACATGGTCCCTTAACTCTCTTATACTACTTCTTGTATTCACATTATCGCAATCAACACAAGGGTAACACACCTCATCATCTCCAATGTTATTTAGGTGTTTCAACTCTTGTCTACAAAACTCCTCAACTCCATTTATAAAGTCCAACGAAGCACGATTACCATACATCCAATTTCGAACCATAATTTGTGTTATGCCCTATTTGACATGTAATATATTAAATAACAATCTAATCATCACTCAGTTAGTGCATAGTTATATATATATTTTCACTTAAAGGGTCCTTAAGTAGCTTATCGAAAATAAGGTTAAGCAAACTCCACAATGACCCACAAACACTCGCTCTATAGTTTAAGTCTAAATTCTTCTAGTGATATTATTTATGTTATATGCTTTGTAAATCACTACAAATTCTACAAAAAATTTGGTAGAGTTTCCTTTGAAAACCCAACATTTCCATTTTTGAAAATTAATATCCAAACCTATGTATATGCATTTCAATACAACCACAACCAACACACATTGCCACATAGCTCTCTATTCAATTGATAGGAATCATAAGGTATTAGAAATCATAACCAATAATCAAACATTCTCTAAAATTATGGATGTAAGATCAAATGTACATTATACCCACCAAGCTTAGCAATCTTTAGAAAATTAAATCGTTGAGACCAAACACTTTTATCGATATAATGTCCAATAATCAATTCTTATTAGAGAAAATTAAAATAAGATATAATGTCCAATATATCCCACAATCTTTTATTTCTTTTGTTGTTAATAACTTTTATCGAAACAATTTTATCGATATAATGTCCAACATATCGCACAATCTTTGATTTCTTTTGTTGTTAATAATTATTATCCATATTTCTTCCCTAAATCATAAACCTATTCGAATCCCCATTGGCTTTATCTTCTCCTTTGAAAATGTCAATGCTACCTACATATATATACACTAGTCTAGGGAGTACTTTATTGAAAAAACAAAAGCACGTACGAACCCAATGAACCAAATGAACTAAAATAACCAAGTCTATTCTACTGAACAAAAAAACGCACATATATCCACATTTACAAATAAACCAAAGAACAAAACAAAGGAAACCCATTACCTTGAAAGATGGCGGCCGACAGCGAGGGGAACAGCAACGAACCAAATGACAACACGCGGTGAAGAGGGGCAAGAACACGAACTCGAGTAGGAATTAGGGCGTAAGTTCATGAATTGGGGTTGAGGAATTAGGGCTCAAGTTCACGAATTGGGGTTGGGGAATTAGGGCGCAAGAAAATAAAGGAGAAGTTTGGGGAATTAGGGCACAAGAAATAGACGAGTAGAAGAAGTGAAGATGCGAAATGAAGAACTGATATGCCGGTGGGTTTTTTTTTAAAAAATACAGGTAAAATATGCGGCAGGTGTGAAGATATTCATCGCATATTAATGTTAAGTTCAATCAATATGCGGCGGGTTGAGGGTAATACGCCGCATATTATTATGTGACAAAATTAAAATATGGCGGGTTCCCTCTAATACGTCGCATATTATTCATATCTCTAATTAAATTTCTATGTTATTGATATTATGTCACAAATCCTTAGCCGTAAATTAAATAATTTCTATTAGTGTACAGTTTCACTTATATCATTATAATACACCGAACTCCTACACTTTCTTCCATGAAGTGCCTCAAAAGGTGTCATTCTAATACTTACATGGTAATTGTTATTGTAGAAAAAAGTCCATGACCCTTGATACTCTATCACACATGCCCTTAACATATATTCCAAGGTCTATGATAATTTACCACGAATTTCATATAAGCTTTTCCTACTTGGTTCATCGTCCAGGTTCTTCATGGGTATGAAAACGACAGTCTTAGTGAGTCTATCCACAACCCCTAAATGGTATCATTATCGCATTTGTTCTAGGTAGAGTTTCTACAAAATCCATCGATATTGAATCCCATTTCCAACTAGGAACTTTCAATGGTTGAACCTTACCTTGAGGACGCTTATGATCAATCTTTACCTTCTGACAAGTAAGGCACCTAGCCATAAATCCGGCTACTTCCTTTTTCATATTGGCCACCAAAATGTTTTCTTCATGTCCTTGTATAACTTATCTCCTCCATGATGTATAGACTAAGGTGAATTATGAGACTCTTTCATCAATCCATAACGGGTTCTAAACACACTCTTTGGGATGTCTTGCTCGACAATCCTCAACTGGTGATATCCAGACCTTAAATCAATTTTAGAAAATACCCCTGCCCCTTTCAATTGATCAAATAGTCACATTATTCAATTCTCTATAATCAATGGATAACCTCAAACTTCCATCTTTCTTCTTGACAAACAATACTAGGTCTCCCCAAGGTGACAAACTGGGCCTAATATAGTCTTTATCTAACAGATCATCCAATCGAGTCTTCATCTCCTTCAATTTAGCTAGTGCCATCCTATAGGGGCCTTAGAGACCAGTTCGGTTTTAGGCACTATATCTATGGTAAACTCGACATCTCTAATTGGAGGCATTTATGAAATATCTTATGGAAAAATATCCGAAAATTCACCAACAACTAAAATCTCTTGCTTATTTCCATCTTCTACTTCCCAAATTTCTTAAACACTACATAGGTATAAATGATAGCCCTTCTGCACATATTTCTTTATTTGTAAGGCTGAGGTAATCTTCAATCCGAGCTTCCCTTCTCTTAGATAAGTCACCCTAATCTTATTAGGTCTAACCAAAGATACCTTCTGAGCTTCACAATCAATTCAAGCTTTAAATTTTCCATCCAATCCATACCCAAAATCACATCTAAGTTACCCATTTCAAATTCTATTAAGTCTGATGAGATCTCAACTCCTGAAATTACTATAGGTATTTTAGAATGCAACTTATTACAACTCATAACTTCCTTGGATGGTAAAGCCACGTCTAATAAAATGGATTATGACTCTGCTAACTTTAGACTTCCTACTAAAGTCTTAGAAATGAATTAATGAGATGCTCCTTAATCAAAAAGAAATTTTGTAGACAAATTGCAGATAGAGAAATTACTAGCTACTACTTCAAAAATATATCCAGCCTCACGACTGTTCATAACAAAAACTCTGCCTTTAGGATGATTGTACTTTACACCTAACGTAGGTTTAGGATTTAGATTTGGTTGGATTAAACTAGGCTACCATTTTGAGAAGGTTTTCGATTTTAGGTAGGGACACTAGGGCCGTTAGAGGTCCTTTTATAACATTCATACTCTCGATGTCCCAACTTTTGACACAAACGGCAGGTAACAAGGTTACCTTCACAGACCTTCTCGGGGTGATTCTTGTTATACCTCTTGCAATGAAAAATTCTCTTAGGCTTCTCACCATCCCCTTGGTTTTCTCTTCCCTTGCCAAGGTTTCCCTTAAAGTTTCTTTTCCCCTAAAAATTCCCATTGGTTCTAGCCCTTTTGCTACCTCTATGAAAGTTTCCATTCCCCTTTCTCTTTTCCTCTGAGACTTGGTTCTCTAACTCTCTTCCCCTAATCCCATACAAGTGGGCGGCTCTCACATACACCTCATCTAAGGTTTCAAAAGTGACCCCTCCTAGCTTCCCTTGCAAGGTTAAGGTTAGGCCTTATTCAAATCTTTGTGCTTTCATGGCTTCGGTTGGGACTACCTCTGGAGCAAATCTCATTAGTTCATTAAACTTAGAATAGTATTCATTAACGGTCATGCCTCCCATTTTAAGGTTTATAAGTTTTATGCACTTTTGTTTCTTAAGATAAGGTGGATAGAACTTATTTCTAAGAGCTTCTTTGAAGGTTGACCACCCAAAATCAGGAATTCTTTTAATATTTTCCTTAGATTGAGACCACCACAAGTCAGCTTCTTCCTTAAGGTAAAGGACTGCACTATTTACTTTCATATTCTCGGGACAATTTACAGCATCAAATAGCTTATCAAACTCCCTAATCTAATTTTCTAGGCTTACTAGGTCTTCTTTTCTGTTATAGCTTGGAGGTTTGCTACTAGAAATTCTTTTAAAAATCTCTCCAAAGGTGTCATTTTCTGGCTGTCTATTCATTTTATTAGTCATTAGTTGAGCTAGAGATTGAGTTAAAGCGGTTAGGTGCTTGACTATATGTTTCAAGTTAAAATCCTAAGGCTACTTTAGGTGGTTCGAGAATTTCGATTAAGCATTCGACTTAACATATTACGTGAACGATCAAATAATCATGTTGAATTTTGTATTCAAACACTTGAAACATATAAATTCTTAAACAAACATTCACTTTATTCAAATAATCTTTTCCCATGTAACGAACTTCTCGACTAAAATACTTGGATTTTAACTGACTATAGATATGCATTTGAAAAAAAATTGTATACATTTAAGCACACACTTCACACTTGCTTGGTTTAATTTACATGAAACATATATACTTTCTCCTATCTTTGAGAAAGTTTATAACCTTAACTTGCAATAATTAATCAAGATTGGTCATTTAATTCGACCTTCCTTGATTGTACTTAAGTATGCTTGAAATTCTTTTATTTTGCAACTATTTTATTTTTGAAACTTTTAATAGTGGACTTGACGTCTATGTAGGTAAATCAAGCCATTGATTTCCCAAGTAAGTTACGTGCGACGATGACAACAACCTTTCCTAGCCCAAAACCATTACTTAACGGAACATTATCCTAGGTCGGTCGAAACTTCCTTAGACAGAGAGTGTTACACTTGATCACCAGCATTTTTATCTTTCCAAAACCAAAATAAGTTTTATGAAAATACTTTATTTTATGCACGAGAATGCAAAACTCTATCCTACATGCCCATTGCTTTGTCTACCCACAATTTTATTATTTCCAATTTTAATCTTTTAAAACCTAGAAAACTAATACCACTTTGTAACACCCCAAATTACTAACATAATAATTTTAGTAACTTAGGGGTATTACCGCCATGTGTCCACGCTTCGGTTGTGCTAACTAATTACTATATTACAGCGGAAGAAAAACTTGATTTATTTATTAAAAAAAATAATTTTAATTATCCAAATGTACAAAAGTTGAATAAGAAAAATTATGAAAACTCCTAACTAGTATGTGCCCCTTGAAGTAATGCTCTCATGCACATTTATTCCTTTAAACGTACTCACCATAAATGATAAGTAGGACAAACAAAAAACAAATAGAAAAATACGTGTCAGGTGAAAAACACTATGTACATATACATGCTAAAAGAAATACTTTAATTTTTAAATTCCTTAATTTTGAAATTGCCTTCTTATAAATTAATAAACTTTAAACCTTCCTTAATAATATTCTAATACAAATGGAATTATTAAACCACTTAATAAAAAAAATTTTCTCTTCTTATATCCCCTCCTTGATCCTAAGTGTGCACACACCCCAAGTTAGTTATCTCATCACGAATCTATCCTTGGAATTTCCTTTTATTTTTCAACAAGTGGACTTTGAAGTATGAACCCTTCTTGATTATGAAATCAAGCGGTAATGTATAATAATAATAACTCTCATTTTATAACTCAATTAAATACAAATACCTTGCTTTAATTATTAAAGCTCATTAAAAATTATTAAATCTCAAATGCCATTCGGCCGTTTTGAAACATGATGTATATTAAATAAAAAAAAAATGTATATCATCCTTTTTTATAAATTTGAATAAATAACCATATATAAACATATATTTAAAAAAAATGGCGCTTGGAAAAAATTTCAATTATAATTTATTTAGAAAAAAATATCTTAATAAAATATAATTTATATAAAAATATTTAACACATATACGTACATTAAATTCTAGTATTTCCTAGAAACTATCTACTAAACTTCAAGATGATCTTCCTATCAATTAATAAGAACTAATCAACATAATACAACACAATAATATGCATAAAAAGTTGAAACTTTAATTAAATTTAGAAATAGTTGTATGAACTAAAAAATTTGTTAAATAATTAAAATAGTTAGGAGATAGAGGAGCCTCACGGTGGTTGGTGGCGCAAGGTGACCAAAAGGATGGAGAGAGATGCTAAAGTGAGAGGGAGAAAGTTTGAGATAAGTAGAAAGGGTTTAATATTTTTTGTGCAAAGAATTATATGAAGTTTTATGATCTATTTATAGTAGAAATTAGGAGAAATTTTAGGATTTAAAAATACTAAAAGATAAGTATAAATTTAAAATGATAATTATCCTCCAAATTTTCAGAAAAATCTTTTGTTTTTAAAATAATTTAATTATTAAAATCATTTAATTCTAAACAAACCAATTAGAATTAGTTAATAAAGATAAAATTTTAAAATAATAATATATTTTTTTTAAAAAAAATCAATAATAGAAAAATGATATGATAAGGTTAGAATTTATATTTTTTTCTTTTTTTTTTGAAAATCTATTATTTTTAAATTAAAACTATCTTTTCAACTAAAATCATCCTTTAAATTAGGATTAAATATATATAATAATAAGTTTAAATTTTTTTAAAATAATAATCATGGTAGATTTCCATTAGATAGGGTCGAATTTATTTTTTAATTTTTTAATTTTTTTGGTAAATATATCCGATTATTAACATAATCACTTTTAAATTAAAAATTTCTTTATAAATATCTTAAATTGATTTTTTTACTAAGAATAATATCTTAAAGATTTTGTAATATTCTAGAATAAAAGTAATACTTAGGATATTTTTCGGGATATTTTGGAGTGCTTTTTGGGAATTTAATGGAATAACTGAGGAATTAAATATTTATTTATGAACTTTAATAATTTTATGAATAAAATTTAAAAATAAATATTTAAATGGCGGTCCATAATTATAATTGGGCCAAAATACTTTTAATTATTTAATTATACTAAAATGTTCTCAAAATAATTTTATTCAAAATAATAATATATAATGTACATTTAATTTCAAGTATAACTTAGCACATAAAAGCTTTTAATATAATGTCTAAAGTATGGGGTATTATAATTTAGGGTAGAAATTTAAAGAGGTATTATCCTATTGAGTAAATCTTATGAAATTGATTAGAATTTAATGTATAATATTTAGTATTCAATAGTTTTTATGATTGGATTACTTGAAATTTATCCGATTTAAAATAGTTTTCAAATTGAGTATGGATGGAAATGTGACTGTCATCATATGGAGTAATGATAAACTTAATAGTGGAGTGAAAACAAATTGAATGACTCCCTCATATGAATTTATGCTTTAATTTGATAAATTACTTAAGTTATTAGAGCAATATAGTAGGACTAAAGTTATAAAAATATGTAACAAGACAAAATTACATATCGAACAAATGCGTGGAGAAAATTTATTTCTAATTCTTAAATTTTGTCATTTTGAATATTCTTTTTGGGAAAAATGAAGATTTTTTATTTTCTTAGTTTTTCACAATTTTTCTTACTTTTACAAATAATCATTGGAACAAAAATAAATAGAAAAAATAACTCCATTATGTGCCCATGTTTACTCAGCATCATTATGCCATCAACATCATTTTGCCTTTGCACTATGTAGTGACACACTTTCCTATAATGAAGCATATCAAAATAAAACTGATTCTCGTATACATTTTTATGGTGGTATTACTAACGAAAATTCTTACTAATAAAAAATTAAAGACTAGTTCTTTGACGGAAAATATTACTTTATATAAAAGAAAATATCATTATTGTAATCCCCGTAAATTAAGAGATTTTAAATTGCATTTTTTCCAAGTATAACTAAACAAGATTTTTTTTTTCAAAATATGTGTTTAATTGTTTACCTAAAATAATCATGAGATTTATTTTTTATAAAATTTTTTTTTAATCCATCATAACCCAAAGCCTAATCATGAGATTCTTTTTCTCCTATTTCCTTCTCTCTTTAATTGTACTCTCTCCATTCTTTTTTCTTCCCATTTGGAATCCAAAAATAAATAAAGATAATATTAAATATCAATTAAATTTTATAAAAATACTTTAAATTAATTTGAAAATAAGATCATATTCCATTAAAAAAATTATACAAGTGGGTTGAATCTTAAATAAATAGTGAAATTTCTAAAGTCCATGTCCATAAACAATTATAAAATCAACTGATGCGTAACATATCACATGGATAGTGATCTTAGCCAAACTTTTCCACCGAATCACAACAATAGACCAAAATAAAAGGATTCCAAATGAGAGTAATATGTTAACTTTTTTTGACATCGAAATATATTATAATTTTCTGATGGGGAAAATGGGAAGAATAAAAAGAACGGAGGGAGTAATTCCTAATTCTTAGTATTTTAACAAAAAATTATGTGTTATTGTTACTATAAAATAAATTAATATTTCATTAATTAATATTTTATCTTTAGAGTAAAAGAACGAGTTTTACAAATGAATTTATAATTTATTGGAATTTTTATTTAACTGCTTATAGATTTTGAAGTTAATTGTTTATAGGAAGTTGATTAAGGGGATTCATATTCATAGCATAATTTATTTTTATTCTAGTCTAAGGTATGTTCATGTAGCCTAGTACCCTTGTAAAATTGTGATTTGGTGAAGATTTGGAGTTAGGTTTTTATTTAAATTTACTTAAATGGACTATTTAGTATTAGAATAATTTATTTATAAAAGCCAACTTCTTTGAGTTACCCTTGTATAATTTTAAAGTATTTTTATATGTTGGCCTAATGTGTGGAATAAATTTCATATTTTTTAGAGGTATAATTGAATTATAAAATAAATATATATTTAGAGGCATCGCCATGTTTAATATCATATATTTTGTACCTATAAGGTCAGGAGTGATGCATTGTTTTGATGTAAAGGGAGGCGCAGACATCAAGGTAACAACTAATGTAGACGAGATTTGATCCTAAGTCTTGGATACCACCCTACAAGACTTTAATCAACCAAACTAATTGGCATTCACCAGGAGTGATGCAATGTGATGGGGCTTTTGCTACCCTATCAAAAATACCTATCTTCCTAAACTAATGTAGTTTGGATTAGTAGGGTTGAGATCCCAAGAGACTATTAGATGATTAGGCTACCTACGAATTTTTTCTCTATTAGGTAAGATAGAAAATAGGATGATTACTGACCGGGTTATCGCTACCTTATCAAAAGTAACCTATTCACCTAAACTAATGTAGCTCGAGTAAGTAGGGTTGAAATCCCAAGAGAGACTTGGCTCTAATGTTGTCTACGCTAGTTCTAACTTCTATTAGGAATGTCACAAACTAAGGGAGGTTTCAATTCTAACTAAGGACTAAACTAACTGAACTAGGACTCGAATTATAGCTAAACTGATATCAATATATGACAAATATCTAGGACAATGAATCCCCACTTATATGACTTAGATATAAATTTTTATTCCAATCCCGCGAGTTCAATACATAAAGTAATTCCTAAGACAAATACATCCTAAACAATTCTAAGGATCTCTCTCGAGTATCAATAGCTTCCTCCTAAAGCAATCCTACCTACTTTCGTTGATTCATGTGATCGGAAGACATTAAACACAACTATATATAAGTCTTAATAGTCATGTTGTTTACTTTTATGATAATCATTCACACCTTAAATCAATGATTCTAACGTAGATTATGAACTGACACTCGTTGCGAACCTAATCCATGTCATTAATCAACTACGTCTAGCCTTTTAATCAAATTAAAGCTAACCAAAGATTAAAAGAAGTATATTTATGAATTTAGATTTGGGTCTCGGGATTTATCTATACCTAATCCATATTAGGATTCTTTGGAATCCTAGATTAATAGACTACTCACACATATTGACTCTAAAATCAACACAAGCAATAATAATAACCATGATATATACTAGAATGGTATTAAAGTAGTAAAGAAACAACACTAAAGCAATAATAGATAATAAAAAGCTAGAATATTGGATATAAAACAAACTGATTGTTGTTCACAAGGATAAAATTGCAATCCAAAACATCATTGTTAATCCTAGAGCAAAACAATAATCTAGAGAGAATTTGAGAGAGTTTTTGTGATAACTGATGAAAACCTAAGCAAAACCTAACGAAAACTATTGCTTGATGCTTTATTCTTTAATAATAAATCGTGCTTAATGACCACATACATACATACATACATACATACATATATATATATATATATATATATATATATATATATATAGAGAGAGAGAGAGAGAGAGAGAGAGAGAGAGAGAGAGAAAGAGTTTGGGATGTCAATAGAATGTGTAGAAAATCTGCCCAGAACTAAGGCACTCGATCGAGTAAGGGGAGCACTCGGTAGAGTCCTTCACCAAAACATCAAAACTTGAACTTTTGTCTCACAGATGAAATTAGCAAAAGTAGAGGGGATTTGATCGAGTGCTCTGCACACTCAATTGAGTCTACTGCATTGCAAGCCAATTTCAACTCAACTTAAAGTAGTTATATCTTAAGATTTGGACCTTTGTTTGAGGCATGTTATATATTGTTGGAAAGTTTTTTGAGTCTAGTTTCCAACCCAATTAGAATTACTATAATATAATTTTTATATCTTGAGATAAAGTAGTGAGGGACTATCAGATTCTGATCATTAGTGCACTGGATTTTTGCTTGTCCACCAATCTAACGCATAATTGCTTCTTACATGATCAAGTCTTTATTTCTTTTGCTTCAACGACTTGTGTTTCTTTAAAATTTCTCTTAAAGTCTCGTGGATCGCTCCATAATAACTCAAGCTCATGCTAAAAAGTCCAAAATTGCTCTAATATTCCTGAAATCCATCAAAAACACTAAAAACACCCGTGAACGCATCAAATGAAGGAAAGTAAACAAAAAACATGTGAAACCACGCCAAATGAATATAATATACATTAAAATAGCTCTAAAAACACTCCTTAAATAGTTAAACACACACTAAATATGACTTTATCAAACTCCCACTCTTAACCTTTACTCGTCCTCGAGTAAACATAACTAAAAATTACTAACCTAAGAAAGCAATAAACAATAATACTCCCTTTCATAGGAATCACGATTGCACTTAGCATGTACAACAAGCCCTTCAAACCGCTAGGCTTCCCTATTAGACAAGTTTGGTTTCGTAATGGTTTATAAGAAGGCAAACCTACAAAGCCAAATATGCAAATACAATAAAAAAAATGACTTTAATAAATTACTATTTTATATGAAAATGCAACCTAAAATGCAACTAAATGACACTAGATGACAACCTAAACCTCTCCCCCATACCAGACCTTTCCTTGTCCTTAAATAAAGCAAGCACATACCAAATTGTAAACAAGTGATAATTATGAAAAGCAAAAACATTTTTTTTCAAAAATTCAGTTTTATAGTCATAAGCCAAAAAGCACAGATGAAACACTAAAATACAACAACCTTTAATGGCTAAATAATCTTAACTCTTCCTTTTCTTGTGTTTGAATCTTCCTTAGGGATGCTCAACCGCATTGCTCATGCCTCACTTCACGTTGATGACCCTTGTCAAGACTTACACAAAATCTTGCCCTCCATCATTAAGGGACCAAAACTAAGAGGTAGAATCAAGACTTTTTGATGGGTAGGTTAAGGTGATAGGGTTAGAAAAATGTAATTTGGGAATGTGGTGCTTATAATCAAACTTGTAGAGAAAATAATAATCTATATCTCTTGCAGTGAGACATAAATGCTACAAAAACTCATGAACTTTGATGCCATGCATATAGTTCCAAAGAAAAATAGAGAACATTCTTCCTTATCAACTCCATCAATATCATTCACCCTTCTTATTGTCTTTTTATTAATTTCTCTATTTTTTCCTTTTTTATAATTTTTTTTCTTCTCTTTTTTCCTTTTTCTAAGGCTAGGTCTAATGTCTTGAATTAAGAGCCATGATGACATTCACACCACTAGGGAAACTCTACTTCTAATTTTCAAATTCCCCACTCAATCATCTCAACTAACACATACCTTCTTTTTTTATTTTTTAAATCTTCATACCACTTTCATTGCCTTGTCTTCTTCTTTTCATAGAAATCTTTTATTTTAACAACTTTATCTTAGATGACACAACATTATAAAATGATCAATATTAGTCCACTTATCAAACTTAGACTCACAGTTATAGGCCTTTGTCTTGTAACATAAGGTAGATAGAAAAGTGGTGTAGGCTCAATATGGCTAGCAAGAGGTAAATGTAAAAGTTAAAAGAAAACTCTTAAAGATGGACTCTAGAAGCTCTAAGTAGTAAGAAGAAATGCCTCAATCATGTTTCATTAATAGTTTGGTCCTCGATCTTAGGAAGCTAAAATGTAAGTCTCAATTTAAGCAATCAAGAAGGAGGAAAAAGGTGAAAAAGAGACTTCTAAGGTTCGTGGCCATCCACTAAGGCCTCATCACCCAAGGAGAAAATGAAATCATCTTACCACAAACCATTTCCATGAAATTATTATTTACATCATTATACCAAATTACTTAATCCAATGCAATCAACTAATGTCAAAAACCGTAGAAAAACATTTTATCAAAAGTCACTTGTATCATAAATTAGTTTATACAAACTTTATAGGGAGTTGACCTAAATGCAAACTATATGAATGCAACCTAAACATGAAATTAAATCCTAGCATGCAACCTAAATGTGATTCTATATACCATCATGCAAATTTTATACAAGCAATGACCTAGAAAATCCAGATAATCGCAAGGTGGGAACATAAATTCCTCAATCATACAATCATAAAATCAAACCAAAATTATTATCAAAAAGAGAAAACTTCTCAAAACTTAAGATGAAAGACAGAGGAAAAGTATACCAATGATGTAATGGGTTAATGCTTACATGTAATCTAGTAAGTTCATAACATTCCAGAGGAAGCGGACTCGATCGAGTGTTCCGCACGCTCGATCGAGTCTATTGCCGAGATCCTGTTTCATGATATTTTAAAGAATTAACGAAAGTTGGTTTTCTAGAAGGGACTTGATCGAGTCTGCACACTCGATCTAGTGTCTTCAATTTTTAGCAAATAGTCAGCTTCTGCCAAAAAAAAAAGTGAAAGATTTTGAGGAGACTCGATCGAGTGGTTAACACACTCGATCGAGTCTTTGTAATGTGCAGCCTATTAACAATTTTTTTTAGTCCCTTGGATCCTACTTGAACTTGTACTCCTACTTCAAAAAACCCAATTGCGATCCAGTAGACATAGGACACGCAATACCACTGTCCTAATGATCGACATAACCAAAATCCTACAAAATAAACACGAAACAAAAAACATAAACATAAAACACACAAAATAACTGAGAAAAACAAAATAAAATAAAAAAATCAAAATAAAAGGTAGGAAAAAGGGTGCCTGAAGGAAATAGCTAGGAAACCAAGTGATCTTCCAATTATAACTCATCAAACCTCTCAATAGCTTGTCAAATACATTTGCATGCATCTCATAAAAGATCAAATAAAATATTAATAGATAAAGAATGTAAAAAAGGGAAAGAATCTTTTACACACAAAATGAAAAATAAAAAGAAAAGTTAGACTCAAAAGAAAAGGAAAGATTATTTACGAATTATACGACCCATTAGAAGAAGGAACCTCAAAATTTACATCAATTATAACCAAATAGGTTTCTTTGTTTTCAAAAGATTCATAGTGTACTAATGAATGAAGGTAGGATATGAGGTGCAAAGGTGGAAAAGAGGGAATAATGTCAAATCTCATTGAGAAGGGAGCATGGGACTCAAAAATTAATGCATTAGAAGTCATATCCTCACTACTTAGCTCTCTCTTTACTATGCATTCCTTAATAAAGGGTTCCTCATCTTCAGCCTTACAATTTTCTTCCTTACCTTCCACTAAATTCTCAGCACACTTATCATCTTCCTCTAGTCGAATTTGATTTTCAATATACCCTAAACCATCACCATAATTAATGCAGCCAAAAATAAGATTAGCATTCATAAAAGTATGATAAACATCAATATCATACTAAATAGAATCAAGATGAGCATTCATCCTTTTTAAATTGTCTTACATCTCTTGTCGACTTTCCTTAATCCTTTGGTTTCTTTGGTTTGTTACATTAATAAAATGTTCAGTGAGAAACTCCAACCTAGAAGTAGATGATTGAGGTATAAAAGGAGTTTGTGAATCAAACTGAGGGGAATGGTAACATTCATGATCATGATATTTACCATAGGGAACATGTGAAACATCATAGGAATTCATGTAGAATTTTTTAGAATAATTTTCATATGAAAATGCATTGAAATCGTTAGCATGATAATACCCATGAGAATGTGCATACCCCCCATTATAATCATATAAATATTCCCAATTATGATAATATGTCTCCAAAAAAGAATATTATGCACAAGGAAGACAAAAACAAAATAAAAAATTTACAAACTAAACTAATAGACCCAAAGCAAAATAAGCAATATACATCTATACATCAAGGGGCATTTTCTAAGGAGGATTCTCAGCGTTGTTATCTACCTTCTTTGCCTTTTTCTTTCGTTTCCTTTGTACATTCATGCACAAAGAAAGACTAGAAAACCAAGTATCAATGAAATAAACATAATAGCCAAAGAAACTACCTAAGATAAGAGAAAATCATAATAGAAATTTAAACTAAGACAGCAAAAGAAATCACCATTAGTCCTTGGCAACAACATTAAATTTTCTTCGCTACCCTGTCAAAAGTAACCTATTCACCTAAACTAATGTAGCTTGGGTAAGTAAGGTCAAAATCCCAAAATACTATCGGGATCTAGTGTTGTCTATGCTAGTTCTAACTTTTATTAGGAATGTCATGAACTAAGGGAGATTTCTATTATTACTAAGGACAAAACTAAACTAAACTAGGACTCAAATTATAGCTAAACTGATATCATTTTATGAAAAATATCTATGACGATGAATTCCCACTAATATGACTTAGACATAGATTTCTATTATGATCCCGCGAATTCAAATACATAAAGTAATTCCTCAAACGAATGCACCCTAAATAATACTAAGGATCTCTCTTGAGTATCAATAACTTCCTCCTAGAGTAATCCTACCTACTTTCGTGGATTTATGCAATCGAAAGACATTAAACACGACATCCTATAACTCCTAATATTTATGACGTCTACTTTCATGATCACCATTCACACCTTAACCAATGATTCTAATGTAGATTATTGATGTGCTCATTTTAGAGCACATTTACAACCCTATTTTAGTGTCGAGTCTCGCGGTTTTAGAATGATGTTATGCATATTATATTTGATTTTACCTTGATCTTGTCCTCGAGCTGTTTTAGGTCATTTCAGGTAATTTCGAGGATTTCAAGGTAAAATGTGACATGTTCGAGGCTTTGACACTCTTATCAAGAGTTTAAATGTGCATATTATAGCTTGGGCACGCATTCCAAGTCACTCTCGAAGATCCCATAAACTCCAGAAGCCATTAGACACCTCAAAGGAGTTGTTTAGCAAGGTTAAGGTTCAGATTTGACCGAATGTGACATCCATTCGGTCGAATAGAAGACAGGGATTCAAGCTCATAACTCAAGCTCTCGAGAATAGCCAAATGAACACTCATTCAGCCAAATCAAGGCCCATTCGGCTGAATGGTTTCCCTCCTTCGGCCAAATGGTGGACAGAGCCAAGAAACTCGAAGATGTTGTTTTAGGCGAATGACATACTCATTCGGCCGAATCCCTACTCCATTTGGCCGAATGGTCTTCTTCCCTGCAGTTTTTGGTTCTTTCTTTAGTCGGCCCTCAAGGATTTTTCTAGGGTTTTACCCCTTATCTCCCTAGGGTATAAATACCCTCTTGCTCTGTAAAACGGGGATGCCTACTTTGAGAGCTTTTATGCCTCAACCTAGAACATCACATTCATTTGCTTTCATTTCATTCATGCATTAGTTTAGATTTACAGCTTTCATTTTTCTCCTTTTCAAGCTTTGTATTTCGGATTCAGAATTACTTTGTTTCACACAATTGCATTTATGCAAGGTATCGATTCTTTACTATTCTATTTCGTTTAATGCTTTCAAGTATTGTTTTTGGTAATTTCATTGGTCTTGCTATTATTGTTGCTCCGTTTACGGTTTTGATAGAGTAGTTATTGGTTTTGTTATAGTTCCTCATTTTCCTTTTTCGTTCTCTTGTTCATTTACATTCAAATCGTTCATACTTTCAATCATGTCCTTTTTCATTGTTTATGCCCCTAGTTTTTGTTACTATGTGTGAGTAGTTTTCTTAGGGGTTTGATTGATGAAACCCTAGGTTGGCTCGTTCTCCATGCGTAGAGCTAGGGTTTGAGATTTGTTGATGATTGATTGATTGACATTCGATGCGAATCTTGTCCTGCCACTCCTTAGGAGACATAGGGCGATTATAGGTTGTTCATGTAAATTATAGGGTCACAAACTTCCTCTCGTTATCTTGAGTGTCTTGATTGATTTTTGATCGATTTTCCCCTAACTTGGCGTGCTTGCTAGTTCGATTGTCCTACCTAGGGTGGAACTAATCTATCCCTGTTTTCCTTCCATAGCATATTATCGTTTTAATTCTTGCTTTATTCTTCTGTCATTAGTGTAATTTAATCAGTCTCCAAATAAATGCTTTACATTAAGTCTTATCATCCCTTGTCCTTGTGGTTTGACCCCCGACTTACCATTACACTAGTTGTAGTAGTATAGGCTTTTTATAAATATTGTTTGAATAACTAATCTTTTAGTAAAACTACGCTAAAAGATGGTTATCAAAATGGCGCCATTGCCGGGGACAAGGCGTTGTGCTTAGATTATAGTCTTGGTGTATTTCATTTTTGTTTATTTATTTTATTATTTCTTAATTTGCTTTTCAATACTTATACTTGGTCTCTAGCTTTGTTTGCATTCCCTACAGCACACGTAGATCAAATCAACAACTAGAACCATACAACCCTGAGGTTCAATGTAGTAAACGGAGAATTCTAACCCAAACCTCATCACAACCAAATACTTCCAACCCCTCTACACCACCAATGGACGAAAACCAACAATTATTTGGTCAATTTGGGACACCTGGGTCCCAAGAATTTCAAGGAGGTGTAGTGTTACCGATAGCCCCAAACCCTTATCACATACATCCTCAATTCACCCGGATGGTGAAGGAGACCCCTTTTTGCGGTTTGAAAAATGAATGCCCTCTCCAACACTTGGAGGCATTCTCAGATATTGGCGGTCTCATTCCTCCATGCCTTAATAGCCCGGATTATGTGCGGATGCATTTATTTCATTTGATTTTAGCTGGTGATGCTAGGGATTGGTATAAATGCTTAGAGCCAAACTCAATCATTAATTAGGCTCAATTAAAAATAGCTTTTCTAGAAAGATTCTATCCCACATTCGTATGTAGGATTGGCGTAAGAAAATTGCGTCATTCACTCAAGAGGATGATGAGAACCTTAGTGCTACTTAGAGTCGATTTAAGAGAATGATTAGAGCATGCCCCCACCATGAGTATGGGGAGAACCATCTCAATACATTCTTCTATGATGGTCTAAATGACTCCACCAAGGCACTTCTAGACTCGGCTGTTGGTGGCCAACTCTCAAAGGTCCCATGCAATCAGGTGAAAGATAAGATTGAGGAGGTGGCTAAAAATAGCTCTTGGGGAGGAGCAAGAGGTAATGGATTAATGAGAGGAATAATGGATTCAAGTAACTTGGACATGATTAGTTCAAAAATTGAGGCTATCATGGATAATAAACTCTTCAAGTTCAAATTTGCTCAAGGTAGCTCTAATGTATCATCGGTTAAAGAGACGCCCTTTTCATACAAGATCTACGGGGGCACCAATCATGATACATCCTATTGTAGGGGTTTGAATTCTGAACATGTAGCGGCTGTTAACTATGGGGGGTATAACTAAGAGGGAACCCAAGTCATGAACTATGATGGATATGGGTATAATCCCAGTTATGTGGCAGCTGTGGGGTATGGTGGTCAAAACCAAGGGTTTGCTCAACAAGGTCCTTACTACAATCAATCCTTTAGACCTCCCATCAATCCAAATTCTAGCCAAGGAAACTCCCACCAAAGGTACAACTCCACCAATCAAACAAATGGGAGTTTTCCTAGGCCAAATGGGAATCGGCCATACCCTCAAGTGCCAAGACCCAACCCCAACCTACCTTATCCATCTACATAGCCACCACTAAACCCTCCTCCAAATAATGACTACCTTTCCACCTAAGTGAACTCCCTTGCACAGCAAAATCAAATCCTCTCCCAGATAAACCAAACCTTGATAACTCAAATGCAACAACTTCAAGCACAATAGAAGTTGTTTGAGTCCCAGCTTGCGCAGCTGGCTAGTCCACCCCCACAATTGCTATTTCCTTCTCACCCTCAACAAAACCCATCCACCCAACCTCTACCATAAAATCCTCCTGATTCCAACCCTAAGCTTCACACCTGTAAGGCGATCTTCCTAAGATCTGGAACCTCATACCCTTCTCCAGTTGTAGCTAATGGAGATGATTTAGGGGAAGATTCCTCAAAGGATAGTGATTTTCTAAGAGAAACTAAGCACAAGGAGAATCTTGAGGGGAGAGAGGAAAAGGAGAGTAGTGAAGAGGATGAGGGAAACAATGTCGAGGAAAATGGGCATGAGAGGAAGAAGAAGGATGAAGATAAGAAATGGAGGGAGATACAGGAATGGAGGAAACTTGAGAGTCAACATGCTCCGCCTCCTTTTCCTTACAAAAAGGTAGAGAATCAATTACAAGAAAAGTTTCTTAAATTCCTAAAGCATATGAGGCAACTTGAAATGAAGATACCATTCTTAGAGGCCATGGAGCAAATGCCTCAATATGCTAAGTGTTTGAAAACCCTCTTAGGGAACAAGAGAAAGCTTGAGGGCGAAATGATTAGTTTGCCCGAGTAGGTGAGTGCCATCATTCAAGGCACATGGGCAAAGAAAGAAAAAGTTAGAGGACCCTTTGTGCTCCCAGTCACCCTTGGAAAACTCACTTCTAAGGGAGCACTTGCTAACCTTGGGGCCTCTATTAGCCTAATGCCAATATCCATTGCTAAGCAGCTAACCTTTAAGCTCAAGCCTTCAAAGAAAACCATCCAACTGGTCGACCGTAGTATAAAAATGTCATGTGGGGAGTTTGAGGACCTTCCGATCCAAGTAGGGAACATTGTGGTTCCATGTGACTTCTTGGTGCTTAATATGGTTGAGGATCCTTATACCCCCCTCATCTTAGGGAGGGATGCTCTTAAGACTTTGGGCGCCCTAATCGATTGTGAATCAGAGACTATAACTGTGAGGGTAGCCCAAGAGAAGGTTGTGTTTTCCTTTTCTAAGTCTTCCAAGGAACCCATGGTCGAGTAGATTTGTTCATTTGGGGTGGTCGAGAATGAAGCTGAACAAAAGGTTGAGGGGTGTGATGTTTTTGCTGCCCCAATGTTGGTTGAGGTGTCGGATGAAGAGGAGGCAAGGGAGCGTGTTGTTTTTGAGGTTACGAAAGGAATTTCTCTGCCAACGGAGGTGTATTACAAATATGAGAGAACTGACAAGCCATCCCATAAATGAAAAAGGGCTAGAAAAAGAAAATCTAAAAAGAGACCGATGGCTCCACCCTGGCCTAGGGGAGCCCCGCATTATAGCCCACCTCCAGATGACCCTGGTTCTCCGTTGCTTACTTCTACCACTACGGCTCGGTGGAGAGTTTTGACTCCCCATGCTGGAGGTGATGGAGATGCTAGGAGTGAATCCACTCCTACGGCAGGCATAATTTCGTTGTTTTCTTTTTCTGTATGAACCTGTGCCTAACTGTGTCGAACTTACCGACGTTAAACAAAAGTACTTACGGGAGATAACTCGGTGTTTGTTTTGTTTGTTCGTTTGTATAGCAATAGCTTCCATAATGCTGATCTTTCTCCCTTTTAGTTCTCTTCTCCCAAGTGCCAAGACGGCTCTTTAGCTGGCTTGGGGGAGGGTCCTTGTCTTTTCAAAGCTTCGAAAGATCGGCATTATTGAGACTATTGCCATGGTTTTTATTTTAGTTTTTCTGTACATGTTTAGGGGTGTCAAGTTGATGTGCTTGAGTTATAAAATGACATGCGAGCTTCCGACGTGTACATTATAGTGATCCTATGCATACTCATGTTTTCCTAGCCTTGTGCCTATTTTGGGACCAAATGATTGACTATTTTCCACCTAACTTGGGGGATCTAGTCCTGCTTGGTTTGTGGCTTGGATGACTACCTATTGAGGCGCATTTCGACTAGCCTAGTGAGGATTGAGCCTTCTAGGACTCCATTATGAGTCCTATATTATCGAGTGCTAGTTAGAGAGTTTAAGTATTCTGTCTATTCTCCTCCAGCATAGTCTGCTTTTCTAAAGGTCAGAGATGATAACACGTTTGTAGTTAAAGCTACATGGCCAAATTGCCTACCATGAATATCGATTGACTTTAGGGTAAGCCAAATTTGTGCCTTTACTTTTTCTTCATAGCCACACCACCTAACTCCACATAAGCCAAATATTCCCTCTTTTTACCTAGAGGATAGTCAAGTAATCACAGTGAAGTGGTGCCCGTTGCATTGTGGTGAAAGATTTCGGTTTGAAAAGTCATTGTCGTATGATATGACTCTTTACATTATTCTTAGTTTATTTCAGAAACATTAGCATGAAAAACAAAAAAAAGGGAAAAAAGAAAAAGAGAAAAGAAAAAAAAGAAGAAGAAAACAAAAAGAAAAAAAAGAGAAAAGAAAAGGAAAAGAAACAAAAAAAATAGGAAAAAGAAAAATTCGAGAATAAGGTTGGAGTAATGAGTTCATTTATGCATATCTTGAGAATTTTGAGAGTGGCATTGTTGTCGGATGTCATAGCCATCCTTGGTTTCATTACCTTAGATTGCTTACTATCCTCTATTTTAACTCCACATCCCCAAATTTTAACCTACCTTGATCCTAGCCTACATTGCAACCATTTCCAAACCTATTCGACTTTTCCTGATTAGCAAGTTCTGTGCTTGATAGTAGATAAGATACAATACCCAAGATTTCTCCCTATTTGAGTGTTTAATTCCCGAATCATCTTTAGTCGGATGATTTTGAGCGAAATATATACCGTATTAAACACACGAGCGTATTAGAAATTTCTCACATATTTTGGGAAATAGCATGGGGAGCGTAGACTTGTGACCTCATTAGGTAGTGGGTGGCATGGCCTGTGTTATAGCTTTTCTAGTGATCCCGAGTCTGTGGAAAACGTTGTTCATCTTGGTATTATGCTCTTTTCAGCCCATTGTACTTGCACACCCATGGCTAGGGAAGATTTTTGCACGTACGTAGCTGGCATTGTCCTGTTTTCTGCTCGCCTTGCTTTTCATGTGCTTTAATCGTGGTGTTGCCTTGCTAGTTCATCTGTTAGGGACTAGCAAAGGTTTGGCTTAGGGGAAGTTGATGTGCTTGTTTTAGAGCACGTTTACAACACCATTTTAGTGTCGAGTCTCGCGGTTTTAGAATGATTTTATGCATATTACATTCGATTTTACCTTGATCTTGTCCTCGAGCTGTTTTTAGGTCATTTTAGGTAATTTTGAGGATTTCACGGTAAAATGTGACATGTTCGAGGCTTTAACACTCTTATAAAGAGTTTAGATGCGCATATTATAGCTTGGGCACGTGTTGGAAGTCACTCTCGAAGATCCCATAAACTCTAGAAGCCATTAGACATCTCAAAGGAGCTGTTTAGTAAGGTTCAGGTTCAGATTCTGACATCCATTCGGTCGAATGGAAGACAGGGATTCATGCACATAACTCAAGCTCTCGGGAATAGCCGAATAAACACTCATTCGGCCAAATCACGACCTATTTGGCCGAATGGTTTCCCTCCTACGGTTGAATGGTGGACAGAGCCAAGAAACTCGAAGCTGTTGTTTTAGGCAAATGACATACTGATTCGACCGAATGGCCACTCATTCGGCCGAATCCCTACTCCATTCGGCCAAATGGTCTTCTTCCTTGTAGTTTTTGTTTCTTTCTTTAGTCGGCCCTCGAGGGTTTTTCTAGGGTTTTACCCCTTATGTCCCTAGGGTATAAATACCCTCTTGCTTTGTAAATAATGGGGATGCCTACTTTGAGAGCTTTTGTGCCTCAACCTAGAACATCGCATTCATTTTCTTTCATTTAATTCATGCATTAGTTTAGATTTACATCTTTAGTTCTTCTCCTTTTCAAGCTTTTTATTTCGGATTCAGAATTACTTTCTTTCACGCAATTTCATTTATGCAAGGTATCGATTCTTTACTATTCCATTTCGTTTAATGCTTTCAAGTATTGTTTTTGGTAATTTCATTGCTCTTGTTATTATCGTTGCTCTGTTTATGGTTTTGATAGAGTAGTTGTCGATTTTGTTATAGTTCCTCATTTTCCCTTTTCGTTCTCTTTTTCATTTACATTCAAATCGTTCATGCTTTCAATCATGTCCTTTTTCATTGTTTATGCCCTAGTTTTTGTTACTATGTGTGAGTAGTTTTATTAGGGGTTTGATTGGTGAAACCCTAGGTTGGCTTGTTCTTCATGCGTAGAGTTAGGGTTTGAGATTTGTTGATGATTGATTAATTGACATTCGATGCGAATCTTGTCCTGCCACTCCTTAGGAGACATAGGGCGATTATAGGTTATTCATGTAATTTATAGGGTCACAAACTTCCTCTCGTTATCTTGAGTGTCTTGATTGATTGTTGATCGATTTTCCCCTAACTTGGCGTGCTTGCTAGTTTGATTTTCCTACCTAGGGTGGAACTAATCTATCCCCGTTTTCCTTCCATAGCATATTATACTTTAATTCTTGCTTTATTCTTCTGTCATTAGTGTAATTTAATCAATCTCTAAATAAACGCTTTACATCAAGTCTAAAACCTATCATCCCTTGTCCTTGTGGTTCGACCCCTGACTTACCATTACACTAGGTGTAGTAGTATAGGGTGTTTATAAATATTGTTTGCATAAATAATCTTTTAGTAAAATGACGCTAAAAGACGGTTATCAATTATGAACTGACTCTTGCCGCAAACCTAATCCATGCCATTAATCAACTACGTCTAGCCTTTTAGTCGAATTAAATCCAACCAAAATTAAAAGAAGTATTTTTATGCATTTATATTTAGGTCTTGGGATTTATCAATACCTAATCCTTAATATGGTTCATCGGGATCCTATATTAATAGGCTACTCACACATATTGACTCTAAAATCAACAGAAGCAACAATAATAACCATGGTCAATACTTGAACGATTTTAAAGTTGTAAAGAAACAATACTAAAGCAATAATAAAGAATAGAAAACTAGAATACTGAATGTAAAATCGATCGTTGTCCACAATGCTAGACTTGTAATCCAAAACTTCAATGTAAATACAAGAATAAAAATACAATCTAGAGATAATTTAAGAGATTTTTGTGATAATTAATGAAAACCTATGCAAAACCTAATGAAAACTACTACTCAATGCTTTATTCTCTGGTAATAAACCGTGTTTAATAACAAAGGTACTTTGGGGAGCACACGGTCGAGTCCCTCACCAAAACATCAAAACCTAACTTCTTTCTTGCATTCAAATTCGCAAAAATAGAAGGGACTCGATCGAGTGCTCTGCACACTCACCAAGTCTACTGTGTTACACGCCAATTTTAGCTCAACTTAAAACGTCATATCTTAAGATATAGGCCTTTGTTTGAGGCATGTAATATATTATTGGAAAGATTTATAAGTCTAGTTTTAAACATAATTAGAATCATATTAATATTATTTTCATATCTTGAGATATAATCAAAATAGTGATGCACTATCAGATTATGATCATTAGTGCACTATATTTTTGCTTGTTTCCACCAAGCTAACATATTTCCTTCTTCTCATATGCTCATGTCTTCATTCCTTTTTCTTCAAATAATAAACTTCATAATTTCTCTTAAAGTCTCATGGATCACTCCCCAATAACTCGAGCTCGCGCTAAAAACTCTGGGATTGCTCTAATATTCCTGAAATCCATCAAAAAACACTAAAACCACCCGTGAACGCATCAAATGAAGGAAAGTAAACTAAAATCATGAGAAATTACACTAATTGAATCTAACATACATTAAAATTTCCCTGTAAATGTAAACACTCCTAAATTACACAATATATATGACTTATCGAGTATTAACTAAGCTAAACTAGGCAACAGATTTAAACTAGGACTATTGATAAGTCCCAATTAGGGATGACAATTCAATCTGAATCTGAACCGAGTCCGATCCGAAGGAAAAAGTTTTATCCAAACCTGTTTAAAAAAACTCCTACTTCAAATCCGATAAAAAACTCCGACTCCGAATTGGAGATGGATCGGATTCAGATATTGTATTACATCCGACCCAATTGTGATTCGAGACCGATAGTCCAATCCGAATGAGTAGTATTAAGGCTAGTATTAAAAAAAAGACCAAATATAATAACTTAAAATAAAAAAAACAAAATAAACTATGGTATTTCCTTGTGTTGTATAAAATTTTTTAATTTACTTTATATGTTATAAAGAAATTATAGTATTAGTAATGAAATTAAAAAAATCTAGGTAAGAAAATATTAATTTTTGGATCGAATTCGAAGGTCCGATGGATCGGATTCGAAGGTCCATCGGATCAGATCGGATTCGGAGGTCCGACAGATTCAGATTCGGAGTCAGAGTTTGCGGATTCGGAGTCGGATTTGGATCCAAAATTAAAGTCTGCGAACTTGTCGGATCGGATTCGAATTTTGTTGGATCGGCTTTGACTACGATCTATTGTCGTTCCTAGTCCCAATTATACTTATAACTATATGGTATTTTAGGTCTTTTTGCATGTAGTTATTTGCATTTTAGTTTAGTTTTTAGTGAATTTTGTTCATTTGTTATCATATGATGCATTCATGGGTTTTTATAGTGTTTTACCGCTTTTAAGATTCCTAAGGACTCAGTGTCATGAGATGAGTTCAATATCCAAGGAACAAGGCTTAAACCAAATGAAGAACACAAACCTAAGGGAACCCAAACCTAGGATGAAGCAAAGGAATATAATTAGATTGAGTTTACTGAGCACTCAATCAAGTCCCTTCTCTGAAAACAATTTCTGACCTAATTTAAAATCTGAAGAAAGAGCACACACTCGACCGAGTGCTCCCCATACTTGATCGAGTGCCTTAGGTTTGGGGCGATTTTGTGCACGTGTTTTATTTAAGTCTAAACTCTTTTTAAATATATCTTAGGCTTTTCTAGGTATTTTAGGACGATTATGCTAGCATTATTGAGAATTAGGCAGCAGTAGTCATTAGATTTTTTGCTTAGGTTGCATTAGGTTTTCTTAAAACTCTCTCAAATTCTCTTTAGATTTCTGTTTTGTTCTTAGATTTACATTAAAGCTTTGGATGTAGAACTGTGGCCTTCTAACATCAAATTGGTTTGTTTTATATTTAGTACTGAAGATTCAATGGGCACTCAAGAGGGGGGGGGGGGGGGGGGGGGTGAATTGAGTGTTAAGTAATCGTTGGCAATTTTTTGCTTCTTTTCGGATTATGTGTAAGGAACCAGTTGTGCTGGTTCCCTTATGCAGCGGAATAAAACAAGGCAATAAAGAACACCACAAACTTAACGAGGTTCAGCCAACTCTGGCCTACGTCCTCCTACCCTATGTACTTTATTGATCTACTCCGAAAAATAAAGATACAATTCACTCTACTGTTTCCCTACTCCGGGAACCAGTAACCCCACACTCAACTCTGAATGTGCTTTGAACTTACCCTCGTAAGTTCCTAGTGTGTTTGAACTCACAAACACTCACCAAGTCTTCAACCCCTTTGTCAAAGACTGAATACAAGATCAAGATCTCTCTAATAATTTAACTCTCAAAAGTCAGATAGAGAAAAACATTAAAACACTATTATGCTCTTGTGTATCACTCAATAATTGACACTAGTGCTTTTAGCTCTCAAGGATCAAACTCTGTGAAAATTGCGTAAGAGCTATCTCTTGATTATTCAGATCAAGATGTATTTATAGGTTAGTCGGCTAAACCCTCAAATCATACGTATAAGATATACATGCAATCCTCAAATCATGCATATAAGATATACATACGATTTTAGGATAAGTATTTATCCTAAATGATTTGATCATAAGATAAGATCATCTTAGGATAAGATACTTCCCGGTTTTTAGCTAACCAAAACCTCATATTATCTTTTAGCTGCTTAAATATATCTGAAAACCATATATTTCGGAAAATATCCTTTTTTATAAAATCTTTGTAAAACCCGCAGCTTGAATAATCTGTTCAGTTAACCTGGTTCCCTGACCTGGTTCCCTGAACTGAATATGTTATGAAATTTGTTCCAATCCTTGTACCAAATTTCATAACGATATTTAATGTACTAAAAGCACTTTATATACTCAATTATATAAGTTGTACTACGGAGCATTTACATGAAGATCCTAAATAACTCTTTGAGTGTAGTCTTTCTTCATGCATTCGTCAAGTCTTGAAAGCTTCCATGAATAAACTCAATTGTTGACCGAGGACTTTCCTTTAAGGTTGATCAAAAGTCCTTTCAAGCTTCCAAACTTAGAAATCAACTTAGATGCATAACTCATTTATCATCTAGTTGTTCCCTGTATAAAGACAAGTTAGTTCAACGGATATCTCATATAAGTAATAACTCATCTAGGGAAACAGTGTTCTATATTAGCTGGTTCCCCAACTGTATTGAACACTTTCAAAGACCTGTTTCCCTTAGCTGTTTGTCATCATTCAAAACTATCAATCCGAACCTAAGGGACTCAACAAATTCCCCCTTTTTGATGATGACAAACACTTGAAATTTCTGCACCTGTGAACATACTCAAAAACAAATAGTCAAAAACTTCAAGAATTCAAAACTCAATGGAACAAGTCAGTTAAGCTAACTGGTTCCCTAAACAGAAACAGAGAATAAACTAAAGTAGGTTAACAAACTCAACCACAAACTTGATCTAAACTAGTAAAGACTCTAAGCTTCAACTTCAACTATTTTCCCCCTTTTGGCATCATTAAAAAGATATGCAAAAGTAGCAACTTATGCATAAAGTAACGTGCTAAACCATCCAATGGCATCAACCATTATACAAATAAAGTGCTGCAAAAGAAGGTCAGAATAGTCAAGGTTAAGTCATGCCATCAACAGAAATCATAGTTTAGTACAGACCAACAAAAGTTAACGATAAGGCCCAAATCCATATCAAAACAAGTTCATGGATTGGGAGGAATAAAAACAGTCCAACAAAATCAGTTATTCAGAAAGTTATGATAAAGGTAGGCTAAATGAAAAAGAGGACAGATTCAATCATCATCATCATTTTCATCATCTCCTTCCTCTTCTTCAGTGGCAGCCTCCTCAGCTGTTTCTTCCTGGTTCTCCTCCTCTTCACTGTCATCCTCCTACTGATCTTCTTGCTGGTCCTCTTCAGTTTGTTTCTTCTCAATTCCAGAACTGCCAGCAATCTGTTTCTCTAATTTGATCATCCTCATAATAAATGAAGTGGACAGACCTTCAACCAAGTTCACTAACTTGCTGAGCTGATCCCCTACATCATTTATCTTCTCTTCCTGACTCTCCAGCCTCTTAAGGATAACCTGCTGACCAGCTGGTTCCTCTCCCTTCTGTTTCTTCTTAACTGGCTTAGGAGTCTCTACTGGTTCCTCCTCCCTAAACTTCAATACCCCAGCACTTATGATCAACCCCTTTTGCTTCAGAATACCTTTGGTAAACACCATTACAGGAGCAGTTGATCCACTAAGAGAAACATTATTCTCTTTAAGAAGCTTAGTTATGTAGGACCCATAAGGAAGAGAGTGGTGGGATGAATTGTAGCAATTCATCATGTGATTTATCATTAGAGAGGGAAGATTTATCTTAATCCTTTTCATCAACAAATAAATAAGCACCATTTCCATGATGCGCACAAAACCTCTACCTTGTGCTCGAGGGATAATCATCTTGTTGCACACAGAGTGAAGGACCAGCATCACTGGTTCCTTCAAGCCACCAGTTTTAAAAGTTCCAGCCTTCTTTGGAACTTTCCCTCCAAACACAAAATCATGCACTTCATCTGGACTGACCCCTATAAGTGTGGGCCATCCATCTCCAGAATACTCCTCAAACCCATCTCTGGGTATATTCAACAACCCAGCCAGACTTGCAACAGACACATTCACTTCAACATCATTCACAACTGAACTTAATGATCTATCCAGCATTTGTTTTAAATTAACATAAAACTTTCTAACACCATCAATATTAGCATCACAGACATCAAACAAAGGTATCCAACCCTGAAATTCTAATAGCTCTTTCACATTACTCAGAGCAGCTTCATCAAAATACCCAACTTCTGTTCTACACCCAGATACCACAACCCTAGAACTTAAATCAGTCATACCAACAGATGGAGATTCTACTGACATACCTCTTGCAGACTTCCGTGCTGTTCTCTTTCGCTTGGAACCAGCAGAGTCCATTGACTGTTCTTCTATTACCACTTTGCTAACCCTTTTCAGAGATGACCTGGTCACTCTGCTACGAGCCAAGGGTTCTAGAGTCCACTTACTGTGCCCAATGATCTGTAGATCATCCTCCTCACTACGAACTTCCTCCTCTTCTCCTTCTCCAACAGTGTTGAAGAGTTCTTCAGTGTTTTTAGGCTGTTCCCCCTGAGATGAGACAGGTTCCTTGATGATGGAATCATCAGCCTCAAGGGTCTTGGGTAAAGGAGCATTTTTGGGAGGTGGAGGTGAGGGAGATTTAGAAGATGGGGATAGAGTTGGTGATGGGTTTTTTGTGGTGGTAGGAGGTGAGTTGCTCGATGAAGTTGGAGCAGGGTTTGCTTCACTGATGGAAGCCTCCTTCAATTGAGTTGACTCACTTGCTTGAGTCTTCTCCTTTCTCTTCTTAGCTGGAGCCCTGGTTGATTTCCTGCCCATTGTTGCTTAGTGAGCTTCACAGATTTGAGGGAGATGGGAGCAAGTGAACAGTGATCAGGGCACCACTGTTGAACGGGAGAGAGATGAGTAGAGTGATGATGTGATGTGAGACTGTATCAAGGTGTTAATGTGTATTTATATCAAATGCTCAAATATAAGATTTTCAATAACTAGTCGGTTGAGAGAAAGAATTTTAGAATTTGAAAATTTCAAACTTGTAGTTATCTTTTTATGAAAGATTCAACCAACTGTAAATTAGGCAATTAGATATATTTGCCTTTTTGTAGGATAGGAATAACTGAAATAAGATAATTCTTTCCAAAAAGAAATTATCTTATAGTAATCTTCCGAAAATAAGATATTTTCGGATGACATATCAGAGCTGAAGTGCTGTTTCCTCTTGCTGGTACCTGTACTGAACCAGTCATTCTATTTTCAGCATAATTCAAAATAACTTCTCCTGTTTCTATGCAACAACAATCCTCTTAGGGTTATTTACACAATATTTGCAAGTAAGCAGCATAGTTATATACATAATCGATACAAGAGCATACTTATTTTAACCAATCATTGAGGGAAATAATTGAAACCATCGCTTAAAGCCTAACTAGACCTAAAAGGACTCTTAACCTACAAAAAGACTCTCTACATAGAGGCTTTGTGAAGATATCAGCTATTTGATCTTCACTTTTACAGAACAACATCTCCACCAATCCTTTCTCCACATTGTCTCTTAGAAAATGATGTCTTATTTCAATGTGTTTGGTCTTGGAGTGTTGCACGGGGTTCTTTGAAATATTGATTGCACTAGTGTTATCACAAAATATAGGAACACTTTTATATATAACACCAAAATCTTTCAGCTGGTTCCTTATCCACAGTAGCTGGGAACAGCATGAAGCTGCAGCTATATATTCTGACTCTGCTGTGGATAGGGCCACTGAATTTTGCTTCTTAGAACCCCATGATATAAGACAAGAGCCAAGGAAGTGTGCCATACCTGATGTGCTCTTTCTGTCAACTAGGAATCCAGCATAATCTGCATCTGTATATCCAATGAGATCGATGGTACTCCCTTTGGGGTACCACAAAAACAGATCTGCTGTTCCCATAAGATACCTGAGTATCCTTCTAACAGCCTTCAAGTGAGACTCCTTTGGATTGCTTTGAAACCTAGCACACAAACCAACAGAGAACACAATGTCAGGTCTACTAGCTGTTAGGTAGAGTAGAGAACCAATCATTCCTCTATAAAGTGTAGCTTCAACATCTTTTCCTTTAGGATCAGCATCCAACTTTGTGGATGTGGGAACAGGTGTATCATAAGCTTTGCTGTTCTCCATGCCAAACTTTTTCAGCAGCTCTTTTAAGTACTTTTGTTGATGGATCATTATACCATCATTTGTTTGCTTAATCTGCAAACCTAGGAAGAATCCTAGTTCTCCCATCATACTCATTTCAAATTCACTCTGCATAAGATTTGCAAATTCATCACACAAGGTTTGATTAGTAGCACCGAATAAGATGTCATCAACATAGATTTGTACTACAATCAAGTGTTTCCCCTTGGTTCTTATGAACAAGGTCTTGTCTATTGTTCCTCTCTTGTAGTCATTAGCCATCAGGAAATTGGACAGTCTTTCATACCAAGCCCTTGGAGCTTGTTTCAAGCCATATAATGCTTTATCCAATTTATATACATGTTGGGGAAACATTGCATCTTCAAAACCAGGTGGCTACTCCACATATACTTCTTCCTTCAAATAGCCATTAAGGAAGGCAGTCTTTACATCCATCTGAAACAGCTTAAAATTCATGTGAGCAGCATAAGCAATTAAAATCCTAGTAGCCTCTAGTCTAGCTACTGGTGCAAACGTCTCATCATAGTCAATTCCTTCTTGTTGATTGTACCCTTGCACCACTAGTCTTGCTTTGTTTCTGACTATAGTACCGAGGTCATCTAACTTGTTTCTAAAGACCCATCTAGTACCAATGACTGATCTTTCCTTTGGACGGGGAACCAGGTGCCAGACCTGGTTTTTCTGAAATTGATTTAATTCATCTTGCATAGCTAGTATCCAATCAGGATCAGTCAATGCCGTTTTATAGTCAGTAGGCTCTATGTTAGACAGGAAAGAATAGAAAGCACAGAAATTTTGAAAAACACTTCTTCTCGTTTGAATCCCCTTATTTATATCACTAATTATTTGATCAGTGGGATGAGAGGCCTTATATCTAAAACCTTTGACATTAATGCTATTTTGTGCTTCCTCATTAGGTTGGGAACTAGCATGTTCATGAATCTCTTCTCTTTCTGAAGAGTCAGGAGAATTTACATTCATGCTGTTTCCTCTATCATTACTTACCTCAGGTTCAGGGGTAATACCTTCTTCTGTTCCCCCTGAGTTCATTACCTGTCTATTGTGTGTGGAACCATCAGGATTTGGTTCCCCTTCAGAATCCTCATTTTCTCCATTTTCTTCTCTAGGCACTTCATCATTATTATCTGGTGGAGTATCTGGTATGCCTAGTTCTGCTTGCACTTCTTCTGAGGGACCAGTATATTGGTTCCCCGTGAAATCCATCAAACCAATCACTTCATTAGGTTGTACCTGTGCAATCTCAGAAGACATGTTAAATTCATCAAAAATGACATGGACACTCTCCTCAACACAGAGAGTCCTCTTATTGAAGACTCTATATGCTTTGCTGCGAGAAGAATATCCAAGAAAGATTCCCTCATCACTTCTGGGATTAAATTTATCAAGCTGGTCCTTCCCATTATTATGCACATAACATTTACATCCAAAGACACGAAAGTATGTGATGTTGGGCTTTCGACCTTTAAGAAGTTCATAGGGAGTCTTATTTAACTTTGGTCTAATAAGACCTCTATTCAGTATATAGCAAGCAGTGTCAACAGCTTCACCCCAAAAACTCTTTGGGAGACCACTCTCAATGAGCATCGTCCTAGCCATCTCCTCAAGAGTTCTGTTCTTCCTTTCTACAACACCATTTTGTTGAGGTGTTCTAGGGGCTGAGAAGTTGTGATTAACTCCATGTTCCCTACAATAATCAATAAAGTTAGCATTGTCAAATTCAGTACCATGGTCTGATCTTATCGAGACCAGCTTCTGGGTGAGCTGGTTCTCCACTTGTTTCACCAATGTTACCCATTCTTCAAACGTTTCATCCTTTGTGTGTAACATCATTACCCAAGTGTACCTGGAATAGTCATCAACCATAACACAGACATATCTGTGACTTCTTCGACTTTGTACTCTCATGGGACCACACAAGTCAATGTGTACAAGTTCGAAGGGTCTGCTAGTACTTAAAACAGTTTTAGGCTTAAAGGAGATTTTGACCTGTTTCCCCCTTACACATTCAGAACAAACTTTATCAACTTCATACTTAATGTTAGGAAGACCTATCACTAAGTCACGTGCTTTAAGCTTATTTAGAAGTGTTAGGCTAGCATGTCCAAACCTCTTATGCCAAATCCATTGATTATTTTCAGAAACAGCTCTCAAACAGATGGACTTATCTTGAGGGATCTTATCTAGGAAGGTGATGTATACATCATGCTTCCTAGTTCCCTCACATACCAGTTCTCCTGTTTGTGAGTTAACTATGTGACATAGGTTAGCTTGAAACTCAACTCTATTACTTTTGTCACATAATTGAGAAATACTCAAGAGGTTATGTTGCAAGCCTTCAACATAATAAACATCGTCTATTGTATTAGAAAGTGTCTTACCAACCTTACCTAAACCAGTGATGGTTCCCTTGCTGTTATCCCCAAAGGTGACACTTCCTCCATCAAAGGCCACTAGTGAAAGGAATTGATCTTTATCCCCGGACATGTGTCTTGAGCAACCACTGTCCAAATACCAATAGGTGTCTCCCTTCACTCTAGCCTGTAAGTTTGAATCAAACATTAGTTTTAGGAACCCAAGCATACTTGGGTCCCTTTTCAACAACATTAACATCATGTTTATCCTTTCTTCTCCATACATACATTAGACTCTTGCTGTTCTTATTAGCACTATTTTTCTTAGCTGGACATTCATGTATCTTATGTCCATTCTTACCACAATGAAAACACACGTGCATTTCTTTAGTCATGACATACTTACCTTGCTGAAATTCTGTGATCCAGGTGGTTTCTCTGGGAGACCAGTTAGTCCTGGTTCTCTGTCTAGTATAACCAAGACCAAATTTTCCTTTGTTTCCTCCTGATGAGGTCAGAAGGTTCAAGGTATTTTGCGCGTTCAGTAGCTTATCCAAATGTCTATGACTGTCATGCAATTCCCTTTCTTTTGTTTCAAGTGTTTTAACTAACAGCTCGTTTTTCTCTTTCAGAAACTCAAAGTTGCTTTCTAAAGTTGCAAGTTGTAAGTTAAGATCTAAAATTATAGGGTCATTAGACATGTCAATAACTACTGATTGTTTTTTATTTTTTAGTTGATTAAGTTCAGCATGTAATTTACAGATAGTGCTTTCATATTCATTTATCATACTGCTGACTTCAACGCTGGTTCCAGTGGAAAAACTAAGGGACTGAGCAGCTTTAAGTGAAGCGATTTCTCTGTGAGAATTTTCTAAGTTGAGGGTCAATGCTTTAAAAGCTTTCAGCAGAGATGTTCTATTACAAGAATTTGCTTTACTTATGACTGTAGAGAAATCAGGGATTTTACTAGTAGTTGATAAGTCTCTGGGGAACCAGGAGATCAGATCTTCTTCACCATCACTTGGATAGTCTAGTTCAGAAGATCTTGCCATTTCTAGTTCTACCTTGCACTTGTCCAATTCAATTTCTAGTTCAGCATTTTGATTTTTCAAGTTATGGCAAACCATTTCTAGGTGATCACAACTAGCAATAGCAATTTCACATTCATTTCGTTTTTCTTTTAGTTCTCTTTTGCCAGTTATATAAGTTTCACCTAATTTATAACATTCATCTAATAAAGAATCTATGCAAGCAAGCATATTTTCTCTATCATATTCATGCATATCTACTCTAATTTGTTCAAGGTTTACCTTATGTCTTTGTAGTACATCCTTCTTAGCCATTAAGCATTTCTTGAATGTACTGGTTCCCCCTCTGGTTCCCTGACCAGTGCTATTCTCCTTGATGTTTGTGAAAGCAGTTAGACAAACCTCAGAATCAGTTGTATTTTCTTCTTCATCAGATCCTGAGTCAGATTCTCCCCACATGGATGCTATCATGGCATTCTTGAAAGCTCTCTTATCTCCAGATTGAGATTGTTTATCTTTCCATTTTGGACAATCACGAATGATGTGTCCTTTCTCACCACACTTGAAGCAACCTGAAGATGAGTTAGATTTTTTAGTGTTTTTGAAATTCCTACCTTTGAAATTCCTCTTTTGATCACGAAGAGATCTTTCAAATCTTTTTGCAATCAGGCTGATCTCATCTTCTTCTTCCTCTACTGTCCCCTTTAGTGCCATGCCTCTGGCTGGTTCCTTCTCAGACTTAGAGTCAATCAGCATCTCATGAGTCATAAGGGAGCCAATCAGCTGTTCCAAGGACAGGGTAGATAGATCCTTTGCTTCGTACACTGCTGTTACCTTAGCTGTCCATGTATCTGTTAAGCTACGCAAAATTTTTCTCACAAGATCCTCATCAGAAAACATTTTACCAAGTGATCTAAGATCATTAACAATAGTCATAAACCTACGAAAGCAATCATTGATTTTTTCATTTTTATTCATGGCAAACAATTCGTATTTAGACATGATTAAATCAATTTTAGACCTTTTTACCTCACTGGTTTCCTCAAACGCAAGTTCAAGGGTGTCCCATATCTCCTTAGCACTACTGCAACCAAAGATCCGATTTGTTTCATTCTCACCTATTGCTTGTTGTAGGATTGACATTGCCTTAGCATTTTTCTCCAGCAACTTGTAATCAGCAGTGACCAATTCGCCATCCTTCTTGGGAACCTGTTTCCCATCAGCTTCTGTCATGAGAATGATATTAGGACCATTTTTAACTACGAGCCAGCATTCATAATCAATACCCATGATCACATTCTGGATCCTATTCTTCCACCAGGCATAATTATTTCCATTAAACTTTGGTGTCTTGTTATCATAACCGATTGCACTTAATTCTTGAGTACTCATTCTTAACTCCTCTAGATGTTACTCTTTCGAGAAGCTTAGGCTCTGATACCAATTGAAGATTCAATGGGCACTCAAGAGGGGGGGGGGGTGAATTGAGTGTTAAGTAATCGTTGGCAATTTTTTGCTTCTTTTCGGATTATGTGTAAGGAACCAGTTGTGCTGGTTCCCTTATGCAGTGGAATAAAACAAGGCAATAAAGAACACCACAAACTTAACGAGGTTCAGCCAACTCTGGCCTACGTCCTCCTACCCTATGTACTTTATTGATCTACTCCGAAAAATAAAGATACAATTCACTCTACTGTTTCCCTACTCCGGGAACCAGTAACCCCACACTCAACTCTGAATGTGCTTTGAACTTACCCTCGTAAGTTCCTAGTGTGTTTGAACTCACAAACACTCACCAAGTCTTCAACCCCTTTGTCAAAGACTGAATACAAGATCAAGATCTCTCTAATAATTTAACTCTCAAAAGTCAGATAGAGAAAAACATTAAAACACTATTATGCTCTTGTGTATCACTCAATAATTGACACTAGTGCTTTTAGCTCTCAAGGATCAAACTCTGTGAAAATTGCGTAAGAGCTATCTCTTGATTATTCAGATCAAGATGTATTTATAGGTTAGTCGGCTAAACCCTCAAATCATACGTATAAGATATACATGCAATCCTCAAATCATGCATATAAGATATACATACGATTTTAGGATAAGTATTTATCCTAAATGATTTGATCATAAGATAAGATCATCTTAGGATAAGATACTTCCCGGTTTTTAGCTAACCAAAACCTCATCTTATCTTTTAGCTGCTTAAATATATCTGAAAACCATATATTTCGGAAAATATCCTTTTTTATAAAATCTTTGTAAAACCCGCAGCTTGAATAATCTGTTCAGTTAACCTGGTTCCCTAACCTGGTTCCCTGAACTGAATATGTTATGAAATTTGTTCCAATCCTTGTACCAAATTTCATAACGATATTTAATGTACTAAAAGCACTTTATATACTCAATTATATAAGTTGTACTACGGAGCATTTACATGAAGATCCTAAATAACTCTTTGATTGTAGTCTTTCTTCATGCATTCGTCAAGTCTTGAAAGCTTCCATGAATAAACTCAATTGTTGACCGAGCACTTTCCTTTAAGGTTGATCAAAAGTCCTTTCAAGCTTCCAAACTTAGAAATTAACTTAGATGTATAACTCATTTATCATCTAGTTGTTCCCTGTATAAAGACAAGTTAGTTCAACGGATATCTCATATAAGTAATAACTCATCTAGGGAAACAGTGTTCTATATTAGCTGGTTCCCCAACTGTATTGAACACTTTCAAAGACCTGTTTCCCTTAGCTGTTTGTCATCATTCAAAACTATCAATCCGAACCTAAGGGACTCAACAAGTACTCTTAGAATTCTATTCTCTAATTACATTGGTATTATTTCCAGTATTAATCATAATTATTATTATTGCTTATGTTGATTTTTCATTCAATAGCTATGAGTAGTTCATTAATCTAGGATCTTGATAAACCCTAGTATGGATAGGTATTAATGAGTCTAGAGACCCGAATGTAAATTCATAAAAATAATTCTTTTAATAATTGATTGGCTTGAATTCCATTAAAAGGCTAGACTTAGTTGATTAATAGCATGGATTATGTTTGCGGCAAGAGTTAATTCATAATCTACATTAAAATCACATGTTAAGGTGTCATTGATGATCACGAAAGTTGAGGTCATGACCCTAGGATTTATAAAATGCTTTGTTTAATGTCTTTCTATTTCATGAATCCACTAAAGTAGGTAGGATTACTTTAGGAGGAAGCTATTGATACTCGAGAGAGATCCTTAGTATTGTTTAAGGTGCATTCGTCCTAAGAATTACTTTATATGTTGAATTCGCGGGATTGGGATAGAAATCTATATCTAAGTCATATTAGTGGGGATTTGTTGTCCTAGATATTCTTCTCAAATTCTTATTAGTTTAGTTCTAATTCGTGACCTAGTTCACTTTAGTTCTTATTTAGAATTAAAAACCCTTTTATTCATGACATTCCTAGTAGAAATTAGAACTATAGATAAATTAGAGCCTGATAGTCTCTTGGGTTTCGACCCTGCTTATCCAAACTACATTAGTTTAGGTGTATAGGTTGGTTTTAATAGGGTAGAGACAAACCTATCAAAATTTGACACTTTACTAGGGGCTAAAAGTGATTTTCTTTTGTTGTTTTAGTTTAAATTTCAATTAGGATTTTTTGTTTTCTTAGGCAGTTGCTTCGGCTAGTGTGTTTGTCTATTTGATCTTTTTTTTCTAGTCCTTTCTTTGCATGCACACTCAAAGTACAGGTTCTAAAGAGCTTATTTCTATAGATAAGATTTTGTCTAAAGAACTCAATAAGGAAACAAAAGAAACAAAAATAGAAAGCAAAGAAACTAAACATGGATGAAAATCCACCTTAGAAGACTTTGTTTGAGTATGACATCCCTGATCCTTAGTCGATGTCAAATATTTCTCAGTCATAGGTTATTGCTACACAATTTGAATGGAAACTAACATTTATTCAGTTTGTCTCAAGCGACTCATTTGCAGGACTTTCTATAGAGTACCCCGTTTCACACATTATAAACTTTTCGGAGAAGTACGATACCATGAAGATGAAGGATTATTCTGAAAATGTTGTGAAACTAAGGCTATTTTTGTTCTCTTTAAGGGATAAAGTGCGTAAATGGATTAGAGATATATGGGATAAGATAGCTAAGGGTTTTCTCATGAAGTTCTTGGATCAGGATAGGACAGCTAAGTTGAGAGCCGAGATCAACAACTTTCATTAGATGTATGATGAGTCACTCTATGAGACATGGAGATGTTTTAAAAGGATGCTGAAACATTTTCCTCATTATAGATTATCGGATTGGCTTTTTCTTTAAACATTCAATAATGATCTGATCATGATACCAAGTTGTTCATCAATGTTGCTTCAATGGGTAATATCTAGATGAATGATAAACATGTTACCTTAGCACTGATAGAAAAGATGGTTGCAAATGATATATTAGGTTCTTTGAGAGAAGATTACAAATAGGAGTCGTATTCTTCATCAGCGAATTTCAATATCTTCAACTTGGTAGCTTCCATGCAAGCTCTTATGAAAAGTCTGGGAAAGACACATGGGATGCCTGCTATGCTTGCATCTTGCAAGGTTTGTAGTATTATAGGGCTTGATATAAGTCAGTGTTAGTATACTATAGGTGATTTATGTAGTGAGCATATTAATATAATTTACAACAACCCAAAGAGGCCATTCGATCCATTCTCGAACACATATAATGAAGGTTGGAAGCAACACCCAAACATCTCATACAAGAATACCCAAAATGTGCTAAACTCGATCTAAAACTAAGCTCCACCACATTTCGACAACTTTAATGATCCACAAGGTCCATTGATTTTAACATTGAGAAATTTTTAATACTTCTCCCTTTCAACAGCCACATATTCCTCAAAAGTCTATTTTGGAGATCATGCTGGAAAATTTCGTAGCTTGGTAAACTAGGTGCAATGAGAACAACAACAAACTATTTGTAGAACTTAGAGCTCATACGTAATGGATAAAGACCCGACTGGACTTGTTGACTCAATAGTTGAATCAACCCTCTAAGGATTCTAGGACATGTCTTAGAGGATATGAAAACTCCTCCTATGGAGCAATTAAATGCTATGAGCCTATAAAGTGTAAAGGAGTTAAAAGGTTCATCAATAAAGACCTCTACTCCTTTAACTAAGCTCAAGAGTGAGGAACTGAGTGAGAAGGTAGAAGAGAAAAAGAAGGAGCAGAAGAGTCCTCCTATAGCACCATATGTTGCCCTTGCCCCATTTCCCCAGAGATTAGCCTAAACAAAGTTGGAGAAGAAATTTAGAAGGTTTTTAGAGATTTTAAGGAAGTAGCATATCAATATCCCGTTCTTAGATTCCATTTCAGAATTGCCATTGTATGTAAAGTTCTTAAAGGATATGCTTTCTAACAAAAATAAGATTGAGGAGAATTCCACAGTTTTTCTCATAGCTGAATATAGTGCTATCCTTTAGAATTCCCTTCCTAATAAGCTAGGCAATCTCGAGATTTATTCTATTCCAATGAATTTAGAGGATTTAGAGATTAAGAAGGCCTTATGTGATCTAGGGGCAAGTGTGATTCTTATGTCGCTGTCAATTTGTGAAAAGCTCTAAGTGGGTGAATTGAAGCCTACCCAAATCTCCCTTCAGCTGGCCAATCGTATGGTGAAGTTTTCTCTAGGCATTTTGGAGGATGTTCCTCTTTGAGTTAGAAAATTATATATCCTATGTGACTTTCTAGTCATGGAAATAGAAGAGGATGCACAAGTCCCAAACATTATAGGTAGACCGTTCTTAGCCACAACGAGAGCTATCATAGACATGAAGAATGGTAAGATTAATTTTGAGGTTGGAGAGGAGAAGGTGGAGTATTCCTTAGTGAACTTAATGGGAATGCCATACATAGGAGAAATGATCTATAGAGTTGATGACATAGATAATGCTGTTTCTAATCATGTTGATGTTATTTCTTTGCGGGATCCTTTAATTTGGTGACAATCTTAGAGGGAGGTGAATTGGAAACTTTAGAGTGACTAGAATATATAAGGCTTTTAGAAGATGTGCCACATATTGAGAAAAAGGAACCACCAAAAGGGCTTAGATAGTCTAATGATCTGTCTTCTAGAAATACCTCTCCATATATAGAAATAAAATCGCTCCCATCTACACTCAGGTATGAATTTCTTGGTCTTAATAAGACATACTCTATTATAGTGAATGATGCACTTGATGGTGATCAAACTAAGAAGTTACTAAGAATTCTTAGGAAGCACAAGAAAGTCATTAAGTACACTATTCATGATATTAAGGGTATAAACCCTTCCTTTTGTACTCATAAGATCAATCTTAAAGACAAGCATGCATCCTCCATAGAATCCAAAGACAACTAAATCCAACTATGATAGAAGCATTCCAAAAAGAGGTTCTAGAATTACTTAATACCTAGATAATTTACTCTTATCACTGATAGTAAGTGGGTTGGTCATGTTCAAGTAGTCCCCAAGAAGGGAGGCATGACCATCATCAAGAATGAAAAAGGGGAACAAATACCGGTAGGGATAGTCACGTGATGGCAAATATGTATTGACTATAGGCGTTTGAATAAGGCTAATCGAAAGGATCATCTTCCCCTTCCTTTTATTGACCAAATTTTGGAAACATTGGCAAATCTTTCTTACTTTTATTGGTTAGACAGATATTCAGGATTTTTCCAAATCCTATTCCGTACAGCAAGGAGAAGACCACTTTCACGTGCCTTTATGGTACTTACACTTATAACATAATGACATTCAGTTTATGTAATGCTCTTGCCACTTTTCAGGGATGTATAATGGAAATTTTCTTAGAATTTAAAAAAATTCCATGGAAGTCTTCATGGATGACTTCTTAGTCTTTGGGTCATCTTTCAATGATTGTCTGACAAACCTCAAAAAGGTGCTCCATAGATTTGTAGAAGTTAGATTAGTATAAACTGGGAAAAGTGCCACTTCATGGTCACTAAAGGTATTATTTTGGGTCATATAGTGTCAAATAAGGGCATTTAAGTAGATAAAGCAATGGTAGAGGTCATTGAGGGTTTATCTGGTTCTTTACATCTATAAAGACGATTAGGAGTATAATGGGTCATACGGGTTTTTATTTGCATTTTATCCAAGATTTCCCGACCTCTAACTGAGCTTTTAAGCAAAGATGCCCTTTTTGTGATCCCTAATGCTTGTGTTAAGTCCTTCAAGAATTTAAAAGAAGCTCTCACCATGACTCCTACACTTCAGCCACTAGACTAGACCCTTCTGTTTGAAATCTTATGTGATGCAAGTAATTCAATTATAGGGTCAGTCTAGGGACAGAGAAAAGATGGCAAACTTCACGCCATCTACTATGCAAGAAAAACACTTGATCTAGTTTAAGTGAACTATGCTACCACCGAGAAGGAGTTATTAGCAGTAGTATATGCAATGGAGAAATTCCGTTATTATTTAGTGGGCTCTAGGGTAATAGTGCATTCAGATCATTTGGTACTCAAGTTTCTAATGAGTAAAAAGGATAAAAAGCCTAGACAAATTTTCATTTTGCAGGAAATTAATTTGAAGATAAAAGATAAGAAGGGAGAAAAAAATGTAGTTGATGATCACCTATCCCGATTAACACTTGAGAAGGATGAAATGAACTCCAGATTATTTACTCTTTCCCTCATGAGAAGCTCTTTGTGATGTCTATCATGGATACGCCTTGGTATGGTGATCTGACGAATTACTTCACTTTAGGGACTATCCCTCATGGTTATTTCTCACAGCAGAAGAAGAGGTTCTTCCAAGGTGCGAAGCATCATTTCTGGGATGACCTATTCCTGTACAAGTCATATGCTAATAGGATTATTAGGAGATGTATTCCTGAGAGCGAAGTAGCCTCTATCATCTCTCATTGCCATGATCTACCTTATGGTGGTCACACCAGCTCTACCAAAACGTGTGTTAAGGTCCTTCAGTGTGTTTTTTATTGATCAATCTTGTATAAGGATATCCATGCCTTTGTACAGTCTTGTGATCGTTGCCAGCATACTAGGACATCTCAAAGAGAAATGAAAGGTTTTTGAACAACATTCTAAAAGTTGAGATTTTCGATGTCTGGGGTGTTAACTTCATGTGTCCTTTCCCGTCTTCTTATGGGAATTGCTATATCCCTCTTGCTGTGGATTATGTATCTAAGTTAGAAGAAGCAACAAAATCACCGACCAATGATGCTCGGGTTGTCAGCAAATTCTTCAAGAAAATGATTTTTCCTTGATTTAGAATCCCTAAAGTCTTGATAAGTGATGGGGGTTAGCACTTCTTGGAGAATAAGTTTGAAGGTATATTAAAAAAAATACGGAGTGCGTCATAGGGTAGGTTTTTTTTATCATCCGCAAACAAGTGGCCAAGTAGAGGTGTCAAACAGAGAAATCAAAGCAATTTTGGAGAAAATAGTGGCAAACTCTTTCAAGGAATATGCCTCTAGGCTACATGATGCCTTCTAGGCGTACCAAATAACATTTAAAGCGCCTATAAGAATGAGTCCTTACAAGTTGGAATATGGGAAAGCATGCCATTTGCCAGTCAAGCTTAAATATCATGCTTTTTTAGGCCATTAAGCACATAACTTTGATCATCGACAAGCTGGTGAGAAAAGGCTCTTACAGCTCAATGAACTCAATGAATTTCAGTTGGATGCGTGTGAGAATTTAAGAATTTATAAGGAAAAGACAAAAAGATGGCATGATCCGCATATTGTGAGGCGAGAGATCCAAGAAGGTGATGTGGTGTGACTATTCAACTCCATGTTGAGTGTGTTCCTTGAGAAGCTGAAATCGAGATGGTCCGGTCCAATTCAGGTTGAAAATCATTCCGGTTGAGCTTATGACCCAAAAAACAAGCGCTTAATGGGAGGCGACCCATTTTAAAATCTTTCTAGTATTTTTCTGGTATTTTTTCTGATTTTTATTAGTTTGATGGGTGACTTTTGGTTTTGTGTGAGTTTTTGTGTTTATTTTGTAGAATTTAGGTCATGGTGATCATTTATGGTCTAGGTTGGTTGTTTTTTATGCTTAAAAACCTGTTAGGAGTCATGGTGAAGGATATGAAAACAAGGGCTAGAGATTTATAGAAAACCAGTTGGTACATGCATAATTCTTAAAACACTTGATGAAGTGTGCAGAGCACTCGATCGAGTGCCCTGAATAATTCCAAAGCTGAAGGTTCTTACAGAATGTAAAGAATTAAAATTAAGACACTTGATCGAGTGTGCAAAGCACTCGATTGAGTGCCTTGTATTTTTGCAATTTTGAGCTGGGAGGAAAAGGCGAGGAAATTTGCATTAGTAAGGGACTCGATCGAGTGCCCCTAGATCCATGACTTATCATTTAGTAAAAATGCTCATTTCCTCATTTCACTCTTTTGCTCTTTTAAACTCACACACTCATTTCCTCTCCTACTCCAATTCCCTCACTCAAATCACTCAACCCACTCCTTAAAACATCAAATTTTTTAATTTCCTTTAACCTTCTTCACTCTCAAACCAATTTTAACTTCAAATTTCCACCCTTTCACCCAATTCATACATAAACCCCAACTTTTCAAGAAATTGAGGGGGTTTTTATTTGGTCCTCTTGCATGCAAATTGGTTGTTCTTGAAGCTTCAACACTTCTTTATGAAGGATTCTACAAGGGATTTGGTGCTACATTGCTTGCCAAGGCTTTGGTATACTCTAACCCTCTCCATATTTATACACTTATATTCACTTGACATTTTCTGATTTTTGTTCATAATAATGTGTTAGATTGTGTTGTGTTGTGAATAGGTTTGGTTTTGTTGAGGATTTGGGTTAATTGAACAAAATCTTGAGGATTTTTTAGAAGTAAGCCCTAGGTAATAATAGATTCCAAACCGTCCTTTCCCCATACCTTAGAACCCTTTAGTAGCTTAGCTTAGTAAAAAAAAATTTCTTTAGGAGAACAAAACCAAGGGAAGCAAAGGGACCCCTCCCCAGTTCATGTACAAGTCCCAAAAATGGAAATGTAGAGGATTGATTTTAGGAGTAATGAGGATTATATGCATAATTTCATTAGGAATATCAATAGAAATCTCATCCCAACCCGAATTTACGGCCTGTCGGCCACTAGGGCCTTAGGACTTGAGGGAGCAGTTCATGAGCTCTTTTCTAATTTCGGGTGGGAATCATTGCTTATCCTTCATAGAAACAAGACTCTAAAAGATCTTTTGACCTTCTACATCAACCGTAATGCTTATTATACCCCTTCTAGGATCTATTTTAATGTTCTCATCAATAGGTTATGGTTCTCCTTAGAAGATGTTCATAGGGCCCTAGGCTTGCCTTTGAATGAGGTTCTGATGTGCTCATTTTAGAGCACGTTTACAACCCTATTTTAGTGTCAAGTCTCATGCTTTTATATTGGTTTTATGCAGATTACATTCAATTTTACCTTGATCTTGTCCTCGAGCTGTTTTTAGGTCATTTCAGGTGATTTCAATGATTTCGAGGTAAAATGAGACGTGTTCGAGGCTTTGAAACTTTTATCAAGAGTTTAGATGTGTGTGTCATAGCTTGGGCATGTGTTCTAAGTCATTCTCGAAGATCCCATAAACTCTAGAAGCCATTAGACACTTCAAAGGAGTTGTTCAGCTAGGTTCAGGTTCAGATTCAACCGAATCTGACATCCATTCGGTCGAATGGAAGACAGGGATTCAAGCACAAAAATCAAGCTCTTGGGAATAGCCGAATGAACACTCATTCGGCCGAACTAAGACCCATTCGGCCGAATGGTTGCACTCATTTGGCCGAATGGTGGACAGAGCCCAGAAACTCATTGCTCCTATTTTAGGCGGATGACATACTCATTCGGCCGAATGGCCACTCATTCGGCTGAATCCCCTCTTCATTCGGCCGAATGGAGCCTATTTCCGACTTTCTTAGTTCTTTCTTAGGCCGGGGCTCGAGGGTTTTTCCTAGGGTTTCACCCCTTATGTCCCTAGGGTATAAATATCCTCTTGCTCTGTAAATAATTCTCATGCCTACTTTGAGAGCTCTTGTGCCTCAACCTAGAACATCACTTTAAAGCTTTTCATTTCATTCATGCATTAGTTTAGATTTACAGCTTTCATTGCACTTCCTTTTAAGCTTTGTATTTCGAATTCGGATTCCTTTTTGTTCACGCAATTTCATATATGCAAGGTATTGATTCTTTTATGTTTTATTTCGTTTAATGCTTTCAAGTATTGTTTTTCTGAATTTCATTCCTCTTGCTATAGGATAGTTTTTGTTCTCTTGTTCATTTCCATTTAGTCTGTTCATGCTTTCAATCATGTCTTTTATCATTGTGTATGTCCTAGTCTTTATTACTATGTGTGAGTAGTTTTCTTAGGGGTGTGATTGGTGAAACCCTAAGTTGGCTCATTCTTCATGCATAGAGTTAGGATTTGAGATTGTTAATGATTGATTGATTGATATTCGATGCGAATCTTGTCCTACCACTCTTTTAGAGACATAGGGCGATTATAGGTTGTTCGTGTGATTTATAGGGTCACAAACTTCCTCTCGTCATCTTGAGTGTCCTGATTCATTGTTGACTGATTTCTCCTAATTTAGCGTATTGATAGTTTGATTGTCCTTCCTAGGGTGGAATTGATCTGTCCCCGTTTTCCCTTCATAGCATAACATCATTTCAGTTGTAGCTTTATTTTCTATCGTTAGATTCATTTTATCAAATACCAAATAACTCTCTTTGCATCAAGTCTAAAAGCTATCGCCCCTTGTCCTTGTGGTTCGATCCCCGACTTACCACTACACTAGTTGTAGTGATATTAGGGTGTTTATAAATTTAGTTTCCATAACTTGTCTTTTAGTTAAATGACCTAAAACACCAGTTATCAAAATGGCGCCGTTGCCGGGGACAAGGCGTTGTGTTTAGATTATAGTCTTGGTGTAATTCATTTTTGCTCTATTTATTTTATTGTTCATTAATTTGCTTGTCAGTACTTAGGCTTGGTCTCTAGTGTTGTTTGCATGCCATATAGCACACGTAGATCAAATCAACAACTAGAACCATACGACCCTAAGGTTCAACGCAGCAAACGGAGAATTCCAACCCAAACCTCATACTTCCAACCACCCTACACCACCAATGGACGAAAACCACCAACAACTATTTGGTCAATTTGGGACGCCTGGTTCCCAAGAATTTCAAGGAGGTGTAGTGTTACCCATAGCCCCAAACCCTTATCACATACATCCTCAATTCACCCGGATGGTGAAAGAGACCCCTTTTTGCGGTTTGAGAAATAAATGCCCTCTCCGACACTTGGAGGCATTCTCAGATATTTGCGGTCTCATACCTCCATGCCCCAATAGCCCGATTATGTACGGATGCATCTATTTCACTTGAGTTTATCTGGTGATGCTCGGGATTGGTATAAATGCCTGGAGCCTAACTCAATCATTAATTGGGCTCAATTAAAGACAACATTTCTAGAAACGTTCTATCCCACAGTTCGAACACAGGATTGGCGTAAGAAAATTGCGTCATTCACTCAAGAGGATGATGAGAACCTTAGTGCCACTTGGAGTCGGTTTAAGAGAATGATAAGAGCATGCCCCCATCATGAGTACAGGGAGAACCATCTCAATACATTCTTCTATGATGGTCTAAATGACTCTACCAAGGCACTCCTAGACTCGGCTGTTGGTGGCCAACTCTCAAAAGTCCCATGCAACCAAGTGAAGGCTAAGATTGAGGAGGTTGCTAAAAATAGTTCTTGGGGAGGAGCAAGGGGTAGTGGATTACCGAGAGGAGGATGGATTCAAGCAACTTGGACACGATTAGTTCAAAAATCGAAGCTATAATGGATAAGAAGCTGTCCAAGTTCAAATACACCCAAGGTAGCTCCAATGTATCATCGGTTCAAGAGACGCCCTTTTCATGTAGAATATGTGGGGGCACCAATCATGATACATCATATTGTGGGGGCGCAAAATCTGAACACATAGCGGCAGTTAACTACGGGGGGTATAACCAAGAAGGAACCCCGATCATGAACTATGATGGATACGGGTATAATCCCGATTATGTGGCAGTAGTAGGGTATGGTGGTCATAACCAAGGGTTTGCTCAACAAGGTCCTTACAACAATCAACCCTTTAGACCTCCCTTAAATCCAATTACTAACCAAGGGAACTCCTACCAAGGGTATAACTCTACCAATTAAGCGAATGGGAGTTTTCCTTGGCCGAATGGGAATAGGCCGTACTCTCAAATGCCAAGACCCAATACCAACCTACCCTATCCATCTACATAGCCTCAACCAAACCCGCCTCCAACTAATGAATTCCTTTCTACCCAAGTGAACTCCCTTGTGCAGCAAAATCAAACCCTCTCGCAAATCAATCAAACTTTGATAAATCAAATGCAACAACTTCAAGGGCAGTAGAAGTTGTTTGAATCACAGCTTGCGTAGATGGCTAGTCCACCCCCACTATTGCTACTTCCTTCTCACCCTCAACAAAACCCATCCACCCAACCTCCACTAAAAAACTCTCCCGACTCTAACCCTAAGCATCACACTTGTAAGGCGATCTTCCTAAGATCTGGAACCTCATATCCTGCTCCAGTTGTAGCTAATGGAAATGATTTAGGGAAAGATTCCTCGAAGGGTAGTGGTTGTCTAAAAGAAAATGAGCACAAGGAGAACCTTGAGGGGAGAAAAGAAAAGGAGGGTGGTGAAGAAAATGAGGGGCACAATGTTGAAGTCATTGGGCATGAGAGGGAGAAGATAGATAAAGAAGAGAGATGGAGGGAGATACAAGAACGGAGGAAACTTGAGCGTTAACATGCTCCGCCTCTACCTTTTCCTTACAAGAAGGTAGAGAAGCAACTACAAGAAAAGTTTCTTAAATTCCTAGAGCATATGAGGCAACTTGAAATGAACATACCATTTTTAGAGGCCATGGAGGAAATGCCACAATATGCTCAGTATCTGAAAACCCTCTTAAGGAATAAGAGAGAGCTTGAGGGCGAGGTGATCAGTTTACCAGAGCAAGTAAGTGCCATCATTTAGGGCACATAGGCAAAGAAAGAAAAAGCTAGAGGGCCCTTTGTGCTCCCAGTCACCCTTGGAAAACTCCATTCTAAGGGAGCACTTGCTGACCTTAGGGCCTCCATTAGCCTAATGCCAATGTCCATTGCCAAACAGCTAACCTGTGAGCTTAAGCCTTCGAAGAAAACAATCCAGTTGGCCGACCGTAGTATAAAAGTGCCATGTGGGGAGTTTGAGGACCTTCCGATCCAAGTAGGGAACATAGTGGTACCATGTGACTTCATGGTGCTTGATATAGCCGAGGATCCTTATACTCCCCTCATCTTAGGGAGGGATGCTTTGAAGACTTTTGGTGCCCTGATCGATTGTGAATCAGAAACTATAACCGTTAGGGTAGCCCAAGAGAAGGTTGTGTTTGCCTTTTCTAAGTCTTCAAAGGAACCCATGGTCGAGCGGATTTATTCCTTTGGGGTGGTCGAGAATGATACTGCGAAAGAGGTTGAGAGGTGTAATGCTTTTGCTGCCCTAATGATAGTTGAGGTATCGGATGAGGAGGATGCGCACGAGCATCTTGTTTTTGGGGTTGCGAAGGGAATTGCTCTGTAAAAGGAGATTTATTAAAAATCTGAGGGTACTGATGAGCCAGCCCGCAAACAAAAAAGGGCTAGAAAACGAAAATCTAAAAGGAGACCGACGGCTCCACCCTGGCTTGGGGGAGCCCCGCATTATAACCCACCTCCAAATGACCCTGGTTCTCCATTGCTTACTTCCGCCACTACAGCTCGATGGAGAGTTTTGACTCCCCATGCTGGAGGTGATGGTGATGCTAGGAGTGAATCCACTCCTACGGCAATATAAACTTGTATTCTTTTGATAAGATAGTTTTCGTTCTCTTATTCATTTCCATTCAGTCTGTTCATGCTTTCAATTATGTCTTTTATCATTATGTATGCCCTAGTCTTTATTACCATGTATGAGTAGTTTTTGTAGGGGTTTGATTGGTGAAACCCTAGGTTGGCTCGCTCTTCATGCGTAGAGTTAGGATTTGAGATTGTTAATGATTGATTGATTGATATTCGATGCGAATCTTGTCCTACCACTCCTTTGGAGACATAGGGCGATTATAGGTTGTTCGTGTGATTTATAGGGTCACAAACTTCCTCTCGTCATCTTGAGTGTCATGATTCATTGTTGACTAATTTCTCCTGATTTAGCATATTGATAGTTCGATTGTCCTTCCTAGGGTGGAACTGATCTGTCCGCATTTTCCTTCCATAGCATATTATCGTTTTAGTTCTTGCTTTACTTTTCTGTCATTAGTTTCATTTTATCAAATCCCATATAGACCCATTTTTGAACACACGCGACCCTAACCTCGACTCTTGAATTGACTCGATTTTTGCCTACAAATTTACCCATTGGACTCCTAATCAATTTCTGACTTAAGCCAATCCCGAAACACTTTCAAATCGAATCCTAACCCAATTGACCCAATCGCCCCAAATCAATCAAAATTTTACAAGCCTTCCCCCCAAAATTTTCCTTTTTTGTTAGGAGAGGGCCAATACCCTCTGAGACCCTAAAATAGGGCATGTTTTTGTAATCGTCCCTGTATTTTTTACGAATTGCATCGTGTCTAGAGAGCCATTGATCACATGCATCATAATAGTGAGTTGCACATTAGACTCATCATCCGAGTTGTAAAGAAAACCACACACACACATAAACACATAATGAAATCTAGGATTACATTACATCACATCATAAGCATACTGTAATATAGTCCTACGCAATCGAGTTTGGTTTAAGTTACAGGTAACGTTTTGAAAAAAATCTCTAGGAGACCGAGTATACTAAGATTCAAGCACTAAAAAAAAGGAATAGGTTGGGTAGTTTCAACCCTAACTAACAACCTTGAGTCTTATTCTAAATTCCTACAAAGTAAGGTTCCTACCAAACTATTATCTTCGAGAAAGATGGACCACTCATGGTACATCCTATGTCTTCTCCTCTGACTTCTTGTTGGATTCCCCCTTCACATGGGTAGAGCCTGCCACCTTGCCCTTCTAGTCCTTGGTACGAGGTCTAGGCATAGGTGTAAGCATCTGAATAGGGAGAGGCTGCTTAGCCGGGACGACTGCAATCACGAAGCACTCCTCATCGCAATAATCGCCATCTTGTTGTTTCATCTGTGAAATCACTTCAATCATCCTGAAGTTGACACATTTTTTCTTTCTTGTGCGGGGTGCCATCCTATCAAAAGCACTCAACATCAATACAAATGCAAAGGGTCTAGACCTTAAAACATTAGAACAAAAGGTTCTAAGACCTCTAGAACAACACAAAAACAACATCATGCAAAGACCCTAGGATTCACATATTCTGCTAAACAAAGCCTCTGGAACTCAAATATTCCCCTAAACTAAGACTTTGGAATTCACAAATTCCACTAACTCTGGAATTCTTTGATTCCACTAAAAAGCACAGAGACCCTGGAATTCTCATACTCCACGAAACCTAGACCTTGGAATTCACAGATTCCACTGACCTTGGAATTCACATATTTCATCACAGCAAGTCTCAACAACACACATAAACTAACTACATGCATTGTAAGATACAAATACAACTCAACAAAAACTCACAGACTTAATTTCTTATAAGCACATTAACTCACTAGTAGAAATTCATAAATATAGGGTAGGCTTTTTTAGTACTATATGCGACGTCAAAAGGCTATCAGCAATTGGGATGGCAGCAAATTAATCTATTTGATTTGCAGCGTAAAAAATATGCCGCAAAAATTAATGAATATGCGGCAGGTCATACAATATATGACGTAAAGTATTGAATTAATAAGTGGCGATTCTAACATAAATACGCCGCGATTTAATTAAAAAATCCTAAATTTCTATTAATATGCGATGGTTTTATCACAGAACCGCCGCCAATATATTTGTATTTTTTGAAAAAAAAACCTATAATTTGGTCCCTACTACGCCACATCTACTATTAGGAACTAAGAAATGATCAACTGTGATGCATATAAATCCAAAATTCTATTACGACAACTAATTTTGGCATGCAAAATCGTGATTTATGAGAATTGATACTCAAAACGAACAACAAATTAATCCTTCATAGATTTTGGGTGTATTATGAGGTTTTGGTAAATCCGAAAAGGCATATCTCTTAGTTCAGTAGTCTGAACGGTGTAATTTTTTTGAATCCCCCTATTTTTAAAGGTAGCACACAACCATGTTTCCCTTTAGTGGCTTCGGTTGCATCTCATTAGATATATAAATGTCTTTTTTTGTAAGCCATAAAATTAGCTACGAGAGTCCAAATAAGGCTTATAATATGTCTAAATTGTGTATTTTTTCGAGATCTATGCACATACATTCCCTGATGGGGGATTTTTCCACTTATTTTCTCCAATAAATGCCTCTAACAGCATGTAGCTAAGATTTACCCGCAGCCAATATATAACATTATTGAAACTACTAGAATTTATAAGAAAAGTTGATTGTATGGTTAAGAAAAATTGATAGACAATGATGGATGTATAATTATGAGAAAAAAATCACAAAGCCCTTAATAATACTAGCTACTACTAATGCAAACATAAACCCTTGTTTGGAAAGCCTAATTCGAAACTTTTAACTTCACCATTGTTTTACAATTACCATTCAACTTTCCCTCTAATTAAGTTCAGTAACTAATGCTAAGATAAACCCTAATAAGAAGTAATTCCCATGTCTAGGTTTCAAACTAACTACCATCCTAAACCCTAATTCTTACTAATGTCATGTATGTCTAGCTTAGGTTTTTAACTAATGCGAACATTCCAACTAATTTGCCTATGTCCTAAACCCTAATTTGAATTTTCCAACTAATTAAAACATTATCATTCACATTTAACAACACCCATTCAAATACTCATGTTTCAAAATATAATAAACAACAAAAAAAAAGGAACTTATGGTGGAGGACCGATGAGTCGTTAATGGTGTTGGGTCATGGCGTGGCCTGGGTGGTACCATTGCTTTGGGTGGTGGCAAGGTACATAATGAGTAATGGATTCGAGATTATGCTTAGGGTATGGTGTCGTTAAGTTGCTGTGAGAGAGTCGTATAAGGAGGAAACTTGTGTTTGAGTTACTGATCTTCAAAGTCGTGTTTATTTTTTATGTTAGGGTTTGATTAATATGCAGCGTGGACGGGTGAAATACACCGAATATTAATAGGGTATGGATTAAAATGCGACAGTTCTTATTCAATGATGCCATACATTAGTTATATCTATAATTAAATTATGGCTTTTTTAATATAACGCTGCAAATCTCTAGCCGCGATTCATTATTATCTTAGTAGTGTCTTATCAAAGGCAAGCAACAATGGAAATTCATAGATTTTAGCTACATTATCAAAATTCTTATATTTCGAGCATGAACTTTGCTATAATCCTTATGTTATAGCCTAACATCATAATTCATACACTTATAGGAAACCTAAAAGGCCTACATTGCCCTAAACAGTTAAAAACCTAATTTTTCTAAAAAGACTGAAACTCAACGATTTTTCACACTAAACTATTTCAATGCCTAGATCCTTGACATAACATCAACAAACAACCAAATTGGCACCAAAAACTCAAGCCAAGACTACCCTTCTGGCATTAACAAATCGAGGGGTTAAAAACCAATCCATTTCACCAAACTCAACTAAAATAGGAATTCATGACTCCTAAACTCATAAGTCATCATCTACAAACATAAATTAGCATAACCAAGTCACAAAAATCAAACCAAAACATTAACACCGCAAAGACCCAATAATTTTAGGCCTTCACTGCCAAGAACTATGAAATCTTGCTTAAAACTTCACAACTTTTCCACATTCTATGTAAAAACTAACCTAGACATCATCTAGATACACATACCAAGCAATAACATCAAAAAATTGCTAGAATTCATCAAAAAATCAAAGAGCCCTAATTTAATTTAGGATTCATGACAAAAATTGAAAATCATGCTTAAAACCTTGGTAAATTTGAGTAAAGTTACTTGAATTATACAATGGGTGAAGTTAAAATCCTTGTGGAACAAATCCTTGGGAGCCAAATCTAAGAGCAAGAGCTTGGAGTAGGTTTTTGAGAGAGTGGAATGCTGAAATGAAGTCTTGGGGGCAAAATGAAGGCTTTAAAAACTATCTAGCGTGTGCGTCCAACGCACAAAGAAGCCGTGTCCATCTCTCACTCATTGTCTGACGCCTAGAGCTCTAGTATCTGACGCTCCTCTTCGGCGTCTAATGCACGCTTATGTGTCTTAGCGCGCATTGGGGACTTGCCTAAGTAATTGTTGCGCGCGATTAAATTAAGGATTCATGGACGATTTGGAAAACCTAAAGGGTATGGATTAATTTCAGCAATGGAAATGAGGAATTTAGCCGCCAAGGGATGCCCAATATACCTATGTAATGTCTAAGATTTGAGTATGGAAGAATGCAGGAGAATAGAAGACATTCCCGTAGTAAATGAGTTTTCAGATGTTTTCCTAGATAAAGTTTCGGGAATGCCACCTAGTAGAGAGGTCGAGTTCACCATAGACCTAATTTTGAGAGCTACACCTATTTCTAAGGCATCTTACAGAATGGCACCAGCTGAGTTAGGAGAGTTAAAAACCTAGTTGTAAGAGCTTTTAGACAAGGGGTTTATCAAACCTAGTGTATCACCCTGGGGAGCTCCTTTCCTCTTTCTGAAGAAGAAAGATGGAAGCATGAGATTATGTATTGATTATAGGGAGCTAAATAATGTGACTGTGAAGAATAAGTACCCATTACCCAGAATAGATGACCTATTTGACCAGTTGAAGGGGGCTAGTATACTCTCGAAAATTGATTTAAGATCGAGGAACCACCAATTGAAAATCTCTGATAAGGACATCTCAAAGACCGCATTTACATTTGGGTTAACTAATGCACCTACTATCTTTATGGATCTAAGGAATTGAGTATTTCACGAGTACCTAGACAAATTTGTAGTAGTATTCATTGATGATATTTTAGTGTATTCAAGGAATAAGGAGGATAAAGCCAAAGACCTGAGAACTATTTTGGAAACCCTTAGGAGTAATCAATTGTATGTAAAGTTTTCCAAATGTGAGTTTTGGTTAGAGCAAGTAGCATTCTTAGGGAATTACATTCCTAAGGAAGGTGTTTTGGTAGACCCCATGAAGATTAAAGCTGTTAACAAATGGCCTACTCCAAAGAACGTGACTAACATTAGGAGTTTCTTGGGTTTGGCGAGGTATTATTGGAGATTTATCAAGGACTTTTCCAAAATAGCCCAACCTATGACCACCCTGATGAAAAAGGAGACTAAATTTGTGTGAGATGAAAGGTGTGAGTTGGCTTTTCAAACCCTTAAAGAGCGGTTGACTACTGCACTAGTGCTAACATTGCCCAACGGAAACGAAGGATTTGAGGTATACAGCGATGCCTCAAAGCATGGGTTGGGATGTGTACTACAGCAAAATGGGAGGTTATTGCTTATACGTCACGTCAATTAAAGTCGTATGAAGCCAATTCAAGAATCAATAGGGCGATGGAATAAGATTAATTATACTCTAGAGAGGGATGAATAGAGTATAACTGATTTTTGCATTCAGGATCTCAAGGTCTTAAACTGACTTTCAAAGGCGGAATATAAGCGTTAAGACTTATCCTTTGAATCTGGATGTCAATGCCTTGAAATTGGTTTCAAAGGCTTTTGCTCAGGCTTTGACTCGTTGCTGCTTTAATTAATGAACGAAACAAACATAAAACGTAAGCAATGAAGACAGAAATAAGATGAGACAAAACACAGAGATTTGATACGAAGTTCGGTAACTATTTTTCCTACGTCTCTGCCTAGGGTTGTCTAACCCTTAGGATTTAACTCGCTCTTTTATTACTTCTCTTAGAGACCTAAAGCACCCTAGAAGATCTTAATCCCTATCTTCTACTCCATAGCACCCCAGCTACACTTTAGCATCTCAGTTCATAGTAATAAAAAGCTCTCTCTCTTTTTCTATACATTTGAGTATTATGGTTATACTCTTAGTATAACATTCTCTCAAAATATTCTTTTAAACACTCAAGAGATTATACTTTGATTTTCTTTTAATCTAAATACAAGATAAAGTTTATGGAACTAGAGAGAAAATAATGAAGCTTTGTTGATGTAGCTTATGACTGAAATTCATGATTAAAGCTTATGTTCTTGTCTCACTTTTTGTCTCGTTGTGTCTAACCTTCATCTTCAACTTCAAAGCTTGGGAATATATACTGAACTTGATTTCAAACCGTTGAAAGGAGGCTTAAAATAGGCTGCTGAAAAACTAATTTGCCTTTAATACTTTCAGCAAGATTTCCTCCAATATGGCTATAGAAAATCATTCATTTTGGCTGTTGAAAATTGATATAATTTGAATATTTTACAGTAAGAATCTTTTCACTTTATTTGATGTACTTTAAAGCTTTAACATATTTCTTTTTCCATAACCACAATGCTTGAATTTTGGTAACTACCAAAATTAACTTGAAGAATCTTCAACATATATGAGCATCATTTATTTGCTGAAATTAAGAGATATCTTTGACAATAAAATCATGTCTAATTAAGTTAGGTTAGAGAATAAAATAAGTGAAATAAGGAAAGGATAAAACACAAGATTTAGGCAATTAGAATATTCTTATCCTTTGACAAAGTGTTTGAACTTTGCTGACTTCTTTGAGACGTGGCTCAAGCTTTTGAAGACGTGGCTCAAACTTTAAGGACGTGGCTCAAAAGTTATTCTCATCCTTTGACAGAGGGCATAACACTTTGCATTATAGCTTCCATTACTTCCATCACATTGTCAACTCTATGCATTTTAGTTTCCATGATGTTTTCAACTCTATTTGACTTTGCATTTTGGCTTCCATCATTAGACTTAAAAATGTTAGTAATCAAGGTGGAGTCTTCACCAATTATCCTACTCATGACTTAGAACTTACCGCGATTGTGTTTGCTTTGAAAATATAGATACATTATCTATATGGTGTCACTTGCAAGATTTTTACAGATCGTAAGAGCCTCAAGTATATCTTCACTCAGAAAGACTTGAACATACGACATCGTCGGTGGCTAGAACTAATTAAAGACTATGATTTCGATATCAAGTATCATAAAGGAAAGGCAAATGTGGTTGCAGATGCTCTTAATACAAAATCGAGTCATAGTATTAATGCCTTAGTAGTGGCCGATGAGTTGTGTGAGGAAATGAAAAAGTTGAGTCTTGAAGTTATGAACCATGGGGAATTAGAAAACCTCTTGAATTCTTTATCCCTAGAACCATCTATTTTTGAAGAAATTAAGGAAATGCAAGATAAAGACGAATCCTTAAAGAAGATTAGAGATAAAGTGATTACTGGGGTAGAATCGAATTTTCAAATTCATGAAGATGGTAGTTTGAGATTTAAAGGGAGATGGTGTGTACCACATAGCTATGAAAAAGTCAAAAGAAAGATCATGGATGAGAGCCATAATACTCCTTATTCAATGCATCTAGGAGGCGATAAGTTGTATAAAGATTTGAAGCAGATATATTGGTGGCCGAATATGAAGAGAGAGATAGCTGAGTATGTATCTAGGTGTCTGACATGTCAGAAGGTGAAAATAGACCATAAAAGACCCATAGGGAAGATGCGACCTCAAGAAATACCTGGTTGGAAATGGGATTCAATTTCCATGGACTTTGTGACTGGTTTGCCAAAGACTAGAACGAGAAATGACACGATTTTGGTGATTATGGATAGACTCACCGAATCAGCTATATTCATAGCAATTAAGGAGACTTGGAAGAAAAAGCAACTAGTGAAGGCATATGTGAAAAATGTAGTCCATTTTCATAGAGTTCCTAAGGATATAGTGTCAGACAGGGATTCAAGGTTCTTGTCTAAGTTTTGGAAAAAGGTTCAAGATAATCTAGGGACTACCTTGAAAATGAGTATAGCCTTCCACTCTGCAACTGATGGGCAAACAGAGAGGACGAATCAGACTATGGAATATATATTGACAGCTTGTGCAACAGATTTTTAGGGAACTTGGAAAGATCAATTGGATTTGATAAAATTCTCATACAATAATACTTATCATACTAATATTGGGATGGGACCATTTGAAGCACTCTATGGAAGGAAATGTAGAAGCCCGGTGTGTTGGAATGATATAAGAGAACGCACAACTTTGGGGACTAAATACATAGAAGACATGGTGAATAAAGTCAAAGTGATTCAGTCAAGGATCAAAACAGCACAAGATAGACAAAAGAGTTATGCCGACTCAAAAAGAAGGGAAGATGAATTCAATGTAGGTGATAAAGTCTTTTTGAAAGTCTCACCTACTAAAGGCGTAATGAGATTTGGTAAGAAAGGAAAGCTTAGTGCCAAATATGTGGGGCCATATGAAATTCTGCAACGTGTAGGAAACGTCGCCTATAAGTTGGCCTTACCGATGGAGTTTAAGATATGCACGATGTCTTTAATATCTCTCAACTAAAGAAATACGTGCCAAGCGAAACCCATGTTCTACAACCGGAGGCTATTGAATTGGACGAGTCCCTAACCTATGAAGAAAGACCAGTCAAGATCTTGGATCATAAAGTGCGGAGTACTCAAAATAAAGATATACGAATAGTAAAAGTCTTGTGGTCTAATCATGAGTATGAAGAAGCTACTTGGGAAACCGAAGATGCAATGAAACAAAAATATCCCAAGCTCTTCGACCAGGTGAGTTACGGGGTCATAAGTCTTTTCTTTTAAGAGGGGTAGAATGCGTATAATTTCACGTTTTTGTTCTTATTTATTGTGTTTTACAATATTTTGGGTGCAAATCAGTGGAATTCGTAAAATATCTATGGTAATTATAAGAAAGTTACAGCAATCTTTTCAAAATCCTTTAGTGTTGGGGCTAAGTTTCGAGGACAAAACTTCTTTTAAGAGAGGTAGATTATAATCTCTCGAAATTCTACAAATTATTTTTTTTGTTATCATTTATTTATTTTCCTAAATAACCAACTAAGGCTAAACTACCAAAATTCTATCCTACTCAAAATTTTATACTACTTAAAACTCTATCCTACTTAGTAACCCTACTACTTAAAGTCTCCCTAAACCTAAACTCACTTTACTCACAAAACCACAAAATAGAAAACAAAAGAAAAACAAATAATAATAATAATAATAATAATAATAATATATACTAAACCCTACCCCCCGTGGCAATCCCCCCACAAAACACAAACAAGAACAAAAAGAAACCCCGCCCCCCCCCCCCCCCCCCCCCCCCCCCCCACCGTCAAACCCCCCACCCCGTAGAACACCCCGCAGGAAACCCCTTTCCCCCGCTGCTACCCTCTACTTTATCGTGCCCCAACCAGCCCCTGCCGCCGCTGCCATGCCACCTCCGTGCCGCTGCCAACCAAGGTGAGCAGACCACCAACCCTCCTTCTTCCTCCTCCTCTTCTCTTTGTTTTCCCCTAATTCTTATTGGTTTCATATCCTTATTGTTTCCACTCGGATCAAGCCCATATTATCAATTCTTATGTATTAGATGTTATGAAGTTATGAAATTGTGTCTGTTCTAGATTGTTTGGGTTGTAAAGTGTTGTTAAATTATGATGTTATTTTCGTTGGGTGTCATTGATTTTTTTCTGACCTTGCTGCAATTTGGTTGAGATGTCGTTGTGGGGTGTTTATTGACAATTTTTTGTGATATTCTTATTTGATTCTTATTGTGGAGTGTTGTTTAGAAGTAATTGGATATTTCTTGATCGTGATTTTAGTAAGCATGTTGACTTGATCGCATAATGACCTATGGTTAGATGGTAACTACATCCTGTTTTCAAGGTAGGATGTGTGGATATTTAGATTCTTAAGCTAGTGCTCATTAGTAGGATGTTTTAGTGGGAAAAAGATAAGTTGAGGGGATAGATATAAGATCATTGATTGAATCGATCTTTGTAGAATAAGTGTCGTTATGGTAGCTAATGAGTAAGGATTTTTATATAGTAGCTAATAAGTTATGATTTTTATATAAGTAGCTAATTTATATGTAATGGTTGTTGTATCTAGAATTTATTGCGGATATGTGATTCCTAGATTAGATCAGTGATAAGGGGTTCTATGTTACTAGGATTCTATAAGAGTTTTGCCTAATTGATGGAAAATACAATTAAGATCAAATACATCAGATGGTTGTGATTCATCTTGGAATTTCCTAGATAAAATGTTGTAGAATTTTGGAAGTAAAAATAGTAGTGATGATTTGGGATAGAGTGGTTTTCCCTAGCGTGGTATGGTGCTAATCTATAAGGCCTTGTAGAGGGTTATGTAAGTGATGTAAAGTGTGATTGGTGCCCCTTTCAACTAACATTGGTAGCATTACATTTTAACTATTAAATTGTGTTTTGGGAGACCTAAAACCGTATTTTAAGATGATTTTAAAGTCTTAGAAAATTTAGTATGGTTGTTGTAAATTTGATTGTTAGTATATTGATTTAGATTATACTATTTGGTATAGGAGAACACTTCATAGAAGGTGCTTGATAGTAGGAAAGGTGGCCACCCGTGTATTTTACTCCAGGTACTTACAAATTACGAAAAACCTTATCTTTAATTAGGAGCATGATTTAGGGTAAAATATAAACTTAGTATCATGTTTAGGAAACCCTTTGAATGAGATTGTTTGGTTATCCATTTGAAAGAATTCATATTCTTTATATTAGGGGCATGTTTTGGTATTATTTGTGAGAAACCGTGATTTATTAAATTTGTATTAATTGTTAATTAATCCATGAGTTGTTTATTATTACTCCTTCATTACTAATAGTATGATTAGAATAAAGGTGTATTTTTATAAGTCTTAATGATGAGGGTAGTTGACTTGGTTCAACAGGTTTAACAGTTGATATTCAAATTAAAAGCTTAAAAATTACAGTATAATAGAGATTGATTGTATAACTGTAATGTTTGCATGTGTGTGCTGCGGTGATGGTGTATATTGAGTTTAAACAGTAAATCACTTAAAGAGAAAAAGGACAAGCAATAAAACTCTGGGCTAGTGCACGTCTAGAGTATTGACAATCAGGGATTGGAGTTCACGGGGTATTATCTGTGGCTTTTATTAAGGCTGTGTGATCTACGAGTCTCTCTTTCATAAAGTTTTAAACTCAAAATTGGGGTTAGTTGAGATCTCATCTAGATATGGTGACGGAGTCGCGCATCTGGATTTTCATACTGTATTTTGGTGCTCTCCGACGGGAGTGCATGGATTATTTAATTATTTTGATGTTCAAATCAGGACATGGGGGAGACAACCTAGTCTATTGCTTAATCCAAGTCATTAATCAATTTATCGTGTCAGTTGAGTAAAATGTTGCGTGATATGTTCTTATATTTTATAATTATTCTTATTTAATTATTAGTTCAACTGTTGTTCTTTGTAATTTGTATGTACATAACTTGCTGATTATGTGTCTTGTGTGTTTTTGGTCATGACTTTTGCCTATAAATAAAACTGTGATGATCCAATACTTACATTTGTATTATTGGAGAGCAGATTATTAACAGGTCTAAACAAGCATTCATGCATTGGCGGGTTTGAGAGGAACGTTATTTTAATTTAGATTTCAGAATAAATTATGTTTGTTTGATTTGGTTTTAAACTCTTGGGTTTGGATTATAGGTAAACGTTATTTGGTACATTACAGTAAGGGCCATAGAGGTTCCAATGTGTTATATTAGGAGTTGATTTACGTTTAATGTTATTTCAAAAGTCTTTTGGATTTCCACTGTAAAACTCTTCTTTATAGCCTTAATGTTTGAACACGTGACGGTAGCACACCGGTAGTTTCTTAAAGGTTTGGTTTTTGGAAAATGGGAATTACCGGGGTGTTACACTAGCGCTCAAAGTAAGCATTAAGAGCTAAAATTGAATTCCAGTCAGGATCAGGCTTCCAACACATTATTCCGGCATCCAACGCCTTGCAGGCGTTTGACACACCAACCCAACATTAAATGCTCGTCTAGCTTCCAACACATGAACTGAATTGGAATCTAATTATTTGTTAGTTCCACCATCAGACGCACAGCCTCCGCGTCAGACATCTAGCCTTGTGCACTACCCCAATAGCACTTTTGTCTCGTTTTGAGCTTCTGTACAGCTAAGCAAAAGATTCAATTTCTGAGCGCCAACGCACTAGACGTGCGTATGACGCCAAGAGTAGGTGTCTAACACACTGACTTGGCATCCAAATGTAACACCCTAGTAATTCTCATTTTCCGAAAACCAAACCTTTAGGTAACTACTAGTGTGCTACTGCCACGTGTTAAAATGTTACGGCTATAAAACAGAGTTTTGCAGCGGAAAACTAAAAGACTTTTCAAAATAACTTCAATCATAAAACAAACTCCTAACATAACAAACTAGAACCATTAAGGCCCTTACTGTATTATAGCAAAATAACGTTCAACTCAAATCCAAAACTAATAGCCTAAAGTCAACTCAAAACAAACAAAAACTAATATGAAATCTAAATTAAAGCAACACTCCCCTCAACCCACTCATGCATGATTGTTCGACTAGATACCTGTCAATAATATGCTCCCCAATAATACAAATGTAAATATTGGATCTCACAATGTCATTTATAGGAAAAGCCATGACCAAAAACACACAAAGTACGTAATCAGCAAGTTGAGTACATACAGGTTATTAAGTATAATAATTGAAGTAGTAATTAAATAAAGAATAAGTACATAATGCAAGAACGTATTACGCAACATTTTACTCAATTGTCATGATAGATTAATTAATTACTTGGATTAAGCAATAGACAAGTTTGTCTCCCCATGTCTTGATTAGGATATTAAATAGATAAATAACCCATGCACTCCCGTTAGAGAGCATCAAAATAAAATATAAATCCAGATGATAAACGGGCGTGACTCCGTCACCATAGCTAGATGAGATATCAACTAACCCCAATTTTAAATTTAAAACTTTGTAAAAGATAGACTCGTAGAGTCGTGAAGCTCCAACCCCTGATTGTCAATACTCTAGACGTGCACTAGTCCAGAGTTTTATTGCTTATCCTCTTTCTCTTTATGTGATTTACTATTTAAACTCAGTATACACAATCACCACAGCACAAACATGCAAACATTAGAGTTACACAATTAATCTCTTCTATATTGTAAATTTTTTAACCTTTTGATTTCCATATTAACTTTTAAACCTCTTGAATAGAGTCAACTAACCTCGTCATTAAGACTTGAAATTTACCTTCACTCAATTCATATTATCAATAGTGAAAGAATAATAATAAAAAAAAACCTCCTAGATTAATTAGCAAATTAATTCCAATTTAATAAATCAAGACTTCTCACCATATATATTTCTTTTCCGATTAGTATTGAAAAATCATAATTATAACCCATCATTTATACCCAATCATGCCCCTAATATAAAGAACATGAATTCTTTCAAATAAATAACCAAACAATCTCACCAAAAGGTTTCCTAAACAAGATACTAAGTTTGCATTCCACCCTAGATTATGCTCCCAAAGGTAACGTTTTTCATAACTTGTACATACCTTGAGTAAAATAAACAAGTGGACACTTTCTCTATAGTTATGCACCTTCTACGATTGATTTTCTACATCAAATAATACCGTCTATATCAGTACACCAATACCCAAAAATTTACAGCAATCATACTAAGATTTCTAAGGTTGTAAAACAATTCCAAAACATATTTTTAAGTCTCCCAAAACAGTATACACAATCACCACAGCACAAACATGCAAACATTAGAGTTACACAATTAATCTCTTCTATATTGTAAATTTTTTAACCTTTTGATTTCCATATTAACTTTTAAACCTCTTGAATAGAGTCAACTAACCTCGTCATTAAGACTTGAAATTTACCTTCACTCAATTCATATTATCAATAGTGAAAGAATAATAATAAAAAAAACCTCCTAGATTAATTAGCAAATTAATTCCAATTTAATAAATCAAGACTTCTCACCATATATATTTCTTTTCCGATTAGTATTGAAAAATCATAATTATAACCCATCATTTATACCCAATCATGCCCCTAATATAAAGAACATGAATTCTTTCAAATAAATAACCAAACAATCTCACCAAAAGGTTTCCTAAACAAGATACTAAGTTTGCATTCCACCCTAGATTATGCTCCCAAAGGTAACGTTTTTCATAACTTGTACATACCTTGAGTAAAATAAACAAGTGGACACTTTCTCTATAGTTATGCACCTTCTACGATTGATTTTCTACATCAAATAATACCGTCTATATCAGTACACCAATACCCAAAAATTTACAGCAATCATACTAAGATTTCTAAGGTTGTAAAACAATTCCAAAACATATTTTTAAGTCTCCCAAAACATAATCTAGTAATTCAAACACCATACTACATGTATTAGTTGAAAAATCATTAAAATTAATATCATAAAACTCCATTTTTATAACCCTTCAAATCTGAAAATTTGTATTAAATATAGTATTCTCAAATTACTCCTAATTATATCATAAAATAGTCTTAATTTAATGAATGTACTAATAGTATATAATTTGAAGCTTTATAACATGAAATCTCATCAATTAAACCATGATCTAATATGTATAATATTCTGAAAATTTATTCCAAATACCATAGTATTAAAATTTTATCAAAATACATCCTACTATAGTCAAAATTTCATGAAACAAATACTAGTATAAGAATTTAAGCCTTGAATCATGAAAACTAACATTTTTATACTAAAATATATGATTATAAAATCTGAAAAATCATTTAAATAACAACCCCATAAAAATTAACACTGATGATTCACAAAATATTTATAATTTTATGTAAAAACTCAAGAGCCTAGTATCAAAACCCTAATTCATTATACTAGCATGCCTAGCCATTATGCATAAAAATTTATGAAAACTTGTAGTATATATAAAATAAATTATAGAACATAAAAATTTATATACGTTCAATATAAATTTAACCCATAAGAAAATCAATACAAAATACCATAAAAACTTATTAAACATGCTTATTAGGGCATAAAAATTAAGGGAGAATAGAAGAGAAAAGGGAAGAAGAAGGAGAAAGAAAGGTCGGCCGATTGGCCAGTGGCTCACTAACGGCGGCGGCGGCAGAAGATGGACAATGACGAGGAGGGGCTTGGCTGCAACTAGGGGATTCCACGACATGCAAGGGAGAGCTTGTGTGTTTCTTTTGTTCTTGTTTTTTTGTTATGCTTTGAAGAGTTTAGACTTAGGTAAAATACTTACGTTTAGGAAATATATGTTTAGTAGATGTATACTACTAGGTTTAGGTTTTTTGGGCTTAGAGGGTTTCTTAGAAAAATAAAATATATTTTGTAAAAAATGAATTTTAATTTTAGAATTTAATTAAATAATAAAACTAATTTGCTATTTATTTTGGAAATATGTATGTACATATAAGTATGTATATATGTAAAGTATATGTATTATAATAATGCATAGAGAATATTTTTGATAAAATATAATCGAAATCTCATAATTTTCAGGGGATTACACCAAAGCTCAAAAAACCGACTCTTTTTTGCCTATAAATGCTCCCTCATTTTCTGACCAAAGGGTCGGCATTTGTAATTTCTAGAGCACTGTTATTTTGCCAGAATACCCTCTCAAGCACTCTTAAACACTCTCAAACATGAATAAAATATAAATCCTAGTACTCAAGGCATACCATTTTCCTTATAACATAAAGAAATCATTACTCCTTCAACAAGCACTCAACCCAAATTCAAGCAAAGACACTATCCTCAATGATAAACACAAAGGACAACCCTTTTCTACTTTAATTCTTTCACTTTCTTTATCTACTTCTACTCTATTATTTTGCTAGTACTTGGCCTTGGAGGTTCTACATTTGTCTAGGGTCTTAGTCTAGCCCTTTTTTAGTGATGATTGTGTGAGGTGGAAACCCCACTCATATGAACATTTATTTTAGATTTAATGTCACTTTTCACAAGCCTTGATCAATCAAAGAATTGTCACTTTTGATGGTTTCTTACGATCAACTCTTACATACTTATTTTCAATGTCTCTTTTGCATATGATGTGAAGTGATAAGAGCAACTCCTACTTCACTAGGTTAAGTCTCAAAACCCTAATGTTAAGCATCATGATGAAGGAACCATCCTTATGGATTAGTCTCCTCTTAACACATTTTTAATCCTTCTCCCTTGCATTTTAACTATTGCAATTTACTTAAGTTATGTTTATTTTTTTATTTTAGTGTATGATGTAATGATATGGACATCTCCAATCTTACTAGACTTGTCTCTTGAGCCATTTTTGTGAACAAACCCTAAGTATGTATCATGCTTGAATACATGTTTAGGAGTGATCCAAAGGCTTATTCCTTGCTTTTCAATTTCATGATCCATACTTTGATTTCTATTTTACATACTCAAGTCTATGATGTTGTAAGGCAAATCATAAATGCCTCTTGAAATATACTCATTTCTAAGTTGGAATACATCATGACGAAAAGTCTGTTTAGGCTTCTTTCTTCATTTGACTAACCAATCTTTCAAACTCATCATGCATTATACTTATATTGCATTTTACTAACCATAACATATTGACTCTTGACTCTTATTTCTAATTATGATGGTTGTAAATTATGTACCTAATTCTTACTTTGTATTGAGATTGCATGATCACCTTTATATTATGCACTAATCAAGAACTATTGAATGAAAATTACGCATAAAATATAAACAATGGACAACCAGACTTAGGTACCCATTAATCTTGAGGACTCTAACAAAGTGATATCACCAGAACAAGATTTATGTGCATTAATATTGACTTGCTTATTCAACTTAATCTAGAGTGTGTTTATCACTTGATTTTGCATGTTTGCCTAGAACTAAAACTGATTTATTCTCCATCTCTATGTTAATTTCTTGCACACATCCTTGAATTGAAATAAGTTGCACATTCCTAGACCTTCTCATGGTTCGTAGACCACTTACGTGAGTCAATTTTGGGATTCAAACCCAAGGGTGACCAAACAACCCATAAATGTTGGTGGCGACTCCTTGACCCATTTCAATGTCATAAAGCCACGTAGTCGATCCTTATTGATGCGCAAATAGAGTAGGGTACTAGTGGGGGAGAGTCCTTTTCTCTTTTCTTCATTGAAAAAGGAAGGTAGGGTTATGATGTGCTCGTTTTAGAGCACGTTTATCACCTCATTTTAGTGTCAAGTCTCGTAGTTTTGTATTGGTTTTATGCATATTGTGCTTGATTTTACCTTGATCTTGTTTTCGAGTTGTCTTAAGTTCATTTCAGGTACTTTTGATGATTTCAAGGTGAAATGCAATGCATTTGAGCCTTTGACACACGTATCATAGCTTGGGCAAGTGTTTGAAGTCACTCATGAAGATCCCACGGAGTTCAGAAAAGAAAGAAGTGAAAAAGAGGAAAGAATGGTCTCAGATTCGACCGAATCTGAGAGACATTCGACCGAATCTGAGACTCATTCATTCGAATAAGAGGCATTCTTCAGAGCATTTGACCCTTGGTCACTGGGAATGCCGAATGGAACTCATTCGGGCGAATGAGCTTCCATTCGGCCGAATCAACATCATCATTCGGGCGAATGCTTGACAGAGATCGATCCCTCGAAGCCTCTGGAATAAGCGAATGGAAGACCATTTGGGCGAATGGAATTGTATTCGGCCAAATGAGACTTACATTCGGGCGAATGACAGAGTTTTACTCCGGATCAACTACGTCTTTTTAGGGTCGGCTCCTATGCATTTTAGGGTTTTCGTAGGTTTTTCCTCTTTTGTTATAAATACCCCCTTCCTCTGATGAGAGGGGAGGAGAGCTAGGTTTTATACTTTTATGCACTTTTAGATTTCTTTAGCCTCCAAATTCTTTTAGTTTTAGCTTTCGATTTTCAGTTTCCTCAACGTTTTGTAGTTCGAATTCTTTTCGTGGATATCAAATTGAAGCTTTTGTGAGTTTAATCTCTTCCTTTGTTCTTAATTAATTGCTTTACTTCATTGCATGTTTAGTTCTATATTTGTCGTTTATTAGAATAATTTCTGAATTGTTTTCATTCTCGCGATTCCATTCCATGTTTGTTTCTGTTGCGTCTTTGAAGATCTTTACGTCTTTAAGTATGAATATGTGTGAGTAATTCCTTTAGGGGTTTTGATTGGTGAAACCCTAGGAAAGCTATGATCTTTATTGCTTAAGGTTGTAGAAATGATGATAATAAATAGTTTCGGAATTCGATGCGAATCTTGTCCTACCACTCCTTTGGAGACATAGGGTGATTATAGGTCGTTCTTTGTGATTTGTGGAATCACCAACTTCCTCTCGTATTATTGGATGTCCATGCTAGTTATTATCAGATTTTCTCCAATCTATCATGTTCGGTTTTGAAAGCTTCATTCCTAGGGTGAATCCAATCTTGTCCCCATTTTTCTCTACTTGCTTTATTTTGTGATTTATCGTCATCCATCTTCTGGTTATTAGTTTTAATTGAATTTCCAACTCCAAATAGTGCGGTTGTGTTAAAAGTTAGAGTCTTGATATACCTTGTCTTCGTGGTTCGACCTCCTACTCTACTATACTCGTATAGTTTGTAGGTTTGAATAAAAATTGTTTGCATAACCTGTCTTTTAGTTAACGACCTAAAATTACTGGTTATCAAAATGGCGCCGTTGCCAGGGACAAGGCGTAATATTTAGACCTAACTTGTCTTAGCATAACTTTATTTCATTTCATTTCTGTTTTAGCTTTTCTTTTTTGTGTGTGTGGTTGTCTTTGACTTAGGTGTTTGCATGCTCCATAGCACCCATAGGTCAAACCAGCCATTTACACCCTTAAATCCTGAAATTCAATGTGTGAGTAGACAACACCCTTCAAAGTATACCTCACAATCTGTCCAAAACCCATTCAAATCCATAATGGCCGACGAACATCAATTGTTTGGTCAATTCGAAACTCATGGATCACAAGAGTTCCAAGGGGGTGTAGTACTTCCTGTTGCCACTACACCTTACCAAATACACCCTCAGTTCACAAGAATGTTTAAGGAAACACCATTCAGTGGCTTAAGAAATGAATGTCCTCTTCAACACCTAGAGGCATTCTCAGATATTTGTGGACTTATCCCTCCTTGTCCTAATAGCCCTGATTATGTGCGAATGCACCTATTCCATCTGAGTCTAGTGGGAAATGCCAAGGATTGGTACAAATGTTTAGAACCCAATTCAATTATTGATTGGGCTCAACTAAAAACCACATTTCTAGAAAGGTTCTATCCTACGGTTCGAACGCAGGATTGGCATAAGAAAATTGAGTCATTCACCCAATAGAAATGGTTCAAACCCACATGATCGAAAATTGCAGTTAAGGGCTGCCCACATGATTAGGGTTCTATCCACATGATTAGGGTTATACCTCATCACTATAGAAATGGTTCAAACCCACCTTTCTCGCCTAGTCAACCTCATCATGTGGCTCCTCAACCACAACAAGACCATAACTTAGGCAATGACCAATTAGGCTCCCAGGTAACAACTCTTGCTCAGTAGAACCAGAGTCTAACTCAGATTAATCAGAATCTAATCCAACAAATGCAACAACTTCAAGCTCAGCAAAAGTTGTTTGAAACTCAACTTGCTCAGATAGCCAATCCACCTCCACCATTACTATTCCTATCTCACCCTCAACAAAACCCATCCGCCCAACCTCCACCACAAAGCACCCCTAACTTTAACCCTAAACATCACACATGCAAAGCGATCTTCTTAAGATCGGGAACTTCATATTCAGATCCTGCTATAGCTCCAAAAGATGATTTAGGAGAAGGATCCTCAAAAGATAGTGATTTTCAAATAGAAAATGAACACAAAGAGGATCTTGAGAGAAAAGAAAAAAAAGGAGGTTAGTGAAGTGAAAGAAGAACCAAATGTCGAGGTAAATGGGTATAAGGTGAAGAAGAAGGATCAGGATGAGAAATGGAGGGAGATACAGGAAAGAAGGAAACTTGAGCGTCAACATGCTCCACCTCTACCTTTTCCTTACAAAAAGGTAGAGAAACAACTTCAAGAAAAGTTTCTTAAATTCCTAGAGCATATGCGGTAGCTTGAAATGAAAATACTATTCTTAGAGGCCATGGAGCAAATGCCGCAATATGCTACGTATCTGAAAACCCTCTTAAGGAACAAGAGAAAGCTTGAGGGCGAAGTGATTAGTTTGCCAGAGCAGGTAAGTGCCATCATTCAGGGCACGTGGGCAAAGAAAGAAAAAGCTAGAGGACCCTTTGTGCTCCTAGTCACCCTTGGAAAACTTAATTCTAAGGGAGCAGTCGCTAACCTTGGGGCCTCCATTAGCCTAATGCCGATGTCCATCACCAAACAACTAACTTTCGACCTCAAGCCATCAAAGAAAACCATCCAACTTACCGACCGTAGTATAAAGGTACCATGTGGGGAATTTGAGGACCTTCCGATCTAAGTCGGGAACATTGTGGTTCCATGTGACTTCATGGTACTTGATATGGTTGAGGATCCCTTTACCCCCCTCGTCTTAGGGAGGGATGCGTTGAAGACTTTGGGTGCCCTGATCGACTGTGAATCAGAGGCTATAACTGTGAGGGTAGCCCATGAGAAAGTTGTGTTTGCCTTTTCCAAGTCTTCCAGGGAACCCATGGTCGAGCAAATTTGTTCCATTGATATTTTGGACGACATAGTTGAGAAGTGTGACTTTTTTTCTACGCTAGTGTCTATTGAGGTGACAGAGGAGGAAGTGACAACGAAGGGTGTTATTTTCGAAGTCGAGAAGGAATTCGTTGTGCTGTAGGATATTTGTGAGAATTCTGACAGTCCTAACAAGCCAGCCCCAAAAAGGAAGAGGGCTAAGAAAAAGAAAAAGTCCAAAAAAAGAACGAGGGCTCCACCCTGGCTTGGGGGAACCCCGCATTATAGCCCTCCTCCAGATGTCCCTAGTTCGACCTTACTTACTTCTGCCACCAATGCTCAGTGGAGGGTCTTGACTCCCCATGCCGGAGGTGATGGAGATGCTAGGATTTAGTCCACTCCTATGGCTAGTATAATTCCTTCTTTTTCTTTTTCTATCTAAACTTGTAGCGAGCTACGTCGAGCTAAACGACGTTAAACAAAGCACTTACGGGAGGTAACCTAGTTTATTTGGATTTTCGTCAAACTAACTCATAGTACATTGATTGTTTTTGAGAAGGCAAGTGTTTTGATTACTAAACGCAAAGGAAGTGCAAAATCGCACTTCATTCGGTCGAATGATAGGTCCATTCGTCCGAATGGCCATTAAGAATGAAGTTAATCAAAATTGGAGAGGTCTCTGAGAATACCGAATGAAGAGATCTATTCGGCCGAATAGATTTCATTCGACCGAATGGAGTGTTCCATTTGGCCGAATAGATCTGCTGAGGAAAACTTTGAAGCTGTTGGTTACCCAAAATGGAGTGATCGTTCGGTCGAATGGTGTGACATTCGACCGAATAGGTTTAGTATTCGGTCGAATGGGAGCAAAGAATTCTTTGTAGCTCATAGCCATTTGACCGAACAGGGCATCCATTCGGGCGAATGGCGCTCTATTCGACTGAATGGAAGCCAGGCCTATAAATAAGAGCTCATTCCACGGGATTTCACACCCACATTTCTTCACACCTACAGCACGCACATCTCCCCTCACACTCTTGCTCTCTCTCAAATTCCTCTACTCCCTTCCCTATCATCCTCAACTACTATGGGTCCAAGGAGAACCTTGAGAAACCCCTTCAAGAGGTCCAAAAATCACGGAGAGGGTTCCTCTTCGGGTGCGGCACGGGAAGCTCAATAAACCGGTTCTCAACAACCGGAGGGCCAACAAAGACTTCCCGGCCAGGAATTATGGTTCGATGAGGACCATCCAACGGTAATTTTTGTATCCTTGGAGCAATATAAGCGTTTTCAAAGGCTTAAGGTACGAAAATCAACTCCACTCGTTATTTAGACCTTTCAATTTTGCAACGAATGGGTATATACGAGCAATTTGTTGCACTATTAACTGCATGTGGGTTAGAGAACTGGATAAACATGTGGCACCCGACTCATAAGCTCTTAACTTATGAGTTTCTTAGTTCCCTAACCCCGTGTCAACGGGATGGTAGGCTGCATTTGTCTTTTAGGCTAAGGAATGCAACCTATTTTCTTGATTATGCTGCATTTTGCACCATATTTGGTTTCCATAACGAGCCTATTCCAGATAAACAACCGAACAACTCTCGGGTTTTCGAGTTATGGCCTAAAATAGCTGGCCGGCTTGTTTATCCGAATAGAAACATATATGCTTCTGATGTACAACACCCCGTTTTGTGCATGTTCTTTAAATTTGCTAGGGACACTTTGTTTCCTTCCCCCAGCCCTCACCTAGTACGAACACACGAGGTGCACATCTTGCACCGTTACCTTGCACCACACAAAGACACTGCACTAAGTCTGCCAATGACACTGTGGAAGTCTCTAAACAACACTGCCACCCTGAATGCAACTACTGACTTATGTTTAGGGGGACACGTATTTTGCATTGCTGAATTCTTGAACGTCATGAATCCTGTGGAATTCAATGAACGATATGCCAGTTCCACTACCCTTCACGAGCAATGTCTCGTGCAGGCTGGCTTTATTTTTGTGGACCCCATGCGACGGCGGTACTTGAATGACCGCACCATCCCCCTTCCTTGTCCTCAATTACCTCCCCTTGTCCAGTTTGGGGCCTCGTATCTCTTAGACGGCGATGTACCGAGATACGTTGTAGAGCCCCCACTTGTACTCCCTCCTCGCCCTCATACACTTTCTATGCGTGACAGACCTAGGGCCTCTACCTCGGTCTTACCAGACCATGACGATTCAGATGATGAATCTGAATCCGATATTATGTCCTCCCTAGGACGCATAGAGAGAAGGCTTGACTAGGTCCTCACCACCCAAGCCCACCACATCGCCCGGCTCGAACACCTCGAGCAAAACTTCGAGCGGGCGAACTACCCATGGTATGATATGGCTTATCGCTCCCACATGGTCGGCGAAAGCATGGCCACTCCTTCATGGTACCCTCACCATGACAACTATAACGAGATATCACTAAGTCATGGGTTTGACCGGTTGCGGGTGGGTAGGCGTAGGTTTAATAACTTTACCCCACCGGCTCCTAGAAGAGCCTCGGATGACTATGGGATGGATTACACGGGTGGGGAGGAGGAGGTTAATGAGGAGGAAGACTAGGGGGATGAGTAGTGGTAGACCTAATGACCCCCTTAGCGCTGAGGATGGCTTCACCCTAGCTTGAGGGGGTATCCAAAGTCCACTACTCATTCTTTCGCGTGTCCTTTGGTCTTGGTTTCAGTTTAGTGTTGTGTAGTGTTGCGTTGCTTCGTGTTTTGTGTCTATTTCTAGGTGCTATTTTGTGTTTTGCGCTTTGCTTTTTGGTGTTGTTTTCAGATGTTTATATAATAAGTTCCACATGCCGCTGCACCCACGTACTGGTATGATTGCTTACTTGAAAATCCAAATTTATGTATTTAGTTATTTTTATATTTGTTTTTACCCTTCTTTGCATCTTGTGCCCTTCTTTTGTCCATCATAAGCATGCAAGCTTCTGTTGTGCACTTTACGTTGATTTTATGCAAACTCATATTCCCCTAGCCCTGTGCCTGTTTTGGGTCTTAGTTTCTCGACTGTTTTTCACTTAGCTTGGGGGATCTGAGCTTGTTTGCTATGTGGTTTGGATGACTACCTATCGAGGCGCATTTCGACTAACCTAGTGAGGATTGAGCCTTTTAGGACTTTATTATGAGTCCTATATTGTTGAGTGTTAGTCAGGGAATCTTAAGAATTGTGTCTGTTCTCCTCCAGCATAGTCTACTTTTCTAAAGGTTAGGGATGATAACACGTTTGTAGTTAAAGCTACATAGCCAAAGTGCCTACCATGAAAATCAATTTACTCTAGGTTGAGCTAAATTTGTGCCTTTACCTTCTTTTGTAGCCATGCTATATAACTCCACAAGAACCAAATACTCCCTCTTTTTACCCAGAGGATAGTCATGCGATCATAGTGAAGTTGATATTTGTAGCATTATAATATAGGATCTCGGTATTAAGGAGATGATTATTGGGTCATTTGACTATTTATACTAGTCTTAGTGCATTTCAAAGAAGTATGCACATAGAAAGTCCATAAAAAGCTTGAAAAGCACAAAAAAAAAGAAAAAAAGGTAAAAAGAAAGAAAAAAAGAAAAAAAGAGAAAAAGAATAGAAAATAAACAAAAAAGAAATTAGAGAAAAAGGTTGAGAATAAAGTTGACATAGTGTATTAGAGTCTATTATTGGGAATTTTAGGATTGGCATGGTTGTTGGAAGACGTAGTCTTCCTCGATTTTATTTCCTTGGATCACTTACTATCCTCAATTTCAACTCCACATTCCCAAATTCTACCATACCTCGATCCGAGCCTGCATTACAACCCTTTCCAAACATGTTCGACCTAACCTGATTAGTAAGATCAGTGTTGGAGAGTAGATAAGACACAATTTACGAGATTTCTCCCTGTTTAGGTGTTTAATTCCCGACTCATCTTCAGTCAGATGATTTCAAGCGAAACACATACCCTATAAACACATGAGTGTAATGGAAATTTCCCACACCTCTTGGGAAATAACCTTAGGAGCGTAGACTTGCGACCTCATTAGGTAGTGGGCGGAATTAACTATGATGTAGCTTGCTTGGTGATCCAGAATAGGTATAAAAAGTTGATTATGCTTTCTAAATCCCATTGTACTTGCACACCCATGGCTAGGGAAGATTTTTGCACGTGCACGGCTTGCCTTGTCTTGATTTCCAATTTTCATGATCTTCATTCGTCTCTTCATTCATTTCTTCATTCATTTTGCCATAAGCTATCACTTCACCTTCCTATATTGTTTGCTAGGGACTAGCAACGGTTTAGCTTAGGGGAAGTTGATGTGCTCGTTTTAGAGCACATTTATCACCTCGTTTTAGTGTCAAGTCTCGCAGTTTTGTATTGGTTTTATGCATATTGTGCTTGATTTTACCTTGATCTTGTTTTCGAGTTGTCTTAAGTTCATTTCATGTACTTTTGATGATTTCAAGGTGAAATGCGATGCATTCGAGCCTTTGACACACGTATCATAGCTTGGGCAAGTGTTTGAAGTCACTCATGAAGATCCCACGGAGTTTAGAAAAGAGAGAAGTGAAAAAGAGGAAAGAATGGTCTCAGATTCGACCGAATCTGAGAGACATTCGACCGAATGGTTCAGATTCGACCGAATCTGAGACTCATTCGGTCGAATGAGAGGCAGTCTTCAGAGCATTTGACCCTTGGTCACTGGGAATGCCGAATGGCACTCATTCGGGCGAATGAGCTTCCATTCGGCCGAATCAACATCATCATTCGGGTGAATGCTTGACAGAGATCGATCCCTCGAAGCCTCTGGAATAAGCGAATAGAAGACCATTCGGGCGAATAGAAGACCATTCGGGCGAATGGAATTGTATTCGGGCGAATGACAGAGTTTTCCTCCAGATCAACTACTTCTCGTTAGGGTCGGCTCCTATGCATTTTAGGGTTTTCGTAGGTTTTTCTTGTTTTGTTATAAATACCCCCCTTCCTCTGATGAGAGGGGAGGAGAGCTAGGTTTTATACTTTTATGCAGTTTTAGATTTCTTTAGCCTCCAAATTCTTTTAGTTTTAGCTTTCGGTTTTCAGTTTCCTCAACGTTTTGTGGTTCGAATTCTTTTCGTGGATATCAAATTGAAGCTTTTGTGAGTTTAATCTCTTCCTTTGTTCTTAATTAATTGTTGTACTTCATTGCATGTTTAGTTCTATATTTGTCGTTTATTAGCATAATTTCTGAATTGTTTTCATTCTCGCGATTTCATTCCATGTTTGTTTATGTTGCGTCTTTGAATATTTTTACGTCTTTAAGCATGAATATGTGTGAGTAATTCCTTTAGGGGTTTTGATTGGTGAAACCCTAGGAAAGCTATGATCTTTATTGCTTAAGATTATAGAAACGATGATAATAAATAGTTTCGGAATCCGATGCGAATCTTGTCCTGCCACTCCTTTGGAGACATAGGGCGATTATAGGTCGTTCGTTGTGATTTGTGGAATCACCAACTTCCTCTCGTATTCTTGGATGTCCATGCTAGTTATTATCAGATTTTCTTCAATCTATCATGTTCGGTTTTGAAAGCTTCATTCCTAGGGTGAATCCAATCTTGTCCTCGTTTTTCTCTACTTGCTTTATTTCGTGATTTATCGTCATCCATCTTCTGGTTATTAGTTTTAATTGAATTTCCAACTCCAAATAGTCCGGTTGTGTTAAAAGTTAGAGTCTTGATATACCTTGTCTTCGTGGTTCGACCCCCTACTCCACTATACTCGTATAGGTTGTAGGTTGGAATAAAAATTGTTTACATAACCTGTCTTTTAGTTAACGACCTAATTTTACCGGTTATCAGGTTATAAAAAAATCGGGCTCTCTAGCGGCGATTCACTCATCGAATCGTCCAACCAAACCTAGTTGGGTTCTTACACCCTTAAAACTTACCTTAATCCCCTACACCTCTTCTAATTTCTCTTTTCGAAGTTACAACAGAATTATTTAGTGATCTGATCACCAGTGGATGGTTCTAGGTAGGGATAGATCTTGGGCTTTTCTAGCCCTCCGATCTATTTAGATGTAGAGTTTGTCCGATAATCTACTATATATCAAATTAGAGTGGTGCTTGCATGTTTGACTGTACGAAATTCTTTAGTGTTTCAAAAGTGTTATTGTACATTTTTACAGGTTTGATTTAATTCAGGAATTTAAAAGTCGAGTCAACCCTCCTTCTAGCGCAATTGTTTCGAGTATCCAAGTTGGTGGGTCCTATGGTTGAAAGATGATAAGGTCCTAAATAGGTCTGCTCCGATCTTGCAAAATGAACGCTAGTTGCTCTCGGGGTGGTGGTGAGGAAATCCCCTCCAAAGGTTAAGTCAGTATAGTCTGAATGCTCTAACAGGGATGGATTCTCGAACAAGAACTTTATGAGAGAATACAATGGAAATTAGGTGAGTAGTGAATACTTATAACTAATGAGGTTACCTTTTCATTCTGGCATTTTTAACGTGTATATTCTTTTGGGTTAGTTCCTTCGGTCCGGATATAGAGGCGGCTCCAAACATACGAGGTCACATCATGGCCATGATGTGTGTTTTGAGGTTCATCCTGACTAGGAGGACCCTATACAACAATAATTTAATTCACACATGCATGTAGTTTAAAATTATTTTCGATGGTTGATCTCATACCTTAGTTCAATAGGGTTTCAAGTTTGTTTATTTGAGATCCGGGCTACAATATGCACAAGTTCTTCGCCTCGGCAACATGGACGTAAAGAGATGTAGGTGAAGAAGGAAACATGGAAACTTGTTTGAGTTGGTGATGGTAGGAGGGCTAGGCACATAAAGGGAAGGAAGAAAATGGAGGTGTGCGATGAGTGATTGTGCATCAATGAGGAGAGAGAGAAAGTACGAGAAGGAAGAGGGGAAAAGAGAAAGAATAATAGAAAAAAAAGAAAAAGAAATTAGAGTAAGGGCTTTTTCATCTTTTCCTCTTTTGTTATTTAGAAAATTTGAAGATACAATTTTAAAACACTTAACTAATTGTACTAATTACCTCATTATTTTATAATAGTGAAATAATACGTCTCTTTACTACAATCAAATAGCATTTCAATCTAATGAAAATTAACTGATTTAAAAATATTATTTACGAATTAATTATGTTTAAGAATATTGAAAATTAATAAAATTTTTGGGTTGTTACATGATTAGGTACAAATCTAATCTCATTATATGTCAAACTTAGTTATGTCAATACTTGACGGGTTCAGATCAAATACAGGTATCATTGACTCTTTATTTTTTGGATCAGAAGTAGACATGTACATTTGGTCAGATTAGGACCGCGATGGGTCATATACAAAATGGGTCAGACCGGGCCAAAGAAGATGCAAAATGAACCGAATCTGGCAAGTCAAAGAAGGTATCAAACAGGGCAAGTTGAGTCAATCTGTCCGAAAAGGGTATAGTTTTTATTTATAAAGTGAGATAATTTACATGTATCACCTCCAATCTTTGATAGTGGACCATATACAAATACTTGAAAATAATTTATTACCTAATAGTGTTTATAAGTCTTAAAAACTATTAGTCCATTATTAATCCGACTTAATCTATTAAAGACCCAATAAATCATAACCCTGATAATATTTATAAGTGTTGGAAACTATTAGACTCATTATTGATTAAACTCTTTTACAAACGGATGGGTTAAAGATTTTAACGAGAATCTTCTCATTTGAACATGTCTAGTCAGAAAACCAGACAAGTTTAAAACCTGCTGAACTTTCAGTTAGGTAAGATTTTGACACCTCTACTTCACGGAATGTAAGGGCAAAGGATTATGTGAGATACCCTCCGCACAAAATATAATATGGGCGGGGAAACAAATCTCATGAAGACGAGAAAACTGGTCGTCTATTTTAAAAATGACTTCAAAGTTGGGAGCTACATGCACTGAACTTGTACTGTTGTGTTGTCAGGAGTCAGGATAGAATGATTTTACAATATATTGGAAAATGATAACATCTACAGATGACAAGCAAAAAGGAGAATAATACATTCATATGAACGCAACAAACAATTAACAAGACTGTTAAAGCTCGGAGAGAATGGCGGGAATGTAATGAGATAACTCCGCTGTAAGCGACTGAAATCCATTTACAAGTTGTGTATGGAACTCTTGGTCTTCTTCTCCAATCAGCCTGAAGTGAACTCTGATTGCCCTCTTACAGACAGCCATAAATTCAAGGAGTGCAGCAATGAGTTGTTGCAGTTCCTGTGAACGAAGCCTGGTTGCAGGCTCACCAGAGAGGAAAGCAGTACAGACACTCAATACTCCACTATTCACCTGCAAGGTGCAATTTCTTATAGTAAGATTATTTAGAGTACCATGCGATTCAATGTAACACAGCCAGTAGACGCATAGATTAGGTCAGTGAAAAGTGTTGCAAGGTTTTTCCACTTCCCTTGAAGACAGATGGACTGTCTGGCCACTGGAGAAAGAATTTAGACCTAAACTATTATATAAAATATTACAGTAAGTTGGCAATTTTTTGTAATTGACAGGTATATGCCGGTAAAACCGTCGAGTCACCCCAACCCAAGTCATACAAAAAAGCTAAGTTACTCATACTAGGGTACCTGTGACTCATTTATTCTATGTTACTAGGACTTGGGTACTCATGCTGGACATGAGTACGTATCCAAGGGTCAGATTTGGCTAATATGGGTATACCACATATATTTGTTCTTGCTTAGTGCATTTAAAACACTCCAAATACCGGACATAATCTCAAACCCCATTCCCTTCATAGAAACAAGACATAATTTAGGGCTCTAAAGACTAAATACTGTACTGGCAAGGGAAAGATGAATATGTAACAGCATGTAGAATCTCAATAGTATAATCTCCCTTTCAAAACCTATAAAACACATTAAAGGCAAATCACGCCAGTAAAATTCATCATTTTGAACTTCTCAGAGGCATCACATCATTTAACGAACTGGAACACTTAGATTACATATAGTTGTTGCAACTAGATGGACAGAAAAGTTCAATATAAAGAGTTGAAGAAACAAGTAAATCATATGAATGTCAAAAAATGGCAAAAAAATCATGCTACTCACTTGAACGGCAACACTGCCTTGAAGTATTCTCTGCAGGCTCTGTAGACGAGGCAACTGATCCCCTTCAGAGCTTCGAGGTTCTTCAAGCTCATTTCGAAGCGCAGCCGTCCGAGTTTCGATCATTCCGATCGCATTTTCCACAGGGGAGAACTCCATAGATTCCGATTTTATCACCAAAAGTCTGTTTACAAGAGCGGGAAAGGAGCCTTCTGTTTGAAGAACTGTTCGTCTTTTCCACTGGTCCTCTAATCCACCTTGAGTCTTCCCATTTTTAGTAAAGGGAGTATCAAACAAAAACCGATCAAAAACACGAGCACGCACGCTTCCAGTGGAAAGGGAAAAAATTCTCTCCCTCCTACTCCCTAGGTCTTCATCTTCCATAACAGGATCAACAGCAGTAATCTGCAAATAACAGACACCGGGTTGCAACTCATCCGCCTTTACTTGTCTAGAATCTTGAATAATATGTAGCCTGTGACTACCATCCATCCTGGATTCATAAGTATGGCTAAGCTTTTCCATTATATCACCAAGCCGTACATCACGAGGCTCTCTGTATACATATTCTTTTTTATCCAGCTTTGCAAATTTCTCACCATAAAAGCCTACCCTGTAATATGTAGCATCGGCGAAGGGAATTGGGCTTGCTTCTTGTTCAAGGATTGATTCATAAATACTAGTCAGCATTGTGTGACATTTGGCTAGCTGCCCATATGCTCTTCTACTTTTGTACACAGGAATCACCAATTCCAGAATGCTAGCACAGAAGTGATAGAGCTCTGCTTGAGAAAAAAGCTTGTTTGCAAGTTGCAGATATTTAACAGCTGAATCAACAGTAAGCTTTGAAGCACCATATCCCTCCACCTCAGCAGCAGATGTCTCAGAGCTGATCTCACTGTTGACCATAGGACATATTTTGCGCAGAGCAGCCACATGCTCTTTGCTCCACACGCCATCATTTCTACTAACTAGAGCCTGCAAAATATGCAGCATTCTTACTTATAGAAACAATGTTATTCCATATCAATGTTTCATAACACATTCAAATAGGACATAAATTAGATTCTTCTTGGATCACGTTGCTCTCATAATGAAATCCAGCCACTTTGTTACATAAATGACCTAAATGTACCTAAGCGTTTTATATGCTAAATGGGTGCCATGAGCTCCGATCACAGATGTATTGTGTAACATACATTAAACTTGTAACAAAATAAAATATACACACGTTGGATTGTGAATTGGATTCATATGATAAGCAGTTAATACATATGGGATACAACAATACTAGATATTGAAATATGCTTGCCTTCCAATCAAATAAGATAGATATGGAATCAAGAACTCTCCTAGCCATTAAAAAATATAGAATGGAAGGAAGTTTAAACACTAAAAAGATCATGGTAAACCATAAACCAACAATGCATTTTCAATTTACTTGAAAGATGCTTTCAAACCAAATAGATGAATACCTGCATAACAACACCTGCAACAGCAACTGCACATTCTGCAGCCTCAGCCCAGGATTGCATTTCCTGATGCGCATCACACAGATGAAGTAGCCACATTATGTGAAGATCTGGAACTGGAGCAAATGCTACTGCAAGTTTGTAAAAGCTTTCCGCAGCTGCATATCTATCAATGTTCATTACCGGGCCCTGCCAAGCAAAAATCAGGCAGTACCTTAATCTCAGGTGTCAGATTAATTTACCTCAGTGCAAGCAGCTATCACAGAGGGGTAAATCTTACCAGAAGAGCGTGTTCCAGGCTTGCATCAAGAGCCAGAATTAGATTGTCAGAGAGATATTTAACTTCTGACCAAGACCACCTATTGTCAGAAGACCTCTCTGGAATAGCTATTAGTGCAGATTCATGGAGACCACACTCCCTCAGCAAACTAGGGCTTTTCGCTTCATCCGCCATTTCCTCCAAGGATTTACGGAGTCTCTGTTCTTCACCACTCTCTTCAAGACTTCCATCAGGCTTCATCAAAGTTGTTTGTACATCTGACATCAACTCTGACAATGTAATGGTCAGCATAACTCTAAGCCTTGTGGTCTGCAAGAAGTGACAGAACGAGCTCTGCAAAAAGGAATGTCACTTGTTACTTCATAATAAACAATCTAAAAAAAATGGAATCAGCTACAAACAGAACTTGAATCTGTGTAAAGGTTATTGGAACCATACCCTCACAAGAATCTGAAGCCCAACTACAGCCCTTTTTCGGATATTTTCATTTCTATAGACAGCAAGACGAAGAAGATGGAAAGCAATTTGCTTCAGAAATCGATCATTTTCACGTGACATTAGTGTTGATCCATGTGAGTTCAATATACTGTTGAACACCAGCAAAAGAGCTCTCCAAAATTCAAGCGGCTGATTCCTTGAGAAGAAACTTATGAATATGGAAGTGATGCAATCAAGTTTCCCATAATCTGTTGCAATTTCATGTGCTGCAGCAGTTGTAGAAAACTTCTCAATAATCTCTAAAACTTGAAGGCTTACAGCAGCACACAAGTTTTCCTCCCAAAGTTCCTGAAGAGAAACAACAATGTTACCTATACAAATCCATTTTCAGACAAGAAAGAACAAAATTCAGGCCAGATCTCCAGGTTATAATCTGAATGCCGCATTTGGTAAGCACTATTATAAGAAGAGAAACAATCCTTTCCTAGAAAAGTTGTAACAATGACAAAGCACACACCAGCTTCTGTCTCAAAATTGGATGCAATGATTCCCTCAGGGCTTGGGCAGAAGTTCCTATCCTGGAGGACTGTGCTTGAGCTAGAGCTTCTCTCAAGGAATAGGGTTGGCTTGGAGAACTTAACTGAGAATTTACTCTCTGCCATAAATAATTCTCTGGAGTCCTATGCGGCTGCAGTGTTTTGCCACACCCAAAAAAAAAAAAGAAAAACAAATTGAAAATGAGGTGAAATTGATAAAGAAAACTGAGAAAAATATTAAACCAAAAATATATGTTGGGTCCAAGTTCATAATAGCTGCACAGTAATGATGCCAAAAAAGTATTTTCTTCGAATTCACAACATTCAAAAGTGTTGAACCATACTTCTTGCCGTGATGCCTCAGAGAGATAATTGTTGATGGCTGGAGATAACCTTTCTGAGTACTTAGGGGATGCAGTTCCGTCCCCCACGGTACCACGAGAACTATTTCCAATAATCATACCATCTGCCGGTTTTTTATGCTGCAAACATATCATTAAACTTATGATTAGGATAACAAGAAAAGGCAACTTCCAGTTAAAGTAAATTTAATTTGCCAAAATTAATGCACCACATGATTTATGTAAAAATATAGGTGACAAAGGAGTTCAAGGAAACCTCAAAAAGGATTAAACTTTCTTCTATAACTTTGAAGAACAATCTGGTTCTTGCAATACTTTGCTGCCAGGCTTTGATCAGCGATGCATCATCCAGATTGCGCACAATTTGCAGAACAACAATCAAGATTTCACGCTTTTCAGCAGCACCGAGGTTATAAAATACGGGCATTTCATCAAGTATCTGCATAAATTAACTGATATTTAGCATTGCAAAATACTAAGTAAAAAAAAAATAAAAAAAAGAAATGTCACACCATATAGGTGACAATTCCAGAGTAATGGCAAATGAACGTTTTACAGGCATCAAATTTACCATCTTCTTTAAGAAAGCTAACCGATTTATCCTGATGATATATCATTTGCAAAAGTCAATAGGATTCAAGGAATCTGATTTAGCCAGCAAGAATCATTCTAGACTAAGGTTGGGTTCCTCCTCATTAATTCTGGAAAAGAAATAATATGTTTGAGAAGCTTAGTTAAGGACTAAACAAGGTCAATTTACAGCTATAATAAATTTCATAAGTTAGGTTCAAGGACAATAAGTTCAAAAGGGGTTCATTCATTCAGAAAAGTGAAATTTAGATGAAGGGAAAACACACTTCGAAAAAAAGAACACTAAGACATATCTCTCTCTTAAGTTTGCCAACTGAAACAGAAATTTTTGTCTGCGTATTTCATGTTTGACAGTTTTGACTACAATTCAGGGTTGCATCAACTTACTTACCTGGCTTATCAGTGGAAAATAGAGTTGTGCAATATATAATTTATCTTCTGGCTTCTGATAACGAGAATCAAATTCATGCTTGCACATAAGAACCACTAAGATTCTAGCTCCCTACAAATACAATCATGAGCAAGCTGTTATATATAAAAGAAGTATGTTGTCCAGGAGATTATGAATAAGCAAGCTTTTCCCTACAAACTGAGCTGAAAGGAACCAAAGTCAACAGAATTCTATCGGTAAACTTACTTTAGCTTTCAATGACAGGTCATCATGATCTAGAGTGAGGAAAAGCTCCTGAATCAGCACAGATGCAAGATAGTTTCTGCATATAAATTAAGTTACCAATCTCAGATCAAATCATCATCGCAACTAGTACAACTAAAAACACCTTCAACAATGAATTTAGACACAAAACAATCAGCCACTAATAGTAGTTATATGTAATAAACAATCATAGGCTCAGGCGATACTTTTAAAACTTCTCACAGTATCCTTTTCAAGAAATTTTTATAGGATGTAAATTTTGATTATAAAGAGAAGGTTCAGCAGTTCACCCAAATCAAACTGAAAGAAAAAATATCTCAATCATTGGTCACATTTGAAAGAAATGGGCTAGGGAATTACCCGAAGAGGGATGAAAATAACCTGGGTACAGTCCAAAAATCATTCAATTTGAAACCAAGTCAACTAAACTAGAATGCTGGACTGCTGGAATACACATGGAAAAGTCTACACTAAATTAACACTCAAATCTTTACAATCAAAGACAAAACCTAAATCAGGCCTATACTTCTGAATCACTCTCTAAATGACAGCTTTCAAGGATAAGCATAGATGCACGTAGTCCCTAATAATGCAATATTGAAAAGTATTTCAACTTATAATCCATACATTCTAAATAGATTCAGACACTCATGAAAGTCAATCCCAAGTAAGGGATATTTACATTGTCCAAATTACCTAAACCAATACCTCCCTCTTCTCAAGTCTCTCACAAAACTCCAAGTAATTCTCCCTTTTAATTCTTAGGATAAAAAGATCTTAAGGCATAGATATCTCTTGCAATACATATTATTTTAACTCTAACAGTAAAATCTCAAATCAACTTGATGGTCAGGCTCAAGTAATGTTCTACAAACATGAAATGGAAGTAGTACAGATCCAAGAATATGACTTGAGAATAAGGAACAATGGAAATAGTTGATTAATGTCTAGACTTTAGAATATGGCAATCAGAACGAAAAAAAAAAAAGAAACAAGAGTAAAAATTAAAAAGAAGCTTAAAATATTGCACGAGTAATAATAACTATAAACCCCCCTCACTTTTGACTCAATGGGCAGTGCCCATACCAACTTTTTCTATTTGTTCTTATCTTCCATGTTTTTTATCTCAACTACGGCACCTCTTCTGTCACCCAGCACCCACTACCAATAATCCTGTTGGATGTCTTCAGCTTGTGAATCAATCCATCAGCCCATCAATATATAAGCACAACGCATGATTCAACTAGTTGGTTTTCTAGAAACTATAAATGACTTGTTGGCCACAAACCATGTCCAACATGTTTCTAAAATTGATGAGTGCACATTGCTTTAGAAAATTACTGACACGAATCAACAAAACTTAAGGATAATCTTCAGCTCAAAAACTTCAGAATTTTTTTTTTCAAACCACCAAAAGAGAAAGAGTAATTCTCAATGGTAACCCTGTGCAATTTCGTTTTATACATGATCGACTTGAAATAAACTATCAATGGTAGCCCTATGCTTTTTAATATTCTTTGTTGTGGCCTTAATGACACAATTTTGCAAAATTTTTTCCTTTTAAATTAACCACAGTTAAACCATGATTCCTTCATTTCCCCAAAAAACAGTCTCTCCTACTAGCAAAACTATAAATTGATTCCCCAAATCAGCCCTAATTTCACTTCCCCAAATTCATCCTTCTTCATATTGAATAACTTTCTTACGCTAACAAGTGATTTGTTGCGTTGATTGTTTCTATTTTGTTTTCCAGCACTGACAACAAATTACTATGCACCTTCTGAACACCACCGTATGTGAACCCACCCCTTGAAGATTGAATCACCACCACCACAACCAGATGCCACATGTAGGAAACTAACCCAACTTTGTGCATTATTCGGTGTTTATAGTTAATGTGAAGGATTATCGTGCATTGCTTCAATACCAAATCTTGGCGGTATAATATGAAGAAGATTTATCCTCCTTGCCTATAAGTCATCCTTGTTGTATAAAGCATTATAACTTGAAAAAACAAAAATTAACTCAAGATTAGAAAGAAGTGTAGACCGTACTTCAACCAAATCTTCTATATTCCTCTCACGCAATATGAAGAAGGATGGATTTGGGGAATGAAATTAGGGTTGATTTGGACGAATTAATTTAGGGTTCATTTGGGGGGAACCAATTTAGGGTTTTGTTGGTAGGGGAAGACTGATTTTTGGGGGAAATGAAGGAACCATGGCTTAATCGTGGTTAAGATAAAAGGAAAAATTTTGCAAAATTGTGTCATTAAGGCCACGACAAATAATATTAAAAAGCATAGGGCTACAATTGAGAAAGTTTTTTTCAATTCGACCACGTATAAAACGAAATTGTATAGGGTTACCATTGAGAATTACCCAACGAGAAACTATACAGAAGGAAAATATATTTATAGCATGGAACATACACCCATGGGTAGGTAGTTTATTAAAGGGAAAGTGAGATCTTGAAGAAAGAAGAATTACAAAGATTAAAAAATTAAAGAAAATGCATAAATGAATGATAGAACATTTACTAAAGATGTCCATTTCATAGTCCTTCGATACGTTTGACATGAAGACTGAAGCAATAATGTACAATAAGAAAGCTGAGTTAAGCATGCAAGAAGATCATTGTTACCTGTCAGAAGGGTCTCGCCCTGGCATTTCCACAAAAAGATCATGATCACATATGATCTGTAAATAGGTAAGCTTACAGTCATGAAGAACAGACTGACATAACCCAGAAAACTTATCCAGATACAAGGATGCCTGAAAAAGGAAAATAAAGAGCCAGATAAGTTGAAACAGCAATCCATTTATCTAAAATAGACAGCACACCACAGTATGACAACAGCACAATTCATCAGAGCTCCATGACACTAGAATTGATCCCACTCATTCAATCCCCTGCCTAAATTACCTTGTTGGTTTGGCCAAGGTCATGATGAATAAGTTGTAGTTAACACCCATACACAAGGCTAGATTTCATTTCTCTTCTCTACAAATTAATTATTTGATTGCTCTTTCCTAGCTTAATTTAGCTGAAATAGTTGCTAGGACGAATATACTCACTCATTAGGTAGTGATACAGGCCTGAATGAAATAAGCCCAAGAATAATGGGGGCAGTTGGAATTAGCATGCCAACAGTACAAAAAAAGAATGAGGCCAGCAGTCTGATGCAGCAGAAGGAATCATTTTCCTAAGATCAGTACATAGATGTGAAGAAGGAGCTGGACATGACAACAAATAAGCCTAAACAAAATCTTGGAAATATGCCAGACACATTACCTATTACAGGGGCTACATTTGCTTTATTTAGTTTTAATTTAAATTCAATAAATGAGCTTTTTACTCAAGTAACGGTTGGTTATATAAGGCATAAGGTTGAAGGAATTGATTATGCAAGGAATGTCTGTCTTCCCTCTTTACTCTCTTAACTTCTCAATCTTTTCCTCTCTGAAATACATTATATCATTTAATTTCTGGAGATTCCTCCACTTTCCTTGCTGGTAATCTCTGAATTGACTGAAGCTGGTTTCCACTCGTTTTAAGAGTCTGTTAGCATAATAAGGAAACAATAAATTTGGAGGACTAACAAGTAGATATTTACACAACAATCTGCCTACAGTACTAATTCGAATAACTGCATCAGTGATAACAGCTGTCTTATTGGCCTCCAGACATTTTATGCTTCCATGACTTTTGCAACATAGACCTTCAGAGATATTAGCATGATAGGCAATATGGAATTCTTGTACTAATTCAATTAAAAGGAAATCTCCATACATCTTCAATCTAAAATATTAATGACAACTTTTTTTCTATTTCAAAACAGTGCACATTTTATTAGAGAGCTTGTAACAAAAGGAAAGAAACATACCAGTTCAAAAACTTGTCGAGGCTCAACGACAGACAAAAGATCATAACAAAAGAAGGCCAAGCTACTATTCAAACGCTTTGCTAAGCTCAATCCTTTTTTGCAACGCTCATGTACTTCAGTGATAAGACAATCGTAGAGCTGTGTAATGCACCTGAAAACACCTTCTTTCAATTGCATTGGTGGGATATCTTCACCTGTATCATCAAACAAATTTATCGAGACCACTTTATGGATCCAATGCACATATTTGTCACAGCCAAGAGCATTTTAAGTAGAAGGATAAATCCAAGACATTTCTGAAAACACCTGTGCTTCATTTGGTTCAAAGCTTCAAAGATCATCATAAACTAGAGTAACCATAAAGAGTTTGCGATAGAATGACCTAGTAATTTACTGAAAGTACATTATACTGCACTTCCACTACCAAGTAGGTGTTTTTATTTACTGATTAATATGAGTGCTTTTTTTAACCATTTGCTAGTAATGTTAAGGGTTTTCAGAGGTATTCTATCTTTTGATATTGAGGTTATTGAGATAACATGAGCATATGAAAAAAAAACAACTTGCATGGAAGCTGAGGGCATGTGCTTTTCTGAAGCCCTCTATGCATTCTGGAATTTAAGGAACATAAAGAATATTTATGGAGATCATGATGATGATGCTGATACAGTTATTAGAGTCGCTAGTAGATCCCATCATTTAACGAGTAAGTTATTAATCTTGCAGCAAGTTATTCAAAGCTCATGCTAAGCATATGAAGAGTTTGATTTCAAAACCTTCCAAGAAGATGTGTGGAATCAGACACTGATGCTAAAAGAGTACTAGTTATTTTCTACCTAGTAGCTATTTAATTAAAGTAATAAACTATTATACTTGGCTTTACTATAATTTATTATATACCAAAAAAATCCTCAACATAGAATAATTGATGACAGATTATTACGAAGAATTTCAATAAAAATATAGCAATCATACAAGAATCACATGAGTGGCTTCTGATAAACTACCTGACGGAAGGCTATGATATAAAAGTCGTATTTGTTCCAAAGCCATCGACTTCACAATAAGCTCAAGGAAAAACCAAGACATTGCCAAAACATCATCATATACCGGCCCCACGCGATAACCTTTTGCCTATAGACATAAAACAAACAAATCATTTTCAAAATAAAACATTAACATGAATGACCTATAGAGAATGAAAGAGGTAATCTCTCATAGTAAGGTGTAGTTGAAATTCGGAATTTAGTGACCTCTGAAACTTATGAGCTATCAAAAATGAAATTTTTATTGTTATTCAAAAAGATTTAAAAAAAAAATTAGTCATTTGAAAGGCAACTAGAAGCTAAAAAGTCTTAATTTCATTGGAAATACCAGGTACATTTGTTCCTTAGTGGATGATAAAGCTATATATCCACCTACAATAGTATATGCTAACAATTTATGGAAACAGTTGGAAAAACCATTAAATGTTGTTCACCTCTATCTTATTGTCACCAATTTAAAAAAAATGGTACAAGGAAATTGTACCTTACTACGCGCTAAGCTTCCCCAGACAGTCGAAAGACCAGAATAAACTGGTAGTTGACGACCACCAAAGTCATCAAAAGCATAATCAACATAACAAATAAGAAATCGATTTCTTTCTGCATCATCTACCGATTCTTGCTGGACCCTGTGAAAATAAAATCATCTCTATACTCGCTAAAATGATGAGTAACCCCATAACGAACAAGAAAAAACTCTACCAAAAATTATGCGAAACTCAATCATATGAACCTTAGAAAAAAAAATATACAAACAATGGAATAACAAACTGAATGCATATACACAAATTATTATATGACAACTTTTAATTGTTACAGCAACAACTGTATTATTTTTTTCTTTTACATTTTCTGGTACTTTCATGCAATGCTTTTCCACAACTTCACAGGAGATGCATTTACTGGGAAGATGAAAAAAAATATGGATAAAAAGGATAAAGTGCCACTCAGAAAATGCCAATCGTATCAATGGAAAGAAGAATGTCAAACAACTGCAATAATTTCTTTAAGTAATCCATTCAAAACAATATCACTAGTCCGAGGAGCTGCAGGGAAGACCAAAATTCAGGATAATATGATAAAACAAAAATTGATTAATCCCTATATACAGTTAAAACTAAGTTCTAGCCTAAAAATGTGGACATATATTTCTCAAAAATAACATTAACATGAAAATGCACAAGTCCCCCATTGAACAGCATAGCATTTATAATGCCTTCATAAAAATGAAAAAGGTATATCAGTCCTCTATTCTCCATAGGCGATGATCCATGAGAACGTCTAGTAACGTGAATGTTATCCCTAAATTGATTCTGACTTACAAGGACAAATTCTAATCAGAAACTCTGTATGGCATGCACCTATGTTATTATAGACAAGCTCCATTAGTCACAGCTTGCTACCTCACATGAAATTTTTTGATAGCCAAGCAAGAAACAAATATAAAAATGTGCACTTCATGCATGATACTTCAAGAACTACTCAACCATGACAGAGGATCATACCGAGTCAAGATATTAACCATTGCTCTAAAGGCAGCGACCTGCATGAAAAGGTAAACGAAACCAAACTCAAAAAATGATGGAATATATGAAATCACAGAACTAAACTAATTCAACAATTCTAATTTTCAGAAAGATCCTTTTACTTCTGTAAACTTTAGTTTAAGAACCGAAAAGTATATCATTGTCATCAAATGCTTCAACATTTTTTACAAAATTAAATTCTTTTTCGAGTATAGGATGCTGAGTGCTGACAACATCATAAACCTCTCTTATAACCCCTATTGCACTTGTAGCATAGTTACCCACTATTCAGCTAGGCCCTGTAATCTATTTTGACACAGAAGGTAATACGTGACAGACCAAAGGTTTCGCATGGTGTACTACTTCAACTGAAATCTGAGAGGTGAAGCTATGATTATTGACCAAACAATGCACAATTCAAAATCATTAAAATCCTCCTTTGCTGCCTAGCTTCTACATGAAATGCACTTTTCTAGCCATCTAGAAAAGTAATTTCAGTTCCCCTACCCTCACACCAAATCCCATAAGATAACGACATTCCATTAGTAAAGAAGAAGTTCCACAGGAAAAAGTCATAAAGTACCTCATGGTAAGGAAACAGAGAATATAAAAAACAATTATGGGTTATGACACATTTCACATATCCAATTTTCTACAATGAATCTTCCAAAGTGTTGTCCTGCCTTATCATAAACATACATTATGACCTACAAATCGTCACATAAAATTTTTTGAGTGCACCCAAAGGAAACCCCTAAGAAAACATACATCCATCCCCACAACATACAAAGAGCTTGCCAAAATATTTTAATATTCAATGTTGAAAAGTTAGGGATCATGATACCTAACAGAAAGCAAATGCACAATTTAGGTTTAAAAGGGTTGGAGGTAAGAGTTTAGTGAAGTTCTTATAGCAATAAGATGGATGTCTTCTTTCATTGCCATGTATCTAAGAAACATTAGGAATAAGAAAAGGAGCCATCAAGAAGATGACAAGGGAAAAGGAAGCAGTAGTAATTATCACACCTGTGATTCTTATGTATTTAAACCAAAAAACAAAGGGTGGCTGAAAAATGAAGGTGGGAGATTATATGACAGAGCCAAAAAAAAGGGAGGAAAACAAAGTAACAGGACATTGTGCTGTTTTCCCCATGAATACCACCCGAAATTAAAAAAGATTAAAGAAATTTATGGATACAATCTAACAAAATTGATGCAACATGATTACATGAGACCAGATAAGTGAATCTACAGGAGCACCTGAAGGGTTTCTCCACCATTCCCAATTAGATGGAGAAGCATATTTAGTATTGGATGAAGAAACTGAAGCAGGGCAGTGGAATCCACATTCTTGAAACTATTAATGGCCTGCACAGAAAAAGAGTTGTAAGGAATCCTACGACCAAATAACTGTAAGCAGTAACACCAGAATGTTCAGGAATGAATTTTTCAAAACTATGTACGTTTTGAATGTTGTTTACTCAATTAATTACATATAGATACATATTTTTTTAATAAGTTACTAGTGATGAAGAGATGGATCAAAGTTAAACCATGGAAAAAATGACAAGAGGAAAATGAATGACGAAACAAAGGAGAAAATAAGGCCTAGCAATTTTTTACCTGACCCAAAATTAACCCAAAAAGTGTAAACAAGCATGTTCAGATACAATCTCAATTGGAATCAGGCACAGATTTCACATGAGGCAAGAAATCAATCAACATATAAACAAGATTACACACAATTCAGAAAGTTAATTCAGAAAGTTTTTTAATACCATTTCACATAAGACAGTCATGAGCATAAAAAAGAGTTAAATTTAAATCAATGCAAGCTCTAATTACCTCAAGAAGCTCAGATCCCCAAGGAGGGCTTGTTCGAAGGATATGCCTATCATACTCAAGAAAGAAATCTCTGATCCGTTCATTAGTAGGGTACAAGGAAGAACATAATCTCAGCCGCAATCTGAAAATATTCTTCCCATCTTCCAGATAGTCAAGCCTTTCCTAAATAAATGTAACATAGATTTTAAGATCATAGAGATGACAACATCAGTAAGCATCAAAAGTGTACAATAAACTGAATACTCTGAGTCCACAAAGTTAAACACTACTCAAGGATAAAAAGAATATGAATATTTAGTGATCCATAGACAGAAAAGCTGGCCATCAAAGGCGGTAAAGACGTAAAATATGTACAATAGCTAAATTTAAGCTAGTGAAACTGGACTTTCTGAATTAATTTCAAGAAGATCGTCATCAATACCTTATACATTGCATTATTGCACATCAATAAGGTTTCATCAAAGCATCAAAATATTATTTCAACATATTTTATAAAAGCATCAATAATTTTATGAGCTTAATGGGGCATGAAAACAGGGGAAAGCTAATGTAAAATAGCTGAAATCCACCATCCCAAACAATTATGGTATAGGCTCAAAGAGGTTTTGTCGAGAAAAGGAGCCCACTACAGACAAAGATAGATCTCATCCAAGAACCACTTACTATTACTCTGTCGGACATTTTGGAAAAACTCAACTAGAATTGATAAATGAAAGTAGATGTAATTGAGTTGGATTTTGCTTGTAATCCTTTATTTGATTTATCAAGAAAACATATTGAGAAAAACTAAAGAATGTTAACAAAAACATTCACTAACACAAGTAATTCTCTTCCTAAGGGGTTCTAATTAAGTGCTCGTTAAGGTCTTGAATCCAGTAAAACATTGAATAAGTTTAGACCAAGTTAAGCTCTAATTGGCAACAAGAAAACACATTCAATTAACGACCCCAGTTAACAAGAGAGAAAAAAGGAGCGTTGGAGACATCAGTAAAAGCAATTGCAAATGAAAATGAAGATATACCTTCCCTGCATCTTGAAGATAATGCGGAACAAGCTCTCTCATGATGGGCAGTGAAATTTCAGATCTTGACCTGAGTACACAAGTTCAACAATTTTAGAATTTCGGTAACATGTTGTATAGGATTTCTGGGAATCGGAGAATAAATCATACTCCATCCCAAATAGTAGGTAATTTTTAATTTGAAGTAGTTCCAAGTTATAATTAAGATAACCTTGGGGCCATGACATGCAAGGACTTACTATGACATACAATATAACATATGCCTGCTTTCAAAAACACTTGGCAATTTGAAAGTATAATTTTATGAGACAAAGGGAATAAGTCAGGGTAAAAATATGCTTAGTCAATACTAGTCTGATCAGTAATAGCTTTTGAGTGCACACCTCCTTCCCTTCCCAGACAAAGCAAAAGTAATTTACGTAATATTCAGTTCATGTGTCTGTTATCCAAGACCCTCATTAGAAATCATTGAGCATTAAAGTGCCTTAGGTGGTCTCTCTATAGACCAAATAAATTTATTATTTAAATTGGTCAATTAGTTTTGATTTGATGCACGAAAATATTAAAAAAAAAACACCAATAATACTTCCAACTTTGATTGGGTCATATAATAAAAGACTTCAGATGTTATATTCCTTTGACCTTTTGAAGCAGGGGCATAATTGATAGATTGTTTACACTAAACCCCAAAGTGTGGTTTATTTAAAAAGCCACCCACAACTTCAAATGCTGTAATAACCATCCCAAATCTCCTTGATTTATTGTTACATTTCCATAGCCACCCTAAACCCCTAATGACTGTAGTTACACCAAAATTACCCAAAACTCCTTAATTTACTTTATACCTCCCCCTAACACCCTTCCTCACCTATTCCCTATCCAACCCCACCCAAACCCTTCTCCATATCTGCCACAGCAATATCACCCACCATAACCAGCAACCAAAACCACTAATGTCAAATTGTCAACCATATTGTGGACCACACATGTGGGTACTTTTGCTTTAAGGGGGAGAAAGATGAGGATAAGACAATTATCAAATGTATTGGGGTCTCACAAAGAGGGGTGAAAATTGAGAAAATATTAATTAAAGGTTTCCATAAATGTATAAAGAAAAGTTGAGTAAAACTTAGAAAACAGAGGTTAAGCCAACCAGATGGCAATAATCTTTATTGAAATTATCAGTTACAAAAAAGCAAAACAGAAACCAAGTAAATAAATACTCCCTCTGCCAAAGAAGAGTTTTGACACATACACATATTTTGAGGTGATTTGTTTAGTTATGACTTGTTATGTTATTAAAAAAGTAGGTGCAAAAGTAGTTAATGGGGTATTTTTTTTAATTGTAAAAGTAGATAGGATGGGAAATCTGAGAGAATGGAAGAACACAGCTTTAGGGAGTGGGAAAAGAGTCGGATTAAAATAAAAGTGGAGACTTTCCCAACATAGAAGTGTCAAACAATATGGGACAAATGAAAGAGGAAAGTGTAAATACAAATATGGGAGGATGGAGTAGTTTTCTTATAATATAGATGTTTCATAAAATAGCACGAGACAGACAGCTTTGATAAATACAAAGTAAAGCAATGTAGGGAGATTAGAGAATCCGATTATCAAGTATCATCTCCACATTTGACAATATGCTTTCATTTTTACATGTAATTTTCATAAGCAACATACCAAAGATGGTTTAGGAGAAATTTCAAAGATAGGATAAAGAATATTCATCACCAATTAGAAACTCATGCACCAATACGACAAGGAAACTTTTCATTTGTATGCCAAGGCAAATCAGAAATTAATTCAATTCCTTTGGATCTCTCCCATTTGAATATTTCTTCATCAAAGATGTGAACAATTTTTCATTATCCCACACCAAGTCACAGGAGACAAATGCTTCAGAAAAAATAAGGCCACTTTGTTCCAACCAGAATCACAGCATTTTACCACAACATACTCTTCGCCTCACAATTTCCCAACCCTACATTCTGAAGATTTAACCAACTTATAATATTCAACTGGCTAATCCATGTCTCATAATGTAATTGAAAGAGCCAGATAGTTCTTATCTTCTCAATACAGAAAAGATATGCCTAAATGAATGTTTTCTTTGGTATTCCAAAGATGTTTAAACCATTCCCCCCCCCCCACAGCAAGAATTATTGTTCCATATAACTTGGTCTATGACACTAATAGTTTGCTTCAATCATAATGGCTTAGTGATTGTTTCTTGACTGCTTAAAACTAAAGGAACAATTAGCTCTATGACACTCCCATAACTTTTGCAAATTTCAATGGACAATGATCAAATAATGATAGAACAAGTACTTACTGAGCGTATGTAGACAATGGAAGGGCAGCATAGCCAATCACCACCTACAACAGAATATTGGGCAGTTGTCATTTTGGAAACAATAAAACAGTAGGAAACGGCTTAGAAAATAAGAAAATGGACACAACCTTAGAAGTAAGTAAAATTTTAGAAAATATGAAGAAAACATACTGGTTTTGGAGCTTCTAATTTAGTTTGAAGGTCAACATGGAAGAAGGTAAATAAAAGGTGATGCAGTGGGGTCCACATAGGCGGCAAAGTCACTTTAATTTCGTCATGGTAGCAACACACCCTTGCACCGACAGCAATTTGTGTCTGAGCCCACTTCTCTGGTGCTGCACCAGGCTCCCTAGGGTATGTTGCCTAAAACCCAATGTCAATTAAAATTATAGAATAAGTATACCAAGAGACAACTGACATATGACAGTATGATCAAATTTTAATTGGTTACCTCCAGAGACTGCCGGCGAATGTCCGTGTCATCCTTCCGAAGTTCTATTCGAATGAACAGATTCCTTTTACGACTCAAACTAACAGTCAATGGATACACATAAAGACAGTGGAAAAGCTGCAAGAAAGGCTCATTCCTTGTAGTTGCACGGAAGTCAAATGCATGGAACTACATAAGATGAGTAATTAAAGATTAGCTTACAGTTACACTTCTAAAGTCCATATGAGGTAACAATAATATATAGAATTGATATATTTAGGAAAGACCTAAAAGAAAGATTAGCAGGAAATAAATATCAATTAATCTTTGCCCACTACTGTGAAACATTGGTCAATCGTACTCAATAGAAGACTTTTAAAACAAATTAATTGCTTGAAATTAAATATTATCCTTGTTTGAGTGAGCAGCAGAAAAAATACAAAGGTATAATTCTGAAATGTTATCCAATGAAATTTTTTGTGCTGACAGGTTTCAACTTATTTTAGGAGTGCGTCACTTTAGTACTGGGACAATCTTTGTCAGAATTATAAGTTTGAGACTTAAATTTTAAATATTATGGGATACAAGACGTAGTGTTTTGCAGTTTCCACAGAATTATATGAAGACATTTTTATTAGCTGATGTAAGTCTATGTTTCGTACATAATATTCAGATTTTCCAGTGGTTTGGAATTTAAATGGTGTGAATTATTCATTGCTATTTACTTTTGTTTGTTAGTGAGGCAATAAAAACTCCATATTTTTGAACTGCTATAGGAAAATGTTCAATTCTTTTACGAAAAGTATAATGAGAAACCAATCCACAAGATGAATTTCCCCTAAATCCTATGCCTACCACACAAGAATAAGGACAATATAATGGCATTAAATCAGAACACATTTCATATTGATGATAATGGCAAACTTACTTCATCTGTTTGGGAATCCTGGTTCTCATGGGCCTTCAACTCATTTCGAGCAGATTCTTTTCCATCAGCAAATAATTGTTTTGATCTGGTGCTCTGAGACCTATCTGCATTATTACTCGGAACCTGTGATAAATCATGAATACTCTCCCCCAGATCAACGGAATCATTAGTCACACTGCCATTCTCTGAGATATTTTCAAAGTCAAGATGCCCAGCATGGAGCTTCTCAATCTCCAGTCTCAACATGCCTCTAACAGGCTTGTGAATCTTTCTTTTAGGATCCTAAATTAAAAAGAAGAAATTTCAAATGAACAAAGTCAAAGGGAAGTAAATGCAGGCAGTAGAAAGCTTGCACTCTACGATGAATAACAAACTACAGCAAGAAGCATAAAGCAAAAAGCAAAAAGCACATCAACATTTTCCATGCCTCTTTAAGGGTTAATACTGCAATACAAATATCATCAACCAGAACTCTGAATTGGGAGACATTTAAAGAAGCAACAGGACACTCACAAGGCATACCAGATTACAAGAAGAAATGAAAATAAATCCAACAGACCTGCAGAGAATCTTCTGTATAGCTTTCCTTGACTTTATTCAAATTTGATATCTCAACAACGATAGAACTCCCACTCAAATAACCCAGCTTTCCATCCAAAGTGATCTTTGTGGTAGACTCTGATACGCCCTCGTGGAAACTAGAACCAGCAATACTTGGTGCCAGAGGGCTACTGGGAGATGCAGTTCCACCAGAGGTGCCAGCTATGCTGTTGTCAAATAATGGAACCATAGCCCAAGCAAATGACTCTCTGTAAGGCATTATTCGGGACCAGACCTGCAATTTTTGCCTCTCTCTCTCACTCAACTGTATCTGCAAATTATAGAGGCAATCAAGAATTTACGCTAACAATTATGTAATGAAAAGAACTTAAGAGCAGAAAATCAGTCAAGCAAAGCTCCCTAATCAAGTTCAAGATGTGGATTAAGAAATCTTACCATGAAACTACAGAAATAACCATCACACGAATAACAAACTTATAGTATATTAGTGTAAACAGCCAAGCAAATAGGTATAACAGAAGTCATACAATTTCATTTGACACATAGTCTAGTTTGTCTATGGAACATGGAATTAAAACTCTGTCGCTCCGTTACAAAACTGCTGTTACGCCATGGTTTTGGATTTGCCGTTCCGCGAAATCCCGTTTTGTAACACCACAACAAAAATCACATCCTTCTCCCCCTGTCGACTGTTTCAAAAGTCATAACAATGACTCAACACATTAAGAAAGTTCTCTAACTCGTTACATCCATTCCTTTTGTCAATACTCACCAATTTTTTTAATCTATTATGCAGTTTGTAAAGCACGATATTTTAAGTAATTATTAGTACACAAAATATATAATACACTCATATTATGATTGAATAGTTAACATTATGCCAAATACTTTAACTAAAAAAAATTGAGTCTTTAACTCATTTATGCGAATTTTTTGAAAAAAACCACACTGCTTTAACCATATTGAGGTGACACTACAGTTACCGCATCCGCAATTTTTTCTATGTTGTAGATTACTATCCGAAAACCAGATCTATATTAGTATTATATAAAGAGAGAGTGTAGCATTGAAAAGTATTACTCATCTTGTATGAATTAGAAGAAGCTACAAAGACTAAAACCATCCATCCCCTCCCTTCCGTTGTCGTTCCCTTTACCTAGCATCAATACTAATCCTACTCTACCAGATCAAAGTTTAACATTTATCAAAAGAGTTTCCCAACAACATTCCATTTTTGGCAAGCGTTTTATTCTCTGCATTTTCCCTTAATTTGGAGTTTTGACCCATGTCCACCCACTTATTCCTCGCTATTTTTTCTCCCTCCTTAACCTTTGTGCCACACACTAATGAAATTGTCAATTATGAGCTGGGATGGAAGGTGTACAGATAATGTAGTGTTGCAAATTTTCCAAAACTTTGCAAACATTTCTATAGGTCCAATAGCTCCATCACTTATTTCTTGGTGAGCTTTTCAACATAATATTAAACTTGTTTGGTAATCTTCAAAATAAACTATTCGCAAAACAGAAAAAAGGACAATATATTCATTCTCTAGGGAAGGATCAAACTATTTATCACAAGACAAGAGCAGGTGGACATAAGACAGATGCCATCATGCATTCTCATCAAGCAAATGTTGAATAGAATTATTTCTTCTCTTTCTTTCATGAACATTTACCAAGGAATAAACTGTGGGTTTAGCAGAAATAGAAATTGATATAGGTGTAATTTCTTCCTTTACTAGCCCACTCTTTATGAAGGGAAACTACAGAAAGGCTTTATCACCTACTCAGGCATACAATGCCATATAGGTGCAAGCACAACAAAGAAGTACTTAATCAACCAAGTCAAATAAGAAAGACAAAGCTTAGAATAAACAGGACATTGGGATACACACTGGCTCTTTTCGAGAATAGACCGAGGAAGTAATTCCTCCTTCTTCAGTGGCAGGCTTCTCTAGCTGGATCAACAAGCAAACTGATGCTGAGGGAGCATCTAAGTAGAATATTGCTCGAGAATCATTTGAAATCCCAGACTGCAAACAGTTGGGAGAGGAAAAGAAAAAAAAAGGCGGTGTCAGATAGATAATTCAAACATACTCTAGAAACGCACACATTGAAAGAAAATGGACTTCTGGAAATGAATACACAATATAAGTCCCTTTTTCTCCGAATAGAATTTGAAATGACATTAAGACTAGGAGCTAGACTTGGGAATACAAATAATACCCCCACAACTTACATTTTCCATTTCTGTAGGGAGTACCCGAAAAACGAAGTCCTCTGATAACTTCTCTCTTTTCTCTTTGTTATATAAGCAAATAGTACCATGAAATGGTTCTGCAAAGAAGACAAATACTAAAATGTCAATATAAAAGCATGAAGTCATGCAAGATAAGAAAGACAATTAACTTCCTCAGTTCTCTTTTGAATGCAACACTTTCCTATTTGAGAAGTTTGAACATTATCTTTCTTGCATGTGCTTTCAATCTACCTCTATCCTCATCACATCTCTACCTAGAGTCCTAGACCCACCCCCCACCCCCCCTCTCTTCCCAACACGCACCCACACCCACACCCACACCCCATACAAATTTCTTGAAATAAAAATAGAACAGAGGAAGTAGTATACAAGATATATATGCATATAACAAATAAAATTGTTTCCAACAAATTTTGTCTACATTCTTTTTTTTTCTTTTCTTTGACTACATACACTGCATAAAGTTCCATACTATTATCCTGCACCATGCAATATAAATTTCCAACTCTTAAGATTCTTTTTTCTTCTTTTGACAATGAAAGTGTTCCAAAAAGGGAAACAGACCCAAACTACCAATGAATATCAAATAAAGTGGGGGGCGGGGGGTTACTGAGTTAGCTATGTAGGTTCTTGGGTTTATAAAATTGTGAATTAATAAACATCAGAAGCTTAACACTAGCATTTTAATTCTAGATGATTAAATTTTCATTGGTATCTTTCTGAAACTAAGCTAAGTACATTTTACAGAAGAGAGATAAAATATATACAAGAAACATTGAAATGAGAATAAGGAATGTAGTTCCCCGGCCCAGAGACACCTTCAGAACCTCTCCGTACACCCCTGCCAACAAATTTCACCAAAGGAACAGAAGAAACAGATTTAAAAGAAAAATAAAATAGAAGGGACCTTGAAAGATGACTATTCTGGAAATAGTTTTGTATTCCCTTGATAAATCATCATCGTATTAAGATGAGACAAAATATTTTCAAATTGAAGATATTAGTCATGGTATTAAGCTAAATAAGGGCACCTTGAAATAGAATCTAAAAGGATATTAGTCACTAATATATGGAAAAGGCAGAATCCCCCTTATTACATCACGCACCATTTACTTATACATTGGGAAAGATGCACCTTATCATTGTAGTTTAAGCGTTTAAATTAAAGAAGTTAAATAAGGGCACCTTGAACTGGAATCTAAAAGGATATTAGTCATTATCAAATAGAAAAGGCGGAATCCCCTTATTACATCACACACCATTAATATACACATTGGGAATGTTGCACTTTATCATTGTAGTTTAAGTGTTTAAATAATGTACTACATAACATTTATTAATAAAGAAATAAAGGATAAAGATCCTGTCGTATTTTCTTTTTCACTGCCATTAGCAAAGCTGTTTCTAAAAAAAATGAAATTAATAAAATATGATTTAGTTACTTAGAAGACCAGGAATTGTTAATTGAATACCAATGGTAAGATTATCCGTCAGATATTGCTCAGACTTTTAACTTTGCCACATCAACTTTCCACTACCTTTAATCATCTTTTTCATTTCTTAGACTCGTCTCGAATTCATTCAAACTTAAGAAAGTAATTGATTATGGCACATCATACTGATAAATGCAAGCAACATTTTTAAAAAAGTAAACGATTATACTTTTCAAGTTGATGAATTCGATTAGGTAATTTTTAGAGTTACATGTTAAGCAAAGCTTTGAGTGGAGTCTCGAAATCCAATGACCAACTTAAGACTTTTGCCAAGACTCACTAGTTTATCCATCACTTGCATCAAACTTTACTCAAAACTTACCATAAGACTCTACGAAAAGCATCAATGAACATACTCTAAATATAATATCATTTGCACTGGTTTCACTGAAAGTCATTTAAACCTCCAGACACTTACATAGAAACCGCACTACAAAGAAAGAAACACAACTTTTATTCCATGGGATAACAAGGCAAGCTACCTACCATAATGAATTCCTTTCTTTATGCCTCCCAAAATTAACCAAATATACATGTCAATGCACAGGAAACACACCAAATTGACCTTCATGATGATGAAGAACCATCCACAAAAAGGATGGGCCCAAGAACACAATAAAAGAAAGGTGAACACTGAAATACTTAATTAACACTGATCAAGAGCTACCAAAAAGATTAGTAGGAATTTGTTATCATATTCTGACCCATTTCACAGCATCCAGCTTCCAGGTGGTGGCTACATGGTTTCTCGTAGAAAGCACACGGTAATAGTGTGCATCAAGAAGCCCACGTGTGTTTTAGTTGATACTAAAGAGATAAACAATTTGATTCTTCCTTAAAGCCAAATTTTGATAGTATTTTAGTCATTAGATGACAGGATATTAGACATCCCCTTCTTTAGTTTTGACTTGCAACTTTGCAAGGGGTCTTAAAGCAAATAGTAAGCTAGAGTAATACCTGTTCATACTAGTTTAATAACATTTAGAATAATATTCGCTGAAATATACTTGCAGGGGTAGTCCAGATCTGGTGTGGTTCTCCACCTCCACGAAGTTAATGATTATTCACAGACAAAAATTGAAAGTACTATTGTGTGAAGATGAGTTAGGTGCATATGAACTAAGTGCATCTTCTTTGCGCTTTGTGTGTGCATGATCGAGGATTATGTAGGCAGCAACTTCTAGCTCTGAATCAAAAAAAGTTGGGTAATTCTCATTGGTAGCCTTGTACACTTTCAAATTATATTTGGTCGAACGGGGAAAAAATAAAAATTCAATTGTACCCTTTAGTTTTAGTTATTATTATTTGTAACCTTAATGACAGCTTTTTATAAGATTTAAACTTTTTTTAACTCTCATATAACTACAGTTAGGTTTTCCTTCTCAAACCTTCCTTTACACTAACCATTTAACCACGGCAAATTTAAAAATTGAAGAAAAATGCTTAACAGTGGTTATGAAAAAAGATTGTAAAAAAACTGATAATAATTTTAAAAATTAAAGGTTTACCATTGAAAAAGTTTTTTTTCCAAACGACCAAAAAATGTATAGGGTTACTAAGAGAATTACTAGTTTCTTTCTTTACATAGGAGAATATGAATATGTTAACCTTTTTTATTTTTGTGTTGAATGTGAGTAATTTGGAAGATATGAGAAATTGAAACTTGAAACTATACCATGTAATCATGATTTTGAATGTATTATACAGGTTAACTAAAATTTAAATGTTTTAGCTTCGATGACCATAATTAGAGAACAGAGGAAGTAACATGTTATTCACACTATTCTCAGGTTAAAATGTTAAATATAAATACAATAGTTGAGAACGAGGAATGCACATTATTATGATTCAGATTTAAAAATATCTAGCTTACTGAGGTTGAACTGAAGCATGGAAATGCAGCGTTAAAAACATGTTTACATGTTGGACAGTTGAACAAAAAAAATATGGTTGTGTCTAAGGAAAACGTGATTTCTAGCCTTAAGGCTAAAGTTACCAAACTCCAAACCTGCATAAAGAATCAACACTCACCAACTAGTCCAGCTTGAAACAAAAGGGACAGAACCTTGACAGAGATCTTCAATCCACTAGGAAAAACATAAAATAGATCAATCAACATTGGACACAGAGGTAATGTTGATATAGCAAAACAACATATACCAAAAACAATAAAGGAAATTAAAATTTGTCAAACCTTCCATATTGCACTTGAGTTTCAGGAAGTCTCTGACCAAATACCATAGATCTCTCATTCTCCCAGTCAAATGAAGGTTCATAAGCGGGTAACGGGGACAAACCTAGATGCTAAGCAAATACCAGACATGAGAAAAGACATTTTTAGAATAAATTCTATGAAAATTTTCAAGAAACTAATGCATATTAAGAAATAAGAACACATAAAAAAAAATATTGAGTAACACAAGACATATACAAGCCACTTTAACCAGTTTATACTTAGAAGAATTTAACCATGAAGTCAGAGAACAAACCTCTCCAAATGGTCTTCCAGATGTACTTGGTAATTCTTCATCAGTAACATCTTCATTTTCAATTTGTCTGGCCTCAGCAAGATGCATCTCTGAGCAGATTTCAAATGACAAAAATAAGATACCAAACTATATGTTGCCTGATGACTGAAGTTGCAACACTTTCATTAATAACAAACATTGTAGCTACTTTATCACCAAGAAAAACACCAAACCATAGACACAAAAAAAAAAAAAAAAAAAAAAAACTGACATTTGGATTCCAAACTACAATAAAATTCACTTATTGCAATCATGAATGCCTAAATCATTGATGTTGTGTTATCATTGCATAAAAAACACTTGGTTCAGAGAAGCATCTGTTGGATGCCTAACAAATTCACCTGTTTCAATGTCAGTGTCAGGCCCTTCATATATCTGATTTTGAAATTTAGTTGGACCAACGCTCTCATAGTGCCCATACTTATTTTCATCTTTGATCCAGTCAGCCCTGTAGCATTGGACAAGTTCTTGCAGATGAGGCCACTGCTCTACATCTTTGTCACGCTGGAAAAAGAATAAAAATTATAAACAGAGAAGTTCATGACTAGAAAAAGCAGGTGCTGCAGCCCTAATAAACAAAACCAATTCACAAATCAGAAACAAAGATGTAAAAAATCTGATTAATTGTATACTTTACTCAAGATGTCAATGCAGCAATGAATGCCATATGAGCAGAGAGATAAAATTACATGGAAGACAAATTAAACAATATCATTTACACAAAATAGGAAAGCTGTAACAGGATTAATAGATATGACAAAGATGAATGCACAACAAACTAATAAGTCATTCAGCTTGCTGAAATATGCTCGTCAACATTATAGACAAAATAACCCCACGAGAGACCTTCATAATTCTTAAAGAGATGATGGCACTCACAAACTCGTCATCCATTTAGGTTAATTATCTCCAATACAGTCTCGATTACAGGGAAAACCAACTCACTGAAGAATCTAAGAAATTCCCGGAAGAAAGACCAGGCAGTGCTTTGGACCACATCATGATTTAGAAAATAGATACAGCTTAAAGGATAACAAATCATCCAGAAGGTAATCAGGGAAAGCAGTATCATAATAGGAAACCAATACAAAATAAATCAGAAGGCTAGAGTCCTATGAAAAGCACTAGTCAGACAGAAGAAGATATCAATCGCCTTGGCAACTGGTTGCAGTCTTGCACAAAATATAGACTTTTAATGGAGAACACAGTGCCCCTAAAACAAATAGAATTTCTGGGCACATTAATAACACTTATAAAAAGTATACAATCCTAAGCGCACTCTGATAATGTGAAAGAGACAGAGGGATAGCTTGAAATCCAAACAAGTTGGAGAGAAAGAAGCTAACCATATGCAGAATAACAGAAATCAACGATTGGTATGAACCAAAAGGAGGTATGGAAGGAATGGCAGGTACAATGGAGAAATTCCATAAAGAGATCAAATAAAGGCTAGGAAAAGTTTGTGATTGTGGTAAACCCAGAGGCTCATTTATAAAAGGGGGCGACTGATAGTAGATAGGAGCTTCTTGCCCATAATCCATTCCAGTGTGCAAGGGTGCATAATGACACCCCAAAAAAAACGGTGGGCTTTCTGCTATCAATGTACAATCGTCTTTGCAGAAAATATTGGGTAAAAGCCAAAAGAGCAGTGTTGGTGGCATTTTGATTGCTTAAATGAAGTGTGACATTGATAAAGATTGCATTGAATGATGGATCAACTAGGTTTGGAGGAATAAAAATTCCTAGGATAGGTAGGAATAGGGACAATTCATCTTAGGTAAGCACTTTCAAGCAAGTGTGCCAAAAGATAACGAAAAAGAAAAATCAAAAAATCACTTGGGAGGTTGAGAGGATGAATATTCTTTCCCTTTTTAGAAAATCCCAAAACCAAGCCTCTTCTTAAGTAATTATTACCAGATGCTAGTAATATAGTTTCAACTAGCCACTAAATTGGTGAAAATCATTCCTTGTGCATGTAAGTCGCCAAGAAGATGAAAACAGTGAAGCAAGGGCTTTTATGGCTTCAAGCTATTGTTTGACATCTATCTACAGAATCAAGATAAGTCAAGCATTGCTCACTATCTAACTCTTGACTCTAGCTAAACAAGCCACACAAATTGGAACTAGAAACCTAAACAGAGGATGCAATACCCTCAAACGTTGATTTCTTTCAATCAAACGCGAGCAAATTAACACCAAGGTTATTTTCAAACTTCAATAAACCAACCTTTTTTTACCTTCTTTAAAAGCACCCTATTTTCTGGTTGAAAGAAGCATGAACTGTGTAAATTGCTAAAGAAACTTAGAAAATAAATGAAGATAGCTAAAGCTCAGAATCTCCATTCTAAAATTCTTTACCCATAAGCTAACCTCCTTGAGACTGTTAAAAAAATTGATGGACAAAAGGTCATGTGCTTAATGCATTAAGGATTATAAGAGCCACTGAAGTTTTGAAGCTTTTGTTGCTACCTTCGATATCAAAAACTGAAAAAATTAAATGAAAAAATAAACAAATTGAGTCGATGCCAAACTTTCTTACTAATCCTCAAGAGTCTAGAATACAACACCACAATAAGTAGCTAATTGCAAAGCATAATGAGACACCTTCTGCTTGCTCACAGGCCAAAGAATAGCAAAAGCTGGGTAAAAACTTATCTATGCTGGAAGTGGAGAGTGCTCTTTGGAGTATATAAAACGACAGGAAGTTAGTATAGATGGTTTAACCTCCAAATTTTCAAGGCATTCTAGGATACTATCGGAATAAGAGACATTAGCAAATATCAATCACTTAATGTTTCATAGGCATATGTTCATAGGATTACTGCCAAGGCATTGGAAATAAAAAATAAGGATGTGCTTGATGATATCAAAAGCTCACTCAAGCTAGTTTTGTTACAAGGATGAGGAAAAAATCCTCCATCTTTATGCCTTGGTAAGAGCATACTAAAGGAAAGGTGCATATCCAATACCCACAAGTAAAGACAAAAACAAACCCTCAATCAAATAGCTCCTTACTTCTGGATTTCCGAAATTCATTAGCGTGTATTGATGAATGCAGTTCCAATACTCTCCCACCTCTTTGTTTCTAAAATGGAATAAATTTCAAACGCATGTAGAGGCTCATAAAAGTTACAGTTTTGAAATTTCTCCAAACATAAAAAGTTTTTGATACTCGCAAAACTTTAATGGATTTGGATTGTGTCTTTCTTCACCTACTTATGAAAAGTTCTACGTCTGAAATGTGTCAGATAAAGTCCAACAAATGCAACCCTATTTCGTATCCTAATACAGAATCATAATTAAGGTATCACTTGCTGAGCATAAGGTGGCTGCATAAAAAGTAAAACCCTCACAGCAAGGATTTTAATACCAACATTAAGTTCAACTTCAAAACTTTAAACATATACTGAAAAGTCAGCTAAAAGAACACTAGAACTATCGTGTTCACAGCAATGCAACTCTCTCAAGGAATTATAGTCTTTCAAACTAATTACTTAAGGTCCTGAATCAATTTTTTCAGGCATGCTTCGAAAAGTAGACAACATTTGAGTAGTCACAGAAATATAACAACAATAAAATTAGAGAAAATACGAAAGTTGCAGCTCAACTAACAAAAAATTAACATACCAAGGGCTCAACGTTCGTATTATTAGCCCAGGAATGTCGAGGTATTCGACGAAATCGATGCCCATAAGCGGACGAGTTCTCCATATCTCAACTTAATCAGAGGCAGATCCAGGACTTTAACTACGCCGGTCAAAACTTGTTCCTATCAATTAACAAATGCCTAATCAACAAACATCTAAAATAAACTAAAATCCAAAAAAAATATGATTAATTAAGAATTCTAACAATGTATAGCGATTCAAAAGATAGCCTATCTGAGCTATGAAATCTGAGATGTGTAATCAACAAAATATCTATAATTAGTAAATAGTAGCATAAACGAATAGTAATGTACTGGAGGAAGACGGAAGAGGTTCAAGCAGGTGGTGCGCCACTTAGGTAGGTAGATCCGGTGAGTGGAGGCGTGAAGATGTGTAGATGTAGCTGTGCCGGCGGAGAGGGGCTGAGGGGGTGGTGGTTGAGGTGAAAGCGGAGGAGAGAGAAAATGCAAGAGTGGAGCAGCTGGAGTGGAGTGAGTTTGAAGTGAGTAGAAGTATAGTGGAGTTGGCTGAACAAGAGAGAGTGTGGAAAGGAAGAGTCTCAACTCTCAAGGCAAAGAAAACATAATTATTGCTTGTTTTTAATCTTTGCCATTTACAACTAAGACTGACGCATTTCACTGACGCGCAACCATATGTACAAGTAGCTATCTATTTATTTTTTTATTCTACTAAGAATATTTACTTATTTTATCCAAATTTTTTGATAAAAATAATCTCAATTAAGTGTCCAAATTTGTCTTTAATTTTTCTTAATCTCAATTAAGTGTCCATTATCTATTCAATACATTAAAATATTATTTTACTACTTATTTATTAATTGATTAATCTAAAAATATTGGTTGAAACGGTCACATTAGGGGAGTGGTGTGACATTAGTAAGGTATAAAAGGATTTCGTACTAACAATTAGATTTTCATTATTCTTGACTTCTATTTTTATTTCTTACAACTTTCTAAAATTCCGCAATAATATCTGTTATTATTAAACTGAGATCTCGCATTCTTAGTCAATTACGGTTACAAATATCGCTTTATCTCTCAATTTCGCCTACAACTTTCGTGTTCTCTTTCAATTTCATTCTAAGTCTCTCTTCATTTTCTCAAAGTCTCTCTGAATTTCGCTTGGCAGTAAAGTGTGAATTATTTTTTGAATTAATGTCAGCTTTCGATATTATTTTTGAATTTAATAGTTATAGTAAAGATTAGAAGAACTTATTGTCGGAACTGATTTTCTTGATTTTTCAGTGTTCAATGGAGAAGGGATTGAATACTTATACACAAAAGCAAAATAAATCAAAAGCAGTTGAAGGTGAAGCGCACAAAATTATCATGGCTGAATGTTAAGAAGTACATTCGAAAAAACTTTGTCGTATACCTAAACCTAAATTCGAAAAACTGTAAGCAAGTTTTTTTTATACGAATTACACTTTTTTGGTTTTTTTATTTTGTATTTAATTTGTTTTAGAAGTAATAATGTCTGGTATAGAAATTATTATTTCAGTTTACGTAGTTATTGTCTCTAACACTTTTTTGTTTTGTTTATTTTGTATTTAACATGTTTTGGAAGTAATAATGTTTTGTATAGAAATTATTATTTTAGTTTACATAGTTACTATCTCTGATATAATATTTCTAATCTAAGAATGAGAAAAAAAATTATGAGATATAAGATTTTGAATTGATTATCTTTGGATTAGAAATTAATGTCTCGGTTATAAATGTTCTTATCTTAGGAATATAAGTTATTATCTCAGTTATAGTATTTATTAAATGAGAAATAGAAATTAATATCTCATTTATATAATTTCTAATATTGAGTTTATTGTTAAGATCTCAGTTATAGTTAGTAACATCTTAAATATAGAAATCAATATCTAAGTTATAGATATTTTGATCTCTAAAATAACAAAGTTATAGAAATTAATGTCTATATTATAGATGTTCTAATCTCAATTATAGTAATTAATATCTTAGATATAGAAATAACAACTAAATTATAAATATTAATATCTAAGATATAGATGTTAATACCTAATATTTTAGGTATATCAGTTATGAACTCAGTTATAATAATTAACATCTTAGATATAAAAATTAATATCTAAGTTAGGTATACCAGTTATGAATTCAGTTATAATAATTAACATCTTAGATATAGAAATTAATATCTAAGTTATAGAAATTAATATCAATATTTTTCTAATATCAGTTAAAATTTTTCTGATCTTAGATATAACAGTTATAATCTCAATTTTAGTAATTACCATCTAAGATTTAGAAATTAATATCTTAGTTTTTGAAGTTCTTATTTTAGGAATTTAAGTTATGATCTCAATATTAGAATATATTATCCAAGGTATAAAATTTATTATCTCAAGGTTAGAATTTATTACCTAAGGATTAGAAATTTATAGAATCTATTATATTATTATATATATTTATTTAAGGATAAGAAGTTATTATCTTATGTATAGAATTTATTATGTCGAAATTTTATTATCTTAGTTATTATTTATAACTGTTAATATTATATTAAAGTAATTTATTTTTTATTAATTTATTGCATAGACGGAGAATTTAAAGTTCAATCACAATCCAATTATTCTAATTATCAGCTGATTGTTAGTAATCTTACTACAGAACAGAATAATGATATTTTTGAAATTGGATTTGCATCTTTGTTGGATTTAGATATCAAGGAAGTGCTAAGAGTTTTATATCCTTATTTGGTAAGGAATTATAATCCAAATGGTCAATTTTTAAAGTTAGCAAACAACAAAATTGTTTAGATTAATGCTACTGATATGAATTCTGCGTTAGAAATACCTTATACTAACAAAGAAGTTAGGTTAGTAAGTGGTATGAAGAACAATGTTATGAATCCTGATTATCCTTTAAAAAAGTTTTGAAGGGATTTTTTTGGATTGAAGGGTAATAATAGTTATGTATCTATGAGTTTGTGGGAGTCCAATTTTAAAGAATTGGAGAAGGGTGGAGTAGTGTTTAAGAAGATGTTTGTACTATTTGCAATGATAGTATTTCTTGCCTCAACTTCTGATAAAACATTAACATTGAGTATTGTAAAATCATTGGTTAATGTTGATGATATCAAACACTAAAATTTGTGTGGTTATATTATGGATATTCTATGTGAATCTATAAAAGATTTTCAAGAAACCGAGGCTAGGCAAATGAAGGCTATCAAGGAAGAAAAAACAAAAGGTGGTGTGAAGAGTTCTAAAATTATAAAGTTAAAGGTTATTAATGATTTCTTGCTTGGGTTTTTGATTGCATATATTCATAGGGTTTAGTATGGTGAACCTGTGTTTATAAAGCCTCCATTTATTAGATATTGGGATAGAAAGAAGTTGAGCTATAAAGTCAAATCTTTAGAATCTGAAATTGGTCTTGTAATTCCTATAGTGATACCTCCTTTTGTTAGTGCTGTAAAACCAGTTAATGTCATTAGAAATGTACTAAAAGATGTCGAAAATAAGGAAGACATTGAATTTAAAAAGAGGAAAAGAAAATTTAATGAAATAGACACTTTAGAGGATAGATGTGTTAGTAATAAGTTATTAAGAATGGATGATGAAGAAATGGAAGCTGATACAACTGGAGTTAATATTAATGAGTTGCAAACAAGTAAAGTAAGCTGTGTTTTTATGATTTACTTTTTTATTATGATATTAATAATATATAATTTTGTTCATTTTAATAATATATTTTCATATTTTTGATCATTGCAACCTTTGGATGTTATTTCTAAACTTAATAACAAACTAGTTCATGAAATATCAATGGCAACTTCCAGTTATTTAAAGAAAATTGAAGCTTTGAAGGAAGAGGTTGAGAAGAAATCATCTTAGGATTCCCTTTCTCAAGACGAAAAAGATTTCTACAATGATCCTAATTTTTGGGATGTCATTGATGTAACTACAACAAGAGGGAATAAATTTCAAGAGAAGTTTAGTAAGAAAGTGGATTTAAGTGCATCAGTAAGTTATTAATTTATTCATATTATTTTTAAAAAAAATATTATGAAATATAATTTTAATACTGTTTCTTTTTTTGGTATAGAGAGATATAATTACAGCAACTCCAAAAACTCTTATTGAAAATAGAAATAATTTAAGTATTTTTTAGAGTAACTCCTCTCAAAAATCACCTGTTCAGGATGAAATTCCTCTTGAATTGAGTGATATTCCTCAAGATAGGATCATTGGAGAAGATGATAGGAAGATTTTTAATGCCATTGATAATTTTAAGTTGTTGAGTTCTTCAAAATGTGAAAAGGAAGATGAACATCCAATCAAGTAAATTGGAGGAGAAATTGATCATGAGAAGCAAAAGGTAATTCTTGATTTATTTATACAAAATTAATATGAATTGATATAGGAATTATTATCTCAGGAATAGAAGTTATTGTCTCAAGATTAGCATCTATTATCTAAGTATTAGAATTTATTATCTCAAGATTATAAATTATTATCTCAGGTAATAGAATCTCAGGATTTTAATATTATCTCAGGATTAGAAGTTATGATCTCAGTTTTAGAAAATACCATCTAAGACTTAGAAATTAATATCTAAGTTATTGAATTTATAATCTTAGTTATATTCTTACTTATAGTATTTATTATCTTAGAAAAATAATATATTATATTTGGTATAGATTTTATTATTTCATGTTAAAATATTATATAATTTATAGAAATTAATATGTTAGATATAACATCTATGATCTCATATATACGAATTATTATCTCAAGATCAGAAGTTATTATCTTAGGATTAGCATATATTATCTTAGGATTAAAATTTTTATCTCAGGAATAGAATTTATTATCTTAAGAATAGATTTTATTATCTCGGGATTAGAAGTTAAAATAAATAAATTTTTTTATTATTATATCATGTAATAGAATCTGAAAAGGATGAATAGAGAGAGGATTCTATGAATGAAGAAGAACATAATTCAGAAAAATGTTCAATTGGTGATATAGCATTGAAGGAATAATTTTTTATTTTGAAAGAAATTTATTATGGTTTTGTATACTAAATATTTATCTCAGGATCATTGGTAATTTTTGCTTTTTTATATTTATTTTTCAGAATTATAAGAATCTATTTGGGAAGAGGATGAGTTTGAATCAACTAAATGAGGAGAAAATGAAAATAATCAGGAAATCTAGTCTAGTGTTAGGCCTATTAGACACGAAGGGTGTAAATTTATCAGTGCTTACACTTAATGATCCAGTTGTTGATAAAATTGAAGAAGTTTAAAAGTTTGTGGATCAACAAGTTTCTAATGAAAGTGAGTCTGCACCTGATGTCACTTGGGATAATGTTGTGGAGAATATAGTGAATGATTTGAAGAAGAATTTGACAGATATTAGTGATATGATTGTATCCCAAATTGGACATCCCACTGATTATCCAAGAGAACCTGTAGATTCTACAACTAATGCATCTAAGTTTCCTGAAGTTATTCCTGAGCCATTTGTTGATGAAGCTCCAAAGTCTGTGGAATAAGAAGTTTACACGAAAAATGAATATGCATCCATTTCCACTTGGGATAATGTTATGCATAAAATAGAGAATGATTTGAAGAAGAATTTGCCAACTATTGATGATGTGATTATAGTAACTCATGCATCTGAATTTCTTGAGGTTATTCTTGACTCATTCTCTCCAAAAAAAGTTATAGAAGAAGATATTGTGCTTCTGGACTCTTAGGAAAAAGATTTAAAAATGGAAGATTTGGTATTGGAAATTGAACAAAGAAGGAAAGAGTCCAAGATGGTGAAAAAGGGAAGCAAAAAGAAAGAATCACCTGCATTAAGTCATTTGATAATGAAGAAATTACTAATAAAAGAAGCATTGATGTTCCAAAAAAGAATTGCAATGTGTTTTTGTCAAGGGTTATGAAAGTTAATCCTGATATTTATTCTTCTCTTAGTGTTGAAGACAAACTTATTGCAGATTGACTTTTCTTTTCTGATGCAAAGAAAACTTATCCAATTCAAGTTGATCCACCACCAAAAGTTTTGAGTAAAAGAGATCAATTGTTCATAGATGAAAATTATGAAATGGTGGCTCAATATTTATCAGGGGATAATTTTGTTAGTATTTTGGACAAAGGTGATATGAATTCTTTGGATGAATTGAATTGAATAAGTTCAACATGTATTGATATTTTAGCACTTAAACAAGGCAGAAATGTCAAAATCTTCTAGACCAAGAAGTTTTTTTTCAATACCCAATCTTTTGTAAGTATTTTCTTATTATAAAATCATATGATTCTGTTTTCGTTTTTAATTATATGTTATGATATTAAAGTTAATAGTTATTATTTAAGACATAGTTATTCTAATTTTGGGAATTACTATCTCAAATGTAAATATTATTATTTCAAGATTAGAAATTATTATCTCACATATAACTATTATTATCTCGGATATAAATATTATTATCTCAGGATTAGAAATTACTATCTCAGATATAAATATTATTATCTCAAATATAGAATTTTTATCTCAATATTAGAAATTAATATCTAAAAGGTGTGTTTTTTAATTTTTTTTTACTGTAGATTTCTTTGAACAAATATAGGAAAGATCTTAAAAATATGAAAAAAAATAGAAAACCAGATATTAAAGTTCCAGGGAAGACAATGTTGAATTGATTGAAATTTTTTTTCAGATTTTGATATTAAAACTGCAAATATGGTAATATTTTTGTTTTTTTTATTTTACTTGTGATATAAATATTTATTTAATTTATAATTAACTAATTTTTTATGTTGTATAATAGATTTTTTTCCCCTCTATATAAAGCTAAATATTTTACATATTTAGTAGTGAATTTTTTAAAGAAGGAGAATCAATGGCTGGATAATAGGGTTGAAACAAATCTAACTAGATACAAAGGATTAGCTGTGTTGATGGTAGAAGTTTATTTTTAAGAGTAACACTTTTTTAATTTTTTTAATATATTTTAATATTTGTTTTGAAATTTTTTTTTTTCAACACAAGTTAAATATTCAAGAGTTTTCTTGAATCTTATAGGACATCCAAATGCTGATTTAATAACTAGTTTTAAGCATAATATTATTGCTTTTTCTTGAAGAAATAGTGGAGAAAATGAATAAAGTTATTGATATTTTGTATGCCACGATTAAATTCTAAAATATAGTTATAGCACATTTTGTATAGTTTATATACAAGGAAGAAAACATTATTATCTCAGGTGTAAAGATATTATGATATCAGTTATAGAAATTAAGATATCAATTATAAGTATAAGGATCTTAGATATATGATTTATTATATTAGATAAATCAGTATTAAATTTAATACAAGTTATTATCTTAGATAACTCAGTATTATAAATTTAATACAAGTTATTATCTTAGGAATTTTTTATGATATAATAACCTTTAAATTAATTTTAGATTTTTAGATTGTATATATATTTAGATTAGTAATTCATATCATACTTAGGATTAGAATCTAAGTTATAGACATATAAATCTCAATTATAGGCATTTTTGTTTAATTTAAATACGAGGAAGAAAAATTATAATCTCAGTTATAGTAATTTAAGATATCAGTTATAACAATAAGTATCTCAGGTATAAGTTTTATTATCTCAAATAACTCAGGAACTATAATAACTATACATATATATAAACTAACTATACATATATACAAGTTAAAATTTAAAACATATCTAATAACTATACATATATAAAAACTAACAATATTATTCAAATGATATGTTCATTTGGAGTTTTTTTTATTAAAATTTAAAACAAGTTATTATCTCTGGACTTTATATGAAAATGAATAAAGTTATTGATATTTTGTATGCCACGATTAAAATCTAAAATATAGATATAGGACATTTTGTATAATTTATATACTAGGAGAAAATGTTATTATCTCAGGTGTAAAGATATTATGATGTCAGTTATAGTAATTGAGATCTCAGTTATAAGTATAAGGATCTAAGGTATAAGGTTTATTATCTTAGATAACTCAGTATTAAAATTCAATATAAGTTATTATCTTAGGATTTCTTTCTGATATAATAACTTTAAAATTATTTTTAGATTTTTAGAATGTATTTAAATTTAGATTAGAAATTTATATCGTACTCAGGATTAATTAGAATATAAGTTATAGATAAATAAATCTCAATTATAGGCATTTTTGTTTAATTTAAATACGAGGAAGAAAAATTATGATCTCGCTTATAGTAATTTAAGATCTTAGTTATAACAATAAGTATATCAAGTATAGGTTTTATTATCTCAGATAACTCAGGAATTATAATAGTTATACATATATATAAACTAACTATACATATATACAAGTTAAAATTTAAAACATATATAATAATTATACATGTATATAAACTAACAATATTATTCAAATGATGTGTTCATTTGGAATTTTTTTTATTAAAATTTAAAACAAGTTATTATCTCTGGAATTCTTTAACTTTATATGAATATGAATAAAGTTATTGATATTTTGTATGCCAGGATTAAAATATAAAATATAGATATAGGACATTTTGTATTGTTTATATATAAGGAAGAAAACGTTAGTACCTCAGGTGTAAAGATATTATGATGTCAGTTATAGTAATTAAGATTACATTTATAAGTATAAGAATCTCAGATATAGGATTTATTATCTTAGATAACTCATTATTAAAATTTAATATAAGTTATTATCTTAGGATTTCTTTCTGATATAATAACTTTTAAATCAATTTTAGATTGTATTTATATTTGGATTAGTAATTTATATCGTACTCAAGATTAGAAACTAAGTTATAGATGTATAAATCTCAATTATAGGCATTTTTGTTTAATTTAAATACGAGAAAGAATAATTATAATCTTAGTTATAGTAATTTAAAATCTCAGTTATAATAATAAGTATCTAAGTTATAGGGTATATTATCTCAGATAACCAAGGATAAAAATTCATATCTTATTTTAAGAAAAACTAAAATAGAAAGATTATATCATATAGTTTTATATATGTATATATATATATATATAATTTAAAAACATATATAATAACTATACATATATATAAACTAACTATATTATTCAAATGATGTGTTCATTTGGAGTTTTGTTCCAAATTTATTAGGATGATTAGTTTTTGTTTTATTCTTATCAAAATGACCTGTCAATCTCTATATTTTCGTTGGTCTACCTTTTGTTTTTGACTTTTTTGGATTTGGAATTCTTTCATTTTGCTCAGATTCCTCAATAACCTATTCAGACTGCATTATTAGCCTCATGTCTCTATATAAATCTGATAAAAAGATGGTCACATTTCTTTGTTGCTTCTTCATTTCCTTGGCATATTGTTACAAGATCATATAATACACAAACAATATTTTGTCTCCAAGGAGTGCACATAGTAGATGATTGATTAGCTGTTGAAGAATCTTATTATGTTAGTATTGAAAGAAGTCTCACAAAACAATAATGTAAAATAATTAAATATTTTGCAAAACAATATACCTTCCCAAACCACTTATTTTGCAAACTAGGTCCAACGCTGTTTAACATATCTTTCCAAAACATAATGAATATGCATTATTCTGAGTATATGATGACATTGTAAACTAGTTTCTTGATAGCACATACATGAGCAGGTAAATTATGTAAAATCAGGAGTTATCATAACAGTTTTCCTCCTTGTTATATCTTTATTCTTAGAAACTTCAAAAAAAAAATCTAAAACCACCTTTTTCCAATAAAGGCTTCACATATGTGCTCATACTCAAATTAAATTCATATAAGAAGTCAATATATATCTTTAATATATATACTTTAGCTGCATGTTTCAATAACTTACAGTTTAGAAGTGAAGTTTTTGGTTTTTCAGTTGTGCACTTGAAGTTATTAGATTTCTCAGTAGATCACCATCTTTTTACAGTATCTTTAAATATGTGAAAAAACTCAAAAAGACTAGTACTTCTATTGGCTTTAAAAGAGATAGCCTAATTTGTTACTTCTGACCTTTGAGATGATAATATGCCAGTAGAGAACATATCTTTATTCAATGTTGTACACCACATTTGACGTAAGCTATGTAGCCTGATAAACCACTCATTGCCACTCAAATCATATTTTTCTATCATTTCAGACCACAAAACATTGAATTCTTCTTCATTATAACATCCCATTAGACATTTATCAAAAATTGCTTTGAAATCATCATCACTCTTCAAATTACCAAAATGTGATGCAAAATTCTTTTGCAGATGCCATAAGCATAACTGATGTCTTGATGTTGGGAAGACCTATAAAAAGTAATCATTAAAATAATTATATTATATATATAATAAAATGTATAAAGTTTTAGAGTTTTACCATTTTTATTGCATTGCACATAGCAAGATCTTGATCGGTAAAGATAGATGCTGGGACAAGACCACACATAAACTTTTTGAATGTGTCTAATAACCATTCAAATGTTTCAGTTTTACCATTTGTAATAAAAGCAAATCCAAACATTGTTGTTCTCACAAATGGAACACAAATTAGGTTGTATTTGTTCTTATTGTAAGTTGTATCAAATATCCAAACATCTCAAAAATATTTAAAATCTTTCAACATCATTGAATCTCTCCAAAAATTTGCTACTATATCATTTAAATCTCCAAACTTCAATCTGTAAAAGAAATTAAGATCTTTTTCTGCTCTTTGTTGTAAAGTATCTAACAAGACTTGATTATCTTCTCCTTGTACTGTTTGTATTTTATAAATTGTAATGTAATTTAAATGATCTCTCTTAGTGCCTCCAAGATTTTCTTTTCCACCAACTTCATTACAAAAATAATTATATGAATCCATAAGTTTGATACAACTCTCAACCATTTTCTCAATAACTTCTTCATTATTTTCTCTGATATATCTTTTAGACTTTAGATGATAACGTACTGCTTTCTCCACAAATTCATAATTATGAGTTACATTATGATCAACAACAACAAATTCTCCTTCCTTAGAGCTCTTGAATCTAATATAAGCTTTACAACCTACTCGAGTATCAGTTACTACTCTTATTTTTCTCTTTTTCAAATCAGAATTGGTATCAACATCTAGTACAGGTATATCAACATCACCATAAGTTTCATTCTTCTTTTGTTTTCCTTTATAAAATACTTCTTTAAAGAATCGAAAGTAGCACTCTAGTAATTTCCCATTAACTTCCCTAGTTGTGGATTTTCTAAAACTAAATCCTAAGAATCTTGAATGAGACTTGTATAACAAAAAAGCTTCATCATAATTAGCCACTATTTTATTCAAAAGACATCCACCAATGTTTTCAATATTATCAAATTTGTAGTAATCTTCTGTATTGAATCCTGCAATAGAAATGATATCTCAGTTTTATAAATCAATATATCAGTTATAGTATTTTTCAATCTATGAATAAGTTTATTATCTCAGTTAATATGAAACACAATATACACATAAACCTCAGGTATATTCATTTATAGTAATAAGGTATAGAAATTAATAAGGTATATTCATTTATATTAATTTATAGTAATAATGATATCAGATATAGAAATTAATCTATAAGATATATTCATTTATATATGAGGTATAAAAGTTATCATTTCAGTTAACATATATTATGTTTTAATCATATATAATTTATTATCTCAGTTATAAAACTAAACGTTTAATATATTATATTTATTATCTCAGTTATAGAAATAAAGGTCTCAAATATACAAAAAAGATCTCAAATATTGTATTTATTATTTCAATTTATGTTCTGATCGTATACAAGATATTATCTCAGTTATAGAATCAAACGTCTAAGATATTGTACTTATTATCTTAGTTATAGAAATAAAGGTCTCATTTATACAAAAAAAGATCTCAGGTATTGTATTTTTTTTTTCCAATTTGTGTTCCTATCGTATATAAGTTATTATATAAGTTATATTATCAAACATCTCAGATATTTAATTTATTATCTTAGTTATAGAAATAAAAGTCTTAGATATAAAAATAAAGATCTCAGGTATTATATTTATTATCTCAGTTATTGAATTTATTATCTAAGTTATAAAATCAAATGTCTCATATATTTAAATTATTATCTTAACTATAGAAATAAAGGTCTCAGATATACAAATAAATATCTTAGTATTGTAATTTTTTTTATTTCAATTTAAGTTCTAATTGTATATAAGTATTTATCTAATTTATTGAATCAAATGTCTCAGATATTTATTTTATTATCTCAGCTAAAGAAAAAAAGGTCTCAGGTATACACATAAAAGATCGCAAGTATTGTATTTATTAATTCATTTATATAAATAAAGGTCTAAGATTTAATTCCTGAGATATTTTATATCTATACCTATACTTAAGATGTTTTATTTGTATAACTAAAATGAGAATGCATTTATTATCTCAAATATACAAATAAAAGTCTCAGAAATTGGATTTATTATCCTAGATATTGAATTTATTATTACCTATATTCAATTAAATACAACTACCAATTTATCATCTTAGGTATTGAATTTATTTTTACCATTTATTATTACCAATATTCAATTAAATACAACTACCAATTTATCATCTTAGGTATTGAATTTATTTTTACCAATATTTTCAGATATACAATTACTAAATTCTAATTCAGATTCGCAGTAATTATTATATCAGATATATATATTAAAAATTAAAGATTACCAAGTGAAAGATATTCAGGTTGTATATCAGATATGATAGTTACCTTCACATCTTGAGGTTTTCAAATCTTCATTATTTGATTTAGAAACATCATATATTTCTAATTGCGATTCCTTTGAACTCATAAATTCGTTAGATTTCTTCAGCAATGTATTCGAACTCGCACTAGTGGAAAAAACCTTATATGCTCCTATTTTTTGAGGGATTTATGCTTCGATTTTGACCCGAAGTAGATGTAACCGGAGCATGTTCAAAATAATTTTATGCTTCGGTTTGAATTGGAGCAAAAAATACACTTATGCTCCGGTCTACTGAAACAATGGGTGTTTTATGCTCCGGTTTTCAGTGGACCGGAGCTTAAAGTGTATATTTTTTTTAAAAATACACTTTATTCTCTGATCCACTGAAAACCGGAGCATAACGTCTATATATATATATTTTAAAAATGTTGATATTATTATTGGAAATATTATTCAATGCAAATATTAGAACAATGCAGCCACCATAATATTAGAACAATGCAAATATTATTCAACTACGAATAATATACAAAAATTTCTACAATAATGTATGCCAAATATAAATAGGGATAATATACAAAAATTTATCTACTAAATACAGTTATTGGCAGGGAATCGTACAAACTTGTCTCTTATTTCTTTGATTTTGTCAATGGTGAAAGACTCATCTCTTGATCTGTCGAAAACATAACTGTAGCCACCATATAATAAAATAATATTATATTACCAATCTCTATTACTTGTTCAATTCTTAGCATGAAGGATATAAAAGCAAAAGAAACTCAATTCTTAGCAACTCATTTATATTTCCTCAAAGTGAAATTTATACGATCGTTTCGTAGGATTCCATAATTTTGGTAAAAATGACGCGAAAGAAAGATAGAATGAAAGAGAGAATAAAAGAGTGAATGAAATATAGAATATAATAATGCAGTATACTATTTAATGCTCATGGAAACTAAAGCCTATTTGTTAGCGTGTTTAATTAGGTTTGTCACACCAATAAAATGGTGTGACATGTCACACCAATAAAATGATGTGACATGTCACACCCAATACCACCTCTTGATTAATATATCTAGATTCTCTTTGATTTTAATTTTCATTTTTTTACTAAGATTTATATTAGGAACATCAATAATAAACGAAGCAAGTGATAGAAAATTATTAATTAGTATTATATTACGTTAATTAGCTTTATTGTTGCATGATGTGTGTGCGTCACCTTTGAGACAATTAGGAAAATTATACTAAAAAGCAAAAAAATTACAGTAGTTCAATTTGGATTAGGAAATAATTTCTTTTAGAAGCAAATAGACAATTAGGACTACACACCTTACTATGAAGAATCTTAATAGGTCTCTCCTCATAGGTCAAACTCTCATCAAGCTCTATTGTCTATGGTTATAAAACATGGGATTACCAAGGATGTACTCCAAAGTTGAGAAATGTGAAACACACTATGCACACGACTAGTCCATGGTCAATGCCAACCTATATGTAACTGTAGACATGAAACCATGTCTCTCATGTAGCGTCCTTTGATGATTGAACCCTTTTAGATGGACCTAGCTTAGCATGAGATTATTGAGTGCGCAAAAATCCAAAACACCCTCAAAACGTAAATCCCAAAATGCCCAAACACGAAACGAGCCCAAAGCACATACCTTGGCCCAAACACAAACCAAAACCTCAAAAATCTAATCGTTACTCGTTAAGTAAACCCCAAATCCATGCAAAAATAAAAAAGCTCGGAGTGTTCGGCACCAAAGGCAAAAGCATCAAGCGCTTAGTTACACAAGCCATTGGCGTCCAACGCCCACTCTCAGTGCTTGATGCCCAACTCCTCATCGCACGCCCAAAAAGTGCTCCTAACTCCATGCATGCCCTTCTTCAGTTGAGAAAAAGATGCTCTTTTGAGCATCTAACACACTACTTGGGTGCTGGGCGCCCAACCCTACGTTGGACAATGGAACTTAGTGTCAAACGCTTTTAAACCAATTTTTCTTGCCTATAAATACCCCAAAATTTTTTGAGCAAAAGTTCAAAAAATTTTCACAACCTAAGCACTATTACTCTGCACAAATAACCTCTCAAACACAACCAAATACTCTCAAACATCCTTCAATCCTTACCAAGGACCAATCAAGGCATACTTTTCCTTCATCAAGTAAGAAATCATAACTCTTTTCATCAACACTCAAGCAAAGTACTTTCCTTCAATAGTATAAAACGAGAAACCTTTCACCATCCTTATATTTTACTTTTGTTTTAGTCTAGTTCTACTCCTTTCACCATTCTTCTTAGGCTTTAGTGGTGTTCATTCACTCAAGGGCTTAAGATTGAATTTGTTTTATGTGATAATTGGAGGACGAAAACCTCTTTATACATGAATTCTCTATTTTAGTTTATGAAATTTTTGAGAGTCTTGATCAACCAAAAAGACATCACCATTGATGCTCTCTTATGATCAACTCCAAGACCCTTTACTTTATGTCTCTTTCACCAATGATGTCATGGACAAGGAGCATCTCCTTCCTTTAGTGAGTTAAGTATTAAGATCCTAACTTTAGGCATAATATTCAATGAATCATTCTCATGGATAGGTCTCCTCTAAATCATTCAAGTAATCCCCTCCCATTGCATCTTTACCTATTACAATGCATTTATATTCTGTAGTTTCCTTTATTTCTTTTCTTTTGGTCTATGACGAAGAGATTTGGAAATCTCCATTCTCTCTAGACTATGCAAATTTTGACCCTTTTCATGAGCAAAACCCAAAGTGTGCATCATGCTTAGGTGTGGTCCTAATGGTCATTTCTTATTAGCATCATAAAACATACTTTGATGTTTATTTCATCTTTTAGTCAATAATGTTCTAGGGGGAAATCATGCTTAGACGCTTAGTTGAAGTATTTCATAGATAATGGCCTCTTTAGGCTCAGGTCTTCATTTGATGAGTAAAATTTCAACTCATCCATACTATGCATATTCAAATTTTGCTCTTTATTGCTTCATTTCAATTTTTGCACTTTCAATTCTGCACTTTTATCACATTACTCTTATTATGTTGTAATTGTGTGAGATCTTATTTATCTTATTTCACTAACTCAATACCTATTGAAGTGCTTCCTCAACTAATAAGATAAATTAGACAACCGACCATAGAGAACAATAATATGTGAGTGATCACCTAAATCTAGATTTATAATACATAATTATTAACTTTCCAAACCCACTAATTCTAGTGTGATTTACTAGCCTTTGCATGATTGCCTTAAGAACTAACATATTTTTCTTGTTCCATTTTAATGAAAAATGCATTCACATCATTCTTAAATTGACATAGATTGCTCATTTCCAAACCTAACTCTTGGTTTAAAGACCACTCATTGTCATTTTGGGATCCAAGCCCAATTAGGTTTCCAAACTGCCCTTAAAGGTTTGGTTGCGACTCCTTTGACCCTAAAGCCGCATAACCAATCCTTATTAACGTGCACCATAATAGGGCACTAGTGGAAAGGAAACCCTTCCCTTTCTCTTCACCGTGAGGTGAAGGGTGGGTTGTTAAAAATCGAGCTCCCTAGTGGTGATTCACTCATAGAGTCACCTACCCGAAACATAGTCGGGTTCAAGACCCTTAGCTCAACGCAAAAACACTTAAAAGCCCCTACAATAACTTTTCCAACTCGTTGCAATATCTCATAGGGACCAATGTACTTCAAACTCAGTTTTCCTTTCTTTCCGATTCTCTTGATTTCTTTCATGGGTGAAATCTTAAGTAGCACATTGTCACATACTCTGAACTCTTCTCTTCCTTTAAGATCAACATAAGTCTTTTGCCTATCTCGAGAAGCTTGAATCTTAGCTTGAATTATTCTTATTTGGTTCATGGTCTCTTCAATCATTTGAGGACCTAAAATAAATGTCACTCTAAAATAGTAGACTCCTATATTTGATTCCATAAAGATCCTTAAAAGGTACCATTTCAAAACTGATATTATTTATACGAGAATTTTATCAATTCCAAGTGATCTTCCTGACCTCCTTGAAAGTCAACAACACACGCACTCTATATATCTTCTAAAGTCTAAATGATTCTTTTAGTTTGCCTATTGTTGGGTGAAATGTCGTACTCATCTTCAATGTCATATCAAAACTCTCTTGAAGTTTAGTTCAAAAGTTTGAAAGAAATCTTAAGCCATTATCAAACATAATATCCATTGGAACTCCATGAAGTATCTCCATATGTTTGATGTTAGAATTTGTAAGTTTTTCCATCTTCCAAGTCTATTTCATTGGTATGGACATTGTAGTATTCTAAAGTTCCTTAAACATGATATTGAGCTTTTTATTTTCGATCCTAGTTAATGTTCCTAGGTCAAGGCTTTTCATAATCCTTACGTACCTTGAGTAAAATAAATGGATGACCAATTTCTCTACTATCAAGCACCTTCTACAAAAGTGTTTTCCTACACCAAATAATACAACCTTAATCAATAATCTAACAACCAAATTTACATCAACCGTGCTACATTTTTTAAGGTTATAAAATCATTTCAAAACACGTTTTAAAGTCTCCCAAGAATATAGGCTATTAGTTTAGATTAGTACTACAAATGTTAATTGAAAATTCATCAAAATACACATCCCATTAATTAACTTCAATTTACTTTGTAGAATACAATGTACTGAAAATTTCATTTTTCACTAGATTTTGCAATTTTTGTAACCCAAACTTAGCAATGTACTAATAATCAATTTAAGCATGTTAATACACTTAAGTCCATTTTTAACACTTAAACCCAAGAAATGTCATAAAAACATATTTACAAAATTCTGGAAGATTCCCAAGTATACATAATCTTAGAGCCCTCCCACCAGCGAGGGAAAATCCCCTCATGAGTAAAAGTAAGGGTGTAAAATAAATGCCCGAGCTTCACATCACTGAAAGAAAAAAAACCCGCGGGTGAGGGAAAATAAAACCACACACCGGGTGTGGGGTTTTAAGGGTGAACAGTAAATGGTTGTGGGCCCCACTATTTGATGAAATCAGAAGTGGGCCCCACCACTTAAAATTTTTTTCTTTTTTTTTTCTAAGCTTCCCAGTGAGCTGGATGAATCACGAAGCGACACACGGCTTGATGACAACTGATCCTGTGCGCGTCAATGGGCCGAGTACGAGATCGACACATGTCCCTACTATGGCCAACCAGAATTTGCAATGGTAATATTATCTAATACGATAATAACCGTTTAAACTATAAAAAAATTTTAAAAATTCACGAAAGTAATAAAAAATTTTCCTCTATAAATAGAAATCCATTTTGTTATATTTTGATATACTTTTATAAACCACAAAAATCTCATATATTCACAAAATTCTCAACTTCTTATATTATTATTATTAAAATTTAAGCATAATATATATATTTTTTAAATTATACAAAATTATTAAATTAAAATATAAATCATAATTAAAAAATAAAATATTATTAATTTTAAGCCATTTTAATTGTATTGAAAGTTAAATAGGTAGCATAAACATTATTAAAAAAAAACTAAAGAGAAAATAAATAAGGTGATGTGTATTCTAGTGAAAAAAAACCTCTCATAAGAGGAATTGGATGGAAAGATTGAGAAAGTGGGTAGAGAGATTGAAAAGTTTTTTTCCTCATTGCTGTCAATGGTCTTAATTTTTATGTTCTATGCATATAGTATAATGTTTGTAATAGTATACTATACAATAAGCCTTGAAAATTCTCCAAATACTTATCATAAAACTCAAATTTCATGACTCTAAAAATCTAAAAATTTATTTTGAATGTAGTATCATCAAATTATTCACAAATGTATAAAAAAATATAGCCATAGTTTAAAGTATGTGCTAATAGTATATACTTTTAAGCCTTAAAACATAAAAACCACATCAATTAAACCATAGTTTATCATGCCTAATATTATGAAAATTAATTCTAAATATCATAGTATCAATAACAAAAATGCACCATATTATAATCATATTTTCATGAAATAACTACTGCTATAAGAATTTAAACCTTAAAACATTGAAACTAACACTTTTAAACCAAAATTAAATGTATAAATAAATTTTAAAAATTATTTTAAAATGCAACATCATCAAAATCATCATAGTTGGATCACTATATAATCATAATTTCATGTAGTAATCAATATCCTAGTATGTTTAGTCCATAGTTTATGCATTAAAAATTATCAAAAATTGTAGACTACATAACATAATTCATAAAACATAAAATCTTATACATTTTCAATATAAATTTAACCCAAAAAATTAATCAACACCAACAAAATATATAGTTTTACAAAACATGCATACTAGTACATAAAATCAAGGGAGAAAAGAAGTGAAAGAAGGAAGGAGGAAGGGGAGAGTAGACGCGAAATTGTGTCTCCCTGTATAGCGGTATGTTGACGAACCAACCCTTGCAGTTAGGACTTTGCTTGGGTTGAGTTTGAGTGCGTGTGATCCTGTAAATACCTCAAAGCTAAGCCCCAAAAAGGCTAAACACAAATTTAAATGCAATTACCATCCAAAAAACCCCAAAAATCAAACTCAATCCCATGCAAAACCTGAAGCTTAGAGCACAATCGCCTACCGCTTGAAGTAAGGCGTCAAATGCAAGAACTGAATCTTAGTCAAAAGCAAGCGTTCAACTCTAGCCCTAGGCATTAAACGCTAATTTCAAGCATCTAGTGCACATCAAGCATTTGACGCAAGAAGAAGGCACGCCTAGAGTGCTTCCAACTCTCAAGCTGAAATGGAATCTTATCAATTGTCAGTTCTAAATGTATAGCCTCGGCGTTAGACGCCCAGCCTTGTGCGCCACCTTAAAAGCACTCTTGTATTGTTTAGAGCTTCTCTGTAGTTGAACAAAAGAATCATTTCCTGAGCGCCTAACGCATAGGACATGCATCTGATGCCTAGTATTGGTGTTTGATGCATGGACTTAGCATCCAACGCTTAGGAAAACAGATCATTTTTTCTCTTATAAATACCCCCTCAAATCTAGCCAAAGGGTTGGCATTTTGAGAATTTTGGAGCACGTCACTCTGTCAAAATACACCCTTAAACACTCCCACACACTCTCAAACACAAATACTAGCATTCAAGGCATACGTCTCGCCTAAGATCAACAAGCAGTCTCAAGGCATACGTCTCGCCTAAGATCAACAAGCAGTCATTACTCCTTCATCAAGCACCTAACCAAGACTCAATCAAAGGAATTATCCTCAATGGTAAATAGCAAGGACCCTAATCTCTTTCAATGCTTTACTTGCTTTGTCTATTTCTACTCCCTTCTTTAGCTAGTACTTGGATTTGGTGGTTTCATAGTCATTCAAGTCCATAATCTAGCTCTTTTTGTAATGATTATGAGAGGTGCAAATCCCTCTCACATGAACACTTATTTCAGATTTTTATGCAATTTTTATGTACCTTGATTAACCAGTGATTCATCACTTTTGATAGTCTCTTATGGTCTACTCTTACACTTTATTTCAATGTCTTCTTTTGCCAATTATGTGAAGAGCTAGGAGTAACTCCTACTTCACTAGGTTAAGTCTCAAAACCCTAATGTTGATCATCATAACCTAGGAACCATTCTCATGGATTAGTCTCCTCTTAACATTTTCAATCCCTCTCCCTTATATTTACTTATTGCAATTCACAGTATGTCTCTTTTATTTTTATTTAGTCTATGATGCTAAGATATGGACATCTCCAATCTTACTAGACTTGCCTTTGACCCATTTTCATGAGCAAACCCTAAGTAAATATGTACCACACTTAAATACATGTTTAGGAGTATTCAAAATGCTCATTTCTACTTTTCACATTCAAAGTCAATGATGTTCTAAAGCCAAATTACAAATGACACTTGACTCATTTCTAAGTTAGAGTATATCATGAGGAAAAGTCTCTTTAGGCTTATTTCTTCATTTGATTAAGCAAAACTCTCTAATTCATCATGCATCATTCCTACTTTTCATCTTAAAAACCCTTACATTTTATCTCTTGTCTCTTGACTTTCATTGTTTATTGTGATTGTTGTATCTTATGTACATAACTCTTATTTTGTATTGAGATTACATGATCACCTTTATTTTTGCACTAATCAAAACCTATTGATTACAAATGCCACATCTAATAAGATAAAATAATGGACAACCAGACTTATATACCCATTAATCTTGAGGACTCTTCACAAAGTGATCACCAAAACTAGATTTATGTGCATTAAACTTAACTTGATTAACCCACTTAAGTTATAGTGTGTTTATCCTTTGTTTTTGCATGTTTTTCCTAGGACTAAAACTGATTTGATCTCCAATAATCTTGAATTCAAATATGCTTCTCATTTTTGGACTTTCTAGTGGTTCGAAGACCACTTATGTGAGTCAATTTGGGATTCAAACCTAAGGGTGATCAAACAGGCTAAAAAAGTTAGTGGCGACTCCTTGACCCTTTTCATTGTCTCAAAGCCGCGTAGTCGATCCTTATTAACTTATAAATATAGTAGGGCACTAGTGAGGGAGAGTCCCTTCCTATTTTCTTAATCGAAAAAGGAAGGTTGGGTCATAAAAAATCGGGATTTCTAGTGGCAATTAACTCATCGAATTATCCACTTAAAACCTAATTGGGTTCCCGACCCTTAAAATTCCTAAAAAAGCCCTACAAAATTGGCGACTCTGCTAGGGATATTGATTTTCTTATAGCTTACTTTGCTACTCCTACGAATGAGCAGCCAAAAAAATTTAGTTTGTATGCTTGCAATCGGCTTGAGATTGTGTTAGGCATACTTGCATTGCATATATGTAACTCTCCATATGTGTAAGTTACACCCTAGGACTTTGTCTCATACAAATGAGTTCTACATTTGGGACAAATTAGGAGTGGAATATTGGCTAGTAATTGATTAAGGCTTATGGCCTGACCTTTGGCTTTTCTGAACCTTAACAAATCGTGGCACTTGGCACGCTTATGGTGTTGTGTTGGGGAGGTTTTCCTCTTACTTTAGCCTCTTTCAAGTAGTGGCTCTAGGTAAATCAATCTTCCTCAAAGCCATGGACCCTTTGACTCATGTTATCCAACCTTAGTTCATGTAAAACTTAGAACCTTAGCTAGGTGGAGTCTTGTATATGTTGCATTCATTCAAGCATGTTTGTGGGACTACGTGAATTGGAATGCTATAGCTATGTTTTTTGCACTAACATTGGAATCTAGCTTTGCAAAAACCTTAGAGAAACCTAAACCCCTAAAAATATGAATTACATGCATCCTTGGTTCACGATCCCCTATTATGAGCATTCATATCATGTCACACATCAAAACCGTGTCTAAATCGTGTGATGTCTGTCCCTAGTCTCATTATGTCCCGTCATGCCCAACTATATTGCCCGAAATCCTAGCCTCACGCTATAAAAATAACCCAAATACGGTAAAATCTTGACCTTACCTCTAAAAAATGACTAAAAATCCCGACATTGCCTCTCAAATTTCCTTAAAAACAATGAAAAACTAACTTCATCTCTCAAATGACCCAAAGTTATCAAAACCCAGGAAAAATTATACCTCTCCTCTGAAATGGCCCTTGACTGGTAAAAATCCTACCTTACCTCTAAAATGTCCCTAGCAATGGTAAAAAGCCTACCTTACCTCTAAATATCCCATGTCCCCGATAAAATCCCAAATTTACCTCCGAACTACCCCATGTACCCGCTAAAATCCCGAATTAGCTTTGAAATGTCCTATGTGCTCGATAAAATCCCGAAATTAACTCTGAAATGCTCCATGACCCCGGTAATATCCTAAAGTTACCTTTGAAATGCCTCATGTACCCGACAAAATCCCAAATTTATGATGTGCTCATTTTAGAGCACATTTATTACCTCATTTTAGTGTCAAGTCTCGTAGTTTTGTATGGGTTTTATGTATATTATGCTTGATTTTGCCTTGATCTTGTTTTCAAGTTGTCTTAAGTTCATTTCAGGCACTTTTGATGATTTCAAGGTGAAAGGCGATGCATTCGAGCCTTTGACACACATATCTTAGCTTGGGAAAGTGTTTGAAGTCACTCATGAAGATTCTACGGAGTTCAAAAAAGAGGGAAGTGAAAAAGAGGAAAGAATGGTCTCAGATTCGACCAAATCTGAGAGACATTCGACCGAATGGTTGCAGATTCGACCGAATCTGAGACACATTCGGCCGAATGGATGACTGTCTTCAGAGATCTTGAGCCTTGCCACTAGAAGAGCCGAATGGAACTCATTCGAGCGAATGAGCTTCCATTCGACTGAATCAACCTATACATTCGGGCGAATGCTTAACAGAGATCGATTCCCCGAAGCCTTTGGAATGGGCGAATGGAAGACCATTCGGGCGAATGGGATCACATTCGGCCGAATGAGACTTATATTCGGGCGAATGACAGTGTTTTCCTTCGGATCAACTACTTCTTTTTAGGGCCAGCTCCTATGCATTTTAGGGTTTTCATAGGTTTTTCTTATTTTGTTATAAATACCCCCTTCCTCTGATGAGGAGAAGGGGAGCTAGGTTTTTATACTTTAATGCACTTTTAGATTTCTTAGCCTCCAAATTCTTTTAGTTTTAGCTTTCGGTTTTCAGGTTTTCCTCACGCTTTGTAGTTCGAATTCTTTTCGTGGATATCAAATTAAAGCTTTTGTAAGTTTAATTCCTTCCTTTAATCTTAATTCATTGCTTTATTTCATTGCATGCTTAGTTCTAAGTTTATTGTTTACTAGTATAATTTCTGATTTTGTTTTCATTCTCGTAAATTCCTCCCATGTTCGTCTCTTTTAATATCTTTATGTCTTTAAGCATGAATATGAGTGAGTAACTCCTTTAGGGGTTTTGATTGGTGAAACCCTAGGAAAGCTATGATCTTTATTGCTTAAGGTTGTAGAAACGATGTTAATAAGTAGTTTCGGATTTCGATGCGAATCTTGTCCTGCCACTCCTTTGGACACATAGGGCGATTATAGGTTGTTCGTGTGATTTATAGGGTCACAAACTTCCTCTCGTATTCTTGGATGTCCATGCTAGTTATTATCAGATTTTCTGTAATCTATCATGTTCGGTTTTGAAAGCTTCATTCCTAGGGTGAATCCAATCTTGTCCCTGTTTTTCTCTACTTGCTTTACTTCGTGATTTATCGTCATCTATTTTCTGCTTATTAGTTTTAATTGAATTTCCAACTCCAACTAGTCCGGTTGTGTTAAAAGTTGAAGTCTTGATATATCTTGTCTTCGTGGTTTGACCCCCTACTCCACTATACTCGTATAGTTTGTAGGTTGGAATAAAAATTGTTTGCATAACCTGTCTTTTAGTTAACGACCTAAAATACCGGTTATCAAAATGGCGTCGTTGCCGGGGACAAGGCGTAATATTTAGACTTAACTTGTCTTAGCATAACTTTATTTCATTTCTGTTTTTTTTTTGTTTTTCTTTTTGTGTGTGGTTGTCTTTGACTTAGGTGTTTGCATGCCCCATAGCACGCGTAGGTCCAACCAGCCAATTACACCCTTAAATCCTGAAATCCAACATGTTAGTAGACAACGCCCTTCAAAGTATACCTCACAATCTGTCCAAAACCCACCCATTTCCATTATGGCCGACGAACACCAATTGTTTGGTCAATTTGGAACTCCTGGCTCACAAGAGTTCCAAGGGGGTGTAGTACTTCCTGTTGCTACTACACCTTACCAAATTCACCCTCAGTTCACAAGAATGGTTAAGGAAACACCATTTAGTGGCTTCAGAAATGAATGTCCTCTTCAACACTTAGAGGCATTCTCAGATATTTGTGGACTTATCCCTCCTTGTCCTAATAGCCCTGATTATGTGCGAATGCACCTATTCCATCTGAGTCTAGCAGGAGATGCCAAGGATTGGTATAAATGCTTAGAACCCAATTCAATTATTAATTGGGCTCAACTAAAAACCGCATTTCTAGAAAGGTTCTATCCTACGGTTCGAACGCAGGATTGGCGTAAGAAAATTGCGTCATTCACCCAAGAGGATGATGAGAACCTTAGTGCTACATGGAGTAGGTTTAAAAGAATGATTAGAGCATGCCCCCACCATGAGTACGGGGAAAACCATCTCAACACATTCTTTTACGATGGTCTTAATGACTCCACCAAAGCACTTCTAGACTCAGCTGTAGGTGGCCAGCTTTCCAAAATTCCTTGCACCCAGGTAAAGGCCAAAATAGAGGAAGTTGCTAAGAATAGTACATGGGGAGGAACTAGGAGTCAGGGATTACCTAGAAGGATGATAGACACAACTAACTTGGACAACATTAGCGCCAAAATAGAAGCCGTTATTGATAAAAAGTTGTCCAAGCTAAGCCTAGCCGGTAGTTCGAACACCCCCCCAGTGCGTGAAAAGCACTTTGCATGTGCCATATGTGGGGGTACCAACCATGATACATTTTATTGTGGTGGTTTGCACTCCGAGCACGTAGCTGCCATTGACTACGGAGGGTATAACCCAGAACCGCAGGTGATGAACTATGATGGTTATGGGTATAACCCTGATCATGTCGCAGCCCTCAACTATAGTGGACAGGGCCAAGGAGTAGGGTATGGGCAGCAACCTTTCCCGAACAACCAATAGTACAAACCTCTCTTTAACTCCAACCAAAACCAGGGAAACTTCCACCCAGGATACAACAGAAATGGTCAAGGTGGATTTAATAACCAAGGTTTCCAAGGGAACCAGACTAATGGGAACATACCTAGGGCCAATGTGTATAGACCCCCAGGGTTTCACCAAGGACCTAGAAATGGTTCAAACCTACCTTTTCCCCCTAGTCAGCCTCATCATGTGGCTCCTCAACCACAACATGGTCATGCTTCAACCAATGACCATTTAGCCTCCCAAGTAACAACTCTTGCTCAGCAGAACCAGAGTCTGACGCAAATTAATTAGACTCTCATCCAACAAATGCAGCAACTTCAAGCTCAGCAAAAGTTGTTTGAAACTCAACTGGCCCAAATAGCTAATCCTCCTGCACCACCACTATTCCCATCTCATCCTCAACCTAACCCCTCTATAAAACCTCCACCTCAGCACCCGAACCCAAACCAGCACACTGCTAAGGCTATCCACCTGAGATCAGGGACTTAGTATAATGGTCCTTCAATTCCGGTTGATACACCTTCGGTGCGGGTGAGTGATGAGAAGAGAGTGCATAAAGATGAAAAAGAGGAGGAACATGGTAAAATGCCAGAGGTTGAGGATGAAAGAGGTAGGGAGGACGTCAATGCTAAGGCAGGGAGTGAGAAGCCAGTAGAGAGTGAGGAAGAGAGGAGGAAGAAAGCTGAGGAGAGAAAGAGGTTAGAACGGTTATATGCACCACCGCTTCCTTTTCCCTACAGGAAAGTTGAGAAGCAACTTGATGATAAGTTCAAGAAGTTTCTTGAACATCTTCAGAAGATGGAGATGAAAATCCCATTCCTCGATGCTATGGCACAAATGCCAAAGTATGCTAAATTCTTGAAAGACTTACTGTCCAACAAGAAAAAGCTTGAGGAAGAGATAATCAGTCTCCCCCATCAAGTTAGCTCTATACTTCAAGGGAAAATGCCTATGAAGGAGCGAGATCCCGGTCCTTATAACCTCCCTGTAAAGTTGGGAAACCTTGATCCTAAAGGAGCGCTCGCCGATTTAGGGGATTCGATCAGCCTTATGCCTCTATCGATCGCCAAAAAGCTCCCCTTTGACCTCCGACCTTCAAGGAAAATAATCCAATTGGCTGATAGGAGCATTAAAGTGCCATGTGGAGAGCTTGACGACATACCTATACAAGTAGGAGAACTAGTGGTCCCTTGTGATTTTGTAGTAATGGAAATGGAAGAGGACCCTTATACTCCACTTATCTTGGGCAGAGCCATTCTAAAAATGCTTCGGGCAGTTATTAATTGCCATGATGATACCATAACGGTAGAAGTTGCCCAGGTAAAGGTAGTTTTCAAAATCTCTCCCCTTTTAAAGAAGCCTATGTTTGAGCAGGTCTGTCGCCTTGAAGAAGGTGATAGGGAGAGTGAGGATTGTTATGGGAACAAGGAAGTAGAGGTTGGGTGTCAAATGAATGATGAGGATACCTCTACTATAAATGAGCCGTTGGAAGGCCGATTAGATATGGCCCAGGATTCTGAAAAAGAAGCAGAGTATGAGCACTTTTGCGAGGTTGAGGAAGGTATTACATACAAAGGGGAAAGTCCTAAGGCTTCCCCCAAGGTGACTTTGAAACCTTTACCTCCTAGCTTAAAATATGCCTATCTCGATGAAGATGAAGGAAGCCCTGTCATAGTGAATTCTGAGCATGATGACATTTCTCTGGGAAAACTACTTGTTTTATTAAGGAAATATCGAGATGTCATCGGATATTCACTAGGTGATTTAAAAGGGATCAGTCCATCCCTTGTTATGCACCAGATTCATCTTGACAATGAACATTTTTCCTCCATTGAGCCACAAAGAAGGCTGAATCCAAACATGAAAGAGGTAGTTAAGGATGAAATCCTCAAGGCCGGCATCATCTATTCAATTTTAGATAGTAGATGGGTTAGCCCAGTTCATGTTGTTCCTAAAAAGGGAGGAATGACCATCGTCGAGAATGAAAGAGGAGAGATGATCCCCACTAGAGCCACCACAGGATGGCGAGTTTGCATTGACTATCGCAAACTCAATAAGACTACAAGAAAGGATCACTTTCCCTTACCCTTCATCGATGAGATGCTTGAAAGACTGGCCAAGCACAGGTACCATTGTTTTCTAGATGGTTACTCGGGCTTCTTTCAAATCCCAATCCACCCCAAGGACCAACAGAAAACAACTTTCACCTGTCCTTTTGGGACTTTTGCCTATAGGAGAATTCCCTTCGGTTTATGCAATGCTCCATCTATATTCCAGAGGTGCATGTCGGCTATATTTGCTGATATGTTAGAGGACTTCATGGAAGTGTTCATGGATGATTTCTCTGTTAGAGGGTCCTCTCTTGACACTTGCTTGACACATCTTGAGAAAGTACTATTAAGGTGTCAAGAAACGAATCTTGTACTAAATTAGGAGAAATGTCACTTTTTAGTTCAAGAGGGCATCGTCCTAGGCCACAAAGTGTCTTCCAAAGGCATAGAGGTAGATCCTGCCAAAATAGATGTGATAAGGAATCTTCCTATACCTACCTCAGTTACAGGAGTACGATCCTTTCTTGGACACGTAGGATTCTATAGGCGTCTCATCCTAGGATTTTCGACTCTAGCAAAAGCCTTGAATGAACTTCTTCAGAAAGATGTCAAATTTTACTTCGATGAGAAATGCCTGAATGCCTTCAACAAGCTAAAAGACGCTCTAATTTCTGCGCCCATCGTGCAAGCTCCGGATTGGAGTTTGCCATTTGAATTGATGTGCGATGCCAGTGATATTTCTGTTGGTGCTGTCCTTGGGTAGAAAAAGGAGGGAAAGCACCATATTATATGTTATATCAGTAAAACACTGGACCCTGCACAACGTAATTACACTACAACTGAAAAAGAAATGCTGGCAGTAGTCTATGCTTTTGAGAGACAGCGCCAATATCTTATCTGTTCAAAAGTTGTAGTGTTCACTGATCACTCGGCTCTGAAGTTTTTAATGACAAAGAGAGATGCAAAGCTGAGGTTAATCCGTTGGGTGCTCCTATTACAGGAGTTTGACTTTGAATTAAGAGATAGGAAAGGTAGCGAAAATATGGTAGCTGACCATTTGTCTAGGCGGCCCGAGCTTAATAATGACGCCTTACCTATCCAAGATGAAATTGTCGAAGAAACCCTAATGACAGCAATAGTAGTTGGGAAAGCCCCTTGGTTCGCGGATATTGCGAATTATTTAGCTTGTGGAGAACTTCCAGAGTTCAAATCAAGGGCTATGAAAAAGGCTTTCTTTGGTAAAGTCGGGAACTTATTTTGGGATGATCCCTATTTATTTCATGCTTGTGCAGACGGCATAATCCGCCGCTGCATCACTGAAGAGGAAGTCCCCAAAATCCTAACTCACTGTCATTCATACGCGTGTGGCGGTCACCATGGTATAATGAACACTTCTGCTAAGGTTGCCACCGCAGGTTTCTATTGGCCAACGTTACACAAGGATGTTGAAACTTTTGTGAAAAGCTGTGAGAGGTGCCAAAAAGTTGGCAACATCTCAATGCGAAATGAGATGCCTCAAAACTACATCCTTGAGTGTGAAGTGTTTGACTGTTGGGGAATTGACTTTATGGGCCCATTTATTTCATCTCATGGGAACCAATATATTTTAGTAGGAATTGATTATGTGTCTAAATGAGTGGAAGCCATCGCCTCACCTACGAACGATCACAAAGTGGTTATTAAGCTTTTTAAAAGCATAATCTTTTCTCGATTCAGTGTTCCCAAAATAGTCATAAGTGATGGGGGATCGCACTTTTCTAAGCACGAACTAAATAAATTATTGAAAAATTATGGAGTCATGCACAAAGTCGGCTCACCCTACCATCCCCAAACTCAAGGACAGGTGGAAGTAGCTAATAGGGATATCAAGAGAATTCTCGAGAAGGTGGTAAACCCAAACAGGAAAGATTGGTCTCTAAAGTTAGATGACGCTCTTTGGGCCCACTAGACGTGTTACAAAACCCCTATCGGCACCACCCCGTTCCGGCTTTTATATGGGAAATCCTGTCACCTACCGGTGGAACTGGAATGCAAGTCTTGGTGGGCGATCCAAACTCTAAATTTGGACCCTACCTTATTCTGCGAGAAGCGAGCCTCCCAATTACGAGAATTGGAAGAACTACGACTCGACGCATTCCATAACATGCACATCTACAAGGAACATATTAAGCGTTGGCACGACCAATGTATCATCCAACGAGAATTCCTTGTAGGAGATAAAGTGCTGCTCTTTAATTCAAGAGCTAAGTTATTCCCCGGAAAATTAAAATCACGGTGGTCTGGGCCATTCAAGATTTTACAAGTTTTCCCATATGGAACGGTAGAGCTGAAAGACCATCTTGGAGGAAGTTTCATTGTTAATGGACATCGGTTAAAACTCTTCCATGAGAGCAGCCTTCACAATGTCAACACCATTGAGCTCATAAGGTTAGATGATGTCAAAGTCAAATGATTGGTATAATCATTGGCGCTTATCGAGTATCCCTACTTTGAATCATCATTCTTTAGCGTTTTGTTAGGTTTTAAATGCCTAGTTTCACTTTTGTCCTTGTTTAATTACCCAAGCCACGTCGAGCTAAACGACGTTAAACAAAGCACTTACGGGAGGTAACCCGATTTATTTGGATTTTCATCAATCTAAATCATAGTTACATTGATTGATTTTGAGAAGGCACGAGTGATTTGATCTAAGAAAGTGCGAAATCGCTTTCCATTTGGCCGAATGATAGGTCCATTCGGCCGAATGTGCATTGAACAGGAGCTAAATCCGAGTTTGGCAAAGTTCCTGATAGTGCCGAATGAAGGATCAATTTGGCCGAATAAATCTAATTCAACCGAATGTAGTGCTCCATTCGGTCGAATAGATCTACTAAGGAAATTTACGAGGCTGCTGGTAACCCTGAATAAACCTAACATTCGGGCGAATGCAGTTACATTCGACCGAATATCTGTTGGATTCGGTCGAATGCGAGCGACAAATTCTTCGTAACTCTACTCCATTCGACCGAACAGGTTATCCATTCGGGCGAATGGGGCACCATTCGATTGAATGTAAGCTTCATTCGACCGAATGGAAGCCAGTTCTATAAATATCAGCTCATTCCACGTAAATTTGCACAGAAATTTACTTGCTCCTCCAACTCGGCCGATTTCCCCCACACTCTTGCTCTTTCTCAAATTCCTCTACTCCTTTCCAAATCATCCTCAATTACCATGGGTCCAAGGAGAACCTTAAGGAACCCCTTCAAGAGGTCCAAAAATCATGGAAAAGGTTCCTCTTTGGGTGCGGCTCAGGAAGCTCAACAAACCGATTCTCAACAATCAGAAGGCTCACAAAGACTTCCCGGCCAGGAACTATGGTTCGATGAGGACCATCCATCGGTGATTTTCATATCTTTAGAGCAATTCGAACGTTTCCAAAGGCTTAAGGTTCGAAAAATCAACTCCACTCGTTATTTAGACCTTTCAATTTTGCAACGAATAGGTATATACGAACAATTTGTTGCACTACTAACTGCATGTGGGTTAGAGAACTGGATAAACATGTGGCACCCGACTCATAAGCTCTTAACTTATGAGTTTCTTAGTTTCCTAACCCCATGTCAACGGGATGATAGGCTGCATTTGTCTTTTAGGCTAAGGAATGCAACCTATTTTCTTGATTATGCTGCATTTTGTGCCGTATTTGGGTTCCATAACGAGCCTATTCCGGATAAACAACCGGAAAACTCTCGGGTTTCCGAGCTATGGCCTAAAATAGGTGGCCGGCTTGTTTATCCAAATAGGAACATATATGCTTCTGATGTACAACACCCGGTTTTGCGCATGTTCTTTAAATTTGCTAGGGAGACTTTGTTCCCTTCCCCTAGCCCTCACCTAGTACGAACACACGAGGTGCACATCTTACACCGTTATCTTGCACCACACGACGACACTGCACTAAGCCTACCAATGACGCTTTGGAAGTTTCTAAACAACACAGCCACCCTAAATGCTACTACTGACTTATGTTTAGGGGGACACGTATTCCGCATTGCTGAATTCTTGAACGTCATGAATTCTGTGGAATTCAGCGAACGATATGCCAATTCCACTACCCTTCACGAGCAATGTCTCGTACGGGCTGGCTTCACTTTTGCGGACCCCATGCAATGGCGATACTTGAAAGACCGCACCATCCCCCTTCCTTGCCCTCATTTACCTCCCCGCCCTCACACCCTCTCTATGCGTGACAAACCTAGAGCCTCCACCTCGGTCTTACTGGACTATGACGATTCAGACGATGAGTCTGAATCCGATATTATGTCCTCCCTAGGACGCATAGAGAGAAGGCTTGACCAGGTCCTCACCACCCAAGCCCACCACACCGCCCGGCTCAAACACCTCGAACAAAACTTCGAGCGGGCGAACTACCCATGGTATGATATGGCCTATTGCTCCCACATGGTCGGCGAAAGCATGGCCACCCCTTCTTGGTACCCTCGCCATGACAACTATAACGAGATATCACTAAGTCATGGGTTTGACCGGTTACGGGTGGGTAGGCGTAGGTTTAATAACTTCACCCCGCTGGCTCCTAGAAGAGCCTCAGATGACTATAGGATGGACTACACGGGTGGGGAGGAGGTTAATGAGGAGGATGATCAGGGGGATAATGAGGAATTTATGGGGGATGAGTAGTGGTGGACCTAACGGCCTCCCTTAGCGCCGAGGACGGCTTCATCCTAGCTTGGGGGGGGTATCCATAGTCCACTACTCGTTCTTTCGCGTGTCCTTTGGCCCTGGCTGTTAGTTTAGTTTTGTGTAGTGTTGCGTTGCTTCGTGTTTTGTGTCTATTTCTAGGTGTTATTTTGTGCTTTGTGCTTTGCTTTTTGGTGTTGTTTTCAGGTATATATATAAGAAGTTCCACATGCCGCTGCACCCAGTACTGGTATGATTTCTAACGCGAAAATCTAAATTTATGTATTTAGTTATTTTTATATTTGTTTTTACCCATCTTTGCATCTTGTGCCCCCTTCTTTTGTCCATCATAAGCATGCAAGCTTCTGTTGTGCACTTTGCGTTGATTTTATGCAAACTCATATTCCCCTAGCCCTGTGCCTGTTTCGGGTCTTAGTTTCTCGACTGTTTTTCACTTAGCTTGGGGGATCTGAGCTTGCTTGGTATGTGGTTTGGATGACTACCTATTGAGGCGCATTTCGACTAACCTAGTGAGGATTGAGCCTTTAGGACTTTATTATAAGTCCTATATTGATGAGTGTTAGTCAAGGAATTTTAAGAATTGTGTCTGTTCTCCTCCAGCATAGTCTACTTTTCTAAAGGTTAGGGATGATAACACGTTTGTAGTTAAAGCTACATAGCCAAAGTGCCTACCATGAAAATCAATTTACTTTAGGTTGAGCCAAATTTGTGCCTTTGCCTTCTTTTTTGTAGCCACGCTATCTAACTCCACATGAACCAAATGTTCCCTCTTTTTACCTAGAGGATAGTCATGTGATCATAGTGAAGTTGATATTTGTAGCATTGTAATATAGGATTTCGGTTTGGGAAATGATCATTGGATGATTTGACTACGTACACTAGTCTTAGTGCATTTTGCCTTAAGCTATCATTTTGCCTTAGTCTTGAGCCTTGCCACTGGAAGAGACGAATGGAACTCATTCGGGCGAATGAGCTTCCATTCGACCGAATCAACCTATACATTCGGGCGAATGCTTGACAGAGATCGATTCCTCGAAGCCTCTGGAATGGGCGAATGGGATCACATTCGGCCGAATGAGACTTATATTCGGGCAAATGATAGTGTTTTCCTCCCGATCAACTACTTCTTTTTAGGGCCGGCTCCTATGCATTTTAGGGTTTTCATAGGTTTTTCTTATTTTGTTATAAATACCCCCTTCCTCTGATGAGGAGAAGGGGAGCTAGGTTTTTATACTTTTATGCACTTTTAGATTTCTTAGTGATAACCGGTTTTCTAGGTCGTTAACTAAAAGGCAGGTTATGCAAACAATATTTATTCCAACCTACAAACTATACGAGTATAGCGGAGTAGGGGGTCGAACCACGAAGACAAGGTATATCAAGACTTTGACTTTTAACACAACCGGACTATTTGGGGTTGGAAATTCAGTTAAAACTAATAGGTGGAAAATAGATGACGACAAATCACGAAGTATAGCAAGTAGAGAAAAACGGGGACAAGATTGGATTCACCCTAGGAATGAAGCTTTAAAACCGAACATGGTAGATTACAGAAAATCTGTTATTAACTAGCATGGATATCCGAGAATACGAGAGGAAGTTGGTGACCCTATAGATCACACGAACGACCTATAATCGCCCTATGTCTCCAAAGGAGTGGCAGGACAAGATTCGCATCGGAATCCGAAACTATTTATTAACATCGTTTCTACAATCTTAAGCAATAAAGATCATAGCTTTCCTAAGGTTTCACCAATCAAAACCCCTAAGAGAATTACTCACTCATATTCATGCGTAAAGACATAAAGATATTAAAAGATGCAGCAGAAACGAACGTGGGGTGAAATCGCGAGAATGAAAACAAAATCAGAATTAATAAACGATAAACTTAGAACTAAACATGCAATGAAATAAAGAAATGGATTAAGATTGAAGGAAGGAATTAAACTTACAAAAGCTTCAAATTGATATCCACGAGAAGAATCCGAACTACAAAACGTTGAAGAAAAACTGAAAGTCGAAAGCTAAAACTAAAAGAATTTGGAGGCTAAAAAATCTAAAAGTGCATAAAAGTATTTAACCTAGCTCGCCTCTCCTCATCAGAGGAAGGGGGTATTTATAACAAAATAAGAAAAACCTACGAAAAACCCTAAAGTGCATAGGAGCCGGCCCTAAAAAGAAGTAGTTGATCCGGAGGAAAACACTTTCATTCGCCCGAATATAGGTATCATTCGGCCGAATGTGATCCCATTCGCCCGAATTGTCTTCCATTCGCCCATTCCAGAGGCTTCGAGGAATCGATATCTGTTAAGCATTCGCCCGAATGTACAGGGTGATTCGGCCGAATGGAAGCTCATTCGCCCGAATGAGTTCCATTCGGCCTTTCCAGTAGCAAGGCTCGAGAACTCTGAAGACTGCCTTTCATTCGACCGAATGAGTCTCAGATTCGGTCGAATCTGCATCCATTCGGTCGAATGTCTCGCAGATTCGGTCGAATCTGAGAGCATTCTTTCCTCTTTTCACTTCCCTCTTTTCTGAACTCCGTGAAATCTTCATGAATGACTTCAAACACTTGCCCAAGCTAAGATATGTGTGTCAAAGGCTCGAATGTATCGCCTTTCACCTTGAAATCATCAAAATTGCCTGAAATAAACTTAAGACAACTCGAAAACAAGATCAAGGTAAAATCAAGCATAATATACATAAAACCATTACAAAACTACGAGACTTGACACTAAAATGAGTTAATAAATGTGCTCTAAAACGAGCACATCAACTTCCCTCAAGCTAGACCGTTGCTAGTCCCTAGCAAACGAATTGGAAAGGTGAAATGACAGCTAAAGGCAATATGAATGAAGAAATGAATGAAGAGACTAATGAAAAACATGAGAAGTGAAGCTCAAGTCAATGCAAGCCGTGCACGTGCGAAACTCTTCCCTAGCTATGGGTGTGCAAGTACAATGGGATTTAAAAAGCATAATCAACTTTTTACACTAACTCGGGATTGCCGAGCGAGCCACATCATAATTCATTCCGCCCACTACCTAATGAGGTCGCAAGTCTACGCTCCCAAGGTTATTTCCCACGAGGTGTGGGAAATTTCCATTACGCTCATGTGTTTATGGGGTATGTGTTTCACTCGAAGTCATCCGACTAAAGGTGAGTCGGGAATTAAACACCTAAACAGGGAGAAATCTCGTAAATCGTGTCTTATTTGCTCTCCAGCACTGATCTTACTAATCAGGTTAAGTCGAACAGGTTTGAAAAAGGGTTGTAATGTAGGTTTGGATCGAGGTATGGTAGAATTTGGGAATGTGGAGTTGAAATAGAGGATAGTAAATGATCCAAGGAAGTAAAACCGAGGAAGATTATGCCTTCCGACAACCATGTCAATCCCAAAATTCCCAATAGTAGACTAATACACTATGTCAACTTTATTCTCAACTTCTTCTCTAATTTCTTTTGTTTGTTTTCCTTTTTTTTTTTTTCTTTTTTTTTTTTTTTTGTGTGCTTTTCAAGCTTTTTCTGAGCTTTCTATGTGCATTCTTCTTTGAAATGCACTAAGACTAGTGTATGTAATCAAATCATCTAATGATCATTCCCCAAACCGAAATCCTATATTACAATGCTACAAACATCAACTTCACTATGATCACATGACTATCCTCTAGGTAAAAAGAGGGAGTATTTGGTTCATGTGGAGTTAGATAGCGTGGCTACAAAAGAAGGTAAAGGCACAAATTTGGCTCAACCTAGAGTAAATTGATTTTCATGGTAGGCACTTTGGCTATGTAGCTTTTAACTACAAACGTGTTATCATCCCTAACCTTTAGAAAAGTAGACCATGCTGGAGGAGAACAGACACAATTCTTAAGATTCCCTGACTAACACTCATCAATATAGGACTCATAATAGAGTCCTAAAGGCTCAATCCTTACTAGGTTAGTCGAAATGCGCCTCAATAGGTAGTCATCCAAACCACATACCAAGCAAGCTCAGATCCCCCCAAGCTAAGTGAAAAACAGTTGATAAACTCATACCCATAACAGGCACAGGGCTACGGGAATACGAGTTTGTATAAAGTTAGTGCACAACAGAGGCTTGCATGCTTGTTTGGGATATATGATGGGGAAGGGGGCATGTGATGCAAAGAAACAAATATAAAAATAACTAAAATACATAAATTTGGATTTTCGCATAGGAGATCGTACCAGTACTGGGTGCAGCGGCATATGGAACTTCTTGTATATATCCCTGAAAACAACACCAAAAAGCAAAGCGTAGAGCACAAAATAACACCTAGAAATAAAACACGAAGCAACGAAACGCTACACAACACTAAAGTGACAACCAAGACCAAAGGACACGCGAAAGAATGAGTAGTGGGCTATGGATATCCCCCCCCAAGCTAGGATGAAGCCGTCCTCGGCGCTAAGGGAGGCCGTTAGGTCCACCACTACTCATCCCCCATAAATTCCTCATCATCCCCCTGGTTATCCTCCTCATTAACCTCCTCTTCCCCACCCGTGTAGTCCATCCCATAGTCGTCCGAGGCTCTTCTAGGAGTCGGCGGAGTGAAGTTATTAAACCTACGCCTACCCACCCTCAACCGGTCAAACCTATGACTTAGTGATATCTCGTTATAGTTGTCATGGCGAGGGTACCAGGAAGGGGTGGCCATGCTTTCGCCGACCATGTGGGAGCGGTAGGCCATATCATACCATGGGTAGTTCGCCCGCTCGAAGTTTTGTTCAAGGTGTTCGAGCCGGGCGGTGTGGTGGGCTTGGGTGGTGAGGACCTGATCAAGCCTTCTCTCTATGCGTCCTAGGGAGGACATAATGTCAGATTCAGACTCATCGTCTGAATCGTCATGGTCCGGTAGGACCGAGGTAGAGGCTCTAGGTCGGTCTCGCATAGAGAGGGTGTGAGGGTGAGGAGGTGGTACAAGTGGGGGCTCGATAGCGTATCTCGGCACATCGCCTTCTAAGAGATACGAGGCCCCAAACTGGACTAGGGGAGGTAAATGAGGGCAGGGGAGGGGGATGGTGCGGTCTTTCAAGTACCGCCATCGCATGGGGTCCGCAAAAATGAAACTAGCCCGTACGAGACATTGCTCGTGAAGGGTAGTGGAACTGGCATATCTTTCGCTGAATTCCACAGGATTCATGACGTTCAGGAATTCAGCAATGCGGAATACGTGTCCCCCTAAACATAAGTCAGTAGTAGCGTTTAGGGTGGCTGTGTTGTTTAGAAACTTCCACAGCGTCATTGGCAGGCTTAGTGCAGTGTCGTCGTGTGGTGCAAGATAGCGGTGCAGGATGTGCACCTCGTGCGTTCGTACTAGGTGAGGGCTAGGGGAAGGGAACAGAGTCTCCCTAGCAAATTTAAAGAACATGCGCAAAACTGGGTGTTGCACATCAGAGGTATATATGTTCCTATTCGGATAAACAAGCCGGCCAGCGATTTTAGGCCATAGCTCGGAGACCCGAGAGTTGTCCGGTTGTTTATCCGGAATAGGCTCGTTATTGAAACCAAATACGGCACAAAATGCAGCATAATCAAGAAAATAGTTTGCATTCCTTAGCCTAAAAGATAAATGCAACCTACCATCCCTTTGGCACGGGGTTAGGGAACTAAGAAACTCATAAGTTAAGAGCTTATGAGTAGGGTGCCACATGTTTATCCAGTTTTCTAACCCACATGCAGTTAATAATGTAACAAATTGCTCGTATATACCCATTCGTTGCAAAATTGATAGGTCTAAATAACGAGTAGAGTTGATTTTTCGTACCTTAAGTCTTTGGAAACGCTCATATTGCTCCAAAGATACGAAAATAACCGTAGGGTGGTCCTCATCGAACCATAGTTCCTGGCCAGGAAGCCTTTGGTGACCCTCCGGTTGTTGAGAACCGGTTTGTTGTGCTTCCTGAGCCGCACCCGAAGAGGAACCCTCTCCATGCTTCTTGGACCTTTTGAAGGGGTTCCTTAAAGTTCTCCTTGGACCCATGGTAGTTGAAGGTGATTTGGAGGGGAGTAGAAGGATTTGAGAAAGAGCAAGAAGGTGGGGGACGAATTCGGCCGAGTGAAAGAAGTAGAAATGTTCGGTGTGATTTTTCGTGGAATGAGCTGATATTTATAGAACTGACCTCCATTCGGTCGAATGGGGCTTCCATTCGGTCGAATGGGGTCCTATTTGACCGAATGTATAACCTGTTCGGTCGAATGGAGTAGTGTTACGAAGAAGTCTTCGCTCCCATTCGACCGAATAGGTTTATTAATTCGGTCGAATGTAACTTCATTCGACCGAATGTTGGCTTCATTCGGCATTATCAGCAGCCTCGCAAAAACTCCCATAAGATCTATTCGACCGAATGGATTACAACGTTCGGTCGAATGAGAGTTATTCGGCCGAATTGAAGCTTCATTCGGCATTATCAGGAACTTGGCCAAAATTGGTTTTAGCTCCATCTTCGATTTCATTCGGCCGAATGGACCTATCATTCGGCCGAATGGGCAGCGATTTCGCTCTGTTTAGATCAAAACACTTGTGCCCTCTCAAAATCAATCAATATACTATGATTAATTTGTTTGAAAATCCAAAATAAACCGGGTTACCTCCCGTAAGTGCTTTGTTTAACGTCGTTTAGCTCGACGTAACTCGGGTAATCAAACAAAGACAAAAGGGAAACTAAGCAATTAAAATCTTAAAAAAAAAACGGTAAAGGGCGATGATTCAAAGTAGGGATATTCGATAAGGGTCAATGATTATACCAATCATTCGACTTTGACATCATCTAACTTTATAAGCTCAATGGTGTTGACATTGTGAAGGCTGCTCTCATGGAAGAGTTTTAACCGATGCCCATTAACAACGAAACGTCCTCCATGATGGTCTTTCAGCTCTACCGTTCCATACGGGAAAACTTGTGAAATCTCGAATGGCCCAGACCACCGTGATTTTAACTTTCCGGGGAATAACTTAGCTCGTGAATGAAAGAGCAGCACTTTATCTCCTACAAGGAACTCTCGTTGGACGATACGTTGGTCGTGCCAACGCTTAGTACGTTCCTTGTAGATGTGCATGTTATGGAATGCATCGAGCCGTAGTTCTTCCAATTCTCGTAATTGGGCGGCTCGCTTCTCGCAGAATAAGGTGGGGTCCAAATTTAGAGTTTGGATCGCCCACCAAGATTTGCATTCCAGTTCCACCGGTAGGTGACAGGATTTCCCATATAAAAGCCGGAACGGGGTGGTGCCAATAGGGGTTTTGTAACACGTCCGGTGGGCCCAAAGAGCATCATCTAACTTTAGAGACCAATCTTTCCTATTTGGGTTTACCACCTTCTCGAGAATCCTCTTGATTTCCCTATTAGCTACTTCCACCTGTCCTTGAGTTTGGGGATGGTAGGGTGATCCAACTTTGTGCACGACTCCATAATTTTTCAATAATTTATTTAGTTCGTGCTTAGCAAAGTGTGATCCCCCATCACTTATGACTATTTTGGGAACACCGAATCGAGGAAAGATTATGCTTTTAAAAAGCTTAATAACCACTTTGTGATCATTCGTAGGTGAGGCGATGGCTTCCACCCACTTAGACACATAATCAATTCCTACTAAAATATATTGGTTCCCATGAGATGAAACAAATGGGCCCATAAAGTCAATTCCCCAACAGTCGAACACTTCACACTCAAGGATGTAGTTTTGAGGCATCTCATTTCGCATTGAGATGTTGCCAACTTTTTGGCACCTCTCACAGCTTTTCACAAACGTTTCAACATCCTTGTGTAACGTTGGCCAATAGAAACCTGCGGTGGCAACCTTAGCAGCAGTGTTCATTATACCATGGTGGCCGCCACACGCGTAGGAATGACAATGAGTTAGGATTTTTGGAACTTCCTCTTCAGTGACGCAGCGGCGGATTATGCCGTCTGCGCAAGCATGAAATAAGTAGGGATCATCCCAAAAGAAGTTCCCGACTTTACCAAAGAAAGCCTTTTTCATAGCCCTTGATTCGAACTCTGGAAGTTCTCCACAAGCTAAATAATTCGCAATATCTGCGAACCAAGGGGCTTTCCCAACTACTATTGCTGTCATTAGGGTTTCTTCGACCATTTCGTCTTGGATAGGTACGGCGTCGTTATTAAGCTCGGGTAGCCTAGACAAATGGTCAGCTACCACATTTTCGCTACCTTTCCTATCTCTTAACTCAAAGTCAAACTCCTGTAATAGGAGCACCCAACGGATCAACCTCGGCTTAGCATCTCTCTTGGTCATTAAAAACTTCAGAGCCGAGTGATCAGTGAATACTACAACTTTTGAACAGATGAGATATTGGCGCAGTCTCTCAAAAGCATAGACTACTGCTAGCATTTCTTTTTCAGTTGTAGTGTAGTTGCGTTGTGCATGGTCCAGTGTTTTACTGATATAACATATAACATGGTGCTTTCCCTCCTTTTTCTACCCAAGGACAGCACCAACAGAAATATCACTGGCATCGCACATCAATTCAAATGGCAAACTCCAATCCGGAGCTTGCACGATGGGCGCAGAAATTAGAGCCTCTTTTTAGCCTGTTAAAGGCATTCATACATCTCTCATCGAAGTGAAATTCGACATCTTTCTGAAGAAGTTCATTCAAGGGTTTTGCTAGAGTCGAAAATCCTAGGATGAGACGCCTATAGAATCCTGCGTGTCCAAGAAAGGATCGTACTCCTGTAACTGAGGTAGGTACAGGAAGATTCCTTATCACGTCAATTTTGGCAGGATCCACCTCTATGCCTTTGTAAGACACTTTGTGGCCTAGGACGATGCCTTCTTGAACTAAAAAGTGACATTTCTCCCAATTTAGTACAAGATTCGTTTCTTGACACCTTAGTAGTACTTTCTCAAGATGTGTCAAGCACGTGTCAAGAGAGGACCCTCCAACAGAAAAATCATCCATGAACACTTCCATAAAGTCCTCTAACATATCGGCAAATATAGCTGACATGCACCTCTGGAAGGTGGATGGAGCGTTGCATAAACCGAAGGGCATCCTCCTGTAGGCAAAAGTCCCAAAAGGGCAGGTGAAAGTTGTTTTCTGTTGGTCCTCGGGGTGGATCGGGATTTGAAAGAAACCCGAGTAACCATCTAGAAAACAATAGTACCTGTGCCTGGCAAGTCTTTCAAGCATCTCATCGATGAAGGGTAAGGGAAAGTGATCTTTTCTGGTTGCTTTATTGAGTTTGCGATAGTCAATGCAAACTCGCCATCCCGTGGTGGCTCTTGTAGGGATCATCTCTCCTCGGTCATTTTCGACGATGGTTATTCCTCCTTTTTTAGGAACAACATGAACTAGGCTAACCCATCTACTATCTGAAATTGAGTAGATGATGCCGGCCTGGAGGAGTTTGAGGATTTCATCCTTAACAACCTCTTTCATGTTAGGATTGAGCCGTCTTTGAGGCTCAATGGAGGAAAATTGTTCATCATCAAGATGAATCCGGTGCATAACAAGGGATGGACTAATCCCTTTTAAATCACCTAGTGAATACCCTATGACATCTCGATATTTCCTTAATAAAACAAGTAATTTTTCCAAAGAAATGTCATCGAGTTCAGAATTCACTATGACCGGGCTTCCTTCATCTTCATCGAGATAGGCATACTTTAAGCTGGGAGGTAGAGGTTTTAAAGTCACTTTGGGGAAAGATTTAGGACCTTCCCTTTTATGCGTAATACTTTCCTCTACCTCGTAAAGATGCTCATATTCTGCTTCTTTTTCAGAATCCTGGGCCGTATCTAACCGGCCTTTCAACAGCTCATTTATAGTAGGGGTATCCTCATCAATCATTTGACACCCAACCTCTACTTCCTTGTCCTCATAACTAACCTCACTCTCCCTTTCACCTTCTTCAAGGCGACAGATCTGCTCAACCATAGGCTTCTTTAAAAGGGGAGAGATTTTGAAAACTACCTTTACTTGGGCAACTTCTAGTATCGTCATGGCAATTAATAACTGCCCAAAGCGTTTCCAGAACGGCTCTGCCCAAGATAAGTGGAGTATAAGGGTCCTCTTCCATTTCCATTACCACAAAATCACAAGGGACCACTAGTTCTCCTACTTGTATAGGTATGTCGTCGAGCTCTCCACATGGCACTTTAATGCTCCTATCAGCCAGTTGGATTGTTTTCCTTGAAGGTCGGAGGGCAAAGGGGAGCTCTTTGGCGATCGATAGGGGCATAAGACTAATCAAAGCCCCTAAATCGGCGAGCGCCCCTTTAGGATCAAGGTTTCCCAACTTCACAGGGAGGTTATAAGGACCGGGATCTCGCTCTTTCATAGGCATTTTCCCTTGCAGTATAGAGCTAACTTGATGAGGCAGACTGATTACCTCTTCCTCAAGCTTTTTCTTGTTGGACAGTAAGTCTTTCAAGAACTTAGCATACTTTGGCATTTGTGCCATAGCATCGAGGAATGGAATTTTCATCTCCATCTTCTGAAGATGTTCAAGAAACTTCTTGAACTTATCATCAAGTTGCTTCTCAACTTTCCTGTAGGGAAAAGGAAGCGGTGGTGCATATAACCGGTCTAACCTCTTTCTTTCCTCAGCTTTCCTCCTCCTCTCCTCCTCACTCTCTACTGGCTTCTCACTCCCGGCCTTAGCATTGATGTCCTCCCTACCACTTTCATTTTCAACCTCTGGCATTTTACCATGTTCCTCCTCTTTTTCATCATTGTGTACTCTCGTCTCATCACTCACCCGCACCGAAGGTGTATCAACCGGATATGAGGGACTGTTATACTGAGTCCCTGATCTCAGGTGGATAGCCTTAGCAGTGTGTTGGTTTGGGTTCGTTTGCTGAGGTGGAGGTTGTATAGAGGGGTTAGGTTGAGGGTGAGATAGGAATAGCGGTGGTGCAGGAGGATTAGCCATTTGGGCCAGTTGAGTTTCAAACAACTTTTGCTGAGCTTGAAGTTGCTGCATTTGTTGGATGAGAGTCTGATTAATTTGCGTCAGACTCTGGTTCTGTTGAGCAAGAGTTGTTACTTGGGAGGCTAAATGGTCATTGGTTGAAGTGTGACCATGTTGTGGTTGAGGGGCCACATGATGAGGCTGACTAGGGGGAAAAGGCAGGTTTGAACTATTTCTAGGTCCTTGGTGAAACCCTGGGGGTCTATACACATTGGCCCTAGGTACGTTCCCATTAGTCTGGTTCCCCTGGAAACTTTGGTTATTAAATCCACCTTGACCATTTCTGTTGTATCCCGGGTGGAAATTTCCCTGGTTTTGGTTGGAGTTAAAGGGAGGTTTGTACTGTTGGTTGTTTGGGAAAGGTTGCTGCCCATACCCTACTCCTTGGCCCTGTCCACTATAGTTAAGGGCTGCCACATGATCAGGGTTATACCCATAACCGTCATAGTTCATCACCTGCGGTTCTAGGTTATACCCTCCATAGTCAACTGCAGCTACATGCTCGGAGTGCGAACCACCACAATAAGATGTATCATGGTTGGTACCCCCACATATGGCACATGCAAAGTGCTTTTCACGGATTGGGGGGTTGTTCGAACTTCCGGCTAGGCTTAGTTTGGACAACTTTTTATCAATAACAGCTTCTATTTTGGCGCTAATGTTGTCCAAGTTAGTTGTGTCTAGCATCCCTCTAGGTAATCCCTGACTCCTAGTTCCTCCCCAGGCACTGTTCTTAGCAACTTCCTCTATTTTGGCCTTTACCTGGGTGCAAGGAATTTTGGAAAGCTGGCCACCTATAGCTGAGTCTAGAAGTGCTTTGGTGGAGTCATTAAGACCATCGTAAAAGAATGTGTTGAGATGGTTCTCCCCGTACTCATGGTGGGGACATGCTCTAATCATTCTTTTAAACCTACTCCATGTAGCACTAAGGTTCTCATCATCCTCTTGGGTGAATGACGCAATTTTCTTACGCCAATCCTGCGTTCGAACCGTAGGATAGAACCTTTCTAGAAATGCGGTTTTTAGTTGAGCCTAATTAACAATTGAATTGGGTTCTAAGCATTTATGCCAATCCTTGGCATCTCCCGCTAGACTCAGATGGAAAAGGTGCATTCGCACATAATCAGGGCTATTAGGACAAGGAGGGATAAGTCCACAAATATCTGAGAATGCCTCTAGGTGTTGAAGAGGACATTCATTTCTTAAGCCACTGAATGGTGTTTCCTTAACCATTCTTGTGAACTGAGGATGAATTTGGTAAGGTGTAGTAGCAACAGGAAGTACTACACCCCCTTGGAACTCTTGTGAGCCAGGAGTTCCGAATTGGCCAAACAATTGATGTTCTTCGGCCATTATGGATATGGTAGGGTTTTGGACAGATTGTGAGGTATACTTTGAAGGGCGTTGTCTAGTAACACGTTGGATTTCAGGATTTAAGGGTGTAATTGGCTGGTTTGACCTACGTGTGCTATGGGGCATGCAAACACCTAAGTCAAAGACAACCACACACAGAAAGGAAAACGAAAATGGAAATAAAATAAATAAAGTTATGCTAAAATAAGTTAAGTCTAAATATTACGCCTTGTCCCCGGCAACGGCGCCATTTTGATAACCGGTTTTCTAGGTCGTTAACTAAAAGGCAGGTTATGCAAACAATATTTATTCCAACCTACAAACTATACGAGTATAGCGGAGTAGGGGGTCGAACCACGAAGACAAGGTATATCAAGACTTTGACTTTTAACACAACCGGACTATTTGGGGTTGGAAATTCAGTTAAAACTAATAGGTGGAAAATAGATGACGACAAATCACGAAGTATAGCAAGTAGAGAAAAACGGGGACAAGATTGGATTCACCCTAGGAATGAAGCTTTAAAACCGAACATGGTAGATTACAGAAAATCTGTTATTAACTAGCATGGATATCCGAGAATACGAGAGGAAGTTGGTGACCCTATAGATCACACGAACGACCTATAATCGCCCTATGTCTCCAAAGGAGTGGCAGGACAAGATTCGCATCGGAATCCGAAACTATTTATTAACATCGTTTCTACAATCTTAAGAAATAAAGATCATAGCTTTCCTAAGGTTTCACCAATCAAAACCCCTAAGAGAATTACTCACTCATATTCATGCGTAAAGACATAAAGATATTAAAAGATGCAGCAGAAACGAACGTGGGGTGAAATCGCGAGAATGAAAACAAAATCAGAATTAATAAACGATAAACTTAGAACTAAACATGCAATGAAATAAAGAAATGGATTAAGATTGAAGGAAGGAATTAAACTTACAAAAGCTTCAAATTGATATCCACGAGAAGAATCCGAACTACAAAGCGTTGAAGAAAAACTGAAAGTCGAAAGCTAAAACTAAAAGAATTTGGAGGCTAAAAAATCTAAAAGTGCATAAAAGTATTTAACCTAGCTCCCCTCTCCTCATCAGAGGAAGGGGGTATTTATAACAAAATAAGAAAAACCTACGAAAAACCCTAAAGTGCATAGGAGCCGGCCCTAAAAAGAAGTAGTTGATCCGGAGGAAAACACTGTCATTCGCCCGAATATAGGTATCATTCGGCCGAATGTGATCCCATTCGCCCGAATTGTCTTCCATTCGCCCATTCCAGAGGCTTCGAGGAATCGATCTCTGTTAAGCATTCGCCCGAATGTACAGGGTGATTCGGCCGAATGGAAGCTCATTCGCCCGAATGAGTTCCATTCGGCCTTTCCAGTAGCAAGGCTCGAGAACTCTGAAGACTGCCTTTCATTCGACCGAAAGAGTCTCAGATTCGGTCGAATCTGCATCCATTCGGTCGAATGTCTCGCAGATTCGGTCGAATCTAAGAGCATTCTTTCCTCTTTTCACTTCCCTCTTTTCTGAACTCCGTGAAATCTTCATGAATGACTTCAAACACTTGCCCAAGCTAAGATATGTGTGTCAAAGGCTCGAATGTATCGCCTTTCACCTTGAAATCATCAAAATTGCCTGAAATAAACTTAAGACAACTCGAAAACAAGATCAAGGTAAAATCAAGCATAATATACATAAAACCATTACAAAACTACGAGACTTGACACTAAAATGAGTTAATAAATGTCCTCTAAAACGAGCACATCACTTAGCCTCCAAATTCTTTTAGTTTTAGCTTTCGGTTTTCAGTTTTTCCTCACGCTTTGTAGTTCGAATTCTTTTCATGGATATCAAATTAAAGCTTTTGTAAGTTTAATTCCTTCCTTTAATCTTAATTCATTGCTTTATTTCATTGCATGCTTAGTTCTAAGTTTATTGTTTATTAGTATAATTTCTGATTTTGTTTTCATTCTCGTAAATTCCTCCCATGTTCGTCTCTTTTAATATCTTTATGTCTTTAATTAAGCATGAATATGAGTGAGTAACTCCTTTAGGGGTTTTGATTGGTAAAAACCTAGGAAAGCTATGATCTTTATTGCTTAAGGTTGTAGAAACGATGTTAATAAGTAGTTTCGGATTCCGATGCGAATCTTGTCTTGCCACTCCTTTGGAGACATAGGGCGATTATAGGTTGTTCGTGTGACTTATAGGGTCACAAACTTCCTCTCGTATTCTTGGATGTCCATGCTAGTTATTATCAGATTTTCTGTAATCTATCATGTTCGGTTTTGAAAGCTTCATTCCTAGGGTGAATCCAATCTTGTCCCCGTTTTTCTCTACTTGCTTTACTTCGTGATTTATCGTCATCTATTTTCTGCTTATTAGTTTTAATTGAATTTCCATCTCCAACTAGTCTGGTTGTGTTAAAAGTTGAAGTCTTGATATACCTTGTCTTCGTGGTTCGACCCCCTACTCCACTATACTCGTATAGTTTGTAGGTTGGAATAAAAATTATTTGCATAACCTGTCTTTTAGTCAACGACCTAAAATACCAGTTATCAATTTACCATTGAACTTCCGCTCGGTAAAGTCTCGTATTCACCCATGAATTGCCATCTGGTAAAATCTTGAAATTACACTTAAATTGCCGCCCGCCAAAAAGCCAAATTTACCTCTGAACCGCCGCACTAGTAAGACCATGATCTTCCCACCAAAACCCTATTGGGGTAAATATCCAAAATACCCCTTCACCAGTAAGGCCATAACCTTCCCACCGATATCCTATTGGGGTGAAAATCCAAAATTGCCCCATCAAATTAGTAAAAACCCGACCTTTCCACTTGAACCTTATGTGGGGTAGAATCTCGAACCTACCTCTCACTGGCAAAAACCCAAAATTGCCTTGCTAAGTAAAATTGTGAAATTACCCTTGAGCACCACAAAAAGCCTTAACCATGATGTGGGCATTGTGTATTGAGTCCATGCATATTGAGTCAAGCTCATGCATTTGGAATTATTTTGTAATGGAGGCCGGCTCCTTAAACCAGTCCATACATCACTTGCATTAGAGGTAATCATGTAGTTACATAACACTTGTGAATGCACCATGTATATGTATCATCTCTCCTAACGTTGACCCAAAAGCAATCAATGCTAATCAAGTCAAGCCTTAGTGTCTAATGTGCAAAGTCATGAAGATTATGCCTTTTTTAGGAGTTTGTTGGTTTGGATAAAAAGGCTTAGTCAAAAGTTAAAGAGGGTCACCGTAACAGTTTTTGCCACTTTTCTAGCTAACATCCACTCTGTCTCATAGCTCTCCTTACACTCCTTTTTAGAATATGACCACTCTTTAGGGGATGAATGCTTGACTTGAACAAGTCGAGAGTTCCAATGCCCCAGCTAATCTAGCACAGAAAATTGAAGGAATAATCCACTAATTCACCAATAGTGGCCAATACTGCGATATTGCTAATGACAACAAGCTGAAGAGAAAGGTTAGCCTCCTAGAAAATTTTTTGGGTAATGATATTCCCAAGTTCAAGTCTATTGATGATCCTTGCTATCATCTGCACAACTTTAGGGCCACCATGGCCATTAAGGGGGTAGAACCAGAGTTATTCCATGTCATCTTTCCTATGTCTCTAGAACTAATATGCTAAAAATGGTTATACACTCTCAAGGATAAGGAAACAAAACTTGGGAGGACATGACTAATGTGTTAATGAACTAGTACCATCCTAATTTCCAACTTTAGATAAATCTCAAGGAGTTAGAAGTCTTCAGACAAGGCCAAAGTAAGGGGTTCACGATCTACCTCGACCGGTGAAGAGAGATAGCCTCTTAGATGGTCTCACGGCCACTCGAAAAAGAGCTTATGAGAACTTTTATCCCAAGCCTCTTTCCTAAGTACAATAACCATATGAATTACTTTGGCCTTGAATCCTTTGACCGGGCCTACAACATTAGCACGGACATCAAGACGACCTAATGAAGAACCCAACTCCTTTAATTAATCTAGGGTGAAAGGGTAAGAAATATGAGAATTACTCTACCTTCAAGACTATTAATGAAGTTAACTCCCTAGAAGCTCTGAGATCTCAGGGTAACTTCCATAACAACAACAACTGCAACAATAATGATGATAAATAAGGCGATTTCCAAAACCGTCCTCGTAGGGTCTTCTCTAATCTAGGGATAGCCTATTCTAATGCCTTTGATCGCGTAACTAATAGTAGTCATATTGAACCTATTTGTCAAAAAGAGGACCCACTTGTAAACAAAAGGAGTGTCAAATGGGACCCGAGCAAGCTTTACAAATTCCATCAAAGCAAGGGTCATGACATTGAAGAATGCATTTGATTTAAGAACCTTCTTTAAGATATGGTGGACGATGAAAGGCTACCTATCCCACCTAGGGCTAAGCCTAACAACTAGACACGCCCTCTCGCCATCATATCTAATTTACAAAGATGTACCCTCTTTTTACCCCCATCTTCACTCATCACTCTAGTTGGGGTTCCATCCCCTAAAGTCACAACCCTATTGCCAAGAGAGTTAGTAAATGGCATATGGGACAACGATGATGAGGATGTCTACCTCGATGAAATTACTCATATGGCAGCCCCAACACCAAGTATCGACCCTAAATAGTATGAGAAGGGGATGACCTAAATCATTACAATGACTTAATCTGGAAGGAATTAGAATCTAGTTCAGAATCCTATTTAAAATGCTCTCATCCCAGTGACTCTACCACCCAAGGGAAGCTCCCTAATCAAATTTCTTAAAAAGACCCAAGCCAAGGTCAACATATGGGAGTTGATCATTACTTCCTACAAACATATAAATGCACTCCTAAATACATTGAAAAAAATAAACATTCCTTCAAGGAAATCTCCTAATGCTTTGGTTAGCCTCCTTACCACAGAAAAGAAGAAATCGTAAATATCGTTCTCGAACGATGATTTGCCCATCAATGGGACCTCTCACAATATGCCCTTTATTTGACTATTTTTTGATTGTAATAAGAAAATTCCAATGACTATAATTTACAATGGCTCTATAATCAATGTATGTCCACTCCACACAGTCGAAACATTGGGTTTCTTCAAGAAGGACTTTACACCTTCAGCTCAAGGGGTCCGAGTGTAAAACGACCTACGCTGCCAATTGCTTGGGACCATTTGTTTGTCCATCATCTCGGGACCACTAGAGTGGAAGGTCACTTTCTAAGTGCTCAACAGTAAAGCTAGCTTTAACCTCCTTCTAGGACGCCCTTGGATTCATGATTTGGGGGTTGTTCCCTCATCTCTCCCCCAAAAGGTTAAGGTACCCTTTAAGTGCACTTCAATTGCAATTGATGCCTCAACCGTCAAAATTCAAATTATAGACAAACCCTCATCAAAATTGAGCACAATAAGGAAGATAAGACATCTTTGGCTTTAGGGTCGAAGTTGATATGCTCAAACCAAGCAGCAGCTTACCTTTCATCCTTCGTCCTATATTTCACACCATGATGAAGAACTAACAATACTTCCTTTCCTTGACTCTGGGTCATAAGCTAACTCTCGCCACACTATTCAAGGATCTAAAGGGGAAACAAAATCACTTAGGGCTTGGCCACGAGCTAACAACACAAGAACTCCAAGAATACATTCTCAAGGAGATGGTCCGTAAAATGACCAAGAATCAGGGCCAAGCCAAGCATGCATTAAAACCATATCTCCCAACTCTAAATGGGTAGTTTGTTAAAGAGGGCGAGGAAGACATCTACAACGATTTCTCTAAGCCTCTCTTCAACCGTGATCATGAGAAGTTCTACCCTAGCATCGAAACTTTCCATGATTGCTACGTTATGGACGATGATGAGCTCGAAAGGTCATCTAAGTCCCCTAGATACATCAATCAGCAAGCTCTATCCTTATTGTTTAGTCTCAAGGAAACTGTGAAAGAAATCCAAGCTAAACTTCAAAGCTACAACTTTGATCCTTTTGAGCTAATAGTGTCCATCTCATACATGGCACAAGGATTGAGGAAATACTTGAAGATGACAACCACTAGTGGCAAGAAATTAAAGATTGTCACCGGAAAAGGCCCAAGAATGGATGCGACACAATCATCAGAGTCAGAGTTAGAGTCTAATTATAGATCAATCGAGTTTGTATGTATAGAGTTTAGGCCTCTAAAGGTTACTATACATAAGGAAAACCCTAAAAAATCCCTTGACGTAACCACCTTTGAATTTACTAACATTTCTATTTCTATTTACTCCTCTTCTTCCATCCAAATCCCTACCACTAATTGCTTTATCTCAAACAAATCAGAATTTGAAATTATTAAAGCAATGGAAGAATATGAAAATAAATCACCTTTAATCGAACAAACTAAAAAGATTAACATAGGTGCTAAACAAGAACAGAAATTTGAGCAAATTGGGCTAACGCTATCCCTAGAAGAACGCAAAGAGATGAGACTGTTGCTTAAAGAATTTATCTATTTCTTTGCTTGGTATTATAGAGATATGCTAGGTATAGACAAAGATATTGCACAACACACCATTTCGATCCTCCCGGGGTCAAAATCGATAAATCAGAAGTTAGGGAGAATGAAACCAGATGTAACTTTGAAAATAAAAGAGGAGATAGAAAAACAGCTAGAAGCCGGGTTTATCATAGTTGCAAACTACCTAGACTAGATTGCGAATATTATTCCTGTTATGAAAAAGGACGACAAGGTCCAAATGTGTGTGGACTACTATGATCTTAATCAGGCTAGTCCTAAAGATAGGTTTCCTCTACCCCACATCAACATTCTAGTCTCTCATTCATGGATGGGTATACAAGCTACAACCAGATTCAAATGGTAGAAGAGGATATGGAGAAAACTACATTCATAACTAAGTGGGGCACCTATTGCTATACAATCATGCCGTTTAGCCTCAAGAAAGCCAGTGCCACTTATCAAATTAAAACAACACCACTACTACACAATATGATGTATAAGAGGTGGAAGTGTATGTAGATAAAATTATCGTCAAATCTAGAGATCGTGAAGGGCATTGTAGAGCCCTCTTAAAATTCTTGAATGACTCAAACGATTCAATATGAGGCTGAATCCTTAGAAATGTGCATTTGGGGTCACATTTGGAAAATTGTTAGGGTATGTCATTAGCTCTTGAGGCATTGAGTTTGATCCTCACAAAATCAAAGCTATCCTCGCTATGACGCCCCCTAAAAACAAAAAACAAGACCCGCAAATTTTTTGGTTGCCTCCAATACATCAACATGCTCATATCTAAGTTGACTATGATATGTGAGCCCATGTTCTGTAAGATGAAAAAGGACACATCTAAGGATTGGGATGAAAATTTCCAAAAAGCTTTTGATTAGATAAGAAGTTATCTCCTGAATTCACCCGTGCTTTCTCTAGCATTTTTGGGAATCCCTCTTTGCCTATACCTCATAATCACTAGCTTAGCGGTCGGGGCTATGCTTGCCCAAGAGATACAAGGAAAGGAAAATTCTATCTACTACATTAGAAAAACTCTCCTTAAGTATAAAACTAGATATAATTATCTCGAGAGACTAAGTGTAACATTAGTCTAGGCCACCAAGAAGCTCATGCATTATATGCTCTCTCAAATAACTATTTAATAATCTATCAAATTTTCGTAAAATGGAAAGTTTGGAAGTGAGAGCCTTTGTCCCTACCAGGATTATCTCGAACAATTAACCAAGAAAGTCCCCAAAATTGAGTTCATTTAACTTCCCAGAGATAAGAATCAGTTTGCTGATGCACTGGCTTGATTCGCATCAATGGTCAATATTCCATCAAACTTGACCAGAATGCCCCTCGTCATAGAGAAGAGGTTTGAAACAGCGCACGTCAATGTTTTAGATAGTGATGTAGAGGACCGCAAACCCTAATACGCCGACATCCTAAGATATATACAGCAGAAGGAGTACCCTCTAAACTCCACTAAAAGTGATCAAAGACCCTTTTTCCGCTCAGCTTATCGCTCAAGACGATCAACTTTACAAGTATGCCCTTGAAGGCATCTATCTTAGGTGCATAGATAAATAGGAAGCTGATAATGTAATGTCTCAGATCCACAACAAAGTTTGTGAAACCCACATGAATGGTTGAATGCTAGCTTAGAAAATAGCACGACTTAGTTACTATTGGACCACTATGGAAGGCGATTGTGCGCGATACATAAAAATAATGCGTAACTTGCCAGAAATGCACAAATCTTCAGCATATTCCTCTGTCATATCTAAATCCGTATTCATCACCCTGTCCTTGCTTAGCATAGGGTATTGACATCATTACCAAAATAGCTCCTCTAGGCAAAGGAGGTTATGATTTCCTCTTGGTTGTAATCGACTACTTCACAAAGTGGTCGAAGCCAAGTCTTACTAATCCTTTGGTTCCAAGTAAGTGGCCCTATTCTTGGAGGAAAACATTCACTCCTAGAAATAAATAAATATACGATGGGGTTTTTAGTACTATATCTGGGTATCAAAAGGCTAGCACCATTTAAGATGACAACACATTAATCAATTTAATTTACGGTGTAAAACATACGTCGTAAACCATTTAATAATATGCGGCAGGTTATGTATAATACACCACAAAATAATTTTCAACTTACTATTAATATGCGGCGGTTTATGGTTATATGTTGTATATTAATCTCATTATTTGCTGTGGTTTTCACTTTATAAGCTGCATATTAATTGATTTTATTAATTAAAAAAAGCTACAAAACTATTAATAAGCGGCGAGTGTCCCTTAGACCCGCTCATATAGATTATTTTTTTTGCAACCTTTTATTCCCTACTATGCCAAAACACAACTTCATTTCCAAAACCTACTATACAATTCTGATGGTACCAAAACCTGTTGTTACATTACAGTTACCAACCAATTACCAACTAAGGTTTACATATGGTGATCTAGAATTCATTTATACACTAGCTATTAGGGTAATAAATCACCCATTAAGGGACATTAACACTATGAGCCAATAAATAAAAAAATGTACAAAAAACTACAATATTATCATCAAGAAAATACACAAAAGGTAAGGTAAATTAAAATAAATTATTAGTCCAATACTTGGCCAATTTGTTATGGACCACATCAATTTCTTTGGTGGAGAAGGGTTCCTCGTTGAATCCTTTGCATACCTACGAATGATTAACATATCATTAAAGTATATATATAATGCAATGTGAAGACTCCACCTTGATTACTAACGTTTTTATGTCTAATGATGGAAGCCAAAATGCAAAGTCAAATAGAGTTGAAAACATGATGGAAACCAAAATACATAGAGTTGACATTGTGTTGGAAATAATGGAAGCTATAATGCAAAGCTTTATGCATTCTATCAAAGGACGAGAATGCAACATTTGAGCCATGTCTTCAAAAGCTTGAGCCACGTCTCAAAGCAGTCAGCATAGTTCAAACACTTTGTCAAAGGATAAGAATATTCTAATTGCCTAAATCTTGTGTTTTATCCTCTCCCTATTTTCACTTATTTTATGCTCTAACCTAACTTATTTATACATGTTTTTACTGTCAAAGATATCTCTTAATTTCAGCAAATAAATGGTGCTCATATATGTTGAAGATTATTCAAGTTAACTTTGGTAATTACCAAAATTCAAGCATTATGGTTATGGAAAAAGAAATCTATTTTGAAGCTTCAAGGTGCAGCAAATAAAGTGGAAATATTCTTGCTGTAAAATATTCAATGATATCAATCTTCAACAGCCAAAATGAATTATTCTCTACAACCATATTGGAGGAAATCTTGCTGAAAGTATTAAAGGCAAATCAGATTTTCAGCAGCCTATTTTGAGCCTTCTTTCAACGGCCTGAAATCAAGTTCAGTATATATTCCAAGCTTTGAAGCTGAAGAAAGGTAGAGAGACAACGTGAGACACAACGAGACAAAAAGTAAAGAGCAGAAGCTTTAATCGTGAATTTCAGTCACAAGCACATCAACAAAGCTTCATTATTTTCTCTAGTTCCATAAACTTTATCTTGTATTTAGATTGAGAGAAAATCAAAGTATAATCTCTTGAGTGTTTAAAAGAATATTTTGAGAGTGTTATACTAAGAGTATACCCATAATACTCAAACGTATAGAAAAAGAGAGAGAGCTTTTTATTACTAGGATCTGAGATGATAAAGTGTAGCTGGGGTGCTATGGAGTAGAAGATGGGGATTAAGATCTTCTAGGGTGCTTTAGGTCTCTAAGGGAAGTAATAAAAGAGCGATTTAAATCCTAAGGGTTAGACAACCCTAGGCGGAGACGTAGGCAAATTAGTTGCCGAACTTTGTATCAAATCTCCGTGTTTTGTCTCATCTTATTTCTGTCTTCATTGCTTACGTTTTATGTTTGCTTTGCTCATCAATCAAAGTAGCGAATAGTCAAAGCCTAAGCAAAAGCCTTTGAAACCCATTTCAAGGCTTTGACGTCCAGTTTCAAAGATAAGCCTTAACGCTTATATTCTGCCTTTGAAAGTCAGTTCAAGACCTTGAGATCCTGAACGCGAAAATCAGTTATACTCTATTCACCCCCCCTCTAGAGTATAATTAATCATATTCCATCTCCCTATTGATTCTTCACAATGAATTTCAAAAGTAAAGTTCAAATATGCCATTTTCTACCCAAAGTTATATAATTAACTTATGACATTAACTTGACTCAAAGCAATTGATCATGAGAATCTAACAATCTCACACCATTGAACATGCTCTAATTTGACCTCTTTTGACTCAAATCGATGTATTTCAAGTGTTAAAGGTATTTTCTACCCAAAATTTCTCCCATTTGACCTATTTTGACTCAAACCATCATATTCAAAGTGTTTGGAGCATGTTCTAGGGGAAATACGCCATTATTGACCCATAAACGCTCCTATTTGACATGTTTTGACTCAAACCTTCCTATTTGAAGTGTTTGGGGGCATGTTCTAGGGAAAATACACCATTATCAACTCATAAATGCACCTATTTGACCTATTTTAACTCAAATTGTCCTATTCGAAGTATTTCTAGGAGAAATGCGCCATTATTGACCCAAAACCGCTTTTATTTGACCAATATTGACTCATAATAATGTGTTTCAAGTGTTAAGGCCATTTTCTACCCAAAATTGCTCCTATTCGACCTATAGTAACTTAAATCGGTGTATTTCAAGTTTTAAGGCTATTTTCTACCCAAAACTGCTCCCATTTGACGTATATTGACTCAAATAGATGTATTTCAAGTGTTCATGGCATGTTCTAGGGAAAATATGTCATTTTCTACCATAAACTACTCCTATTTGATCTATATTGACTCAAATCAATGTATTTGAAGCGTTTAGGGCATGTTCAAGAGGGAAGACGCTATTGAGGATACTCAAAGCAATGAAATTATGTGTACAAGTTCTTATCTTTGCCATGGGCATTCCATTATTGCACCTACAAAGATCGTCAAGCATGAAATACATTACAAAGTACTCGCTCTCTATTCCCCCATGTTGTTGAGCACACTATGAAGTACAAAATAGAAATGAGGCATATGATAACATTATTTTACAATGTTTTGGTTAATTAATTCACCTTCCATTCTATCCATGTAGATGTTTGCTTTCTATTTTGATCTCCTTGCAATGTAAGTTTTTTAACACACTTGAAAAACGATATTGATTAGTTTCAAAGTTCAATTTTAACCAACCTTGAAACATAAATTTATTGATAACACTTACTAATTAATAATCGCTTTAAGCTTATTATTGTGCATTGACCGAGCCGAATTGAAGAAGTAGATTTTACCACTGCCCACACAAATGACTAAAAGCATACAGTGTGCATTACATATTAAGTAATAAGTAATTATCATTATGTTTATATAAAAATACATTATCATACTATATAGACCTAAAAACAAGTTTAGGAATCAATTGTATGAGTTTTACCAATCCGTTTAAATGTCATAGTAAATGTATCTAATCATTCTTATATAGGGTCTAATATGGCCATATAAAACCAACAATAAGTATATTAAAGTATTCACACATCAAATTTAAACGTATAGTTTGAAAATATAGAAAAAATGAACTTTAACCTAGCTTATAGGGCTTTCGTGAATGCAAAATGAACGTAGGTCTTTACCTCCTTGATGTTACCTTCGATTCTTGCATTCAAAGTGGCCTCAGGACACAACCAACCAACTAATGAGAGTAAATTGCATGACAAGAAATCATCTTGGAGTGCCCTTCACATTCATAAAAAGCATTATCAAAATAGTATCAAAATTAATAACAGTACGACATAAGTTAAAGTTATATTCTAATTGTATATACCTTATGAAGCATTGAATAACAAAAATTTTCAATTGAGCTCCTTGTAAAAACTGGGTGATATCAGCTTTGTCTAGCCATGTTGTTCCATCTTCAGAGTAGTTAAATAAGGCTTAAGTCAACGACATAGAAATGATATCCTCTTCCTTCATCATGCTCGCACATTAAAGAAACCACTTGCACTCAGGACTAAGAGAAGTCGCTATATCTTAAGTGAGAAAAGGATGGGCACTAGAAGAAGACTTTTATCATACCAAATTATAATTATAGATAAAATAGGATTGAATCTTTAATTTTTACCTCACTTATGAACTTAATCAAATGTAGAGGCCATTGCACAAAAGTACCAATTGCGTTGTTAAATGTCTCCAAGTTGTACTGTGGAATCAAGACCGGTAGTGCTGCTCCCTTGAAGAAGTTTGGAACAATCTTAACCTTCACCGTTTTATGTCCTTCAAGCCTTGTTCCTTGGCAATTTTGTGCAAACAAGCCACATCATAGATCATTCCGGAACTTAGATCTTTTAGGAGTAGACGACAACTAGTAGGACCTTGAAAATTCAATACAATATGTCAATATTAAAGGTCATTAGTTGTACATTCATGTGTTATTCAACATAAATGTTTAAAAATATTATTTAACATACCTCTAGTTGGGGAGTAGAAACCCATGCACTTTGGGATGCTAAGTGCTCGGCGCTCAAACCAATGTCTTGAAGTAGGGAGAATAACTTGTCCTTCATGGTGGCATCAAAATCTTGTCTAAGTTTTTCTTGGAGTTGTGTCTTTAAAGTCTCCCATTCTTCTATTGAAACTCCTCGTTGACTTGGCTGGCTTGATCTCGAGGAGGAGGTCCAAAAGCTTTTTTGTACCCAATATTGGTCCCTCTTAGTTTTATGTAGCGTCCAAGATGATCAGGCTTTCGAATAGCCATAGAAAATGCGTCATGGTTCCTCACAAGAATGAATTCCCCTTGAGATTGCTTATCTCGAAACTCCAACTGGAAATAAAATGTTAAAGATTAGAAATGAATGTCATATATTATAAGTATTGGGGACTTTAGTGATTTGCAAATAGAATTCTTATGTATTTATTAGCCACATCCTACGTCTCTTTGTCTGGAATGACTCTCTCCCTAGTTTTCTTGTCTTTCTTGTGCCTTGAACAATACCAGCCATCCTCACGGCTTATCAGCGTGGTGCTTGATTCCATAGAAGAAGCTCTCGCGCAAGAGGGATAGAAACCTCTACTATATAATGTTGTCTTACATCTTAGTAGTTTGACTGTCCAAAGTTATGGGTAGGGGTGGCAAACGGATCAGGTCGGGTCTAGTTCTTGTTCGGTCACCTACTTTTGGGTTTTCTATCCCCTAACTTGAACCTTATCCATTTAAGTTTTTGGGTTAAAAACCCCAACCTTAACCTAACCCATTTAATTTTGGGTTGGGTTGCCAATCCATTCAAGTTTTTGTGTAGAAAATATCAACCATACCTGCTATTTTAGGATCGGGTTTAGGTCAGGTTGGGTCAATTTTTGTCACCCTAAGATGTGGTTATTGAATAGAGTGGCTGAAGAAAAGAAAACTTTTAGAGTTGATATTAAACGATTGAGAAGTTGATAGTAGTAGTTTAATTATTTTTAGGGTTTTAATTTGGGCTTGGGGTTTGGGTAGAGTGGGTGATTGGCCAAATAAATTTTTTAGTCTACTTAATATGGTTTGGTTATAAGGTCGGTTTTGGGTTTACCCAACCTGATTTTGACCCAAAAAATAATTTCTAGTTACGTGGGTCATTTTTGGGTTGGAATTTTCAACCTTAACCTAACCCATTTAATTTCGAGTTGAGTTCTTGTCAATCCATATAAGTTTTTAAGTCGAAAATCTCAACCCTTACCCGCTATTTTCAGGTCGGGTTAGTTTTTTCCACCCCTAGTTATTGGGATGAATGTTCATCTTGGCACTCTTGCTTGCCTTCTCATATTTGGCTTGTTAACATTATTAAAGGTTGTAAGTACCTTAGAAAGCTTTTTTAAAACTGAATACATAAAAGTATTTAACTTACCACTACAACTTCAAACATCTTGTTCTTGACAAAGGTTACCCAATCTCCTTGCTTAATATGTTTTTAGATTTCGTTAGGCAACCTTTTAGGTTCTTTCTTGGATAACTTTCTTGTCTTGGTAATCCAACCGCTCACCATCTTTGATTTGAAGTCCCAAAATCTATCAACAATTGCAGATAAAAACAACTTCTTTTGCTTGGGGTTGTCTGGAATGTGGAACAAAGCCTAAAATAGAGAAATTGGGTTAGTTTCATTTAGTAAGGTAGATTACACATATATTTAAGTAATTAAGATTAAGTTAGGAATGTGTACCATTGTGTCCACCCACAAGGTCTACCGAAGACCCTCATTTACTCCCGATCACTCCCAATTGATATTAAACTTCTGAATAAGTAGGCTAATATACTGACCGTACTTGAGACGCCACCTACCAATGGGCGAGACCAAATGATCAAATCTAAGTACATGACCTTGGACACTCTAAGGCTCCTAGTAGGACCTCTGGGTTGACCTAAGCCATGAGCACCACCCTTCCCCCTCCTCTCTACACCCAAACACGTGGGGATGTCAATGTTAATCGCTTCATCATCCCCTAAGACTAGTACCACTTTAGCTATCTTCTTATGTTTGTTAAACATCTTATCTAGTCTCTAAGCTTCTAACTAGACAACTATGTTCTGGATCACCTCAATCAGTCTCTAGTTGAAAATCATACTCAACGTTGTCCTCATCAACACTGAAATCTTCGTCACTAGCCATGATGTAAGACCTAAACTACATCAAAGAACAAGAAAATAATGCAAACCGAGTCAATGAATCGTCTAATAACAGAGCTAAAAAGAAAATAAAGAAAACATTAATATAACTACAAAATAATATCTAGAAAATGAGTACTACTCATTTATAGTAACTCCCTTATGGTGATCCATTCTCATATAATTTGTTTCCATTTCAAGTCCATCAATGTCATCATTACATGACATTGAGAATGGTGGGAGATCATTGAAGTCATTGTAGTCTTGCTCATTAGTGAGATCACAAATTCCAAGGATCTTTCGTTTACCAGGGACATAAACAGCCTATTGAGGGTCATTTATGTTTTTAATGTAGAATACTTGTTTAGCTTGTGATGCAAGTATAAACGGTTCCTCCATATTAAGCATACGAATCATGTCCACTAAAGTCCAATTCAATTCATCTTTCTTCACTAAACCATGTTGACTAATGAGGAAGAGAAACCTTAAAGCTATAGTATTCTAATTCCCATATCTCTTTAATTATCCCATCGTAAGTGAAGGTTGAATTAACTGGTGCTTTATCTTTTGAGCTAGCATATTATCAAGAACAAGCCACTATTAAAACACCACTATTTTGAACATACTTTGATTTCTTATCCCAAAGTTTAGTGTAAAAGGTGTATCCATTGATATCATACCACTCAAAAGATCGAACAGTTGTCCGAGTGCCATAAGCTAACAACTTGATTGTATAAGAAATGTTATGGCCCATTTTAGATAATTCATGCATCACTTGTTTATGAAACCAATCAATAAAGATGTTGTGTTCTTACATTAATTCTCTTTCACCTTTAGAAGGGTACTTCAACTTCAACCCATTCATATGCCTTTCCAAGTAAGGATGAACCTCTATGATATGGTGCAAAACAAATAAATGAGCTTTTCTTTCTTTCGACAATGGAATTAACACCTCCTTAGAACCCATAATGTTGTACCCTTTGAGCCTCCCTTCATGCCTCAATTTTGATAAACCAATTGCTTCCCCCTTAGATAGGAACTCACCAAGAAACTCACCTACCTCCTTAGTGGTTATACCTTGAGTTATACTTCCTTTAGGGTGTGCTAGGTTTCTCACTTTCTTCTTTAAAGTACCCATATATCTCTTGAAAGGATAAGTATATCTTAGGAATAGGGGACCACACATCTTTATTTCTTAAACTAAATGAATAACTAAATATACCATAATATCAAAGAACAAAGGTGGAAAATACGTCTCTAGTTGACATAAGGTTATAACAATATTAGCCTGTAACTCATCTAAACATGACGGATCAAGCTCCTTGTTGCATATGTATTGAAAAAAGAACAAATTCTAGTGATGAAATACCTAACATGCTTTGGTAAAATAAGGTGGATGGTAATGGGTAGAAACACTTGCATCATAATATGACAATCATTAGACTTAATAACCACTAATTTTAAATCTTTCATATCTACAAAGTTCTTCAAATTTGATGAGTACCCACTAGGAACCTTGATCCCATATAAACACTCAATGTATATCCTTTTTTCTACTCGAGATAAAGTGTAGCAAGCCAGAGGAAGATACATGGATTTACCTTTTCCATTCCTAGGCGTTCTGTCTTCCAGCCATAAATTGGATTGAATCTTCATTGTCTTCATATCTCTCCTGACATGAGCACCATCCTTAGACTTACTAGGTATACTTAATAGCATCCCTAAGATGGCATCACAAATATTCTTTTCTATATGCATAACATCAAGACAATGTCTAACGTATAAATACTTCCAATACTCAAGTTTCCAAAAGATTGACACTTTCTTCCATAACCCCTCAACATCACTAGATTTTTTAGTTTTCCCGAATACATTATCCATTCCTTTCACAAGGTCATAAACCTCACTGCCAATCAACGGTATAGGGGCTCAACGTTGCTCAATTTTACCATCGAATGATGTCTTTCTCTTGCGACAAAGATGAAACCTATTCAAGAACCTTTGATGTATGAGATACACATATTTTCCACAATGTGGCAATTATATATCATCCACATGAATTGGGAAGGATTACTTTCCCTTCACCTTATACCTTGACAAGTTACCATATGCTGGAAAGTCATTAATGGTAAAGAACAACATGGAACAGAGTGTAAAAGTCTCTTTAGCATATGCATCATACACAAATATACCTTCATCCCGCTACAACTACAAATCTTCAATGAGGGGAGGGGGGGGGGGGGGGGGGGGGCAAGATAAACATCAATGTCATTCCTAGGTTACTTGGGCCCTAATATTAGAAGTAATAACATAACATACTTACACTTCATGCACAACCAACGGAGGAAAATTATATATCACTAACAAAACAGGCCATGTGCTATGTTGACTGCTTAAGGTACAAAAAGGATTTATTCCATTTGTGTAGAGACTAAGGCTTAGGTTCCTGTCTTCTATGCCAAAAGCCTTCAAAGATTCATCAATTGTTTCCTACTAGGGGAATCAACAGGATGTCAAATCATCCCATCTTTTTTCCTCTTCTCTGCATGCCATCTCAAATTCTTTGCATTGCTCTTAATAAAAAAACAAACGTTTGAACCTCAATATTATGGGAAGGTACCAGAAGACCTTTGTCGAAGGACCTTTAATTACCACTTTAGGCTCTACCCCATGTGGGAGTTTGTAATGTGACTGCCCACATCTAGGATATTAAATGAACTCTACCTACTTATTTTGATACATTATGGCATCAATCTTTTTATACTCTAAAGTCAACGGAAACATTAGGTTCTTCACATATTACGTGGATATAGGCAAATCATTTCCCTTTGGAAACATGTCCCCTAATACTTTCAACAAGGTTGTGAAACTTATATCAGTCTAACCATATTTTGCTTTCAAGTTATACAACATTGATATGGCGGACAACTTAGTGTACTTGGTACATCCAGGTTACAACGGTTTCTCAGCAACCTCCCACAAATGCTCAAAAGTACGAGATTGACTACCAAATTGATCCCCAACCCTTAAAAGTATTTCATCTATTGGATCTTCATCATCGAGGTCATTATCCTCCAATTCATCCTCCTTATTAACTTACTTCTTAGCATCAACATCTTCATCGTCATTAGAATCTAGTTAGGTATGATGCTCTAACTGAACATGATGAACAAAAATTTTATTAGTTTACAATCCCATGTCATTAGAAGCAGGAGCCTTACCATGCCATACCCATACGTGGTATTGTTTCCTAAACCCATGCCGGATCACATGGTCCCTCAAATCTTTTATACTACTAACTTTATTCACATTATCACAATCAACACAAGGGCAACACAACTCATCATCTCCAATGTTATTTTGGTTTTTCAACTCTTGTCTACAAAACTCCTTAACTCTATTCATGAACTCTAACAAAGCACAACTACTATACATCTGATTACGATCTATAATTTATGTCATGTCCTATTTGACATGTAGAGGAATAACAATCTAATCAATACTCCGTTTATTACACAATTATATGCACCTAAAAGGACCTCAAGTAGCTTGCCAAAAAATAAGGTTAAGCAAACTCCACAATGACCCACAAACACTCGGTTTAAGTTACTAAATTCTTCTAGCGGGTTCTATGCTTTGTAAATTACTACAAATTCTACAAAAAATTTGGTAGAGTTTCCTTTGTAAACCCAACATTTCCCATTTTTGAAAATCAATTTTCAAACCTGTTTATATTCATTTAAATACAACCACAACCAACAAACAATGCCATTTTTCATCTAGCTAGGTAACCTAAGGAATTTTTAATAATAATTTTAGTAATTTTACATTAAAGGGAGTAGACAATGCCATATCTGGATAGAGATTGTGGCTTCAACAACTACTAGCTAAGACTAAGGCTTTAGTAAATGATAATATCACAAAAGAAAGTTGTTATGAAAGGTATACGAGCAAGAAAGAGCAAATTTTAGTTTATTCGAACTCCGTGTAAAAAATAAAAGAGCAAAATAAGCACAACATAATATAGAATAATGCTTCTGTTTTAGCTAATATGTCGCTAATTAGTAACCGAGAATAAATTAAAATCTACTATTTATACCTTATATCATGAATTCCATACTTAAGACTATAATCATTATACATGAGATCATATTTAATATATACTTGAGATTTATATTTTCCTAACTAATTTCAATTAATGTAGTCATTTTATGGGCTTGATAACGCTATAAGATTGGTTATTTATTATTTTCCAAGAAAGAATCAAAGAAATATGTTAAATTACAAAGTATATGATAACTTGCATTGATTTTGTAATAAATATTTACCGAGTACGAGACAAAATAGGTCTTGAGTAACTTTGCTATAAGGTACAGTACGTGGAGTATATTAAATATTTGAGTTTGTTAGGCTGTTAGATATACTCTTGGCTACTTAGGTGCTAATATTTTGGTAAAAGTTAAGCTTCATTTTCTTTGATTATCATTTTCATGACTTATGCATTTCATGTTTACCAAATAGCAAAATAAGTTATATAGGCTTGCATAAGTTTAGTGATCTCAATGTCTTTTTAAATATGTACATGAGTGAATGACTAGAGCTATCAAAATTTAACACAACTCTATTTCAATTAATATATTCATACTTATACAATCCTTAACTAATTTAAATCAATTACCTAATTAGTTTAGTCGTAATTTGGGAATAAGCCAAAATTAATTACCTAACTCATTTCAATTAATTTAGTCATTAACTTGAACATTTATCAAAATTAACCAATCCCTGCATCATACCATATCTTTTGGTATAATTATAAATTAGTATCACTATCTACAAATACAATGCAGATATCATTGGTGCTGTGATTAGTCGTGCACTAATGCAAAATGCTAAACAAAAATGTATGTGCAAATGCACAGACATTCTGGCCAAATACAACACCATCGCTCATCTCCATATAAACCACGGAAAATAAGGCAGCTGAGGCAGCAAACAAAAAATCAAAATCATAATTTAGAAATTGAAAAAAAAATTACTAAGACTGGCTAGTGAAATTACACTTTGATTTGTGGGGTTACATAACGTCGATTAGGACTTTGATAGGCATGACCCCTTATTCTCTAGTACACGGGATGGAAGCTGTCTAACCCATTGAGCTCAAACTTCCTTTGTTGAGGATTGTTCTCAAGAGCCAATTGTGGAAATCTCATTGGTTAAAGCAAGGTACGATTAAATATTCCTATTAGACGAAAATGGCTCCAGGCTATGCATCATGTTCAACTATACCAATGAAGAATCATAAAGCACTTCAACCAGCCACTAGTAGAAAATTTTGGTACAAATGCTGTGGTTATATATAATTTGAAGAAATCAATGGTTTGAAGTATACCTTAATACCAAGTGCTGCGGTTTCTTAAAAAAACGCAGCACTTAAACCACAAATGTTGCGGTTATTTGAAAAACCGAAGCATTAGTACAAAATGCTGCATTTTTTCAAATAACTGCAGTACTTGCAAGTTATATGTGTTGCATTTATTTGAAAAATTGCAACACTTGTGAGTTACAAGTGTTGCGATTATTTAAAAAACATGCAGTACTTGTGCACTATATATACTCTTTTTCCATCGCTTCCAATATCATTTCAAACATGAAAAAAATACGTATTTCCCTCACAAGTGTTTCTAAACTCAAAGGGAAACCTTTGAAATGCAATGTCTCACAAGTTTTGAATCCTGGAGAAACTTTTGAATAAAACTGCGTTTTGACCTGATTCTTTCAAGAGGATACGTGAGCAACCTTTCACGAGACTCGGTCGTATTAAAATCGTCAATAATTTTACTTGGAGAAATTATCACAAACCTAGACTCCGGTTCCGAACGCCAATGCAGGGTGTTTGATGCCTAAGGCCCCAACATTGAACGTCCAAGCCTAGGCATTAACAGAAAAAACTCTTGCCTCCAATATCATTGTTGTACAAATTCTATGCTCAAAGTCCCAGCATTGAATGCCTAATAGGGCACTGAGGCATGTACATCAACCAAAAAGGCTCCAACCTCATTTGATTTTTGCTAAGCGTCGAGCAAAAAGGCTCATGTCTTCGGACTGAATTTTCGGCAGCATAAAAGCTCTTGTTCTATTGACTTGATATTCAATTTCTTTTACTCTTAAAATGTACCTAAACTTTATGATAGGTTTAGGTATGTTCATTCATGATCTCTTTGGCTCATTTGGTCTTGGTGATTGGTTTTAAGTTTGTAAATTTTTGTAAATGTAATCCTTAAAGCATGTAATGGCACCATAAAATCTCCAAAACAAACTTAATTTCATTTGAGAAAGCTTAAATAAAAGAAAGGTCTAATTTCTTTTGAGAAAGCTTTATTAAAAGAAAGGTCTAAATAAAAGGGGTTACATAAAATCCTAAAGTTATTGCTTAATGCTTCATGATAAGCTTAAATAAAAGAAAGGTCTAATTTCAAAGAGACAAAGCAAAAATTGGTATATGTGGCTAACCAAAAAATTACTTGTTCATTTCTTTCTTAGAAGCTTTACTTTGTCCTAATCTAACTACCCTACTCGCCTAGCCTCTCTTACACTGACTTGACTCTTTTCCCCAATCAATCCTTTGGTGGAACAACCTGCACACCCAAGCAATCATGAACCATAGGGGGCTTAGGGTCATTTTTTGGTCTTGAGTAGTTATAGAGGAAGATGCATGAACTTTGACTTCCCCGCTATTCTCCCACATCCAAGCCATGTAGCTCCTAGAGAACATGATAGCTTGAGGAGGATCTTGTATGAATCACATTGATTTTGCTCTCCAATAGGACTCCTAAAGTTTGACTCGTTCCTCCTTGAGAGGTAAGCTTTTGGGCCTTTCCATCTCATGGTTCGAAACCATTTGTTTCCTTCCGTATAGCCTCTAAACCCGCATTGGAGTATAGAAAGTCAAAACTAAAAGACTTGGGACCTGAATGACGCATCCCTTTTCAACATCGATCATATCAACGACTCTCCACCATGGAACGACCCATCGTATGAGAAACTCACCCTTGGAAAAGTAAGCTTCCCAAGCCTCAAAGATAGCATGATTAAGGAGTACCTCAAAGATAAACCCCAAAAAAGTCCAAACACAAACCCGATCCCAAACATAATTATCCCAATTACATGACCCAAATACCAACCAAAAAACCCCAAAAATCAAACCTTAATCCCGTGCAAAACTTGAAGCTCAAAGCACAATTTCCTGATGCTCAAAGCAAGGCGTCAAATACAAGAACAAAATCTTAGTTAAAATCAAGCATTCAATGCTAACCTAGGCAATAAATGCCAAGTACAAGCGTCCAGCTCACAGCAAGTGTTTGACACAACAAAAAGGCATCCAACACCCAACCTGCTTCTAACTCCCGAACTAAAATGGAATTTGATTGATTGTTAATTCCAATGTTAGACGCACAACCTCCACGTCAAGCATCAAGCCTAGTGTGCCCCCCCAAAAGTGCTCCTGTCTCGTTTTGAGCTTCTTTATAGTTGAGTAAAAGATATATTTCCTGAGCGCCTAACACACAAGATGTGTGTCAATGCTCATGTAACTGACTCTTTTTATCCTATAAATACCCCCTCATTTTCTTCCTAAAGGGTCAGCATTTTGAGAATTTTGAAGCACCATTACTCTACCAAAATACACCCCCTAAAACACTCTCAAACACAAATCAAACGAATACTATCATTCAAGGTCATAATCTAGGTCTTTTTATAATGATTGTGAGAGGTGCAAATCCCTCTCAAATGAACACTTATCTTAGATTTTTATGAAACTTTTATAAGCCTTGTTCAACCAAAGATTCATCACTTTTGATAGTCTTTTATGATCAACTCTTACACTTTATTTCAATGTATCCTTTTTCCAATGATGTGAAGAGCTAAGAGCAACTCCTACTTCACTAGGTTAAGTCTCAAAATCTTAAGGTTGAGCATCATAACCTGGGAACTATCCTCATGAATTAGTCTCCTCTTAACATTTTTAATTCTTTCCCTTGCATTTACTTATTGCACTTTATATTACGTGTCTTTTATTTTTATTTAGTCTATGATGCTAAGATATTGGACATCTCTAATCTTACTAGACTTGCCTTTTAACCTATTTTCATGAGAAAACCGTAATTATGTATCACACTTGAATACATGTTTAGGAGTGTTCAAAATGCTCATTTTTTCTTTAGATTTCATAATCCATATTTTGATTTCTATTTTGCACATTTTAAGTTAATGACATTCTATGGCCAATTCATAAATGACACTTGAACTGGACTCATTTCAAAGTTGGAGTACATCATGAGGAAAAGTCTTTTAGGCTTAGTTCTTCATTTGGTTAAGAAAATCTCTTTAACTCATCATGCATCATTCTTACTTTGCATCTTACTAACCCTAAAATTTAGTCTCTTGTCTCTGTCTTTATTGTTTATTGTGATGGTTGTATCTTATGTACATAACTCTTATTTTGTATTAAGATAGCATGAACACCTTTATTTTTGCACTAATCAAGACTTATTAATTACAAAAGGCACGCCTAATAAGATAAACAATGGAAAATCAAATTTATGTACCCATTAATCTTGAGGACTTTTAACAAAATGATCACCATAAACTAGATTTATGTGCATTAAACTTAACTTGCTCAACCCACCTAATCTAGAGTGTGTTTATCCTTTGTTTTTGCATGTTTTTCCTTGGAGTGAAATTGATTCTTTCAATTATTTTGCCAATTTCTTACACACAATCTTAAATTAAAATAATTTGCTCATTCTTGGACCTTCTCATGTTTCAAAGACCACTTACGTGAGTCAATTTGGGATTCAAACCCAAGGGTGACTAAACAGTCCAAAAATATTGGTGGCGACTCCTTGACCCTTTCTAATGTCTTTAAGCTGTGTAGGAGATCCTTATTGATGCACATATATAGTATAACTCTAAGGGAAGAGAGTTCCTTCCACTTTTCCTCGCCAAAAAAGAAAGGTTGTGTTGTAAAAATCGGGCTCTCTCGTGGCAATTCACTCATCAAATTGTCCATCCGAAACCTAGATAGGTTCCCAACCCTCTAAATTCGCAAAAAAGACCCTATAAGGAGGCCACCTTGGTTGGTGGCTGACGGTGGATGGCTATGCAAAAAGCGAAAGCAAGGGGAAGAAGTAGGAGGCGACAATAGGGGAGTGTGCATGGGAGCAAGGGAGGGTGCACGACAAGGGTTTTTTTCTTATTTTGCTTTAGGTAAATGACTAGGGTTTAGGATTGTTTAATTAGGAAAGTCTTAGGTTAATGGGTTGGATAATTAATTTAGGCCGAAAATGGGTTGTTTATAGTTTTGGACTTTTGGGTTTATGAATTAAAATAAATTATCCTTTATTGAAATAATCTAATATTTATTTTAAATAGATAATTAACCATATATTTTATTAATAAACCATATTCAGTTTATACTAAAATAATATTTAGTAAATATTTTCGAGTGTTGTAAATGAACACATAATCAAAATTTTGTAAATTTACGGTGGTTTACATGTGATGTTAATCCTAGCATACTTCCTAATCTATTTCAACCTCAAATGCAACACATCAGTCATTAGAATGCCTTAGATTTTGTCTAAATTTTTATGTAAGTAATATTCTGATAAAAATTATGTCCTTTTTCATTCATTTCTTTTTGGAGAGAGTAAATATCTTATGAAAACCTCTCAATTCAATAAAAAAATTAACCTAAAACTTCTGTCCATTTATTTTGGGAGAGAGTAGGTATCCTCCAAGAACTGCTCAAGCCACTCACATAATAGTCTAAAATTTTCCCATTTCTTCAGGGAGAGAGTAGGTACCCTCCATGTACTAGTATAAAGTAGGGCATATTTATTTAAAACTATCCATGTATTAGACTCAAGCAAAGCCATACATGCATTAGAATCATAGAAAACTATAAATGCATCATGAATAATGCTAAACCATATTTGCATCAAAATCAAAACGAAATATGCATTTTAGCCAAATTATGCATCATAAAAAATTTAACCTACAACCAAACTTAGCAAAGTCAACCAAAGTATCTGAGCCTAAGTTTCCAATTTAAACCAATTCTTAAACTTCAACCCAAAATATTATAATATCCAAATCTTAAATCCAATCAATGTATTCAAGTATGGCCCACTCGTTTATCAATCTCCAATCACCTAAAGGATCCTTGAACAAAGTATGGACCACTCATTTAGCAATCTGGCGTTTAGAGTCTCTAGCTCCTTTGAAGCCTCCTCAACCTGACTTGAGGACAAGGGTTATGAATGGGTCTTAAGTTTAAGGCATGTTCCCTCCACTCTACATTGGCTGAAGCAACTACATCTACTAAAATATCTACACATACTATAAGAAATAGGGATCCATGAGAGGAACTTTACTTGAACTAGCAGTATCGACGGGCTAGGAATGTTAATCATTGGATAATGAGTAGGCGCTTGCTAAGGCCTAGGAGGTTAGGTAACCTGGAATCTAGTGGTTGAGACCTTATAGGAGCAAGCTAATATTTAAAGCTAGCATGAAATATAGATTGAACTATTCATGAAGAAAATGACTAACTTACATCAACATGATGACAAGTTAGCTCTTTTTGCCCTAAAAAGTGAGTTTTTATCTTAAACATTTCTTTTAGCATTTTAGGAATAGACTCATCTGAGTCTATGATAAATAGATAAATCAATCGTTGACAATACCCATTATCATAAAACCTCAACTTAACCAATCACAAGTTATGGGCAAGTGAGGGTCGTGATTCACAAGGAATAGCTTATAATAGACACCGATTTTGACAACTTGGCTACGAGGTAATCCTATCAATAATAGAAAAGATGCTAAGTCTAATTATAACTACTAATGCAAGGTTTAGAATGACTAATGAAAGATAAGAAAACACTAGGGGTTTCGGGATCAAAGACCAACCAAACATGAACAAGATAAAGCAGGAATTAGGTTATGAAAAGGACACAAAATGGGGATAATATACCAACCATTAAATTGGAATAAAACCTATGCTAAAGGGAAGTGGATTCATCTAAGAACAGATCTTTTAACTCATCTTCGAGGAAGCATACACTAAAATTGCGATTTCTCACTTATTTATTTATCTAAGGCAACCCTACAAGATAATCTAATCGAAAAATGGATTAACAACCCAAATACTACCTCATCTAACGGAAGGCTCACTACCCGAAACACAATTTTTCAATGAGATAATTGAGGAACATGAATGGTAAAATATATATGGCCAATCTAGATTTCAACCATAACCTAACATTTAAAACAACTAAGTTAAATCATTTAAGCCCCAAACCCTATAATTTAATCAATACCCATGCTATGGATTGGGTTTTTAAACCTATGCCCTAACTAAACTAGCTACTCATGACACATATTGAAAGACTCCATTAAATTAATTAAGTAGACTAATATTATTGTAATTATAAATCTAATAAACTAAATCTAGATTCAAATTAGAAATAAGTAAAAGAAATAAAGAAAGAAAGAATAGTAAAGCATGAGAATAGTGGAATAACCAAAAGCTAGAAATTACACATTATATGAATTGGATTCGATGTTTGAATAAACATGATTCAATCTTATATAAGAATTCAAAGTAAAATAAATACTATGCTATGAAAATAATCTCTACTCTAATGATACTCTCTTTTTTTTATTTTTCTCTCTAATAATTCTCTAATAATGCACACCCCTTATAATCCCCTAAAACCTAATTAAAAGTGATTAAGAAAACCATGGAATTGCCCAAGAATCGTCTTAAGTGGTCACCCAGTATAACTAATGAGTGATCGCTCCTAAGGGTTTTAAATACTCTAGATTGAACTAGGCAGCCGCTTAGTGTAAACCTTAAGCATCCACTTAGATAAAAAGTATCCAGTCTAAAGTGCCCTCTAAAAGTGCTTTAGTTGCCCTCTTGAAGTTTTAAGTAATTTTGATCTAATTAGTTGCTTGGCATTAAGTTTACTGAGAGGCTTCTTGACTCTTGGGTTGACTGGTCTCTTAGCTCTCTTTTCGTTTCTGCTACTCCTTATTCTTCCTCTTTGATTTACTTGTCCTTGTGCCTACTATGATCTTGCACCGAGAAAATAAAAACACTCATAAAATAGAAGAATCAAGAAGAGAGCTAAGAGATAGCTCAACCTAAGAGTCATGAGGCCTCTTAGAACACTTCACGCCAAGCAGCCGCTCAGAAGGAATTGTAAGAAATCGCTCTGTTCAAAATTTCCAAAAGATCAAAAACTTCAAGAGAAAATAAGAGGGCATTGAGAGGGAACTTAAAGGGAACATTTTCCTTCTAAGCAAGCGCTAACAATTTAAAATGAGTGGCTACTCAATTTAATATGGAGCATCTGAAACACTTATAAGCAGGCGCTTTACATTTACATTAAGTGGCTGCTCAAGAAAATTTATGGGAAATTCCGTGGTTTTCTTAAACTCTTTCCATTAGGGTTTAGGGGATTATGCAGGTTGTGCAGTATTAAAGAATGATTGGAGAGAAAAATTAGGATATAATGTAACATTAGAGTAGAGAATATTTTCATAGCATTCATAGCATAGTCCTTAGTTTATATCGAATTCTTGTACATTATTGAAGATTTTGAATCACGTTTGTTCAAACATCTAATAAAATTCATCTATGAGTAATTCCTAATATATGTATCTCTTTAATCTTATGCTTTGCTAGTTTTTGCTTTATTTATTACTAGTGCTTATTTTGAATTTGCTTCTAGATTTAGTTTATTAGATTTATAATTGCAACCATAATAGTCTATATGGAGTCTTTTAATGTATCATGAGTAGTTGTTTTAGTTTAAGGATAGGGTAAAAACCCAATCCCAAGCATGAATATTGATTAAAGCATGGGGTTTGGTACTTAAATGATTCAATTTGGTTATTTTTATGTTAGATCTTGGTTGAAATCTACATTTGACCATATCAATTTTACCCTTCATGTTCCTAAATCATGTTATTGAAAACTAGTGATTTGGTTAGTGAGCCTAGTGTTTGGAGTGGTAGTATTCGAGCTACTAGTTTATTGTTCGGTTTATATTTATTTTTAGGATTGCCTTATATTAATATTTAGGTGAGAAATCCTGATTGTATTGCATGCTTCCTTGAAGATGAGTTGAAATATCAGTTCTTAGATGAACCCACTTCCCTTCATCATAGCTTGTTCATGTTTGGTTTGTGTTTGATTTTGAAACCCCTAATGATTTCTCATCTTCTATTAATCATTCCAACCCTCACATTAGGAGTTTTAATTTGATTTAGCAACCTTTTTTACTTTTAATAGGATTAGCTCATAGTAAAAATGTCAAAGTTAGTGTCTATTAGAAGCCATTTCCTGTGGATCACAACCCTTACTTGCCCATTACTTTTGATTTGTTAACTCAATGTTTTATTATTGAGGAAATCGTCAATGACCAATCCATTTGCTCATAACCAAATCACACAATACATTATCAATGGGTAAATGACCAACTATAACAAGGATAGAAAAGCTACCTAGATCATCCATTTAGGGTGGAAGCTAGTTTAGAATTATGGCACTACATTATTCTAAAAAATTGATGACCCCCTTAGTTTTCTCCTATTTATAGACAAATCCTTTAAAAATCAATCAAAAGAGGGTATTTCAAACATAACATCAATAAATGGGATGTGAAGCTGAAAATCCTTCACTATCTATAGGAACTTTCCATATTCTTCTCAAGCTAGGCTTGTGCAAACCTTTGAGGAAAAGGAATGGATGAAATGTAAGGTTGAGGTGGTGATGGTTGTTTGCTAACATCTTACACGGGATCCTTAACTATTAAACTCATGCCTTTCTTAGAATTCTTCTCTCTCACTTTAACCATAAGCGCAAGGTCCTCTAATGTCTTACCACACCTAGTAATAATAGCATTGCCATGCTCGATAGGGTCAATGCCTTGGCTAGGGATTGAGGGTCTAGAGCCATCCTTAAGAGCATTGGAAAGTTGGGAAATTTAGTTCCTAAACATTTTGTTATGGGTATGTATTTCCATTAGACTTTCCTCAATGTCATTGTTCTTCTTGGTTTGGTGGCTATAAAGCTCTCTATTAAAGACTCCAACTTAGACTTTTGAGGAGGTGGTTGATAAGGGGATGCATTAGGCTTAGGATTTATGGTAAAGTTAGGTGGTTAATGTGGGGAAGGATATTGAAACTGACCTAGGTTTTCGTTTTAGTACCTATTTTGATTTTTTTAGGCCAATAGTTACCATGACCTTGCCCTCTAAATCCACCTTGCCTTTGGTTAACAAAGCTTTAATTATTTTGACCACTAAAGCTCCCTGGCCCGTGGTTTTGACCATTCCTCTAATCAAATTTTGGGTGTGCTCTCCATCCTAAATTATAAGTATTGGGGTAAGGATCAAACTTAGGGTTTTGGATCTTGTTATTCAAGGCATTGACCTACTCCATGCTAGAAGATGTGTATCCTGAAAAAGTTTAGAAAATGGCATTTCAAGGGGTCATGATCATATTCCCCATAAACATCACAGAATAAAACTTACATAGACATGTTAGAGTTAAATATAAGTGGAGAATGTATGCCAAGTGATGGCATGGTTAGATGAGATGATGATGGACCATGTTGAGTCCCTTAGGTTTTGATTGATAGTTTTGAATGATGACAAACAGCTAAGGGAAACAGGTCTTTGAAAGTGTTCAATACAGTTGGGGAACCAGCTAAAATAGAACACTGTTTCCCTAGATAAGTTATTACTTATATGAGATATTTGTTGAACTAACTTGTCTTTATACAGGGAACAACTAGATGATAAATGAGTTATGCATCTAAGTTGATTTCTAAGATTGGAAGCTTGAAAGGTCTTTTGATCAACTTAAAGGAAGGTCCTTGGTCAATAATTTAGTTCATTCATGGAAGCCTTCAAGACTTAACGAATGCATGAAGGAAGATCACACTCGAAGAGTTATTTAGGATCTTCATGTAAATGCTCCGTAGTACAACTTATATAATTGAGTATATAAAGTGCTTTTAGTATATTAAATATCGTTATGAAATTTGGTACAAGGTTTGGAACAAATTTCATAACATATTCAGTTCAGGGAACCAGGTCAGGGAACCAGGTTAACTGAACAGATTATTCAAGCTGCGGTTTTTACAAAGATTTTACAAAAAGGATATTTTCCGAAATATATTGATTTAAGATATATCTAAGCAGCTAAAAGATAAGATGATGTTTTTGGTTAGCTAAAAACCGGGAAGTATCTTATCCTAAGTTGATCTTATCTTATGATCAAATCAATTAGGATAAATACTTATCCTAAAATCGTATATATATCTTATATGCATGATTTGAGGGTTTAGCCGACTAACCTATAAATACATCTTGATCTGAATAATCAAAGATACAGCTCTCACGCAATTTTAATAGAGTTTGATCCTTGGGAGCTAAAAGCACTAATTCAATTATTAAGTGATACACAAGAGCATAATAGTGTTTTAACGTTTTCTCTATTTGACTTTTGAGAGTTAGATCATTAGAGAGTTCTTGATCTTGTATTAAGTCTTTGACAGAGGGGTTGAAGACTTGGTGAGTGTTTGTGAGTTCAAACACACTAGGAACTTACGAGGGTAAGTTTAAAGCACATTCGGAGTAGAGTGTGGAGTTTACTGGTTCCCGGAGTAGGGAAACAGCAGAGTGTTCTTTATCTTTATTTTTTGGAGTAGATTAATAAAGGACTTAGAATAGGAGGACGTAGGCCAGAGTTGGCTGAACCTCGTTAAGGCTGTGTTGTTCTTTATTGCTTTGTTTTATTCCGTTGCATAAGGGAACCAGCACAACTGGTTCCTTACACATAATCCGAAAAGAAGCAAAAATTGCCAACGGTTACTTAACACTCAATTCACCCCCCCCCCCCCTCCCCTCTTGAGTGCCCATTGAACCTTCAATTGGTATCAGAGCCTAAGCTTCTCGAAAGAGTAACATCTAGAGGAGTTAAGAATGAGTACTCAAGAATTAAGTGCAATCGATTATGACAACAAGACACCAAAGTTTAATGGAAATAATTATGCCTGGTGGAAGAATAGGATCCAGAATGTTATCATGGGTATTGATTATGAATGCTGGCTCGTAGTTAAAAATGGTCCTAATATCATTCTCAAGACAGAAGCTGATGGGAAACAGGTTCCCAAGAAGGATATCGAATTAGTCACTGCTGATTACAAGCTGCTGGAGAAAATGCTAAGGCAATGTCAATTCTATAACAAGCAATAGGTGAGAATGAAACAAATCGTATCTCTGGTTGCAGTAGTGCTAAGGAGATATGGGACACCCTTGAACTTGCGTTTGAGGGAACCAGTGAAGTAAAACGGTCTAAAATTGATTTAATCAATACGAATTGTTTGCTATGAATAAAAATGAAAAAATCAATGATTGCTTTCGTAGGTTTATGACTATTGTTAATGATCTTAGATCACTTGGTAAAATATTTTCTGATGAGGATCTTGTGAGAAAAATTTTGCGTAGTTTAACAGATACATGGACAGCTAAGGTAATAGCAGTATATGAAGCAAAGGATCTGTCTACCCTGTCCTTGGAACAGCTGATTGGTTCCCTTATGACCCATGAGATGCTGATCGACTCTAAGTCTGAGAAGGAACCAGCTAGAGGCATGGCACTGAAGGGAACAGTAGAGGAAGAAGAAGATGAGATCAGCCTGATTGCAAAAAGATTTGAAAGATCTCTTCGTGATCAAAAGAGGAATTTCAAAGGTAGGAATTTCAAAAACACTAAAAAATCTAACTCGTCTTCATCTCCAGGTTGCTTCAAGTGTGGTGAGAAAGGACACATCATTCATGATTGTCCAAAATGGAAGGACAAGCAATCTCAATCTGGAGATAAGAGGGCTTTCAAGAATGCCATGATAGCATCTATGTGGGGAGAATCTGACTCAGGATCTGATGAAGAAGAAGATACAACTAGTTCTGATGTTTGCCTAACTGCCTTCACAAACATTAAGGAGAACAGCACTGGTCCGGGAACCAGAGGGGGAACCAGTACATTCAAAAAATGCTTAATGGCTAAGAAGGATGTACTACAAAGACATAAGGTAAACCTTGAAAAAATTAGAATAGATATGCATGAATATGATAGAGAAAATATGCTTGCTTGTATAGATTCTTTATTAGATGAATGTTATAAATTAGGTGAAACTTACATAACCGGCAAAAGAGAACTAAAAGAAAAACGCAATGAATGTGAAATTGCTATTGCTAGTTGTGATCATCTAGAGATGGTTTGCCATAACTTGAAAAATCAAAATGCTGAACTAGAAGTTGAATTGGACAAGTGCAAGGTAGAACTAGAAAGGGCAAGATCTTCTGAACTTGACTATCCAAGTGACGGTGAAGAAGATCTGATCTCCTGGTTCCCCAGAGACTTATCAACTACTAGTGAAGTCCCTGATTTCTCTACAGTCATAAGTAAAGCAAACTCTTGCAATAGAACCTCTCTGTTGAAGGCCTTTAAAACATTGACTTTCAACTTAGAAAATTCTTACAAAGAAATTGCTTCACTTAAAGCTGCTCAGTCCCCTAGCTTTCCCACTGGAACCAGCGTTGAAGTCAGCAGTATGATTAAGGAATATGAAAGCACTATCTGTAAGTTACATGCTGAATTTAATCAATTAAAAAGTGAAAAACAATCAGCAGTTAGTAACATGTCTAATGACCCTACGGTTTTAGATCTTAACTTACAACTTACAACTTTAGAAAGTAATTTTGAGTTTTTGAAAGAGAAAAACGAGTTGTTAGTTAAAACACTTGAAACAAAAGAAAGGGAATTGCATGACAGTCATAGACATTTGGATAAGCTACTGAATGCACAAAGGACTTTGAACCTTCTGACTTCATCAGGAGGAAACAAAGGAAAATTTGGTCTTGGTTATACTAGACAGAGAACCAGGACTAACTGGTCTCCCAAAGAAACCACCTGGATCACAGAATATCAGCGAGGTAAGTATGTCATGACTAAAGAGATGCACGTGTGTTTTCATTGTGGTAAGAATGGACATAAGATACATGAATGTCCAGCTAAGAAAATTAGTGCTAATAAGAACAGCAAGAGTATAATGTATGTGTGGAGAAGAAAGGATAAACATAATGTAAATGTTGTTGAAAAGGGACCCAAGTGTGCTTGGGTTCCTAAAACTAATGTTTGATTCAATCTTACAGGCTAGAGTGAAGGGAGACACCTATTGGTATTTGGACAGTGGTTGCTCAAGACACATGTCCGGGGATAAAGATCAATTCCTTTCACTAGTGGCCTTTGATGGAGGAAGTGTCACCTTTGGGGATAACAGCAAGGGAACCATCACTGGTTTAGGTAAGGTTGGTAAGACACTTTCTAACACAATAGATGATGTTTATTATGTTGAAGGCTTGCAACATAATCTCTTGAGTATCTCTCAATTATGTGACAAAGGTAATAGAGTTGAGTTTCAAGCCAACCTATGTCACATAGTTAACTCACAAACAGGAGAACTGGTATGTGAGGGAACTAGGAAGCATGATGTCTACATCACCTTCTTAGATAAGATCCCTCAAGACAAGTCCATCTGTTTGAGAGCTATTTCTGAAAATAATCAATGGATTTGGCATAAAAGGTTTGGACATGCTAGTCTAACACTTCTAAACAAGCTTAAAGCACGTGACTTAGTGATAGGTCTTCCTAACATTAATTACAAAGTTGATAAAGTTTGTTCTGAATGTGTAAGGGGGAAACAGGTCAAAATCTCTTTTAAGCCTAAAACCGTTTTGAGTACTAGCAGACCCTTCGAACTTGTACACATTGACTTGTGTGGTCCCATGAGAGTACAAAGTCGAAGAAGTCATAGATATGTCTGTGTTATGGTCGATGATTATTCCAGGTACACTTGGGTAATGATGTTACACACAAAGGATGAAACATTTGAAGAGTGGGTAACATTGGTGAAACAAGTGGAGAACCAGCTCACCCATAAGCTGGTCTCGATAAGATCAGACCATGGTACTGAATTTGATAATGCTAACTTTATCGATTATTGTAGGGAACATGGAGTTAATCACAACTTCTCAGCCCCTAGAACACCTCAACAAAATGGTGTTGTAGAAAGGAAGAACAGAACTCTTGAGGAGATGGCGAGGACGAAGCTCATTGAGAGTGGTCTCCCAAAGAGTTTTTGGGGTGAAGCTGTTGACACTACTTGCTATATACTGAATAGAGGTCTCATTAGACCAAAGTTAAATAAGACTCCCTATGAACTTCTTAAAGGTCGAAAGCCCAACATCACATACTTTCGTGTCTTTGGATGTAAATGTTATGTGCATAATAATGGGAAGGACCAGCTTGATAAATTTGATCCCAGAAGTGATGAGGGAATCTTTCTTGGAAACTCTTCTCACAGCAAAGCATATAGAGTCTTCAATAAGAGGACTCTCTGTGTTGAGGAGAGTGTCCATGTCATTTTTGATGAATTTAACATGTCGTCTGAGATTGCGCAGGTACAACCTGATGAAGTGATTGGTTTGATGGATTTCAAGGGGAACCAGTATACTGGTCCCTCAGATGAAGTGCAAGCAGAACTAGGCCTACCAGATACTCCACCAGATAATGATGATGAAGTGCCTAGAGAAGAAAATGGAGAAAATGAGGATTCTGAAGGGGAACCAAATCCTGATGGTTCCACACATAATAGACAGGTAATGAGCTCAGGGGGAACAGAAAAAGGTACCACCCCTGAACCTGAGGTAAGTAATGATAGAGGAAACAGCATGAATGTGAATTCTCCTGGTTCTTCAGAAAGAGAAGAGATTCATGAACATGCTAGTTCCCAACTTAATGAGGAAGCACAAAACAGTATTAATGTCAAAAGTTTTAGATATAAGGCCTCTCATCCCACTGATCAAATAATTAGTGATATAAATAAGGGGATTCAAATGAGAAAAAGTGTCTTTCAAAACTTTTGCGCTTTCTATTCTTTCCTGTCTAATGTAGAGCCTACTGACTATAAAATGGCATTGACTGATCCTGATTGGATACTAGCTATGCAAGATGAATTAAATCAGTTTCAGAAAAACCAAGTTTGGCACCTGGTTCCCCGTCCAAAGGAAAGATCAGTCATTGGTACTAGATGGGTCTTTAGAAACAAGTTAGATGACCTTGGTACTATAGTCAGAAACAAAGCAAGGCTAGTGGTGCAAGGGTACAATCAACAAGAAGGAATTGACTATGATGAGACGTTTGCACCAGTAGCTAGGCTAGAGGCTATTAGGATTTTAATTGCTTATGCAGCTCACATGAATTTTAAGCTGTTTCAGATGGATGTGAAGACTGCCTTCCTTAATGGCTATTTGAAGGAAGAAGTATATGTGGAGCAGCCACCTGGTTTTGAAAATGCATTGTTTCCCCAGCATGTATATAAATTGGATAAAGCATTATATGGCTTGAAACAAGCTCCAAGGGCTTGGTATGAAAGACTGTCCAATTTCTTGATGGCTAATGATTACAAGAGGGGAACAGTAGACAAGACCTTATTCATAAGAACCAGGGGAAAACACTTGATTGTAGTACAAATCTATGTTGATGATATTTTATTTGGTGCTACTAATCAAACTTTGTGTGACGAATTTGCAAATCTTATGCAGAGTGAATTTGAAATGAGTATGATGGGAGAACTAGGGTTCTTCCTAGGTTTGCAGATTAAGCAAACAAATGATGGTATAATGATCCATCAACAAAAGTACTTAAAAGAGCTGCTGAAAAAGTTTGGCATGGAGAACAGCAAAGCTTATGATACACCTGTTCCCACATCCACAAAGTTGGATGCTGATCTTAAAGGAAAAAATGTTGAAGCTACGCTTTATAGAGGAATGATTGGTTCTCTACTTTACCTAACAGCTAGTAGACCTGACATTGTGTTTTCTGTTGGTTTGTGCGCTAGGTTTCAAAGCAATCCAAAGGAATCTCACTTGAAGGCTGTTAGAAGGATACTCAGGTATCTTGTGGGAACAGCAGATCTGTTTTTGTGGTACCCCAAAGGCAGTACCATCGATCTCATTGGATATACAGATGTAGATTATGCTAGTTTCCTAGTTGATAGAAAGAGCGCATCAGGTATGGCACACTTCCTTGGCTCTTGTCTTATATCATGGGGTTCAAAGAAGCAAAATTCAGTGGCCCTATCCACAGCAGAGTCAGAATATATAGCTGCAGCTTCATGCTGTTCCCAGCTACTGTGGATAAGGAACCAGCTGAAAGATTTTGGTGTTATGTATAAAAGTGTTCCTATCTTTTGTGATAACACTAGTGCAACCAATATTTCAAAGAACCCCGTGCAACACTCCAAGACCAAACACATTGAGATAAGACACCATTTTCTAAGAGACAATGTGGAAAAAGGACTGGTGGAGATGTTGTTCTGTAAAAGTGAAGATCAAATAGCTGATATCTTCACAAAGCCTTTATGTAGAGAGTCTTTTTGTAGGTTAAGAGTCCTTCTAGGTCTAGTTAGACTTTTGGCGATGGCTTCAATTATTTCCTTCAATGATTGGTTAGAATAAGTATGCTTTTGTATCGATTATGTATATAACTATGTTTCTTACTTGCAAATATTGTGTAAATAATCCCAAGTGGATTGTTGTTGCATAGAAACAGGAGAAATAATTTTGAAACATGCTGAAAATAGAATGACTGGTTCAGTACAGGTACCAGCAAGAGGAAACAGCAGTTCAGCTCTGATATGTCATCCGAAAATATCTTATTTTCGGAAGATTACTATAAGATAATTTCTTTTTGGAAAGAATTATCTTATTTCAGTTATTCCTATCCTACAAAGAGGCAAATATATCTAATTGCCTAATTTATAGTCGGTTGACTCTTTTGTAAAAAGATAACTACAATTTTTAAATTTTCAATTTCTAAAATTATTTCTCTCATTTACTTTGACTCTCAACCGGCTAGTTATTGGAAATCCTATGTCTGTGCAATTGATATAAATACACATAAACACCTTGATACAGCTTCACATCACATCATCACTCTACTCATCTCTCTCTCTCGTTCAAAAGTGGTACCCTGATCACTGTTCACTCGTTCCCATCTCCCTCAAATCTGTGAAACTCATTTGCTACAATGGGTAGGAAATCAACCAGGGCTCCAGCTAAGAAAAGAAAGGAGAAGACTCAAGCAAGTGAGTCTACTCAATTGAAGGAGGCCTCCATCAATGAAGCAAACCCTGCTCCAACTTCATCGAGAAACTCACCTCCTACCACCACAAAGAACCCATCACCAACTCTATCTCCATCTTCTAAATCTCCCTCACCTCCACCTCCCAAAAATGCACCTTTACCCAAGACCCTTGAGGCTGATGATTCCATCATCAAGGAACCTGTCTCATCTCAGGGGGACCAGCCCAAAAGCACTGAAGAATTCTTCAACACTGTTGGAGAAAGGGAAGAGGAGGAAGTTCGTAGTGAGGAAGATGATCTACAGATCATTGGGCATAAAAAGTGGACTACAGAACCCTTGGTTCGCAGCAGAGTGACCAGGTCATCCCTGAAAAGGATTGGCGAAGTAGTAATAGAGGAACAGTCGATGGACTCTGCTGGTTCCAATCGAAAGAGAACAGCGCGGAAGTCTGCAAGAGGTATGTAAGTAGAATCTCCATCTGTTGGTATGACTGATTTAGGTTCTAGGGTTGTGGTATCTGGGTGTAAAACAGAAGTTGGTTATTTTGATGAAGTTGCTTTAAGTGATGTGAAAGAGCTGTTAGAATATCAGGGTTGGATGCCCTTGTTTGATGTCTGTGATGCTAATATTGATGGTGTTAGAAATTTTTATGTGAATTTGAAACAAATGTTGGATAGATCGTTAAGTTTAGTTGTGAATGATGTTGAAGTAAATGTGTCTGTTGCAAGCCTGGCTGGGTTGTTGAATATACCTAGAGATGGTTTTGATGAGTATTCTGGAGATGGATGGCCCACACTTATAGGGGTCAGTCCAGATGAAGTGCATGATTTTGTGTTTGGAGGGAAAGTTCCAAAGAAAGCTGGAACGTTTAAAACTGGTAGCTTGAAGGAACCAGTGATGCTGGTCCTTCACTCTGTGTGTAACAAGATGATTATCCCTCGAGCACAAGGTAGGGGTTTTGTGCGCATTATGGAAATGATGCTTATATACTTGCTGATGAAAAGGATTAAGATAAATCTTCCCTCTCTAATGATAAACCATATGATGAATTGCTATAATTCATCCCACCACTCTCTTCCTTATGGCTCCTACATAACTAAGCTTCTTAAAGAGAATAATGTTTCTCTTAGTGGATCAACTGCTCCTGCAATGGTGTTTACCAAAGGTATTCTGAAACAAAAGGGGTTGATCATAAGTGCTGGGGTGTTGAAGTTTAGGGAGGAGGAACCAGTAGAGACTCCTAAGCCTGCCAAGAAGAAACAGAAGGTAGAGGAACCAGCTGGTCAGCAGGTTATCCTTAAGAGGCTGGAGAGTCAGGAAGAGAAGATAAATGTTGTAGGGGATCAGCTCAGCAAGTTAGTGAACTTGGTTGAAGGTCTATCCACTTCATTTATTATGAGGATGATCAAGTTAGAGAAACAAATTGCTGGTAGTTCTGGAAATGAGAAGAAACAAGTTGAGGAGGACCAGCAAGTAGACCAGCAGGAAGATGACAGTGAAGAGGAGGAGAACCAGGAAGAAACAGCTGAGGAGGCTGCCACTGAAGAAGAGGAAGGAGATGATGAAAATGATGATGATGATTGAATCTACTCTCTTTTTCATTTAGCCTACCTTTATTATATTATATTCTGAATAACTGATTTTGTTGGACTGTTTTTATTCCTCCCAATCCATGAACTTGTTTTGATATGGATTTGGGCTTTATCGTTCACTTTTGTTGGTTTGTATTAAACTATGATCTTTATTGACGGCATGACTTAACTTTGACTATTCTGACCTTCTTTTGCAGCACTTTATTTGTATAATGGTTGATGCCATTGGATGGTTTAGCACGTTACTTTATGCATACGATGCTCTACTTTTGCATATCTTTTTAATGATGCCAAAAGGGGGAAAATAGTTGAAGTTGAAGCCTAGAGTATTTACTAGTTTAGATTAAGTCGTTTTTGAGTCTTTTTACTTTTACTTACTTTATTTTATTTTCTGTTTCTGTTTAGGGAACCAGTTGGCTTAACTGACTTGTTCCATTGAGTTTTGAGTTCTCGAAGTTTTTGACTATTTGTTTTTGAGTATGTTCACAGGTGCAGAAACTTCAAATGTTTGTCATCATCAAAAAGGGGGAATTTGTTGAGTCCCTTAGGTTTTGATTGATAGTTTTGAATGATGACAAACAGCTAAGGGAAACAGGTCTTTGAAAGTGTTCAATACAGTTGGGGAACCAGCTAAAATAGAACACTGTTTCCCTAGATAAGTTATTACTTATATGAGATATTTGTTGAACTAACTTGTCTTTATACAGGGAACAACTAGATGATAAATGAGTTATGCATCTAAGTTGATTTCTAAGATTGGAAGCTTGAAAGGTCTTTCGATCAACTTAAAGGAAGGTCCTTGGTTAATAATTTAGTTCATTCATGGAAGCCTTCAAGACTTAACGAATGCATGAAGGAAGATCACACTCGAAGAGTTATTTAGGATCTTCATGTAAATGCTCCGTAGTACAACTTATATAATTGAGTATATAAAGTGCTTTTAGTATATTAAATATCGTTATGAAATTTGGTACAAGGTTTGGAACAAATTTCATAACATATTCAGTTCAGGGAACCAGGTCAGGGAACCAGGTTAACTGAACAGATTATTCAAGCTGCGGTTTTTACAAAGATTTTACAAAAAGGATATTTTCCGAAATATATTGATTTAAGATATATCTAAGCAGCTAAAAGATAAGATGATGTTTTTGGTTAGCTAAAAACCGGGAAGTATCTTATCCTAAGTTGATCTTATCTTATGATCAAATCAATTAGGATAAATACTTATCCTAAAATCGTATATATATCTTATATGCATGATTTGAGGGTTTAGCCGACTAACCTATAAATACATCTTGATCTGAATAATCAAAGATACAGCTCTCACGCAATTTTAATAGTGTTTGATCCTTGGGAGCTAAAAGCACTAATTCAATTATTAAGTGATACACAAGAGCATAATAGTGTTTTAACATTTTCTCTATTTGACTTTTGAGAGTTAGATCATTAGAGAGTTCTTGATCTTGTATTAAGTCTTTGACAGAGGGGTTGAAGACTTGGTGAGTGTTTGTGAGTTCAAACACACTAGGAACTTACGAGGGTAAGTTTAAAGCACATTCGGAGTAGAGTGTGGAGTTTACTGGTTCCCGGAGTAGGGAAACAGCAGAGTGTTCTTTATCTTTATTTTTCGGAGTAGATTAATAAAGGACTTAGAATAGGAGGACGTAGGCCAGAGTTGGCTGAACCTCGTTAAGACTGTGTTGTTCTTTATTGCTTTGTTTTATTCCGCTGCATAAGGGAACCAGCACAACTGGTTCCTTACACATAATCCGAAAAGAAGCAAAAATTACCAACGGTTACTTAACACTCAATTCACCCCCCCCCCCCCCCCCCCTCTTGAGTGCCCATTGAACCTTCAGACCATTTAAAACAACTTCATTGAACGTGTTGGTTAGTGCATCAAGTATAGAATAAAGCATACTTATAGAATCTATTTCATGCTTTCCACCTTGCTTAGGTTATGCATGCTCACCTTCATTTCAATAAACAAAATTTTCTACTGCTTGCTCAATTACCTTGAATGCCTCGATAGGACTTAATAGCCCCTCCCACTTTGAATTAAGGCTTATTATGTTTTGCTAAGAAAGTCCGTTGTAAATGCTATGAATGAGAAGTCGTTTCTCCATTCCATGATATGGGCACACTTTTATCAAGCCTCTAAAGCATTCATATGCTTCAAAGAATGGTTTATCACCCTTCTTATTTAATGCAACAATCTTATTCCTCATCTCGACTTTCTTAGAGAGTGGGAAGAACTTATATAGGAAAGTTCGTGTAACCTCTTCTTATGTCCCCAATGAATTTAGCTCCATCTTCTCAAGCCACTCACTATCTTTTCTCATGAGAGAGAACTTAATTAAGCTCAACTAAATATAGTCTTGAGTCACCCCATTAGCGTTCACGATATCGCAATACTTTATATTGCTCAAGATGTCAGTGATGACTCATGTTTTTCGCCACCAAAGGGATGAATTTCAATAAGTATGATGAGTGTTGGCTTCAACTCAAATTTATTATCCTTAATAGTGGGTCACACTATGCCACTTTGTACCTGAAAAGTTCTTGGAGCCCGTATTGCCTCAATAGTATATTGTTTCTGTCCACCATAGAGAAAAGATAATTAGAGTGTGTGGAAAAAGTTGTAGGACTAAACACTATCAGTAGTTAGAGAACTATGAGGGTTAGGATCAACTTCTCCACTCTCTAGTCGATATAAACTTTCTCATGCCCTCAACCCTCTTCTAATAGCTTTGATTAGCACTCAATCTCGGGATTCAGTGGAACAAGTGAAAAAGCTCGACTTCTTTTTTTTAATGGCATACATAACCAAATCTAAGTATATAATTAGTTATGAGAATCACAAAGAAAAAATAAAATATAATATAAATGAAATCAAACTAAAATCGTCGCAAAAGAGTAAATAATGCTAAATGGCAATACTCCGCAATGACTCCATTTAATAAGGGGATGAATTGATCGTTGACAATACCCACTATCAAAAAAACTCGACTTTACCAATCAAAAGTAATGGGCATATAAGAGTTGTGATCCATAGGGAATGAATTCTAATTGACACTGACTTTGACAACTCAGGTATGAGCTAATCTTATCGAAAATAGAAAAGGTTGCTAGTTCTAATTAGAAATATTATGCTAGGTTTAGAACGACTAATGTAAGATGAGGAAACATTAGGGGTTTTGGGATCAAATTCTAACCAAACATGAACAAGCTAAAGCAAGAATCAGGATACAAAATAGGGATCATATACAAACCATTAATTGTTAGACTGAAAGCTAAGCTAAAGGGAAGTTGGTTCATCAAAGAACTGATCTTTTGACTTATCTTCAAGGAAGCATGCACTACAATTGAGATTTCTCACCTAGTTATTTACAAGGAAACCCTAAAACATAATCTAAACCAATTAATGAATTAACAACTCGAATATTACCGCTCCAAATGCTAGACTCACTACCCAAATAACTATTTTCAATGACCTAATTGAGGAACATGAAGGGTAAAATCTATATGGTCAAATCTAGATTTCAAACTAAATCTAACCTTGAAACAACAAAATTAAATCATTCTAGCATGAAAGCCAATACTTTAATGAATATCCATGCTTGGGATTGTGTTTTCATCCTATCCCCTAACTAAAATAACTACTCATGACACATATTAAAAGATTCCATTGAATTAATTAAGCGGACTAATATGGTTGCAATTATAAATCTAATAAACAAAATATAGAAACAAATTCAAAATATGCAAAGCAATAAACAAAGAAAGAATAGTTAAGCATAAGAATAGAGAAATAAAAAAGATAAAATTACACATATATGAATTGGATTCAATGTTTGAAAAAAGTGCTTCAAAGGCTTGAATCCCGTACAAGAATTCAATTTAAACTAAAGACTATTCTATGAAAAATACTCTATACTCGAATGCTACTCTCTTTTCTGAATTTTCTCTCTAAGGAATCTACAATACCTCATACTCCCCTTAACCTAAAATAAAAGAGTTAAAGACAACCATATAATTGCCCAAAAATCATCTTAAGTGACTGCTTAGTAGATTTGATGAGCAGCCGCTCATAAGGGTTTCAGATACTCAAGATTGAATTGAGCAGCTGCTTAGTATAAACCTTAAGTGACCAATTAGAAGGAAAATTTCTCTTCTAAGTGCCATCTCAAAGCCCTATTGCTTCCCTCTTGAAGTTTTTGATCTTCATGCAATTTTGAACTAAGCGGCCGCTTGGCTTTAAGTATTCTGAGAGGCCTCTTGATTCTTAGGTTGAGTGGTCTCTTAGTTCTGTTCTCCATTCTTCTACTCCTCATTCTTTATCTTTTCTTCACTTGTAGTCATGCCCACTATGATCCTGCACCAATCAAATGAAAACACGCATAAAAGTAGAAGAAACATGAGGAATAGTTTGATAAACGAGTCTTAAGCTAGAATCATGCATAAAGTGATGTCAAATAATGTAAATCAAGGTGGATGTGGACTAGAAGAGCACGAAAATATCTTTGGAAAGGGTAAATAAGTATTCATTAGTCTCCTGTTAACTCGTCCGAGTCTTTCTCGTTGGGCTTATTTTTCACGGATTTTCTTAATCAAGCCCACACTTTTCTAGGTTTATACTTTTACCCTCCTAAAACTTTCTAACTTTTTATTCCTATAAGATTCAATCTTTTGTTCCCGAACTCAATTCAAGTATTGTATTTTCTTCTCTTTTTCTCTTGTTTATTTCTTTTTTGTTTTGATTCATTTCTTTAATTATGCTTAAGTAGTTTTATTATTCTAGAATTATATTGAATCCTAGTATATATTTATGCTTTAAATTAATCGAATCTCCAATTTAACTATTTATTGTTCTTCTTATTTTAGGGTTTTCATTATTCTACTTGACGTAGTATGTTTAATGAATGTGTTTAGGTTTGCAATGACAGTTGGCTCTTAATTGACTTTAAAACCTAATTTAAAGTGAGAGAAGTCATTACAACAATAGTTGACAAATTTTGCTAGGAATTTTAAGATGTTATACTTAATGTCATTAAATTGCATGTCTCCATGACATTAGGCATGATTACATGTTAAGAAAGCCATTAGTTGATTGAAAGAAATCCTTAGTATTGATACAGGGTTCATGATGAATCTATCCTATTGAACATAATATGATTAATTAGGGGAAGATTAAGGATTATATTGATTTTTATTAGTATAAATACTTAATTCTAGACTCTTAGTTCATTGATTTGTTTATTAGACCATAGTTTACTCAACCCATTGTTAGATTTGACTCAACTAATTAGATTCATCAAATTGTTGGATTACTTAGAGTTTATTAGTTGAGTTTATAAATTTATTTGTTTTTCTTTTTTTTTTCTTGTGTCTTTTGTGTTCCTTATGTATAATCTACTAATTTCATGTAGTCATATTATCATAATTGGGAGTATTTGTATGATGATTATGGGGGGCAAGCATATAATGATGAAAATTATCAGGTTAACGATTTTTATGGTTCTTCTTATCAAACTTATTCTAACACTTTTTCCATGAACTCCTATGTTTTTTCACATGTTCACTATGGTGAATAACATGATTATGAATGTTTCCCCTTTACATAATTTGATTTGCAAACTCCCATTAATAGAAAAATACTTAAATGTTGCAATTTTCTACACTTAAATACTACAGTTGTTAAGGAGAAGCACTTATTGACGAAACACTTAAGATATATGTAAGGGCTGCGGTTTTCTGGCACAATAATAAAACTCACAAGTGCTACAGTTTTCTAGAACAACGCAACAATTATGATGTCCATATGCTATAATTTAGAAAACTACAACACTTATGTAGTATTTTATAATTAAAAAAATTAATTTGGAACCATCAACTGTTGCGGTTTTCTGGAAAATCGCAACATTTAAACCATCAAGTGTTGTGGTTTTCCAGAAAACAATAGCACTTGTATTAGTTTTTTTATGTTAATTATTACCCAAGAACTGCATGCATGCAGAAAACTAGCTCCTATTTTACTGCTATATAATAGATAGAGAGGAATTATGTGCTAAATATATTTAAATTAATATCTCACAAAATTGTTATAGTATAAATCTAATCTAGCTAGTCTAAGCTAATAATGTACAATTATATATAATTATACCACCTTCAAGAAACCTAATATAATCTAAGCTCAGTAGATTACATCATAATGCCATATCTAAGGTGTTTGAAATAATATCCTAAAATTTGAACCTAATGATGTTAGCTATCTAGAAACAAAATCTATATAATGGTATATATACAAAAACAAATTGAAAGAGCTGCTTAATTAGGTTTGTCCGGGCATAAGAAAGTATTCTGCCCATATTTTCTTAATCTCCATCAGCTTGTCAGGTGAGTACGATGTTATTTGTGTAAATGTCTGAAAAGTTGAGAAAAGATAGGTTATTGGTTTTAAACAAAATACAATCATTATTAACAAACTTTTATGTGTAAATTTTGGCAGAGTTTCCTCTATAATTAGGCCTATTACCAATTTTTATAACACAAGGTACCTGTTTCCAATCAACAATATATTATCTCAACACAATCACAACATAAGGAACATTCATTCCCATCCAGCTCCGTTCAATTTCATATCAATTTCTACATTAACATATACATCTATTGATCTAAAAAATGTACAATGCAAAGGAGTAAATCATATGTATAGTTTCAAGATCATCATAACTATGATGCATTTAAAGGATGTCATACACATAATGCATCACAAAGAAGCCACACTCTGTGCTCCCTGTTTGTTGAGGACACTACTTTCGAAAAGAAAAAAGTATGTAAATAAAATAGATTTTTGGATCGATGTAGCCATATTTTAAGATCATACATGCTCATGTCTATACCCAAATACTAGTTTCTAAGCCAAAATGCTTCTTATTTGAGTTATTTAGACTCAAAGTGATGTACTAGGACTGATTTAGGCATATTCTAAAGTCATACTTGGTCTGTTTGAGCTACTTTGACTTAAAACAATCTATTTGGATCGATATATGCATATTTTAGGTTAAACTTAGTCATTTATACCCAAATACTAGTTTCTAAGCCAAAATTCTTCCTATCTAAGTTATTTAGACTCAAAGTAATGTACTGGGACTGATTTAGGCATATTATAAGGTCATACTTGCTTGATTTGAGCTATTTTGACTCAAAACGGTCTATTAGACTGATGTACGCATATTTTAGGTGAACCTTGGTGATTTCTTCCCAAAACCTAGTTTCTAGGCCAAAATTGTTCTTATTTGAGTTATTTAGACCCAAAATGATGTATTAGGATCGCTTTAGGCATTTATCATCAAAAACATTATTTATCGTTTAAATGCCATATCTAACACTTTTCACTAAAAACTCAAATATCATAGCAACTAGTACATTTAATGATGAGATGTATAATAATTTACACTAAAAAATTTTGACAGAGTTTCCCCTATAATGGGACTACTCTAACATATCTTATCATTGAATCAAACCTATTTTCACCATCATATCAACTCAAACCGATCTTTCAATCATCAACCATAGTCCAACAAATAAAATAATTTGGTTTCATATATTTGTCTAACTCTAATTATGTGGTGATTCCTTTACATACATGAACAACTTGTATATTTATTTATGCTTTATATAACTTTAAGAGAACAAATATGAACACAAAAGCACCTTGAATTAGAAGCCGATCGAAATGTCTTCAAAATGCACTTTGGAGCACAAAAAATGATAAATTGTCCCAAAATTGATCTGTAAATTTCAAAAATAAGTGTTAAACTAAGTGGAAAGCTAATATGCATAAAAATAAAAATAAATGAATTAAAGCACATCTAATCATACATTTATAGGAACACTACAAATCCAAGAGTTCAACAATGAAAAATCTAAACATTTGTAGGAACATCATATGAATTATATAATGATATTTTATCCTACTCCTAATTTACACCTAATAAAAATCTTGAATATAAATTAAGAAATATAACAATTGATTAGTGAAATTTATCCACAGATTCAACAAAAAAATCCTAATTCAATTCAAACAATAATTAAATCATTTGACTGGTAAATTAGATGATGAGATTAATAATAATGAAAAATTCACAATTTATGGAATTGATTTAATTGCAATAGCATAACTAAGAACTAATAAATTTGTAAGCTAATCAAAATAGATAAACAATTGATTAAGACAAAACTCGGTTTGGATCAAGGATGGGCTCTTGGTCATAAAGAAGAATCTTTTCTCTTCCAAAAACTTTCCTTTTTTAGGTATGCTGTAATGTGAGCAAAGAATGACACTAAGATCAAAGCAAAAACAAAGTAAGGTCAATCTCCCTATTTTAATATTTGGTGTTCCATGCAAATCCAATATTTGACATTCCACGCAAATCCAATTCTACTAAAAGTCCAACATTTACAATTCCATATAATTCCAATTCCACTAAAATTGACCTAAATCAAAGATTTCTAATAAACCCAATTCATTAAATAAAAAAACCAATATTAGGAAAAAAAATCCATCCAATAGTACACCAATTGAATAGAAAACCCTAATTCTTATGAGTTGAGAAACAGAAATTAAAAAAAAAATTATACAAACCTCCAAATGCCAAAGCTTGGAATGAATGACTTCTTCAAATTAATACGGAGGAGATAAAGGGCCAATGCAATGAAACAAAGCTCCACTATGCCATAGACACGAAGTGCAAATGGGAGAGAAGAGTAGGGGCTTTAAATTTAGGGTTTATGGGGAAGGAAATGTGAGGGATTGGGAGGGGGTGGCTGTTTGGGCTTCAAAGTTAGGGTTTATAAGTAGATGTCTTTTGTGAGGGATTAGGAATTAGGGTGAGGGAAGAAGAGAATTAGATAAGAAGAGTAGAGTTATGTGTGTTTTCGTGAGTGTTATACTTTGTGTGTTTCCATGAAAATTTGAATGGTAAATGGTATTAAGAATTATTCAAACCAATAAGTGCTTCGAATTCCATACAACCGCAACATTTGTACCAAAGTAATTGATTGATTTTCTACTAGTGTTCTTTTATGCTTAAACCATCTACATCTAGCTTGGATCTTCACATAAAGCATTTTATTAATGAAATGAAACAGAGAACTCAAGAGTTTCCTGAGAGTCGACAAGAGATACATGTTTTTTTAAGAGGATGGAATCCCAACTTGCATTTATACAAAGTGATCTTGATGCTTATGAGAATCGTATGAATACTAATCTTGTTTTTGGCTAGGTAGATGATGATTTAGGGCATGTTGAAAATCAAAGACAAGTTGATGAAGATGAATAATGTATTAAGAATTTGGAGGAAGTTAAGGAATAATACCATAAATTTAAAGATGAGGAGCTCTTTGTTTAGGAGTGCATAGTAGAGAGAGGTGAGTAGTGAGACTTTGACTTCTAAGGCCTTGGTTTTTGAGTCTCGTGTTTCTTTCTCTATGAAACTTGACCTTATTCTTTCTTCTCCACCTTTGCATCTCCTATCCTACCTCCATTCATTTTCATTACTCCATGAATCTTTTGAAAAGAATAAAACTCATTTGGATGTAATTGATGTAGTTTTGAGTTGCCTTTTTCCAATGGGTCACTTAGCATTGTAAATAAATTTTATATTTCCATTGAATCTAGTTTTTCCTTTGATTTTTCATTTTATACATGTAAAAGAGTATTACTTTTTTGTGTATTTTTATCTATTGCTAATTTATTTGATCTTTTATGAGATGCATACGGATGCATTTGACAAGGTACTAAGGGCTTTGATGAGCTATGCGTGGAAGATCACTTGTTAACTAATTTTTTATATTTTTATTTTAAGAGAATAGAGTTGATACATACATATATTTACATAATATTTAGGTACTTGATCATTTGAAGAGGTTCAGTTATGGTTTTTCACCCACTACACCATTGGTATACTCTTTCCCCTATGGTTATCTTGATTTACGAGGTTAATCCTTGTATATAATTTGCTTTATAGCATATAGATTTATGTTTAAGTTGCATTTTAGGATTTGACCTCCATGTTTAAGTTGTATTCATATAGTTTTCATATAGGATAAATCTCCCACTGATGATATAGTTAAGTCAAGCTGTGATACAAGTGACTCTTCATGAAATGTTATTCTACAGTTTTTGTTATAAGTTGACTGCATTTGTTAATTAATTTGGTATGATGGCGTAATAGTCCTTTCATGGAAATGGCTTATGGTAATATGGTTTTGCTCTTTCCTTATGTAATGGGCTACGAACCTTGTAAATGTTTTTCCACCCTTTCCTCCTTGATCTCCTAAATTGAGACTTGTATTTTAGCTTCCCAAGATCGATGATCAAACTACTAATGGAACATGATTGAGGCATTTATTCTTACTACTTAAATCTTTTAGAGTCCATCTTTAGGAGTTTTATTTTTTACTTTTACATTTATCTCTTGCTAGTCATATTGAGCCTACACCACCTTTCTATCTACCTTACGTTATAAGAAAATGGCCATAACCATGAGTCCAAGTTTGATAAGTGGACTATTGTTGATTATTTTATAATAATGTGCTACTTAAGGGGCACATGTTGAAAAATTTCTATAAAAAAAGACAATGGAGCAATGAAATTGGTAAAGAGAAAAAAAGTAAAGAAGAGAAAAAAACAAAGTTATGAAAAGATGAAAAAAGCAAATAAAGAACGGTAAATGACATTGTTGGATTTGATAAGAAATAATGATCTCTATTTTTGTTTGGAATCATGTATATTAGTTCAAAGTTTGTAGAATTTTTGTAGCACTTGCATCTCACTACATGAGATGTAGAGTGTTATTTTCTCTATAAGTTTGATTATAAGCACCACATTTTGAAACCACACTTTTCCCACCTTGTCACCTTAGCCTACCTATAGACACAAAATCGTGTCTCCCCATGTAGTGGTTCGATGACGAACCAACATTTGTAGGTTGGACTTCAATTGGGTTGAGTTAGGTGCATGTAACCCTAAAAACACCTCAAAGCCAAACCTCAAAAAGGTCTAATACAAACCTGAGCCCAAAACACAATTGGTCTAAACACATAACCCAAAAACCAACCAAAAACACCAAAAAATCAACCCTCAAACCCGTGATAAAGTTAAAAGCTCAGAGCACAATTGTCTAGTTCTCAAAGTAAGCATTAAGCGCTGAAACAGAATTACAGTCAGCATCAGGTGTCCAACGCTTTGTTCAGGCTTTCAACGCCCTTCAGGCATTTGATGCACTAACCCAGCGTCAAATTCTCATCCAGTTTCCAATGCACAAAATGAAATGGAATTTGATTAGTTATTAGTTCCAGCGTCTGACGCACAGGCTCCGTGTTTGATGCCCAACCTTGTGCGCCACCCTAAAGCAATCCTATCTCATTTTGAGCTTCTCTACAAATGAGCAAAAGATTCATTTTCTGAGTGCCCAATGCGCAGGACGTGCATATAATGCCCAAGTTGGCGTACTTTAAACGCACTAAGCCAGCATCCAACGCTCAGGAAGACAACTCTTTTTTACCTATAAATACCCCCTCATTTAATGAGAAAAGGATCAGCTTTTCTCACTTTCTTAATGGCCATCACTCTACTAAAATATACTCCTAAAACACTCCCAAACATAATCAAAGCCTCTCAAACATCCTTCATACTTACTAAGGATTATTAATGTACATTTTGACACAATTAAACAATGTATACTTACCTCTTTAACACATATTCAATCAAGACTCAAGCAAAATGACTATCCTTAATGGCAAACACAAAGGACCCCTCTCAAATCTACTCTTTTAATTTTGTTTTTGGTCTACTTATACTCCCTTCACTTGCTAGTCCTTGGTCTTAATGGTTCTTCGTCCATCTAAGGTCTTGGATTGACCCATTTTTGTGATGATTATGGAAGGTGCAAACCCCTTTTACATGAACACTTATTTCTAGTTTTATGCAACCTTTGGCGAGCCTTGATCAACCAAAGAGTCATCACCCTTGACGATCTCTTGTGATCAACTCCAACAACATTTATTTTAATGTCTCGTTTGCCTATGATGTGAAAATCTAGGAGCAACTCCTACGTCACTAGTTTAAGTCTCAAAACCCTAACTTTAAACACCTTATTCAAGGAACCATCTTCATAGATTGGTCTCCTCTTAATCTTTCAAGCAACCCCTTTTCCCATCGTATTTTATTTATTGTAATCTATTTACATTATGCAAGTTTTCTTTTCTTTGGTCTATGATGAAGAGACTTAGACATCTCAATTCTCTATAGACTTAACCAATCTTTGACACTTTTCATGAGCAAACTCTAGGTGTACGCCATACTTGAATGTACATTTAGGAGTTATCCTTAAGGCTGATTTCTTATTCAAGCATCATAAAGCATATTTTGATCTTAATTTTGCCTTTTTATGCCACTAATGTTCTAAGACTAAAATACATAAGTCTTTATGAACTAAACCCTTTTTATTTAGTTGAAGTATATCATGGAGAAGGGTTTCTTTAGGACTAAGTCTTTATTTGATTAGTAAATCTTTACCTCATAATACATCATACTTACATTGTATTTTAACTAACCTAACATATTAACTCTTATCTCTTGCCTCTTATTACTTGTTGTGGTTGTTGTAACTTTGTATATGATCCTTACTTTGTATTGAGATTGCATGATCACCTTTATTTATGCTATAATCAAGACCTATTGAATACAAAAGCCTCGTCTTATAAGATAAACAATGGACAACCAGACATAGGTACCCATTAATCTTGTGGGCTCTTAACAAAGTGATCACCTAATATAGATTTATGTGCATAATTCTTAACTTGTCAAACCTACTAAACCTTGATTGCATTTTTCCTTTGTTTTTGCATGTTTTTCTAGGAACTAAAACAGATTTGTTCTTCATCTCTTTGCCAATTACTTGCACACATTCTTAAATTGAAATAAATTGCTCATTCCAAACCTTTTCATGGTTTGTAGACCACTTACGTGATTTAATTTTGGGATTCAAACCCAAGGGTGACCAAACAGCCAATAAATGTTGGTGGCGACTCCTTGACCCATTTCAATGTCATAAAATCATGTAACTGATCCTTATTGATGTGCAAATATATAGTAGGGATCTTATAGGGGAAAATCCTTTCCTTTATCTTTACCAAAAAGGGAAGGTTGGGTTATAAAAATCAAGCTATCTAGTGGTGATTCACTCATGGAATCATCCACCTGAAACCTAGTTGGGTTCCTTGACCCTTAAATTTCACAAAAATCCCCTACACTACCCTTCAAGAGTCCTCTTGATATAATTTTTTTAGTCCCTTTACAATGGATGGTAACATTTAGTGCAAGTCTTGACGAGGGTCATTAACCCAGAGTGAGGTATGAGGAATGCGGTTGAGAATCCCTGAGAAATATTCAAACACGAGGGAAGGAAGCGATAATATTAGTTGGCCCTTGGATGTTGTTGTAATTTATTGTTTCATCTTTGCTATTTGCTTGTGACTGTAAAATTGGCTTTGTTTTAGACAAAATACTTTTTATTTTCATAATTATCACTTGTTGACAGTTTGTTGTGTCCATGCTTTGATTAAGGACAAGCAAACGTATGATGTGGGGGAGAGGTTTAGTTTGTCATCTAACATCATATGATTGCATTTCCATATAGAATAGTCATAATGTCTTTTTTTCATTGTATTTGCATATTTGGCTTTGTAGGTTTGTCTTCTTATAAACCTTCATCAGACCAAACTCGTCCACTAGGGAAGCCTAGGGGTTTAAATGGCTTATTACACATGCTAAGTGAAACCTTGATTCCTAAGAAAGTAAGTATTAGGATTTATTTCTTTCTTATATTAGTTATTTTTAGATAAGTTTACTCAAGGATGAGTAAAGGTTAAGTGTGAGGAAGTTTGATAAGTCATATTTAGTGCGTGTTTTAGGAGTGCTTTTAGGGGTATTTGAATGTAAATTATATGCATTTAGTATGGTTTCACATGATTTTAGTTCACTTTCCTTCATTTGGTGGGTTCATGGTGTTTTTAGTGTATTTGATTGATTTTTGAAACATTAGAGCAACCTTGGAGTTTTAGCATGAGCTCGAGTTCTCATGGAGCGATCCACGAGACTTTGAAAGTGGCTATGAAGAAACTCAAATCTTTGGAGCAAGAAAGTTGAAGACTTGATCATGTGAGAACGGAGGCGCATTGCAATGATTGGAAACAAGAGAAAAATAAGAGACTCGAATGTGCTTGCAGATCACTTGTCCTTTCTTAACACCATGAAGATCAAAATGAGATCAGAAAGTTCAGATTTCAAGAAATAGAGGAGACTTAGACGAGTTTGCAGGCTACTTGTTTGAATTTGTGCTAGAAAGTTAATTTAGTTAGAAACAGTTTTTTAGCATTTCAGGATTAGACTCGTCCGAGTCTACTGCAAATTCGTTCAAGTCTTTCCTAAAAAGAGAGTTTTTGTCAAAAACAATATTTTAGCATTTCGGGAGCAGACTCATCCTAGTGTACTGCAGACTCGCCCGAGTTTGTCTCCTTGAGCCTATTTTTCACGACTTTCCTTAATTAAGCCACACTTTTCTTGATTATTTTTAAATAACCCTAGTATTGCTGATTCACAGAGGGGCAGGACTGAGATTTAGACTTTTACCCTCCTAACACTCTTAAATTTTGTGTTCCTCCAAGATTCAATCTTTCATTCTCGAATTCAATTTAAGTATTATCTTTTCTTCTCCTTTCTCTTATGTTATTTCTTTTATGTTTTGTTTTATTTCTTTATTATGCTAGAGTAGTGTTATTATTCTTGAATTATGTTGAACCCGAGTATTTATTGATGCTTTTAATTAATTGCAATCTCCAATTTAACTATTTACTGTTCTTCTTATTTGAGGATTGATTTTATACTCATTATTCTACTAGAAATAGTATGTTTAATAAATGTGATTAAGCTTGCAAAACAGTTGGCTCTTAAATGACTTTAGAATCATAATTTAAAGTAAGAGAAGTCATCACGATGGTAGTTGACATAATTTGCTAGGATTTTTAGGATGCTATGCTTAATGTTTTTAAATTGCATTACTCCCAACAGTAGGAATGATTTACTACTACATTTTCAATCTAATCCAACGACCAATTCCGTTGTATTAGGTGTCAAAAACCATTGTATTAGACCTAATCCAACGCCTTTATACCGTCACATTTGCTGGCGTTGTATTAAGCCTAATCCAACGGCAAATGAGACCTAATACAACGGCATCAATATAGCCGTTGGATTAGGTAAGTACCAAATCCAACGGCAGCCGTTGGATTTGGTACTTACCTAATCCAACGGCTGATGTTGTATTAGGTTGTAGCTAATCCAACGGCATTATTGATGCTGTTGTATTAGGTCTCATTTGCCGTTGGATTAGGTACAACCTAATACAACGGTTGTCGTTGTATTAGGTCCCTTGTGTCATTGGATTAGAACAACTAATTAATACAACGAATGCCTAATGCCGTTGGATTAGATAGAACCTATATTACTTTTTTTTAGAATATAGAATTTAACACTATTGTATATAGATTATAATGTACCATTATACACACACACACACATATAGATATGTATATATATATATATATATATATATATATATATATATATATATATATATACACACACACACACACACACACACATTACAAAGTTTAAAAGTAGCATTATATTTATTTATAGCAATAAATGAAGTACATTATAAAATTAAATATTGTTTTATACATTGCTAATTTGCTAATTTGCCAATTTGCGAAATCTTCACTTGCTCGATCAAGTTTCTTCATTCATCTCCTTTGTTTAGTTCATCATGCACCTATATGTAAAAAGAAAAGGAATTAATATATTATTCTTGAATTAGTCTACATGAGAGTGGATAATGACATTTATAATATTATGATTCTTTTTTGGATGACAATTTTAATATTGAAGTATTAGGATTCAACTCAGCTATGGATTCTTGTGATACATATTAAGTAAAGGGAATGTTCACAATTGTTAAGGGATTGTTCACACTCAAAAGCAAGATAAAGTAAAATTTTTACCTGATCAATTATTGCACCAGATTTGGAAGATTGCCTACTTTGGTTACTAATACGATGTGTTGCACTAGATACATCATTTGGAGTCATTTGCACCACAACATCAGGAATCACAAGATTAATCCTAGGGTTAGCCTCACGAATTTGAGCCAAAACAACAGTGGTAATGCTTGGTGCAAGTTGTTGGACTAATTGTGATTGCATACTTGTTAGGAATTCCTCTGGGAATATGAAATCGGACTTTTTATCTTTGCTCTTCAAATCTGCCTTTTTCACACCCGATCCATACAAATGCACATGACTTTTATGGTTAGGAGCTGGAATCACTTCATAGTAAGGGTTGTTATAATTATTACCATCTTCATGTTGGGAAGACTTCAGAGCATCAATTTTGGCCTATATTTTGGTAAATACATTAATCTATTACTAATTATCGAATAAGTACAAACACCTACAAATTATATCTAAGATGTTAACTCACAATTTTCTCCTTTGCTTTTTCACAACTAGTAATGTTTGTCCTTTGAGCACTTCTTTTTCTTGATTCCTTATAAACCTTTGCTTGGGAAGGTTCTTGCTTATCCAGATCTTGTTGTTGCTATAAATCATAATTAATACATGAAATTTAAATGATTATATATGTTAAATGAAAAGGATAAACGCCTCATATAGGACAAATGATGATTATAAAATTGATAATGTAATTGCCTATAATTAGATAATAGTATTTACCAACTCATGGCGTAGAATGGCAAATGACTTACGACCCAGAGTGTGCATATTTTTTTTTGGGGCTCGACAGAAAAAAAAAATACCCCTACTTCTAGTCATAATCACCATTTCATGAGCCAAAATGCTTTTAATTACCTTTTTAACAATAGAAGTACCAAAATTATTACATAAGCTAAAAGTCAGGAATATGACAGCAGCTAGACTGCTTGAGGTTTAGGAGATATGGAAGTACCTCAGTCTATTTTAAACCTATAAGATATATATCTTAAAAAGCTTCGTCACTTGGTATGTTGTTGTGGTATGGCTGCATACTTCATAATTTGATTCCAGACCTCCTCAAAACTTGTATGCAGCTGAAGGTATGGTAAGGATTGAAATTACCCTTGGTTTTATGAAAATTCTTACAGTCTTATCTAGGAGAGTATTGCTACATAGAATCTAGGAGTGAACAGACTTTCTCATTGTTTTAATAGTCCTACAAAAAGCTTCTTATTTACGCTTTATGCAGTATATTGTTCCACCATTTCATCCTTCTCTTTATATATTATAGGTATATTAGGAGTGAACTAAGCATATGTATACATGGTTATTTTTTATATTGTCCATGCAGCAGTAATAATATCTATTTTTTTTCTGATGTCACATCCACCTATTATATTAGAACTATAAACACTTTGTATTTTCTGATGGTATCATTGTTTTTGTCTATGCAGGCCCTGCAAATTTTCATGATACTTTATCTTCACTCTCATCCTTTATGGTAATACTGCAGCTGTTTTGAGAGAAAAAGAGCTTCAGAGGGAGGGGGGTCTATGCAGAGGGTTCTGTGCAGGGGGTTGTGCAGGGGGTCTGTGCAGGGGGCTGGGGAGATGAATAGCCAGAAAAGGCATCTAGTTGGTGAATTTCGTAACAATAACTCTATTTTTGTATATATACTATGCAAGTAACACAGACTTGAATAGAAGATATAAAATAAAACTAGATTCAACTCACGAGCTAAAAATAGAAGGGCACACCTGTTTACATACTTTTCTTTTTCCATAAGCAATACTATCATCTTCCATAGTTTCGTCCTCATTTTCACCATCATACTCAGACATAAAATCATCAGATATATCTTTTGCATCTGGGGAAAGTATGACTTTTGTTTTTTCTTCAAGTATCTTATTCGCTAAGAATCCTAATCCTCGGGCTGACATTCTTTCCACATTGCACTTTAAGTTTCGAAGTCTCTGTAATTCATAATCTTTAAGCCGACTTTGGGAAGTAGAAGCTTTTGTTTCATTCCCCTTCATCTGCACAAATAATAAATGAGAATACATTTATTTCTAGAAAAGTTAATAATATGAAAAGTGAAAGCTATATTGAAAAAACAATAAATGAGAATACGTTTATTAGAATATGTTTAAAATTGTATGCTTATACCATCTGATAGCTCTCTAGGTGGGATTTGAATAGCATAATGCCAATCCTCTCTATTAAGATCTTCTACATAAAACACGTGATGTTCTTAAGATGCCAAGATAAATGATTCTTTATAAATGGTCTTATGCGTATAAATTGTAACAAAATCATCATTATCTTTTTCGAAGTGAAACCAAACACACTTAAATAAAACAACATAAAAGTGTCCATGGTAAGACACTTCAATGATTTATATTATTAAACCATAATAATTAACATTTCCCTCAATAGGATTCTGATCTTTAGAACTCGCAAAGCTATGTGTCATGGCTGTGAGAGTGACTCCACTATTTTGAGTGACACAATTTGCATCGCGCTTTATGGTATAGAACTTATAACCATTGATTGAGTACCCTGTGTATTTTTTAGCAATGTGAGAAGGCCCTTTTGATAACCATAAGATATGGTTAGGGATGGTGTCTTGACCCTCGTTAAGAATCAAATGAACTTTGTCCCTAAACCATTCCAAAAAATCCTTGTTTTGATCCTGAGTACTATTCCATTTCCTTTTTCCTCTAGCGCTTATGCATATCTTGTGCACACTATGGAAAATAAAAATATAATCTTAGGTGGCATAATAGCAAGGATTGAATAAAAACACATTAATAAGTTCAAGAAAAAAACTACAATTTGGTTAGTAATCTAACCTTATATATTTCTCAACTTCCTCATAATCACAATTGAACAAGACATAACGATGTGCTTGTGCCCATGTAATGCGATCAATTATATGTCCATGATTTTTTTTCTTTGAAGTCCTCCCTTTCCCTTTTATTGGACGTCCTACCTTAGGAGAAATCATAGGCGTGGTCGTGCTTGATCGTTTCAAAAATCTAGCTATAAAGGCAATACACTCTTTGGCTTGATATCCTTCTGCCATTGATCCTTCTGGACGAGCTTTATTTCGAACATCTTGCTTCATTTTATGAAGATACCTCTCAATTCCATACATACACCTTGAACTCACAGGCCCACCCAACTTAATTTGGTTAACCAAATGTATAGACAAATGTACCATTATATTAAAAAAGGTAGGTGGAAATATCCTCTTAAGTAGGCATAAAGTTTCAACTATCTCAGATTGCAATTTTCTAAGATGTTGAGGATCAAGAGTTTTACTCCATATACTTTTAAAAAAAGCACAAAGTCTTATCAATGAAGTAGCAACATCAGCTGGTAATGTTGTCTTCACAGCAATTGGGAGTAAATAATTCATCATAAAATGAGCATCATGACTTTTGTAGCCTGCGATTTTCCTTTCTATAACTTGCACACATCGACCAATGTTAGAAGCATAGCCTTGAGGAAGCTTGGCATTTTTAAAGACCATGCAAAACTTGCGTTTTTTCTCCAATGACATCCAAAAGCGAGATCTTGGAAATTCTTCGCTACCATCTTCTAATGCTATTGGTTGAAGCTCAGGCATCAAATTAAGCTCTACCAAATCTCGACGAGCACTCACATGGTCCTTGGTCTTTTGAGAAATGTCTAACAATGTCCCAATGACACTATCAAACACATTTTTCTCAATATACATTACATCAAGATTATGACAATTAAGACAATGCTTCCAATATGGTAACTCAAAAACAATGGGCATCTTTCTCCACGGATTCAGATCATCCCCGACATGCCTTGGTTTCTTCTGCTTCTTTCCAAATTGATTTGGAAAATCACGCAACATATTCTCAATATCAATTCCATTTAATGGAGAAGGTTGATGTCTTTCTTCAACTTTTCCATCAAAATTTCTCTTATCATGACGCCAAGAGTGCAATGGATCCAAAAATCTACGATTTTCCCTGTACACATTCTTACCACTATAAGGCAATCTCTCATAATCTGTTTCATAATGCATAACACTCAGGGCATGCCAAGTATCCTTTTGTGCTCCACCCTGATAACATTGCGTAAGCGGGAAAATCACTCACGGTAGTCATCAATGCTACATGCATGTAAAACCTTTGATTACTCGAAGCATCATATGTTTCCAATCAAAACTCCCACAAATCCTTCAAGTCCTTCATTAGTGGCTGCAAATATATGTCAATGTCATTTCCTGGGGAAGAAGGACCTGGGATTAGTAATGCTAACATAAAAAACTCAGGTTTCATAATCATCCAAGGAGGCAAGTTATAATTGATCAACATAAATGGTCAAGTACTATGTACAATGCTCATTGAGTTGAATGGGCAAAAGCCATCTGTGGCTAACCCAAGCCTCACATTGCGCGGGTCATCAGCAAACTCTTTATATAAGGAATCAAATTCCATCCACGCTTGACCATTAGTTGGATGGTGTAAAAGATGATCATTTCCACGCCCATCGGCATGCCAAGTCATGTATCTCGCCGTCTCTTGACACAAATAGTCGTTGAAGCCTTTTTTTTATCGGAAAGTACCTAAGAATCTTCTGAGGAATCTTATAGGTCTTTCCATTATCATTTTGTATGCCATTCTCTTTCCAATATATCATGCAATCATTTGGACATGCGTAAATCTTTATATAATTCAACCCCAACACTTTCAAAACACTTTTCACTTCATTAAAAGAAGAAGACAATTTTGCATCTGGTAACACCTCCCTTATAAGCTGCAATATATCTCTAAATGCAGCATTGGTTAGCTTATGATCACACTTCAAAATAAAAAGTCGAATCATGAAGGAAAGTTTTGAATGGTTTTGGAACCAAGATACAATTATTTCTGGCCTTCTTCAACTAACCTTAAAATTTTTTTAGCCTCATCATTTGGCCCCTCCTTAAAAGCATCACGTGTATCATTCAACAACCCTATTATATCATCGTTAGAGTCATTTGGGTTTAACCCTTCATCATTATCCAAAATAGTTTTTTCTCTTTGGATATTGATCCCTAACTCTGATAATTTATCTGTTTTTGGAACAAAACCATTACAAATTAGGTGATCTCTCACAACACCTTCATGACGCCAAAAACAATAATGACAATTTGATTTCCTTGAGACTTAGTAGCAAAAGCTTTTTTAATATTCTAAAAATTTATTCTAATGTTCTCGATATTTCTTCTAATGTTCTAAAGAGTTATTCTAATGTAGACATATTGGTCTACTCCCCGTTCATATTCATCGCTCCATTTGGCAAACATCCACCAGCTCTTAGTTTCATAATCCATTCCTAAGGGTAAGAATTAAGAGAGTTATTTTATATAAGTCACAATAGAAGTAACATGCCACTTTTAGTACTTTCAATTCATTTTGATTTTAATCATAAATGATAAATTTATAGGATATAGCCTTAACTTAACTTGGGTCCTTTTTTAAATTCTAATACCAAGTGTAAAATCAAGTGTCACCCTTTTAGTCTTTTACATTAATCTCCTGTCAATGGAAGGAATGTATCAATTTTTTAAAATAAAGATTAATGGCATTGCTATGACACTAGAATAATTTGTATTATTCTTCCCTTCTTGTTTTGTGTCAATATCGCAATGAAAATATGGATTAATCAAAACTAGCTTACTCCATGCAAAAGGAATACTTATTGTAGAACTAAACAACACAACCCCCCCCCCCCCCCCCCCCCCCCCCCCTCAAATCTAGCTACTAAAAATCTATCAATCGTGAGAACACATTGTACGACATTCGGAGACGTTAGGGGTACAATAGTTTCTTCCCTTGTTATATTATATTCTTGTGTTTGTATTGGCAAGTTTTTGTCATTTTGAAGTCATATTCTCGTGTGGCATCATAGAAACCAAACAAGGTACTGAGGAAGACAAGTGAGAGGGAGTATAGTATTTGAAATAAGAGAGCTTCAACTCAGATTCTCTCTAGTTGAAGAAAATGAAAGAAATCAAGGAATGCCAAAATCACCGTCCTATCTACGGAGTGTGCCAGTAAAACAACTACGAGTGCACAATCAGCTTATAACAATCACCGAAGCCAGAGACGAAGCAAGCTATATAACAAACCCTAAACACATATACACTAGATATTCGAGCAAAGTGAGGCATACCTCAAAAGATTTGAACAATCAGCTATACCTACTCGAGCAACACCACCGCCTTAACCACCTTTGTCTACTAAAGCACCACCACTGCGTGAATAAAGTTGGGAAGCAATTGAATTGGGGTGAAACGTGGGAGGGATTGAAGTTGGGATTCTGGGAGGAAAGTAGTTGAATTGGGGAAATAGGCTGGAAAGCAGAAGAAGAAGGTGATGAGAAGTGTGATTTGTGAATTGGGGAAATATGCTTGTGTGGGAATCAGATGCTTATGTGGGGAAAATTAGATGGGGAGGGAATTAAAAAATTAAACTTTCATTTACGCGCCAGCTCACTGCCGTTGGATTAGAACACTGGCGTTGGATTAGACTATTCTACCGTTGGATTAGTATGTCTACTTTTAAAACAGTTGTATTAGCCCTATTTTTTATATAATGAATATGGGGTCGTTGTATTAGCCTTATCTAATACAACGGTAACAAAAGGGTCGTTGTATTAGCTCTTTTGTACCGTTGGATTAGATTGAAAATGTAGTAGTGATTGCATCGTTAAGAAAATCATTGATTGAACAAAAAAAATCCTTGGCATTGATATAGGGTTCTTGTTGAACATAATATGATTAATTAGGAAAGGGTTAAGGATTAGATTCATTTATATTAGTGGAGATACTTAATTCTAGGCTTTTAATTCATTGATTAGTTTATTAGATCATTGTTCACTCAACCCATTGTTAAATTTGACTCAACTTATTAGATTTATAGTGATTCAATACAGTGTCCCCACCTTCTCTGTGGAATTCAACTCTTTATTTGCCCGACTACATAGTAGTAGGAATAATTAGATATTTTTCATAGATTTGTGACAAAGCCATCAATAACTATTAACAAATGACAATTAATTATTTACTTTTTAATTTATTGATTATTAATTACAAAGTATTTATTATTAATACTATGATTAAATAATAAACTAAAAGTAAAAATATGAAAGTAATTTAGCAAATAAAAAGATAAAAGTCAATTTCAACAGCTATTAAAATTAGTTTTTCATCTGTCAATAAAAGTCGACTCTTAACCAACTTAACAATCAATTTATTAAACACATTCTTAAGCTATTTGACCAAATAAAAAAAACTAAAATAGAAAGCTTGCAGATAAGTAGCTTTATAGGGAGATTGCTCAAGCATTTGATAGGTTAATCATTTGGCATCCTAATCAGTTTTTTAGAAGAGGCCACAAAATTATTTGTTAAGCAGTCGTATTGGTTGTGGGACATTGTAGTCTTAATCTTGTGTAAAGAGGATCTCATAACTTGGTAGAGTTTGTAAACCAGTGTCAGAAAGATTGGAGATCCAAATAAACAAGGATAAGACTAAATAGTAAAAATTACAATAGGATCTACAAAAACTACTCCAACCAACGCAAAGTTTTAAGATCCTAGGTAAGATCTCTCAACCTTAACTTGTTTCTTCACTGATTTAAATGCTGCAAATACTGCTTCGTGATCAACCGCGTTACCTCGAGCGTCATGAACTATTTCTACAGAAGAGCTTCGAAGTAAATCAAACAGTGAAGCGCCATTAGTTGCTTCACTTCTGTTTTCTGTGCGTTGGGTGCTCCATTTGGCTTGAGAGCTAGAAAATTTAGCTGAACTATTCTTCTTCTGCTGACTTTCTTTATGGCCCTGGATATGAAATGTACACGTTTGGTTTCAGACAAATATATCCAAGTTTACATGTCCGAGGAAATATCTTGTGTTACTCAAGCTTGGGCATTCATGACAGACACGGGTATCAAGGCATGTGTTGTACGCTATGTTATTCAGACTCAGGTACTTTTGGCAGACACATCCAAGAGTCCAACTCGACTATTTTGTGAAAAATTGCATAATTTTGGTCCAAAATGAAAGGTAGAATGTCCATACTTATGTCAAACTATTAAAGATCCAACACGAATACTTTGAGGTAAAATGAAGAGTCCAAGTAGCATAGGTTATAAATATAAGACCTTGGCTAATTTAGGATACGTGTTTTAAGTATAAGACTTTGCTATTTTATGATAGAATACAATGTTCAGGGACTAACAATATATCGAGCATCCATAACTATGCCGGAGTCTGGCCCCTAAGGACTGCCCTCAATTTCAGAAATGGTGGCATCAGTTCCGATAACAATAATCCATTCTCACTCATACTGTGACTAGTATGCAGGGAACTTGTATTGCCTTAGGGTGGATATAAACAATAGTGGAGTAAAAAAAAAGTAGGATACGATGCTTCCATAAATAGTAAAAACTCTTATACATTAAGCTTACCAAATCGAGGGAGTCTTCAAGCATAGACATTGAGCTCCGGCAATTGCTGTCATCTCGTCCAAATATAAATGATTTTATAGTGCTTGGTTTATGCCTGTGGCCTGATGTCCCAGGATGGCTGGATGCTCTTCGTAGAAAGGAAGACTACAGTTTCAAAAACAAATTATGAGAGAAATGGACATATACTAGAGGGTACCAACATTCAGCAAGAGAAATAAAGTTATGAAGTTGCATGGAAAATTTTAACCAAGCTCACATCAAATTATACTTCAAATGTCATTGGGACTTAAAATACATTAGTATTCCTCCAAAACAAATACTCCCCAAGCACATATATGAAGGTTAAAATACAGTCCACATGGTTCCGGATACAATGTTCAAATGGCTTGCAATTTTTTTGTATTCTTCATCCAACATTTACATTGATTACTATGAAAACGCAGCATCAATAGTTACTTCATAAAAATACTCTCAATTTAAACAATGATAGTAGGTAATTTCATAACATAAATTTTTCAGTACATAACCTTACTGATAAGATTATTAAGCATATTTGAGTCTGACTATATTAATAAGTCAATTCATAATTTTAAGACATAATTTCTGTTTCCAGTTCCAAAGCCAAGATTGCTTTTTTTTTTTTTACCTTTGAAAAGTTGCTGCTGCTCCCTTTGTTGAGAAGAGCCTCAAAAATTGCTGGAAACAGAAAATAAAAGACCAATAAAAACAGCAACAGAAAGGTAAAGCTAGTTTATGAAACACTATCAGATAGACCAAGATTTACATGATGTTTTTGCTTTCTTCTTTGTTTCAGGAATTACATTGAGCTTCTTTATACGACCGAGAACTTCCGTTGACGTTTCATCGGCTATTGAAGACAGAAATTTGGACTGCTGTTCCTTTTCCTGCTAGACATCATCAGTAATTATAAATTTCCGCAACATAAAGAATATGAAATTGAGCTCGTTAATCAGCTTAGTTAACAGTTAAACAAGCATGGAATCAAAAGTCGAAAAGTTTTGTTTATAGTATTATGTACCACTTTCTGAAGCAAGCATTGTTTGGAAAACATTTTGTCTGTTTCTTCGTCATCAGAGGACACAAAACCATCATATTTATCTGTAAACATGTGTGGAATCATTTGCTTTAGTCTTTTTGTAGTTGCACGAGAAGAGGGCATGTGAGATGCTGGTACATCTTTATCGGATACTTCATCCTTCTCTTCTGCTCGCTCAGCGTCCTCATCACCAGAAATGGACGGTTCCCTCTCCTTCGTACCATACTTTAGCTTCTGCAAGAGTTTTTTGGTTACTGCTTCGTCTTGTTGCTGATCCCATTCCTGGTGCAGTTTTTTGCGCATTTCACCATCAATTGGCTTTTCTTGAACATCAGTAGCTATGTAATCACAGTTTTCTTCCATTTCAGAATTATCTTCCTCGTCTTGGTCTTCACAGTGCAAAAGATCATCATCACTGTCGTCTTCTAACGCTTCTTCATCCACGAATTCTTTGACTGGATCACCAGTTGCATCAGAGCTTCTTCCAAACAGGTGTTTGGGGTGGGGATCTGTATTCTCCTTGTCACTTTCTTCATCATTAGAAGAGCTAGAAAAAGTAAACAAATAAGCCTGTCAAGTTCTTAGTGACCGTATATACTCTCTACTTCCCATATTAGTTGATATATTTTCATTTTTTAAGTTAAAATTTAAAAACTTTGAGCATAAATTTTAATTATATCATAATAACATATTATTAGATATATTTTGATATAAATTTATAGCAATATTAAGTTTTTATAAATTTTTGTCTTACGAATTTGAAAAAAAATATATATTTTAATTTAGGAATTACTACTTATCTTAACAAAAATAGAAGAGTACAAAGACAGTTAAAAGGCATGTACATGTCATCATCAAAAGCAGAATCAACAATTAGGTTCCGTGGTAGTGCAGATGGCGCTATATCTTCTACCGGACAGCTAGACTCAGACAAGACATGGCCTTGAGAATCAATCTTTTCGGAGTCCAATAACAGATCCTGCAGATTGTACATTCACAGTAAACCACTTCAAGATGCACAGCAACAAGACCACCCCTAACAGTAAACTACTTCAAAGCTGTGAGTTTAAAAGAATAGCTGTAGGTCAGAAATTAAACCTGTGTGTCAATGACCGGAGCACGAAATGACGGTGTAATTTCATCCTCCAAAGCCTGCATCAAATCACAACACGAATTTTTAACAGCCAGTACTCACACAAACCACAACATCCTTATCACCCTTGTCAGAATTACACTCGTTAATCTACAACTATTGATCAAATTACAAAAGAATTTAATGCAACAAAGGAATCCGCTTACATTCTTATCAATTTGATCATCACTTGACTCGGATTTATCATCACTTGCCAGTTTAATAGGACTGTCCTTTGAATGATCTTTTGCGACACCTTTGTCGTCCTTTGACTGATCTTTTTCATCAGTTTGCTCATCGCTTGACTCAGACTTGTCCTCACAAGTCAGTTCTATTGTAGCGGCGGCATTGACCAGATCTTCTCCGACGCCTTGATCTTCCTTTGCATCATCTCTAGCCTCGTTTATTTCAGTGACAAAACCCCACTTCTTCGACACCTCCAACTTCCTTTGCCTGATCTTTTCCAATACCGACGAAATCGATTTCTCTACCAATGGTACAGGCTTAAACCCTACACCTTTCATATCTACATAAAAAACAAAACAAAGAATGTCAAACACAAGTTATTCATTACATTCAGAATTTCACATCTCATTCAATAAAACTACCTCTCATCACCCTCTGATAATCAGCTTGTTGCGCCAGCCGCGCTTTCCTCTCCTGAAAATATTCCAATCAATAAATAATATAATGACAAACTATAAAAAGGGAAAAAAAAAATCTAATCCATCCTACTGGCATTGATTCAGTTCTTACATTCTTCTTCATTCGACTCGAGATCGAAACCGACGATGGTTTCTCCTTCCTCCTCCTCTTCTTCTCTTTAACATCAGCTACCTCAATTGAACCCTCCCTTTTCTTCAACTTCTTATTTTTCTCATTTTCGAACACGAAATTGGGATCATCCTCTGACCCAAACCCGTCTCCACTGCCATCAAATTCCAAAACCCGTTTCGCAGTAAACTGATTGGAATCCCCAAACAATGGGTCCAACCCATCAGACTCGCTCTCGTTCCACGATTCATCGGGTTCGCTTAACGAGGCGATGACATTGACAACGTTATCCGTAATATCATTCTTTAACCAGTCCGTTGGTGAGAGAGTTTCAATGGGTGGCGGCAACGAATGATTGAATTCGGGGTTGGCTTCCATCTCGCGCGTAATATGGTTTGGAGGAGAAAGAGAGGAGTAGATGAATTGTGGATCTGAATTGAGTTATTGGCTGCTTTAGAGAAGTTTTGGGGAAATGGAGGGAGGAAATTGGAGGATTTGTGAAATTTTGAATTTTGGTATTTTATGTTTGGCGCCAAACAAGATTTAGTTTGGTAGACTGAGGAGTTAGAATTTGTATTTTTGTCACCCGCTGAAATATTGGGTGCGGACTAATGACAACGCCGACTGCAACATGTAAAGTTTAAAATTTTCCCTTGAATCATTAACCATAGAAAATGAAATATTATTCTTTTAATATTAATTGTCAACATATTTTTTTAATTTTCTATGTAAATTTACTCATTATTAGCGCAATCCCTAGTCTTTGTGACTCTTCATTTTTATACATGTACATTTACTAAGACCAAAAAATCTACATTTACATTTAATTTGAATGTAATGATCATTATTATCAGTGAATAATTTGTATATTAAATATCTTATTGCACATAGTGAAAAACTACAGCATATGAAAGTTTACATATATATTTGATTATATTATAATAAACATTAAAAATGTAAATAATGTATATTAAACATCTTGGTGCACATATTTAGTAAAAAACTGCTGGCAAATGATATTAAGATCAGAAATTTTATATGTAGATTTGATTAGATTGTAATGTACATCAGAATTGTGAATAATATACATTAGAGTTGAGTATTTTGTACATTAAATATCTTATTGCACATAGTAAAAAACTGTTGCATATGAAATTGTATAAGTACATTTGAAATGTGAATAATGTACATTAGAAATATGAATAATGTACATTTAAATTAAATATTATGCACATTAAATAGTTTGGTGCATATGCTTGGTAAAAAACTAGTGGCATATGGAATTTACATAAAAAAAAAATTTACATGTACATTTGATTTCGAATGTAATGAACATCATAAATGTGAATAATGTACATTAGAGTTGAGTACTTTGTTCATTAAATATCTTGTTGTGCATAGTATTAAACTGCTACATATGAAATTTTAAATGTACATTTGATTTTATTGTAATAAACATTAAAAATGTGAATAATGTACATTAGAGTTGAGTAGTATGAACATTAAACATCTTGGTTCACATGACTTTTCGGTTTCCTTCTTTATACATACAATATATTATGATCATTGAAATTGCCTATAATGTACATTCAATTTATAAGAAATGCACATTAAAAATCAATCAGACGTACAACAATAACTCTTTGTATTATGTTCAATATATATGTACATTTCTAAGAATGATATGAATATTTGAATTTTGAATTTGCATATTATAATCATAATAACACGGATGTATATTGTATAACTTTGTAGTGTACAAATTCCATATAAGTGATGTACATATACATATCATGTAATGTACATAATATTTTTGATAGTTGTGTATGTGTACTGAGTACATGGAAATGAAAAATCGATAGATTTAAAAATGTGATGCAAATTAAATAAAACAAATAGAATTCAATAGGTCTGTTATTCTTATATTTCCAACTCAAAACAATATAATCCCAATACTTCATCATTTATTTTTACAAGCATTAATGATGACTTTTGGTGGAAAACTTTAAACTGCACTCGTACATTACATTTGATATCTATGTACATTACTTACTTCCCTTGATTAATTATGTGCCCGTTTTGTGTTATACAACCTTGTGTTTTGAACCAAGTGCATAGTGAGCACCCGCCTATACTATCTTGATTGCGAACTAATGAGGATAATTAATTATTATATTACCCTATATTATTATTTAAGAGTCACAGTAAATATGAGGCCTTCAGGTGGAAAAACCTAAATACATATAAAATTTAGCTTCTAGTAAACCAAAATAAATAAAACTAGTTTCACGTAAATTATAAACCGAGTGTAAAAAAAGAAAAAAAACCTGATACATATTGGATAACTATATCAGTGACCGTTATCATCCACTCATCAACAATTTTCAAATCATGAAAGATGTTATATGTGGATTCGAGGACACCATGTTCGAAAACAGGATGCAGGAATCATGGGCAAAAATTCCCAAGAAAATGGACCAAAAAATAGGCCCAAAATGAAAAGGTACCCGAAATGTAAAGTCCCAAAAATGGAAAGGTACCTGAAATGTAAAATCCCAAAAGTGAAAATGGTCCAGAAATGAAAAGCGCCAAAAGTGGAAAGGGTCTAGAAATGGAAAGTGACGAAAATGGAAATAGTATAGAAATAGAAAGTGCCAAAAAAAGAAATGGACCCAAAATAGAAAGTGGGCCTATAAATGGGCTTGAGCCTTGACCCATTGACTTGGGCCTTGACTTAGGCTGGGTCAAAGTTGGGCTTGATCATGAGTTTGACTTTCATTGGTTGGACCTTGACTTTGACCATCATGGGTTGAACCTTGACTTTGGGTTTGACTTCTAAGTGGTTGGGCCTTGGTTACAAATGGGTTAAGCATGGATATGGGCCAAAAGAGCATGGAGTTGAAGCATATGAGCAACAATGGGCTAGAGTTAGAGCGGGCAAAAGCAAGAGCAAGGGCAACAAGTGAATGGGCTTTAATGCAAGGCTTAAATGACATTCAAAAGAGGTACAATTGGGCTGAACATGGACGTGCATTAAAGGGGATGAAGGTGTATGATTCCAAGCTTAAAAGGATTCTAAAATCATACCAAAAGTGCAAGAGTCCAAGTCATCTTAAATAGATTCTTGTAATTATCTTTTAGAAGTTTTAATTAGGTATAAATTCCTATTTATATGGGATTTAGTTGCTGATCAGATTTTAAGAAGTTTAGGGTTTTTAAACTTTATTTTAGGCGTGTTTTTAGGTCTCTTGTTGGCTTTCACGTTTTTACTTAGGCTAAGTTAGGGTTTGTTAGTTTTTTTTTTCTTCTGGTTTTCACTTTTTAGTCTAGGAAAGCTAGGTTTGTTAGATTTTGTTTTCACGTGATTTTAGTTTAATTAGATAATTAGGGTTTTTCTAGGGTTTTTCATATGTACTTGCCTATTTATATTTGGACAGCAACTAACTATTATTCAGTTGATGAAAATTAAAAAAAAAGTTTGTTTTTTGCTTTGGAGTTTCTATACAAGAGTGTGTGAGCTTTAGAGTATCCATCCTAGTTCACTTTGGCAAGTGAATGGTGTTCTTAGAGCTTTGAAAACTCTAGGTGGTGAATCTGTATCCTAGAGCAATCAAGGAATCCCAAAAGTAATTCATTTACTTGGTGATTTCTGTAGAGTAGAGGGTTCCTTTGATCTGTCCCTAAAGGTAATTTTAGACTTGGTGAGATCTGTAGAAATTAAGGCTCCTTCAATCTTTCGATTACTTTGGTGCTTGTGTTGGTTGTTAATTTGTGGTTTTAATTTCCGTGGAATTGGTCTACTGGGATATGTGATTAAGCTATGTTAATTAAGCTTGTTGTTGCATGGATATCAGATGAGAGGGCTTAAATTTCGTAGCTTTACATTTGGAGAAGAATTGGAATAATTCAGATTATAACCTCTTTACTCATCTAAGTCACGTGGGCTTATCATTATTTGTCATTTGATTTTTCATGAGAATTGGATTAAAAGTGAAGAAAACTATTGGGTTTAAAAATTGGAACAATTTGCATAATCTGAAAATTCTGATAAGTGTTCGGTGTTCCTATATTGTGGCGTGTGACTTGGCTGGAGTTATGTGGACACTTTATTGGACTTTGATCATAATTTGGACCTCAAATCTCATACTTTGCTGAGGGAATTCGTGGGGTTTCCTATGGGAATTCGTGGCTTATGCGACCCAAAACATGGTATTAATCCTCTAATTGGCACAATAAAGCAAACTAGGCAAGATAACACATCCTTGCATGTGTGGACTTGTTTGGAGTAACGAAAGGGAGAGTGGGATTACACTCCCTTAGGAATAACTTTCTTGGGATGTCCTTGAGTAGAGGAAGCGCAAGTGAGGTGCTTTGGAGGTGCGTGGCATAGTTGAAGAAGGTTGGTGAGTTGCGTGGTCTAACCAGAATTCGAAGTGGGCCTTGCTAGAGTTTAGGTCTTCATCCTTGGATCTATAAACAACCCAATTATCGGGATACCCACTGGAAATATATCTACAACAGAAGACCAAACCCAAAATTTTACACACATTTCAACTCCAAATCAAATACACAAACAAATAAAAATTAAATACACAGCCTTAATCACGTTTTGTATAGGATAAAATGGTAATAACTAGTTAATTTGCAAAAAGAATTTCCATACAATGACAAATGAATCCCACTAAATAAATCAATCAAGTTCAACTCAAAATCAAATACATAAATACATAAACAATCTATCATCAAACAACTTAAAATTAAAAACACAAAAAAAAATTAAAAGAAAAATCAGAAGTTATCAAGGATAACAACAACCCAAAAGTTACAAGTAATCATCCAAAAAAAGGAATCAACCAAGATTATGAAAATAAATGCTAACCAACATATAAGTACAACCAAGACATCTCATAATTTTGAATAACTGCAGTTTCAAATCACAGAATAAAACTCACACCGTCTTCCTAAGTTATAAGCTTACTTTGTGAAAAACCACATCATTAACAATTCAACATCTTCCCAATTCAATGCAAACTTTAGAAATACGAATATGTTGGAGGATATAGTACAAATCCTATATTATTATCACTACCAAAAATTGGAATATTTTTTTTGTTTCCAATTCGTCTTTTGATTTAATTAGTTTACTATGTGCATTATTGCGATATTACAGGTAGACATAAAAATGATATTATGAACTTCTAAAATTATCATATTGGCAAGAAACCGAGTATAGCATATTGGAATATCAATACCAATAACTTAAAGACCCAATTTGAAAGAACATTCATGTAATTAAAAAAAAGCCATAAAAACAATGGGTAAGACCCCATAAATTTTTTTGTCTACGACAACTTCATCAAATAAATAATTGGCAAAAAAAACCTATAAATTATTAGAAGTTAGTGATCAAATTTCAAACAATCATAGTATTTTTGGATTTCATTGGAAGTTAGTGATCAAACTTCAAACTATCATAATATTTTTTTCTCATTCGTACTATCAACACAACAAAAAGCCAGAAAAATTCAATCAAACATATAAAAATTTTAGAGATGCATTTTATCAAACATATGACCTACACCAAAAGTCCATACAAACTAACCATAAGTAGTAATGATCTTCTCAGTGGAGTCGGAGAAAATCAACATGAAATCGAGAACTTGAAATGGAAATTATAGAAATTAAAATATGAGATCTGTTCATTTCAGAGTGACTTTATATGAGTTGGTACCATTTCTCTAAATATAGAAATTGGGTTCAAATGGGTTATTTTACACCGACAAGATAATAATTGACGAATTGAGAAAAATGAGAGTGTCGCTAAGAAGGATAAGTTATGATTGTGCATGGGTAATTTTTGGACATCAATGGAAGAGAAAATGATTTGGAACGGAATATAGCAATTAGATAGAGCTCGTGGACTATTCGAGTTTGTATGGGAAATTGCTGGGATGAAGAAGAAGCAATAGTTGCAAGGAAAAAATTTGCTAATCTAATTTCCCTAATTTATTTTTAAAATCAATAACTAATCTACTTCTATAAAGGACAACATATTATGTACATCAACTTTGTAGCCATACAGGTCACCCATTTAAACTTACCATATTTTATTCAAAGTACTTCGGTAAACCAAATTTGTCTCTTGGAAAAAATATACTAAAATGATTATCAAGATCAAAATAGGCTCTTTATTATCAATTTATATATCCTTTTCATATATCATCAAAACTAAATATCTTTAATTAGAAAAAAATATGTGTCTTATTATTTCCCTTGCAATGGACATGAATGCAAACAATATTCCAATGCAATTAGATTACAAAAAGCGCAAGATTAGCAGCTAAAAGGAGATGTCTTTTTAAAAGGAGATTTATTATTAACAATATGACGTACATACAACATTGTAACTTATTAGAGAATGAAACAAGGGAATTAACAATGTTGCAGCTAAAATATCACAGCATAAATCATGACGAATCTAATGATGAAGGTACTGCACCTTAATTACTACAATAAGGCCGCTGCTATAAGTCCAGCATACTCTTAATGAGGCCGCTGCTATAAGTCTAGTGCACCAGGTACAAACGATTCATGTTCAACAAACTCTTAAAGAGACTAATGTTAAAGATCTAAGGGTGAAAAACCAACAAATTCAATATGATGCCATTATTTAAGACCAAGAAACTAAAGACTAACAATTTTACAATGACAACATCATTGAATGCCAACAAGTTCAAGCCAGTGCAAGTGGTCAAGTGACACATATCTTACAAGTATCAAATAAGGCACGTATAAGTAATATTTCTATTAGTACATCCTCATAAATATATATAAAAAGAAATTAAATCCTAATTTATTGCATAGTATTCTATGTAGAAGAAACATGTAATCACCGATCAATAAAAGGGGTAAGTACGTAGGTATTTGGATCGAGAAATATGGTATGTTCATATTGTAAGACTCTAATATGGATGGATGAAAATATTAAATGAAGTTACATTTCACAACCAAGGTTTAACCTTTGCTATAGAAGTAGGAAAATACTACTACCATATCTACCTCAAACACCACTATTTCTAAAATCCCTCTTGGCAAAACCTTAATTTAGAATTAACATTAGAACAATAAATTTTCTATTGGCATTCACTTTCATGGGTGGAAAAATAAATCACTCTATTAATAATAGTAGAGGGCCCTATGCTTTTGCATCAATGGTAGTAATTACCACAAAATTGGTTCATTACTCCCAATGCTAGGAGAAATGCCAAGGTTAACACAATTGTACATTTATGACACTTAAAATGAGGTCCAAAATCACACATGTTTAGTTCATGGAGTTGGATCGCCTGTAATAAACCTAAATATCCTAAAATAGCTACAAAATATCTCGATGTTATGAATCCATATGTGAAGATATTTTGGTCCACTAGAGATGTGCTGCAAGATCAATGTCAATTTCAAGATTTACGCATTAGGCTACTAAATGCTAAAGAAGGTCAACAATACATTAGACCTATAACAAGTGAGGTGGCCACTTTATTGGTAGGTGATGGATAAAAAAATCTAGATCATAGGGATGTCATATTGTAAAAAGTGGATGGAAGGTTACAAAGAATTAACGAAACACATCCAAGTTATATGATCGGACAATATCCACTACTATTTCCATCGGTACTAATGGATGGACACTTGGGATCCCTAAGCTTATACGACCACTTACATGCTACAAAATAGTGACATTGTTTTTAGAATACAACCTAGAAAAGGCAAAGGAGACATCATGATAGAGGGTGACAAGTTTTGAACAGATGTATTTCAAGGGATATAAGATGATGCGAATACTACTACAATAGGTCGCCAATACATTTTACCATTTTCTTTCACTAGAGGACACCGTAACATGGTGCAATATTACCAAGATGCTATGGCAATAGTTCGAGAAATGGGGCCTCCAAACTACTTTATAACTTTCATTTGTAATCCTCGATTGCCAGAAATTATCAATGAGATATCTACATGTGGTATTGGTCATCGTGTTGATGATAGACCAGGCGTTGTTGCACATGTTTTCAAGCTCAAAATAAAAGAATTCCTCCGTGATTTCAAAGAAAAGAAACTCTATGGTAATATTATGCAGGTTAGAATCTTATATTTATATACTTTATATACTTACCAAAATTATACTTATATAATATAAATCATTATCTTTCATACTTACATGTCATTGAATTTGAAAAATGAGGCCTTTCCCATGTCTATGCCCTATTCACATTAGCAACTAAGGATAAACCAACAAGCACAAAGGATATCGACATCTTCATTACTGCAGAAATGCTAGATAAAGATGAAGATCGTGATGCATTTGAAATCATTACTATGAACATGATCCATGGACCATATGGTCCATGTTTAGAAAATGGAAGAAGTTCTAAAGGTTATCCAAAACGTTTCTGTAGTGAGACAACTTTCTATATTAATGGTTTCATGAGGTACAGACAAAGGCCAAACAAAGAACCTATAATTGTGAATGGACGTAAAATAGAAAATTATTGGGTTGTACAATAAAATAGAGATATGTGTGTTAATTCTAATGTACATATCAATGTGGAGTGTGTTGCAGCACAAAGTGTGATTAAGTATCTATAAGAGTATGTTCACAAAGGCCATGATCAAGCAACTTTGGTCATTAAGGGTAATTCATCATAATCCAACGATGAAGGGAAACAAATGAATGAGGTAAATGAAACTCATTAATATCAATTTGCCATTATGTTTCTTCAATTGAAGCATGGTAGAGAATTTTTGAATTTGATTTACAATACCAATACCCACTATTAGAGCTACTACATTTTCATATACAAGGAAAACAATTTGTTCTCTTTCATGATAAAACAATATTCACCACATCTTACAACAACCAAGATTGCAATAAACTATGTTGACAATGTGGTTCTTAGCAAACAAAGACGACCCTAAGGTAAACCAATACACTTACCAAGAATTCCCAAAACATTTTATAGGGAAGAGAGCATCAAGGAGATGGAAACTAGGATTAGTATTGGAAGATTTCTATATGTTCACCAAAATTATGGAGAATGATATTTCCTACGACTTCTTTTGACTAAAATACGTGGAGCAAAATCTTTCAAGATATACACAGAGTTGGAGGTGTTCAATAAAATGCATTCAGGGAAGCATGTCATGCATTAGGTTTGTACAGTGATGATAGTGAGTGGTACACAACTTTAAAAGAAGCATGTAATTGGGCCACGGGTGTACAATTACAAATTATGTTTAGCTCAATATTAATGTTTGCCAGAGTAAGTGATTCAAGGCGATTGTGGGAACAACAATGGGTAAGTCTTACTGATGATTTAGAAAAATTAATGCAATGACAATCAAGAAATACAGAATTAAGGCTCACGTTTGAGGAGTTGCATAATTTTGGCCTACAAGAAATTAAAATTGTGTTGAATACAAACAAAAAATAGCTAAAAGATTATACAGATATGCCCTACCCTTCTTTACAAGAAACACACCGTGCATTTAATTAATAAAGGAGGAACTAGATTACAATGTGTGTGAAGAAGCCATTAAGTTTGAAAATTATGTACATGGAGTAAACTCAGAGTAATACAATGCATACTCCACAATTATGTTTGCTAGTGAGCAAGGACATGGAGAAATATTTTTTGTGTATGGTAGTGATGGGGCAAGAATAACATACTAGTGAAATACATTGATATAAAAATATAGATTAAAAAGAAAAATTGTATTATCGGTTGCATCCTTGGGAATTACTTCTTTGTTGTTACTTGGAGGGAAAACAACAAACTCTAATTTTAAGATTCTGATTGATCTAGATAACACTTCTATATGTAATTTCAAGAAAGACTCAAATCGTACAGATTTAATTTGTGAGGCTTCATTATTTTTATGGTATGAGGCACCTATGGCACACCTGCTTGCAATAGAGGTGGTAGTTCGATACCTAAAGGATATTTGTGATAAAGAAAGGTCTTTTGGAGGTAAATTAATAATTTTAGGTGGATATTTCAAACAAATAATTCTTGTAGTTCCTAATGAAGATCGAGAGTCAACAATAGCAACTAACTTACACCAATAAGAAATTTGGAGGAAATGTCAACTAATGCATTTAAAATTAAACATATGTTAATGTCGTTCAGCAGCATCACCTACAGAGATACAACAACAACAAAAATTTTCAAATTGGGTTTTGAGAATTAAGGAAGCGTAATACTAGGAAAATCAATTTTGGAACATGTAGAAGCCAACTAGATACAAATACCTGAGCATTTCTAATTCATAACAATCAAAATGGGTTAAAAAATCTAGTTGATCTTGTTTACTAGAAACTTTTAACAAGGTACATTAATTGTAAGTATTTTCAAGAACGGGCTATATTTGCCTCGATAAATGATTATGTAGACGAGCTAATTAAATTCAAGAAAACTAGAGTTATTTTAGTTCTAATTCACTGGGTTATCAAGGAGACGGGGATATTTTTTCAAATATAGAGCCCACATAATTGCTAAATTCTTTAACCCTTTATGGACTTCCAAACCATTATCTAAACCTACAAATAGGACCCTAAAGCTAAACACTCCTAAAGAAAAAGACCACCAAAGTTTACTATAATTCTTGAAGCGAAAGACTACACTAGCTTCAACATTCAACAATTCAACCCCATCCATAAAAATTCTCTGGATTCAACGGTTTTTGGCTCACATCATGGCATCAAAGCTTTAGGGAATGACATCCAACCCATCACAAAATCCTACAAAAACAGCTTAGACACTCCTATATTCATGTATTGTTGCAAGTGAAGACCAACCTTTCTTATATAGAAAGGGCATAGATGCATTCATTATACAAATAATAGAGAAACGAAAATCAAATTGTATGCCTATGGAGGGTACAAAGGGTGGCATTTATAGCGGCGCTATGCAAAAATTATATGTGACGAGGGTATGGAAACGAAAAAAATGAACTAGACTCATAAGAACTATTAAAGACTCGATACTAAATGACATTCCCCAATAATGACGCCATTTAATAGGATGGGGAATCGGTTGTTACAACACCCACTATCAAAAAACCTCGACTTACCTAATACGAGTAACAGACAAGTAAGAGTCATGATCTACAGAAAATGGCTATTAATAGATACCAATTTCTAGAAATATAACTACAAGCTACTTCTAACTAAACTGAGAGAAGATTCTAATTCTAACTGAAATGCTAATGCGAGGTTTTAAAAGACTGATTCTACATGGGAAAGGCGCTAGGGGTTTCAAAATCTAACACCAAATCCTAATATAAATGAGCTAAATTTCGAATTTGGTATGAAATGAAATAATATAGGGTTTACAAACTCACTATCAACCTATAAATCGAACCTAAAATATGCTGCAAGGAAGGGGTTTCATCCAAGAACCAATCTCTTGGTCATCTTAAAGGAAATAAGCATTACAATCGGGACTTCTAGCCTAATAGTTATCTAAAGCATCCTAAGTAACACAATAAGGACACCACAACAAACCAATAGCTCAAAATTCAACAAATCCAACATCGGGTCACTACCTAAATATGCATTTTTCAATGTCTTCATATGAATAGGAGAAACCTATATGGCCAAATCTAGGCTCCAACCAAAACCCAACATCAAATCACCACATCATTCATCAATGAACTAATTCCAAACTTTAATCATCATTTATGCTCGGGATTGGATTTTCACCCTATCCCCTAACTAATCTAACTACTCATGCTTTTGATTAACAAAAACTATGGAATTCACCAAGGGAAACATATTACTGCAAATTGGAATAGAAATTAAGTACTTTATGATTAAAACCTAAAATAAACAAGCATAGATCAAGCACGAATAGAAAGTAACCAAAATTAATGAAATCTAGAACAAGAGAGGAGAAAGAAAATTATTGAATTAAATAGAAAAATCTGAGGTTTAACAAGCATTAATGCAAGATTGTTGATGACAGCAAAATCCAAAAATAAATCTTCAAACTAATCTAGCAATTTTATGAGAATAAAAAACTCTAGAAACTAATGCTCTCTACTCTCTAAACTCTAGAACTAGGGAAAAACTATGAATAAAGGTGAATATATCAATTGCTACTACTTCCCTTTTCAATTAAGACAATAAAGAATTTAAAATATCCATGAAAGTCGCCTAGAATAAGCCTAAGCGGGGGCTCAGGCTAAGTTATGAGCGCCCTGCTCATAAAGAAAATCCTAGCAATTTAGTGAGCTGAGCAGACTTTTAGTTCATGTTGTGAGTGCCCGCTCAGAAGGGTATTTTGCCTTTTGAACGCCATCTTCATGCCCACTTAGCTCCCACTCACATTCATATGTTTGCTACCGTGCATTAAACTGAGCGACAATTGGGGAATCCTTCTCAGTGGCCATTCAAGCTTTTTTTACCTTGAGAGGCCTCTTGCCTATTTTCTTAAGTGATCTCTTGGATTCTTTTCTTGGCTTTTCAACTACACATCTCTATTCCTTATTTCTCATGCTCATGCCAATTATATTCCTGCATCAAGCCAACGAAAATACGCATAAAAGTAGAAAAGACATGGGAAATAAAGGAAAATAGGATCGAAATACGACAAATGCTCCTAAGTCTAAATCATACATAAAGTTATGCAATATGGCACAAATTAAAACAAATTCGGGTCAAAAAAGTATGAAAACTCTACTAGGAAGGCACAAATGAATGACATAAATGTCACTCATTACATGTGTCTTAGGAACTATTAATATAAAGTTGTTTCATATCAATTTTATTTGTAAGCATATCATTTTTAAATTGACGTAAATCGCTCATTGCCGAACCCATCTTTAGTAATAAAAGATAGTTTGATATATATATAAAACAAAATTCCCACATTGGATTAAAAAGAAATATGGTTGAAGAGAGTTTTATATATAAATTCGAAGTCCCATATTGCAAAAAAACTGATAAATAGTTTGAGGCAACTAATATATATATATAAACACAATGGTGTTTTCCACCTAAAACCAAATTAAGCTTATTAATGCAAAAACTTAGCCTTATTATTGGCCTAATTTTCATATAAGTACTTACGCTTATTGAGCTTTTAATCGAGCTAAAAACGAGTTTGAGATCGAACTTTAAAAGAGCTTTAATCAAACTCGAGTTTGAGTCGAGCTTGAAACGAGTTTTGATTGAGCTTGAGTCGAGCTCGAGAATTGAGTTTTGAGTCACGCTCGAGTTGTGGTTTTTTAGCTCATGAGCTTTCAAGCTCGAGTTGAACTTGATTTTGAGTTATCGAGTTTGAGTCGAGTTTAGCCAAACTCGAGCTTGACTCGATTCATAAACACTTCTAGGGACAACTCATTATTTTACCTTTACCAATTTAATAAAAATGGAGGGAACAGTGGGACACAACCACTTATTTTATATCCATTAATCTCCTTTAACTTTGTTTAATTAAAATACAAAATCTGTAATCCCCCAAAAAAATAGGAGATTTCAATTACATTTTATTGAAAATATTAACTATGCATTAATATAATACATATACTCTACATATATACATACATATATGTATATTATATTTCCAAAATAAATTGCAAAATATTTTATTATTTTTAATTAAAACTTTTTTCTACAAATTACATATATTATTATTTTTCCTAAGAAACCCACTAAGCCTAAACTACATAAACCTAGTACTACAATTTTATCAAAACTCAACTACCTAAACCTAGTACTACTATTTTATCAAAACTAAACTACCTAAACCTAGTACTACTATTTTATCAAAACTCAACTACCTAAACCTAGTACTCTATTTTATCAAAACCAAACTACCTAAACCTAGTATTACTCTCTTATTAAAACTATACTACCTAACCCTAATCCCATTTATTTTCACAAGCTCACAAAACCCTAAACACTCTTACTCTCCCTCTCCTTATTGTGCTCCCTCAGCCGTTGCCACCCAGCCCAGTTGCCGTCACCTATCCCTTGCCGTCGTCCACCACCGTCGGTGAGCCACCGGCCACCAGTCTTCCTCCCTCCTTTTCTTCCTTTGTTTCCTCTTCTTTTCTTTCTTAATTATTATGCCCTAGTATACATGTTTAATAAGTTTTATATGATTTTTGTATTTATTTTATCATTGGTTAAATTTTTATTGAAAGTGTATAAATCTTATATTCTAGAATTTATTTTATGCATACTACTAGTTTCATAAGATTTTTATGCATAAATATTAATGTCTAGGCATGCTAGTGCCATAAATTAGAGTTTTTGATACTAGGATTTTGATTTTCACATAAAATCTTAAATATTTTGTGGATCATCTATGTTAAATTTTAGAGGGTTGTTATTTAAATAAATTTTCATATTTTATGATCATATATTTTGGTATAAAAATATTAGTTTTCATGATTTAAGGCTTAGATTCTTATACTAGTATTTGGTTGATGAAATTTTGACTATAGTATGAAATATTTTGTTAAAAATTTAATATTAAGGTATTTGAAATAAATTTTCATAATATTATACATAAAAGATCTTGGTTTAATTTTTAAAGATTTTATGTTTTAAAGTTTAGAAGTATATACTATTAGTATATACATTAGATTAAGACTATTCTAAGATACAATTGGGAGTAATTTGAGTATACTACATAAAATATAAATTTTTATATTTTAAGAGTTGTAAAAAATAGAGTTTTATAACATATATTTTAATGTATTTACAAATAATATTTGTAGTATTGTGTTGGAGATACTAGATTATATTTTGGGAGACTTAAAAAGATGTTTTGGAATTGTTTTAAAACCCTAGAAAGATTAGTAGGATTGTTGTAAATATTGGGGAATGGTGTATTTATTTAGGTTGTATAATTTGGCGTAGGAGAGAACTTTATAGAAGGTGCTAACTAGTAAGGAAAGTGGTCACCCGTGTATTTTACTCCAGGTACGTACAAATTACAAAAAATGTTACTTTTAATTAGGAGCATGATTTAGGATGAACCATAAACTTAGTATCATGTTTAGGGAACCCTTTGGATGAGATTGTTTGGTTATCCATTTGAAAGAATTCATCTTCTTTATATTAGGGGCATGTTTTGGTGTTATTTGTGAGAAACCGTGATTTATTAAGTGGTATTAATTGTTAATTAATCCATGAGGTTGTTTATTATTACTCCTTAATTACTGATAGTATGAGTGGAGTAAAGGTGTATTTTTATAGTCTTAATGACAAGGATGGTTGACTTGGTTCAACAATTTTATCAGTTGATATTCAAATTAAAAGCTTAAAAATTATAGTATAACAGAGATAAATTGTATAACTATAATGTTTGCATATGTGTGCTGCGGTGATTGTGTTTATGGAGTTTAAACAGTAAATCACTTAAAGAAAAAGAGGATAAGCAACAAAACTATGGGCTAGTGCACGTCGAGAGTATTGACAATCAGGGGTTAAAGTTCACAGGGTATTATCCGTGGCTTTTGTTGGAGGCTGTGTGATCTACGAGTCTCTTTTTCATAAAGTTTTAAACTTAAAATTGGGGTTAGTTGAGATCTCATCAAGCTATGGTGACAAAGTCGCGCCCGTTTACCATCTAGATTTTTATACTGTATTTTGATGCTCTCCGACGGGAGAGCATGGGTCATTTAATTATTTGATGTCTAAATCAGGACATGGGGGAGACAACCTAGTCTATAGCTCAATCCAAGTCATTAATCAATTATTCTTATTTAATTATAAGTTCAACAATTATACTTTGTAAATTGTATGTACTCGGCTTGATGATTACGTACCTTGTGTGTTTTTGGTCATGACTTTTGCCTATAAATGACACTGTGATGATCTAATACTTACATTTGTATTATTGGGGAGCAAATTATTAACAGGTATCTAAACGAGCATTCATGCATGGGCGGGTTTGAGAGGAACGTTATTTTAATTTAGATTTCAGAATAAATTATGTTTGTTTGATTTGGTTTTAAACAGTTAGATTTGGTTTAGAGGAAAACGTTATTTGGTACGTTACAATAAAGGCCGTAGAGGTTCCAGTTTGTTACATTAGGAGTTGATTTACATTTAATGTTATTTCATAAGTCTTTTGGTTTTCCACTACAAAACTCTGTTTTATAGCCTTAACGTTTGAACATGTGGCGGTAGCACACCAGTAGTTTCCTAAAGGTTTGGTTTTCAGGAAATGGGAATTATCGAGGTGTTACAAAATAAGTCCATGTAACATATGTTTATTTCCATTGCAAGAAAGTGAATAAAGGAAAAAAGGACAATCTTATAAGGATCTTGGGAGTATAGATAGAGGTGGCCACTAGGCTGGGCTCCACTGGCCCAGTACCAATTTGGCCCGGGTTTTGGCCCGTCTAGCTCAGCCCACTAAGGGCCCGATTCAGATTTGGTTCGGCCCGCCAACAAGGTGGGGCAAATACGAATCCAATTTTCCAAACCCTGACCCTATTCGATTCGGCCCACCAAAAAACTTCGATTCAGCCTGACCCACTAAACCGGTTCGGTTTAGCCCGATCATGTCATCATCTAATTTTGTAAAATTTAGTTTATTTAAATGTAGTTTAGTGTATATAATTGTTAGTTTAGTTGTATAAAAATTAATTTATACGAATGTTATTTGATTTGCATATAGTTTAATTTATATGAATGCTAGTTTATTTGAATATATAATTTAGTTTAATTCCTATAAATAAATGAAAGTTAGTTTAGTTAAATATAGTTTAGTTTATAAGAATGTTAGTTTAATTAATATGAATCAATGAATGTTAGTATAGTTAACTTTAGTTTAGTTTATATGACTTAATGATTATTAGTTTAGTTGTATGAATGTTAATTTAATAGAGTATTGTTTATTTTATATAAATGTTAGTGAAGTTGAATATAGTTTAGTTTATATGAATCAATGAATATTAGTTTAGTTGAATTAGATATAGTTCAGTTTATATGAATCAATAAATGTTAGTTTAGTTGAATATAGTTTAGTTTATATGAATTAATGAATGATAATTTAGTTATATATAGTTTAGTTTACATGAATGTTAGTTTAGTTGAATATAATTTAGTTTATATGAATCAATAAATATTAGTTTAGTTGAATTATATATAGTATAACTTATATGAATCAATGAATGCTAGTTTCGTGGAATATAGTTTAGTTTACATGAATTAGTGAATGTTAGTTTAGTTTAATATAGTTAGTTGAACATAATTTAGTTTATATGAATGTTAGTTTAGTTGAATATAATTTAATTTATATGAATCAACGAAGTTTAGTTTAGTTGAATTTTAGTTTAATTGAATCTTAGTTTAGTTTATATGAATGTTAATGTAGTTGAACATAGTTTGGTTTATAAAAATCAATGAATGATAGTTTAGTTGAATATAATTTAGTTTATTCATTATATAAATCAATAAATGTTAGTTTAGTTGAATATAGTTTAGTTCGTTTATAGGAATAATGTAAGTTTAGTTTATATGAATCAATGAATGTTAGTTTATATGAATCGAATATGATTATGTATTTTTTTTTGTGATTATATATAATATATGTAATTTATGTAAATATGTAATGAAAAATGAAAAATATCGACAAAAGAAATGAAAAATGAATGTGATTAGTCGTATATAAAAGTTTACAACGAATGTCATTATGTGATTCGTGAATATAAACGTTTAATTACTCGAAACAATTCATTTCTTCTAATTTCTAAATGTCATTATGTGAAATTCGGTTCGATTCGTTTCGTAAATTTGGTTCGATTCGTTTCGTAAATTTGGTTTGATTCGGTTTGTTTCAGTCGTGAATTCGGTTCGATTTGTGAATACGATTCGATTCGATACGTGAATTCGATTGGATTCGTGATTCCATTCGTGATTCAGTTTTCGATTCGGTTCGAATTCAATTCCCGACCCCAACCCCAACCCCAGCCTGGACCGGCCCGCCCCCCTGACCGATCTGGTCCCGGTCCGCCTTCTCCTAGCCCCACCCGGTGGTTGGCCTAGCCTAGCCCACCCTGCCCGGCCTCATAGCCACCCCTAAGTACAAACAACCCAAAGCATCCCAATAGCAAGGGAAAAAAAATATAAGAAAGAAATAAATAAATCAGCAAAAGTCGTAAAGTTATAAGCCGTTTAAGACCCATACTAATAAAGGATGAGCCATAAAATGTTATGGTGGGTCCATGGATGGGGTCGTGACAAACTTTCAAAAGCTCAACGGTTAGTTTGATTGAAAGTTGCTTCTCCCTCATCCTTTTTCTCAATTAAAAAAAATTACAATAAGAGAGTTGAAAGGCTCCGGTTTAGTCATCAACCTCAAAGGTAAATAAAAATGAAGTTGATCAAGGCAGTGAAGAAGCTTAAATTCTGGTCAAGCAAGAAGAGAATCAAGGATCATCATTACAATTACCATAAACTGCCTCCTCAGTATGACTTCTACCCATACATTTATCATCATTCACCTCCTCCGCGTCGACCAGCTCTACCGCCATCACCTCCTGTAGGTTGTGAATGCCACTTCTGCCAACCTGCAAAGCCATCTGCTCCACCGTTACCTCCATGGCTTGAGCCGCAACTGCTGGAGCGTAGTTCAGGTGATTCCGACGAGATCGACTCTTTTTCAAATTCCATCAACGAGCAGATAGAGGGTGAGCATTCTCCATTTCTTGAACCACAGGTGCTGGAGGATATGTCATTTGATTCTGATAAGATCGATACGACTTTGAACTCTATAAATGAGCAAGAAACCGGTGATCATTGTATCAGTATATCTAAAGAAATAGTTGTGATAGTTGCTTCTACTACTGCTTCTACGAATACTGGTTCAGGCCAGTTACAAGGGAACACTCGAATTACAGATTCTAGAGGCTCGGCATTGAAGCAGCACTCGCCGAGGAGAGAAAAAGACGCTACAGCAGGACTGTTTGGGTGTGTTTTGGATGTGGGTGCTTTGCTCTTTCGCTGTTTCTTCCCCTGCTTACACATCTCTGAGCGTCACCCGCATCACCTTAGCTCCGGCCCTGTGTCTCACATTGCAACTCATCAAAACACGGGAAAGAAGAGATGTTAACAGTTCCTAAATAATCCCATTGTCGGCTTCTGAATACTTCAGATGATCTGAAGATATAGCAGTAATAATGCTGAATATACAACTTTCTCTCCCCTTTATTTGGCCTTTTTTCCCCTCATCTTTTGTTTTACCTTAAAAATTCAGTCTTTGGATTTGGTGGTTTATTGATGATCGATATGAATAAGATGTCCACAATAGGTTCAAGAAAGAGGATTGTCATGCTTCTTTCATTGTATGTTATAAAATTTTGTAATTTAAACCAAAGTTTATTTAAATTTCATACTGTACACCACTTACGCAAGGGGCTCCATTCGATTAAAATCTACTGCATATACATCAATATTAATTTGAGACTACGACTGTCTTTCCCCGTTGTTGAAAAAGATGGGCTTGCAGATGTCTTACGCAAGTGGTACTATGATTACAGAATCAGTTACACTTGATTCTAATGACTGGAAGATCCTTCTGGGGCAAAAAGGAAGAGAAACGGAACAAGGCAAAAACGTACAAAGACAGGTTTCAATCATACCTTGATGCCAGAATATACATACATTATTCGTGTTATCGAAGTACTGGTACAATGTAAAGGGTACTGCTAATGTGCGACACATTTATAATCCATTAACCCTAATGTGCGACACATTTATAATGAGAGATTTAAGATGAGGATGGAAAACTCTAAAAGAAGGAATGCGATCCAACAGATGTTTAACCAAGCAAAGAAATAGGAATGAAGTCTGGTTAGATGTTGACACTAAGACATTTCAAATGACTCGTATGTTTATGGTGCATCCTAAATCTAGCTTGATGTTACGTACATAGCCATATGTGATTCTAATTGATTCAACGTACATAACAAACAAGCATAGATATCCGCTAGTTGAGATAATTAGGATGACTCCAACAAATTCAAATTTCTTGATCGGTTATGTAATCATAAATGATGAGAAATCAGAGAGTTACTGGTGGGTGTAAGATAAACTAAGGCATCTAATTGGTTTTGAAGTGCACCCTAAAGTGATAGTGACTGATTGTGAGGGAGGATTATTTCGTCCCATTACAGAGTTATTTCTTCAATTGCGCCATTTATTTTGCACATGGCACATCAAAAACCGTGTAGAGAAGAAAGCATACGACATTTTTAAAGATAAGAGGCGCGTTGCTGATGTCAAAATGGGTAAATGGATTAGAATTATTAATGCAAAGACAGAAGTGGAGTGCAACAATGCAGTGATACAATTCCAGGATTCTTACACGTGGTGCCCTATTGTGGTGTAGCATGTGGAGAACCAATGGTTGCCCTATGCTGAACGGTTCATGAAGTACCATACCAACCTGTTCCTTCACTTAGGCAATAGGATGACATGTAGAGTTGAGAGCTCACACATTCCCTTGAAGGACTAGTTGGATTCCTCCACCAGTGCTCTGGATATGCTATTTGAGCATTTTCACAAGCATTTACAAAACCCAGTGACAAAACGTTCAATACAACCTTGAGTAGTCACAAAGTCGTTATGACACTTTATACCAAGAGTTCATATATAACCAGTTTCATGGTCGCATTTCTCATTATTGTTTGTCCTTGATTAAGGACAAGGAAAAACAAATGAGGAGGCTTGGTGCTATAGTTAAGAGCAGTTGTGGGTGTATTTTAATGGCTACACATGGTCTCCCATGTGCTTATGCTATATATCAAACGACCATGGGGAGTTCATCACTGATTTTAGTTGATATCCACCCGTTCTGGAGAATGTTAACCATTGGTGCACCGCATTTAGACTCTGAGTACGTCAATCGATCCGAGCAAGAAGTGAATCAATCACGGGGTCTATTTGAGAGAGTAGCTTCTTCAACCCCTTCTCTAGTACGTGATGCCTCGTGCTACCTATATGGTATGTTGGAGCCTCAAGGATCGTACCTTGAAGAACTAGAGTCACTGACACAAACTCAAGGTCGACCTTCATGATGTGACCAATATTCATGGGAGTACACTAATGGAGGTGAGACTACGTTAAAAACTCGATCTAGACAGTCAGGGCAATCATCTCGTCGTTCGTCAAAATCCATGAACATGCCATACAAAGACAGAGTTCCAAGCATTATAATGAATTATGTTAAAGGGTGGAATAATGTCAAGGCTAATGGAAATTGTGGCTTCAGATGTGTTGCTGATGCATTTCAAAATGGAGAAGACAACTACCCTCTTGTACATAGGCTCATGTATAATGAAATGGTAGCAAAGTACTACAAATACACTATTGTTTATTTCAACAAAGTGGATCGAGCTCTCCAATGTATTAACTTGGAAAGTGGACGTTGCGGGGAAGATCACTGGATGAAGGTCAGCGACGATTTATTTGCTATTGCTAACATTTACAAGTGTGCAATAATACTATTTGGAGTTGGATTGCATGAGCGCGCCTTTTATCTATCCTCTACAGTCTTACCTTGGCATTCTCCATCAGCGTACACTGCACCGGTTGTGGAATTGGCTATTACACATTTAGGGATTTACAAGCATTTTATTCGGTTACACCTATCCCCTGGTTTTCTGGTTCCTCCGATAAACCATTTATGGGAGGATATGCGAGATGCCACTGTTGATGGGTGGGATCAGCTCTATGCTTGAAGAATGGAAGATTGAAATAATTTAGATAACTATGTACCATTACAACTAATAATGTACTTAATGAATTCATTGATGTTACGTTCGATTATCAAATTTGGTAGAGTTTCCTCTGTAATATGGACACCCAAGTTATCGGCAATATGATCACTTTGTACCTGGGATAACATAGCACAATTCCTTTGATAAACAACCCCAAACACAATCCTAAAATCAAATTGTAAACCATATTACAAAACACAATTCAAAACATTTACAATACACTATTCCATTTCTTAATCACCTCCTCTATTTGTTCAACTGAAAACTTAGACATATCACTGGTAAGATCTTCCTTATCTACAATGACACCTTGAGAAGCCTAAATCATTAAGTTCATCCACTTTAAAATCACACAAAAAGTGTTATTAGTAATGTATATATAATAAAAAATAAGCTAGGAAAATCAATTATTCATGAACATACCGCATCAACAACTGTTCGTTGCAGCCAACCATCTCCTATCAGGCATACACCTGCATTCATAATGCATGGGTGGGAATGCATGTAGTACCAATCAGTGTAATGCTTCACGTCAAATGCACCATGGTTCCCAGTCATAGTTGGAATCAACAAACTTAAATCAAGATGGCTCGTTGCAGGAAATCAATCCTAAAACGCGCTCAATATACATTTCAGCCATTGCACCTTGTATTCCTTTGATTTAGCTTAATAGAAGGCTTATGTGGGCCACATTGCAGGGGGAGGGATAAATTGTATGAAACCAAGTTAGCAAATGCATCTCTGAGGCATATAAGGTTCTATGACGTCCTTATATTGAATAAGTCTTATATATAAAGTCCTTGGACAATTAGCAATTAGATTAAGGCAATATAAAAACCAATCAATTTGGGAATGTAATCAACTAATAAATTAAACACGATGGTGTCAAGTTGGGAATGTAATAAAGTAATCAATCAATAAATTTACACGATGGTGTACCTCATGCACAATCATGGTGTCAAGTTGGCACCGAAATTCAATTAGTCGCTCCAAAGTCTTCTTCTTGGATAGACTTCCTCACAACTTTGTTCTAGGAAATTAGGTCATAGCAAACTTTGGGTCTCAATGGGGCCAAAAAGCTGGGAAGAACTCATAAATCCAAGCTTGCAACGGTGTTATACACCCAACAATCTCCCGACAAGCAATATGGCTGGCAATCCCTAACTGGCAATAGATGTTCGCTAGGACTTCTGATCCCCAAGAGTATGTAGAAATAGAATCTGGCTCTAACGCCTTATGCAGACATTGCTTCCTAGCCCTATCGCCACTCTTATCTACAAACAAGGTGCAATCCAGTGCCAAAAACAACCACGCTGATACATGTGTATCCTCTACCCTATTTGCTACGAGACATCTCTTGTACACAGACATAAGTTTCACACCAATGTTATGATAGATGCTCTCGGGATCTTCTTCTCCAAGGATAGCAGGGTCAACATACAGAAGTTTACTTAGGGTTGTGGAGGAGACATCAATACAATCATCCACCAGTTTACCCTCTAACGAACACCAAGAATGGCCTCTATATCATGCAGTAAGATAGTCATCTCACTGAATGGAAAGTGGAAGGAATTCGTATCTGGATGCCAACACTCCACAAAAGCAGATATCAGTGGCGCATCTATGTGATTGAACATAATGTTTGGTAAAAAGAGAATTCTGGAACTCAACAATCGTTGTTGTATTGGACTTCCATCAAGCTTAGAATGAGCCCATTTATTGAGAAGGGAACACATCTTGTCACGGTTTTGACACTTTAATACACCGTTTATGTGCTCCTTCCCAACACAAATATTTGTTGCAATGTGACCCAGAAAGCTAGGAGTCACATTCCCTTCGATTAGGCCACCAGGAACTCCACCCTTCACAACCCAAGAGTGATCCCCCTTCTTCCTCTTACTACTCAAGCTAGAATCAATTAAAGAAGAACCCGATGTCGTTGCACTAGCAAATTTACCATCCACGGCTTTGTGCACTCTAACATACTAATCCCCTAGTTGTTCCTCAGGCATAGCACTAGCACCACCCATATCATAGTTTGGGATATCATCATCATCCTGATCATGATCCTTGTCATCTATCATGTAATTATCCGAATCATCATCATAATCCTTGTCTGCCTCATCTACCTCATATACCTGATCCTCATATAACTACTGTAATTGTACACCCTCTCTCTCCCTCTGTGCAGAAGCTGGGATACCACGGGATCGGGGATGTCTCGGACCTGAATCACCCTCACCATGGCTTTTAGGTACCTATTCCATTATATTAATGATAAATAATAAGTAATAGATAAATAGAAATTATAACTAATATATATATATATATATATATATATATATATATATATATATATTAGAATCATGTAAAATATACGGTTCTACCTAGGTATAGATGTCCAAAATGAGCGGTTCTACTATGGTAGAACAGTCCATTTTGGATGTTGCTACCTAGGTAGAACCGTGTATTTTACACGATTCCCTCATTTTTTAATCATCTTCTTCTAGCTCAAAATACCAAAATTAAACAATGGTGGAACAACCAAGATATTTCTAAAAATCAATATAATCAATGAAAATTAACTTTAAATTGCATAAAAATCAAAATAATACATACTTTTGAGGATGAAGAACCATTAATTGCCTAAAAATCAAAATAATACTTACTTTTGAGGATGAAGAACCAGCTAATCCTCTTAGAGCTTTATCAACAATTCTACTTATTCTTCCACTCAAGCTTCAACTTGGTTCTTTGTGCGTTCTTGACGTGGTGATTTTTTGAAAATAAATTTGAATTTTTGAAAGAGGTGAATTTCTTAGGAGAGAAACAAATTTTTGAGAGAGTTTGAATGATAGAAAGTGCTGAAAGAGTGATAGAAAATGGATTTATAAGAGATAGGAAAAAAGAGTACAATTAGGTGAGTAAATGGATTAAATTAGGCAAGTACAATTAGGTGAGTAAATGGATTAAATTAGGTAAGTACAATTAGGTGAGTAAATGGATTAAATAAGTGAGTACAATTAGGTGAGTAAATGAATTAAATAGATAGATAATAATTTAGGTTAGTAAATAGGTTAAATTAGATTAGTAAATTAAATTATTAAATTAGGTTAGTAAATTAAAATGTTAGATAATTATTAAATAAAGTTAAATAAGGTTAAATTAGGTTACTAATATATATAAGGGCAATATCGTAAAGAAAGTGTAAAATACATATAAAATACGGGTGATAGCTAGATAATCACGGGCGATGTTTAGCGATCTAGCACTATAAACTGGTGGTAAGAGTGTTACTCATCTAATCTCTAGATCCTAGGTTCAAGTAATAGAAAATGTCCTTTGATCAAGTGTAACGATTAAGTATAATATGAAAAAATTATGGAGTTAACTATAACTGGTTATTTTAGGTGATTATAGTGTTTTGATAGAAACCAACAAAGATTGGGGAACTAATTTGATTAGTGTACAGCTAATAATAGGTCACTCATATAAGCATATGATTAGATTAAAGTGCAAAAGAGGTTAAGAAGCTAAATAGTCATGCTTTTGTGAAGTATTAACTAATGAGTTTATTTTGTAACATATTGATGAGTGACATTTATGTCACTCATTTGCATTATCCTAGTAGAGTTTTGTACTCTTTTTAGCCCTTGTTTGTCCTGTTTTACCCCATTTTAAATTACTTTGTGCATAGTCTAAGGTTAGGAGTTTTCTTCATGTTCTGGTTGTGGCTCGATGTAGGTATTTAGTTGGCGTGAGCACGAGAACCAAGGAATAGGAGTGCATAGTAGAAAAGCCGAGAAGAGAACCTAAGAGGTTGCTCAAGAATTGAAACAAGAGGCCTTTCAAGAGAAAAAATCTTGAGTGGGCGCTTAACCTGTCCTGAGCGGCTACTTAGTTCAATGGAAGTGGCAGACAGAAAGTCACGAGCAAACATCAAGCAAAATCTAAGAGGGCTTAAGTGGCTGCTCACTTCACTAGAATCAGGATGTTTGGGCTTATAAGCGGGCACTTGACTCTGAACTAAGCACCCACTCAATTGTGTTTTAGTGGTTCCCCTTAGCTTGCTCCAACTCTTCCACGGGAATTAAAGAGAACTATAAAGGCACCAAGCAAGACATTATTCAAGGAGTCATTAGAACATTATTTTAGCCTAGGTTTAGAGAGTAGAGAGCATAATTTAGGGTTTTAATTTTCCATCACAAAATGCTTAAATTAGTTGAAGAAATATTTCTTTGTTTTTGTTGTTATCAATGTATTTGAATCAAAGCTTGTTGGGCATCAGTTTTATTTATAAAATTTAGTATTTTCTCTCCTTTCTCTTGCTTTATATTTCGTAGTTTCAATTTATTTTCTTTATTTGTTAATTTATATTTGACCCTTTTTAGTTTTTCGCATAGTTTTGTTTATCATTATTCGTGAATTTGCTAGTATGCCTCGTTATTTCATTTGTTCGATATTTTCTAGTATTAATCATGAGTAGTTAGATTAGTTAGAGGATAGGGTGAAAACCTGATCTCGAGCATGGATGATGTTTAAAATATGGAGTTGGTTTCAAAATGATTAATGTCTGATTTGATGTCGGGTTTTAGTTGGAGTCTAGATTGGCTATATAGATTTCTTCCATGTGCATTCCTAGGATGAAGACATTGAGAAATGAAGATTTAGGTAGTGACACGATGTTAAGTGTTGTTGACCTGCAAGCTATTGATTGTTGATTTGAATCTATTGTGTTGCTTGGATGCTTTAGAATACAATTAGGTGAGAAATCTCAATTGTAATAACCTCATTGAAGATACCCAAGAGTTTGGTTACTAGTTGAAACCCCTTTCTCGCAGCATGTTTTTAGGTTCAATTCATAGGTTGGTAGTAAGTTAGTGAGCCTCATATTATCTCATTTTAAGTCTAATTCCCAGTTTTAGCTCATTCTTGTTAGGAATTGGTGTTGAATCCCAAACCCCTAGCGACTTTTACCTTTATAGAATAAGTCTTTTATAACGTCGCATTAGATTTTAGTTAGATTTAACCTTAATCTTTGCTTTAGTATGAGCTAGCTTATAGTTGAACTGCTAGAATTCGGTATCTATTCAAGCCTTTCTATGTGGATTCGACCCTTACTTGCTCATTACTTATTATAATTTAAGTCGAGGTTTTGTTGATAGTAGGTGTCATGAAGAATGATATCTAAACCCATCAAATGTCATCGTTACCGGGGATTGGTGTTTAGTATCGAGTTTTTTTTGTGGTCTTTACGAGTCTAGTTTGCTTTAGCTTACTTTATTTCATTTTCTATCTTATTTTTATTGCTTTCAATTGTGATTTCTCAGTGATAACCTCCTATTTAGCTTTGATTTTGTATGCCATCAAGAAAGAGCTATAAAGCACAACCATTATCTCAACTGAATCCTGAAATTGAGAGTATGATCAGAGCTACAAGAAGAGGGTTGAGAACAGAAGTAGCTCACTTCAAGTAGAGGGAAAAGTAGCTGATCTAGATTTATTAAGCTATATTCCTACAGAAGTATAGTTCATCCAGGACTTCTTTTCCACTCACTCTAATATATTATTTATTATGGCCGATGATACAGATAGACCCCTAAGGCAATATAGATTTCCTAGAGCTTACTATATCTAGAGTGGTATAGTGCAACCCACTATAGATCTTGAAGACTCCACCTTGATTACTAACGTTTTTATGTCTAATGATGGAAGCCAAAATGCAAAGTCAAATAGAGTTAAAAACATCATGGAAACCAAAAATACATAGAGTTGACAATGTGATGGAAACCAAAAAGCTATAATGCAAAGATTTATGCATTCTGTCAAAGGACGAGAATAACTCTTGAGCCACGTCCTCAAAGTTTGAGCCACATCTTCAAAAACTTGAGCCACGTCTCAAAGCAGTTAGCAAAGTTCAAACACTTTGTCAAAGGATAAGAATATTCTAATTTCCTAAATTTTGTGTTTTATCCTTTCCTATTTCACTTATTTTATTTTCTAACCTAACTTATTTATACATGTTTTTATTGTCAAAGATATCTCTTAATTTTAGCAAATAAATGATGCTCATATATGTTGAAGATTCTTTAAGTTAATTTTGGTAGTTACTAAAATTCAAGCATTGTGGTTATGGGAAAAGAAATATGTTGAAGCTTCAAAGTGCAGCAAATAAAGTGAAAAGATTCTTTCTGTAAAATATTCAATGATATCAATCTTCAACAGCAAAAATAAATGATTCTCTATAGCCATATTGGAGGAAATCTTGTTGAAAGTATTAAAGGCAAATCAGATTTTCAGCAGCCTATTTTGAGCCTCTTTTCAACGGCTTAAAATCAAGTTCAGTATATATTCCCAAGCCTTGAAGTTGAAGAACAGTGTGAGACACAACGAGACAAAAAGTGAGACAAGAACAGAAGCTTTAATCGTGAATTTCAGTCACAAGCTACATCAACAAAGCTTCATTATTTTCTCTCTAGTTTCATAAACTTTATCTTGTATTTAGATTGAGAGAAAATCAAAGTATAATCTCTTGAGTGTTTAAAAGAATATTTTGAGAGAGTGTTATTCTAAGAGTATACCCATAATACTCAAACGTATAGAAAAAGAGAGAGAGCTTTTTATTATTTGGATCTGAGATGCTAAAGTGTAGTTGGGGTGCTATGGAGTAGAAGATGGGGATTAAGAACTTCTAGGGTGCTTTAGGTCTCTAAGGGAAGTAATAAAAGAGCGAGTTAAATCCTAAGGGTTGGACAACCCTAGGCGGAGACGTAGGCAAATTAGTTGCCGAACTTCGTATCAAATCTCCATGTTTTGTCTCATCTTATTTCTGTCTTCATTGCTTACGTTTTATGTTTGCTTCTCTTATTAATTAAAACAGCGAACAGTCAAAGCCTGAGAAAAAGCCTTTAAAACCAATTTCAAGGCTTTGACATCCAGATTCAAAGATAAGCCTTAACGCTTATATTCCGCCTTTGAAAGTCAGTTTAAGACCTTGAGATCTTGAACGCGAAAATTAGTTATACTCTATTCACCCCCCCTCTAGAGTATAATGAATCCTATTCCATCTCCCTATTGATTCTTCAGATCCCAACAACTTTGAGTTAAAGCCAATGCTAATCACTCTGGTAGAGAGCCATCCATTTGGAGGAGAGAAGCATGAGTCACCACATGCCCATCTTAAGCAGTTCATAAGATATTATAGTACAGTTAAGGAAAATGGTATGACTTAAGATTACATCAGACAGAGTTTGTTCAAGTTCTCTCTAATGGTTAAAGCTAGTGAATGGCCTGAGAAGATGGAGCCCAATTATTTGAGGATGTGGGAAGAAGTGATTAGAGCATTCTTACATAAGTTTTTCCCACCATCAAAGACAGTTAAAATGAGAAATAAAATTACAACGTTCCGCAAAAAAGGAGATGAGATTCTATTTGAAGCATGGAAATGATTCTAGGGTTTGATATAGGCATGCCCACATCATGGAATAGAGAAGTGGCTACTTCTTCATAGCTTCTACAATGGATTGTCTCAACAAAACAAGATTAGCCTTTATGTAGGAGCCGATGGAGCCATAATGAGATTAACCCTACCTAAGCATTCAAAGTGATTAAGCAGGCGATAAAAATTTTTGTTGACTAGAACGAAGGTGAGAGAGTGTAGCCCTGATGTGCTTGTTTTAGAGCACGTTTATCACCTCGTTTTAGTGTCAAGTCTCACAGTTTTGTATTGGTTTTATGCATATTGTGCTTGATTTTACCTTGATCTTGTTTTCGAGTTATCTTAAGTTCATTTCAGGTACTTTTGATGATTTCAAGGTGAAATGCGATATATTTGAGCCTTTGACACACGTATCATAGCTTGGGCAAGTGTTTGAAGTCACTCATGAAGATCCCACGGAGTTCAGAATAAAGAGAAGTGAAAAAGAGGAAAGAATGGTCTCTGATTCGACCGAATCTGAGAGACATTTGACCGAATCTGAGAGACATTCGACTGAATCTGAGAGACATTTGACCGAATGTATTCAGATTCAACCGAATATGAGATTTATTCGGTCGAATGAGAGGCAGTGTTCAGAGATTTTGAGCCTGGCCACTGGAAAAGCCGAATGGAACTCATTCGGGCGAATGAGCTTCCATTCGGCCGAATCAACATCATCATTTGGGCGAATGCTTGACAGAGATTGATCCCTCAAAGCCTCTAGAATAAGCGAATGGAAGACCATTCGGGCGAATAGAATTATATTCGACTGAATGGGACTTGAATTCGGGCGAATGACAGTGTTTTCCTCCGGATCAACTACTTCTTTTTAGGGCCGGCTCCTATGCATTTTAGGGTTTTCGTAGGTTTTTCTTGTTTTGTTATAAATACCCCCTTCCTCTGATGAGAGGAGGGGGGAGCTAGGTTTTATACTTTTATGAATTTATAGATTTCTTTAGCCTCCAAATTCTTTTAGTTTTAGCTTTCGGTTTTCAGTTTTCTCAATATTTTGTCGTTCGAATTCTGATCCTAGGGATTTATCGTTTATTAGCATAATTTATGAATTGTTTTCATTCTCGCGATTTCATTCCATGTTTGTTTCTGTTGCGTCTTTGAATATCTTTACGTCTTTAAGCATGAATATGTGTGAGTAATTCCTTTAGGGGTTTTGATTGGTGAAACCCTAGGAAAGCTATGATCTTTATTACTTAAGGTTGTTGAAACGATGATAATAAATAGTTTCGGAATCCGATGCAAATCTTGTCCTGCCACTCCTTTGGAGACATTGGGCGATTATAGGTCATTCGTTGTGATTTGTGGAATCACCAACTTCCTCTCGTATTCTTGGATGTCCATGCTAGTTATTATCAGATTTGAAAGCTTCATTCCTAGGGTGAATCCAATCTTGTCCCCGTTTTTCTCTACTTTCTTTATTTCTCTTTACTTGCTTTAGTTTTAATTGAATTTCCAACTCCCAATAGTCCGGTTGTGTTAAAAGTTAGAGTCTTGATATACCTTATCTCCATGGTTCGACCCCCTACTCCACTATACTCGTATAGTTATTAAGTTGGAATAAATATAGTTTGCATAACCTGTCTTTTAGTTAACAACCTAAAATTCCGGTTATCAAGCCCAAACTAGGAGGAAGGTGTGAACTGGATTCTATTAATGTATATTCTTCTAAGTAAGATGCACTTACTAACAAAGTCAATGAGGTAATTTTGAGCAGCCTAATGTGTGGCATACAATCCCTACAAGCATCTAGTTCTAATGCTCGGTGTTGTTTTGTAATGTTTGTGGTGATTATGATCATAAACTATTGCAATGTCATTTACTAACCTATACAAGGAACGCACCATCTGGCATGGAACATGTTAATGCCATGAATAATATCGCCCTAACCTTAAATTTGATCCATACTCTAGCACCTTTGACCTAGGGTGGAGAGCTCATCTAAATTTTGGTTAGAGAAATGGGTTGACCCTGGGGAATGAAAACTTTCATAGGCGTAACCAAGGACACTCTCAGAACCAAGGGATTAGGAATTTTAGTGGTCAAAACTAAAGGAATTTCCAAGGTAATCGAAACTACAAGAACCAAGATTAGGGTAGTTTTAGATGATATGAGAACTATGGGCCATATTAGAATCAAAATAGGTTTCAAAACCCGAATCAAGGCTAATTCCAAAATCCTAACCAACATAACCCACCTGGTTTCAACTCAAGACCTAGACCTAATGTCCCCTCAACCCAACCACCTCCTCAAAAGTTTAACTTAGAGTATTTAGTAGAGAGTTTCTTAGTTAACCGGACTAAATAAAACATTGACATTGAGGAAAGCCTGAGGCAAATGCATACCCATAACAAAATGCTTGAAAATTAAATTGCCTAACTTGTCAATGCCCTAAGGATAGCCTAAGACCTTTAATCCCTAGCCAATGCATAGATCCTACTGAGCATGTTAATGCTATAGTAATTAGGAGGAGAAAGACTCTAGAAGACCCTACATTGTGACTAGGATAAGCGAGAAAACACATGAGGGAAGAGAGTAGAACTCATAAGAATCCCAAGGAAGAGAGTAGTAAGATTACATCACCTCCCCGACCTTACATTTCTCCCATTCCCTTCTAGTACAAGGTAAGCTTGAGGAGAGATATGAGAAGTTTCTAAAAATGGTCAAGGATATTCAATTCTAGATTCCATTCATAGATGACATAGCATAAATACCTTCATTTTATCTGTTCTTAAAAGATTTAGCACTAGTAAGAGAAAAACAGAGGGGGTAGTCATTATCTTATCTCACTAGTGTAGTCATCTCAAACCAAATTCTACATAATTTAGGTGATCTAGGTAGTTTTTCTATCCCAGTTAAGGTTGTTAATATCTTCTTTGATAATAAATTTGTGACTTAGGAGATAATGTTAGTCTCATGCGGTCTTTAGGTCTATAAGAGGTTGCGTAATATGGGACCCTTGTCCAAGATTGAGATAATGTTATAGCTTGTTGATAGGATTACCAAACACCCCATGGGTGTGCTTATGGATGTGCCTATTTTAGTTGGGATTTGATTTTCCCGTGTGATTTTATTATTATAGATATTCTTGAAGACACCCGAACCCCTATTATTTTGGGTAGACCTTGTCTTGCTACTACAGGTGCATTAATCGATGTAAAGAAAGGCAAGTTATCCTTTGAAATAAGGAACTATAAGGTGGAGTTTGAGCTCCAAAAGGCAATGACAATCTCGTTAGTTGAAGCTAAGTGTTTCAATGTTGGCATCATAGAGAGGAAGGCTTTGAAGTCTTCTAGGGAAGCTAAAGTTGATACATTACAATTGAGCTTAGAGGGAAGAGTGGAAAGTAAAGTTGAGGTTCTTGAAGAAGAGCTCATAATTTGTGGAGACCCTTTTGGTGCTCCTATGTCTCAAGTGGAACCTATGAGAGCTAAAGTGGAAGTGCAGGAGAGATTATGCATCCTGAGGTAAAACTAAAACTCTTATCTCCTTATAATGTATATTTGGGTGACAATTCTACATACCCGATTGTCATCAACTGCAAACTTGATGGTGGCGAATCAACTCAACTCATGAACCTTTCTCATGAGTATTTGAGGACCATTGGATATGCAATTGATGATATAAAGGGGATAAGCTCCTCTTTGTGTTCTCACATGTCATGAAGAGTAAAGAAAGTGGACCAAAAGTGTAGAAACAATGAACTCATAGAAAAGTTTAGCATTATAGTGGGGGACCACATTATGGTGTATAATACGCGATTCAAGGACGAGAACATCATTTCTGCAGTGCTTGAGCTTAATCCAATCTTCACAATCTGACAATCATGAATAATGTCAAACTAGTGACATTAAAAGAGGATTTGTGGGAGGCAACCCAAGTTTTCTAACCTTTCTTCTCATTTTATTTCTTTAAGATTGGTGATTTCAGCTTTAGAATTAACTTTGCATGGATTTTCGTATTTCAAGTACAATGCATTGGGGAAACGAAACCTTGAATGAGAAAAGATTAGGGTAGAAGTGATTAAGAGGAATTATGAAAGTCTAGGTCAACAACAGTACCAAATAGGACATTCAGTTGAAAAGGCAGAAAAAGGTACTAAAGTGTGAAAATTATAATTGAGCGAGCGCTTGACCTATCCTGAGCGCCTGATCAGATTAAAAAAATGGAGTAATAAATCAACAAGCGCCCCCGCTCAAGAGGAAAAATAACCCAGAAAAATGATTATAGCGGCCGCTTAGAAGAAAAATTAAGAGGGGTCAGAGAGTTTTGAGCGGGCACTAAGCAGATAGTAAGCGCTCGATCAGTCAGAAAATGGAGAGCCTATAGTTGAACTAAGTAGCTTCTAGAAATCCTTCTAAGAGGCCGCTTAGAATAAAGAAATTGAGGGTCTAAGGCTTATGAGCGGGCACTCATCATCCTTTAAAGCGTCCGCTTAATATATGCTTTGTGAGTACTCCAGATTTCTTTAAGCATAAAACCGACCCTTTCTTCCCCCATTTCCTTCATTTCTTCATCTTTATCCTTTCAAAACCCATTCTCTATTTAAAAACACCATAACCCTCTCTCAAAATTTCCCTTATAACTCACTCATTTCTCCTCCTTTCACTCCAAACTACCACTATTCTCTTTCTATTCTCTTGATCTACACTTTGATATAAATATTTTTAGAAAATACATGCCTTCACAAAAACTCTAAATTTAAACTTTTGGTTTTTTTTTTTTGAAATCTTTGGTGATTTTTTATTCCTATCTTGGGATTTTAGACTAAGGAACAAATTAGAGCAAGTTTCATTTGAGATTTTGAGTATATTATACACCTTACTCTTTTTCAATTTGATTTTTCATGAATTCTAAGTTAATTTTCTAAAAATTATTGTTACGTTATTGAGATTATAGTAGTGTGGTAATTTTTAGGCTTGATTATTGATACATTTTGGAGTATTTGGGTAGGAGAACTTAGTGAACTAATGGTGAACATAGAAAACCATAGGATAGTCATTATAGTTAAGTGATTTGGTTGCTAGTTTTGGTATTGTAGTTTGGTTTGTTGTAATTGGTTGTGAATTGTATTTTGAGGAATTAAGTTATTGAATTTAGGATATACAATTACTTGAGGAAAATGTTTTCCAAGAAGAAGTCAAAGACCTCTAAGGTTCATAGTGCTTCCCAATCCTCCCAACCCTCACAACCTACCGTTTCTTTATTATAATTTATCAACCCAAATCACAAACCATACTATGAAAAAATCAAAAACCGAAAGATCTTAAGCACTAGATTCTATGAACCTGACTCTTTAAAGAAATTAGGAATCAAGGAGGACCTCTATGGGTTACTTAATGCCTTGGGTTGGGCCAAAATTTATGAACTAAAGAACTACAATTATGAGAGGCTAACCCTAGAATTCCTAGCTTCTTAAGAGAGGACTTTAATTGGTGAGAATGACTATTAGATCAACTTCCAACTGTTTAACCAACCCTAGACTATCATCTTAGAGAGATTGAACTAGATCTTTAGATGGGACCCCTCCAACAATATACATGCACTAGACATGGGAAGATTCATGGAATATAGTGAGACGTGTTGTTGGAGTAAAATTACTGATGACCAAGAATACCGATCCAATACCAGCCATGCCTCCCACATCATTCACCCTTTTCTTAGAATCTTTCATAGAATATTAGGGTATATGATTCTTGATAAGAAAGATTTGTGAAAAACTGCTAGGGATGAGATAGAGATGCTTTGGATAATAGTATATGGGAAAGACCAATTGGGGGATATGCTCAATTTTGGGGGCTAGTTTTTAGCCCGGTGCATTCATCACAAAAGGGGTTGGTTGACTGGTAACATTCACATAGGGGGAATGGTCACTAATATAACATATTCTCTGGGTTATGTAGAGCAATGTAAACTTCTTACCCCTCTCGATACAAATGACATTTACATCGACATTGATGCCATAAAGAGGATGGATTTCATCCAGTACACTCCCGACCTTGAGGTTTATGGGTGGAAGGTAAGGAGGTAGTGTACTACTAACTTCCAAACCCCTTCATTGATATAGAGCAAGAAGAAGGCAACCTTTGGAAGATTCCCGCTCATCAAGGGCCACAACTACGGGCACCTTTGCCTAAGCTCAACAAGTACCACCACCTCAAACCTTGGGAGGTACCTCTTCTTCTCATATCCCCCTTTTAACTTAGAAGAGGAATTTAGGAAGATACTATGATGATGTAGGGCGAAGCTGAGGCCAAAAGGGGTAGTATAACTACCATGTCAAACGTGGGGACTTTGCACCCTATGTTAACTACCCATATGATCCCCCTTAGCCTAACCTTATCCCTTCTTGGTCGGGGGATGACCAACCTACTTACCCTTACTAAATGACTCCTAGCATCCCTAGTGTCACTCCCCCTTCCTTTTCCCCTATGAATACATCCAAGTTGGAGGGAGTTATTGTCAAGGTGATCCCGCCGATCCGTATGATGGACCGGGTTGGACCTTAGGTTATATAGGTGGGTGGGATGGCCCAGCTTGTATGCCATCCTTTGGAAACTATCTCAATCAATTCGGTATAACTGACTGCCCTACACCAATGCATTGGGTCCTGATGTCGACCCAACCTACAACTTCTCCTCCTAAAATGACAAGGAGAGACGTAGAAAGGTCAAGGGCCCCAGTACTAGCTAGTCATACCTCAATTGAACAAACCTCCCCTTTTCTTTCTTGGTTTTTGTATGGAGGCCAACGCTTTACTTAAGCTTAGGGGTTTTTTGTTCCTAAAAAGGGTCGAGCTTTAGCTATTTTTTCTCCTTTTCCTTTGTAGAATCCATGTATAGTTTTCTTTTATTAGCTTTTGTGTGTTTTTAGCTAGAGTAGGAACTATTATTCTTATGTTTCATTTACTTTGCTAATAATTGGTTGTTCATGAGTATTAGCAAAAATGTAAAGCATGAGGCCAAGGTATAATCTTTCATACTCCCCTTTTATAACTTTCTTTGGTGTGTTTTTCTTTCTTTTTAGTCTCGGAAAGTTGATTGTTCGACGATGTATGGCACTTTACTATTGAAGGCGTTTAGCCTGTTTTTAAGGATTGGTTCACTAAAAACCATTAGTTTTGATAATCATGGTTAGTTTTTTGTGTTAAATTGCTTAGATAACCTTTCCCCTATCATACTCTCGTGCATGAATCTTCCTGATTTTTCTTCCTCTCTGCTTTTCTTTTAAAATTTTGAAAAACCCAAAAAGAGAGTTTTATTTTGCAAGGCAAGTAGTTTTCTTTTGATATGTTTTAATTTTGCATTGAGCTAGGCATGAATAGAATACTCATCTTGTTGAATGTTTTCCTTCCTAAACCGTAAGAGCTTACATGATTTAGACTAAAATTGCACTTAAAAGTGTTTAGGATGAATTTTGCTAAGGTAGATAAAACTATTATGATTATTACCCTTAGCTAAATACACCACCTTTCCCCTAAGTGAGTGAAGTCTTTAGAATTAGTATTTAAAAACCCCATGAAGAGGAAATCTTTTAAAGCATTCAACATGATTTACATTGAGTGGCAAGGATCCTTAATTTTTCATGCTTTTATCAAGAACTTAACTTATACCTACATGAGACCGCAACCGAACTTCATCTTGAATTTAATTGTTAAAGATGACGTAAAAGATGTGAGTGCTTTAGTTTTAAAAGAACGTGTTGTATGAAATATGTAAAATCGTCTCTTTCTAGGCTTTAAAAGTTCAAGTCTTGTGTTGAAGAGGAAAATATTTGTTCTAAAGGACTTCTTTGCTTAGATGTTGAAACAAGGTGGAACTTTAACTATTTGATGCTTAAGACTGCCTTGGTCCTTAGAAAAGCTTTTAAAAACATTAAAAAGTTCCTTCTTTACATGAGAGAGCTTAGGAAGCAACCAATAGGGGGGTGCTCCTGATGATGAGGATTGGGATAAGATTGTGAGTTTCTTGCCTTTTCTTGAGATCTTTTTATGATGCTACATTGAAATTGTCTGGATCATATTATGTTATGGGTAATACTTTTGTGGAAAAAATATATGATAATGGGTATACTATATCTTATTATAGTTTTGACCCAAATGATGATATTAAGAGTATGACACAACAAATGAAGGTGATATTTGACAAGTATTGGTCAAATGTTCATAACATCAACCTTTTAATGTTCATTACATTGGTTTTTGATCCAAGGAACAAGTTCAAGTGCATAGAGTACATTGTTTGCAATTCGTATGATGTTAGTAATTCCTACATCTTCTGCGAATGAATTAAAGATACATTAAACTCATTATTTGATTGTTATGAAAACACAACGGGTTAATCTTCTTTTCGTGCCTCTACAATTTACATTAAAGGGGATGGATTAGAACAAGAAAGGGGTATCGCTAATGTATCTAGATTAAGGAATAACTTTGTGAGGGGGTGTGGGAATGAATATACTTCTAAGAGAATCAGTGAATTGGAGAAATATTAACGGGATAAACTAGAACCTGATAATAAAGATTTAGATTTTTTTTCATGGTGGAGTGAACAAGGAAAAACATATCCAATTCTTATGGTAATGGCTCATGATATTCTTGTTATTTTGGTTTCTTCCGTTGCTTAATTCAAAGTCTGCTTTCAGCATGGCAGGGCGTGTTCTAGATTCTTTTCGCAGTTCCTTGAGCACTAAAATGGCAGAAGCCCTCATTTGTGACTAAGATTGGATGCGTCATTCTAATACACCTTTTATAATCAAGGAGAACTTAATAGAGTTAGAAAGTATGGAAGGTGACTTTATCAACATGATCTCTTACTTTTTAAAAGTTAGTGTTCTAATATATATGATGTATGTAACTAATTAATACTAACTCATTTTATCATAATTTGCACTTTATATAGGAATGATAGACTTGGTTTTGGAGCAACTGACGATTATCATTGATGAGACAATTGATGTTTTGGATCTCACAAATGAATGAAATGTCCCCTCACTTACTTTTAGTTTGGTTTATGGCATTAGTTTAGTGGTTATGTGAAGTTTAAACTACTAAACTTGTAATGTTATGTCACTAAGTTTGAATTTGGTACACTAGATTTTGAGGTCTTACTTAGAAGCACAGTTGTAGTGGACTATTTTGAGAGTATGCTTGGTCAAGTGGTCATTATATCCTGGGATCATTGGGATGTGGTGTAAACTTTTGATTAGTGGTTTTTTAGTAGATGGCATTCAGTTTGCCCTCTTGATTTTTTGAAGGGAGATGATTATTGATTATGGAGCAATGCCAAATCAAGGAGGCATAATACACGTAACACTCACTACTCAAAATTAGATTTTTAGCGAAAAAATAGTCTACTACATTGAACACAATATTTTTAGAAAAAAATAAAATAAACCGGGTACCATGTGACCCGACCTAGTTTAAGCGAGTACCTGTTAAGTGAGTACCCACTTAAATTGGGTCAGGTCATGGGCCAATTTTTGAACTACCCAGTACTCGGTATACTAGGTACCCGGTTATGAATACGCATAGTGCTTGTTACAATTTGAAAAGTTTTATGTAAGCCATGAAGTTTTACTTATCATAAACTGATATTCTTCACATAAAACCTATCATTCTTAGCTTAGAATTCATTATTATAATATTCATCAATGGTTTATAATTTTTGGAATCCCAATAAAAATCCAAAGCCTAAAGATTTTGGTCACAAAAGAGCATGAAAACATTCAATTTGCATAAGAACATAAAACTAGTTAGAATTGAGTGTTTCAATATTTGGCTTTGTTTGGGCATCATTTGAGTAAGTGAATGTACAAATCATTCAGATTAGGCTTCCATATGTTTTGTTTGAATTGAAGAGAGGTGAGTGAGACAATTAGAGGACGCGCAACATATGTTGAGGGGAGTGAGATTCATTGGTAGTTTGCGTGAGTTTCTGGGTATATTCATCATTGGTTGAGCTTTAATCCTTGATCCAAAAGCAACCCTAATTGCTGGAATACCCACCTGAAATTTTTTGGTAACATTTGGTATCAAAGCAAGAGGTTATTTTAATGCTCAAAAGTCGTGCAGTAGTAACTTGTGACCGAGATATGCTTGACGTCATCTAAGGATCAGTGATGCCATACTCAAACAATGTTTTCGGAGCTGAATTCTCATCCATATTGCATATTTTCTTTGCTTTATTTTCTATTTATTTTGGTTTCTTATTGAGTTCTTGATCTTAAGATCTAGAGAAATAAGCTCCTCAAAACTTTTACTTCGAGTAAGCATGCAAAGAAAAGACTAGTAAAGAAAAAGATTAAATAGAAAAACATAATAGCACAAGAAACTACCTAAGAAAACAAAAAATCCTATTAAAAACTAAAACTAAGACAATAAAAATCAAACAGTTAGTCCTCGGCAACGATGCCAAATTTTGAAGGTGTTGTCGCTACCCTATCAAAAATAATCTATCCATCTAAAATATTGTAGTTCGAGTAAGTAGGGTAAAAATTACAAGAGATTATTAGGGATCTATTGCTGTCTATTGATCTAACTTATATTAGGAATGTCACGGACTAAGGAGATTTTTATTCTAAACTAGGAGCTACCCTAAACTGAGCTAGGACACGAATTATACTAAGACTGATATCAATATAAGACAAATATCTAGGATAACAAATCCCTAATAATATGACTTAGATCTATATTTATATCCTAATTCCTCGAATTTAATACATAATTCAATTTCTAAGACGAATGCACCCTAAATAGTACTAAGGATCTCTCTCGAGTATCAATATCTTTCGTCAAAAGAAATCATACCTACTCTTGTGAAGTCATGCTATACGAAGAAATTAAATACAACAATCAAAGTCTTAATAGTCATGAAGTCTTCTTTTGTGGTCATCACTCACATCTTAACCTATGGTTTTAATTCAGATTATGAACCTAATTTCGCCGGTTAACTTAATCCATACTATTAATCAACTACGTCTAGCCTTTTAATGGTGTAAAAGCCAATCATAGATTAAAAGGATTAATTTACGCATTGGGATTCAGGTTTATGGATTTATCTATGCCTAACCCATATTAGAATTCATCGGGATCCTAGATTAGGAAACTACTCACACATATTGAACATAAAAATAAAGCAAATAATGATAATAAACATGATGAATAGAAAAAATAACAATAAAGAAATTAAGAGACAAAATACTAGAATACTAAATATATAAAAACTAAAATCATTGTTAACAAGACTAGATTGTAAAGCAAGTTAGGTGCTTCAATGTAAACTAAGAGAACAATAAAAAAGCAAGAGATTATTGAGAGAAAACTAGAGAGAATTTGATGAAAACCTATGGAAGCATTGTAGTCTAACCGTCCTCTATAACCTTAGAAAGCAATATATATATATATATATATACACACACACACACACACACACACACACACACACACACACACACACACACATTCACACACACACACACACACATATACACAAAGCATTTGGGATTGAATAAAAGACGTGCAAAAAATCACCCCAATAGAGGGCACTCAATCGAGTGCAAATGACACTTGGTTGAGTGTCTCTTCTTTTTTCAATTTTCCAGCATAGGTCAAAATTGGCTAACGAGTAAGGACTCAAGTGCTCTACACACTCAATCGAGTGCCCTTCCTTTCTTCAATTTTTTCCTAGAAGTCACTTTTTGCCTGTTTTGATGCTTCCACTTGGTCGAGTCCTCTACATACTCGGCTGGATATCCTTGATTTTGGACTCGTACTCTGATTCTTTGCTTTATCCTTAGTTTTGGGTTCCCATAACTTCATCATGTTTTTCATCTAAAAATTAAGCCTCATAGAATCCTTCTCGAGATCTTAAACTCATCTTATGACTTTGAGTCCTTAGGATCCTAAAAAATAACACAAACATAAAATGTGAATAACTATATGAAAAAGACTTGAAATACCTTACATTTATAAGTATAATTGGGACTTATCATTTATTAAGAGACACATTCTTTATAGTTTAGAACATTTGGAGGAGGATCTGATCGCGTAGCAGTGGGGATAGTTAGGGAACTTTTGCCTTTTGATGAAGTTCTACTTAATCTTTTTTAGTGTTTCTTTTTTCTTGGAATCCTTATAGAGTGAGGGATTTAGATATTAAATTTCATAAAATTTTGAGCCATAATGAATTCCTAGTAAGAAGAATTGGAGATGTATTTTAGGATTAGTACATGAGAAAGATTACTAGTAGAAGTAAAAAGGAATGGAAAGTGGAGATAACACATTTGGAGAAAGAATTGGAGGATATAGAACATAGGAAGCATTGTAAAGATGAACAATTAGAGGAGCTATCTAAAATGACAAGGAGGAGAAGAGTATAATTACACATTCAATGCCAACCACAACCCAAAACTTCTCATACCCCTATAAATCAAACTAACTTCAAAATATTTGACATTCTCATATATGATCAGAGTGATGTAGAGAAGGATTGCTTGAAGGAAGTAGAGATTGGACTAGATGAAGGGAAATACTTAGAGTTGGTATTGAAGGAAGAAGAGGTCAACCTAAAACCAAAATAAGAGGCATAAGCTACCCTTGGATTGGGCTAAATGGATTGGAGCACTAGAATAGGAAGCTTAGGCCATGGAGGAATAAAAATTAGGGAGTATTTGGGTTGAATTTTCTCATGGGTTTATGGACTTTTATGGGCTTAAAGAGGAGATTTCTAAAGTTAGGAGTCCAAATCAGCTCATTAGCATGGAGTTGCATGAATTGGATAGTCCATGCATGAAGAAGGTGGCACCAAATGAGTGAAGCCTCGCCTAGGCTTACAAATTTTTTTTGTACTAAAATATATGATTACTAGTTCTGAGATTGATTACGTGAATTGATCTTTCCTCTTAGAGCTTCAAAGTTTGAGGACAAACTTCCTTCAAGAAAAAGAGGATATTGTATATGGATTGACAAAACCAATGCATCGTAGCCCAATTAGCGTAATATGAGCTTAGGTTCCCCTAAAAATGGGCTTGGGCCTAAAAATGGGCTTAGACCTAAAATTAGGCTTAGGCATACATATGCTTAGACTTGCTTGGGCTTGGGCTTTAATGCATTGACTTGGGCTTGGTCAAAGGTGGACTTGGGCTTAACCTTGACTTTCATGGTCTTGATCTTGACTTTGACTTCCATTGGTCGGAGCTTGACTTTCACTTTCATGGAATAATCAACTTTGGCTTTGACTTCCATGAATATGGGATATAAATGTAAGTGGGCTAAGTATGGAATCAAGGAGAGGCCAAGGGAGAAAGAATGGCACAAGCTAAGCATGTTAGTCCAAGAGCAATTAGCATGGATCCAACAATAGTCTTAATAAGTAGTGATTTGAAGTAAGATTAATTGGTTTGGACATGGGCTAACTTAGACTTGATAAAAGAGCAGAAAAGAAGCATTGATTTGATACATTGGATGGGCATGAAGATTCCTATTTTTCTAGGAGATTAAAGATGTCAAGTGCAATGTAAATTACCTATTTTATTTTCTGATTTTATTAGTTTAAATAAGAGTTTTCAATTAGAGTCCTATGTAGTTGGATAAGTTTAGATTGTATTAGGTAGCTTATATTTAGCTATTTCTAATAAGATTTTAAGCTTAAGTGTTTTAGCTTAGTTAATTAGGTTTCTTATCTAGGCAATGATATTAGGTGTGGGAATTAAACTAGCTTTCCTAGACTTTACGAGCATGTTTTTAAGGTTTCTTTAAGGGTTTCTTAAGTGTTTTAGTTGTATCAAAACTTTACAAAGGCTATATTTAAATAGAGCAGCAACTGAATTAGAAAATATGTTGTTGAAGTTTAAATAAAATCGTTTCTTAGTTTGAGTGTTTGCACGTGAAGTGTGATACATTGAGTGTCCATTGCTAGTCCTTCTTTGGAAAGTGGGATGGTGTTCTTGGAAACCTTAAAGACTTTGAGTAGCATGTCTATATCTCAAAGGAATCAAAAGTTCCCACAAAAATCAATTACTTAGGGGTTTACTATATGGTAATTGGAATTCTTTGATTTATCTTTTGTTTGTTCTTGTTTGATTCATTGTGTGCCTGGTTATAATCTAAAAAGTTTCATTTAAGCCATGAAGTTTCACTTATGATAATTTGATATTCTTAGCATGAAACCTGTTATTCTTGGCTTAGAATTCATACTTATAATCTTCCTTATTGGATGATAATTTGTGGAATCTTAATAAGAATTCATAGCCTAAAGATTTAGATCATAAAAGAGCTTGAAAACTTTCAATTTGCACAATAACATAAAAATGGTCAAAATTAAGTATTTGAAGGTTTGGTTTTGTTAGGGGAAATATTTGAGCAAGTGAACATACACCTCCCTTAGATTAGGCTTCCTTGCGTTTTGTTTGAGTTTAAGAGGGATGAGTGAGACCATTAAAAGGCGCGTGACACAGGTTGAGGGGTGTTAGATTCACTAGTTGCTTATGTGAGTTGCTGGGTGTATTCATCATTGATTGTGCTTTAATTCTTGATTTGAAAACATCCTCAATAGCTAGACTAACCACCACCAAAAACTTTTGCTAACATTATAGCACTTTATATAGAAATGTGTTGACTCACTTGGGTGTGACTAAGGGTTACCCACTTTTGTGAAAGGAGGAAGGCTCTATCAATCCAAACAACACAAACACGTCGTGTCAAGCTAGGTTGGGTTAGGTCAAGGCTTGTGGAAAACATATTATTTTTTTGGACTAATAGAAACTCTTGTCTTAGTCTGCTTAGAAGATGATCACGGTCTACTTGGCAGACTCCTAGCTTGGTATGCTTTTAGACGCTGATTTTGATTTGTTACGATTATAGTTTTAATGTCATTTTAACTTAATTACTAATTTAATGCCATTTTAAATTAATTAATAAATCCTATTTTAATGCTAACGGTTATATCAAAGCATGATTTTCTGCATCTTATTGGGTAATGTTTTGATTAAAATGATTATATTTTATCTTTATATATTGTGTTTTTGCCAAGAGTTTTCAACCATTCAGAAAAACTATTTCCTTCATTTTTTTTCTTTTGAAAAAGAATAATCATTTCTTGGTTATGGGTGTTTTATTGTCTAGTGATATTATGTAGAGTCACTGGTAACATTTGAGAGGTTTTTTTTTTATCTTAGGGAACATTTAGTTTGTATGATTTGCGTGCACATTAATGAGGTAGTGCTGTGTAAGTTCTAAAGAGAGTGATTTAGTCCGTGACTCAGCCTTTGTGGTAATATTGTTCTTATCATTTTGCAACATTATTTACAATAATTTTAAAACATATCTTTTTTGCCTTGTTTGTTATAATGTCTACCGATGATTTATATGTTTGCTGATCTTAACAAGTCTTTCTGCTTTGAAGGTGCCCACTTTAAATGGAACAAAAAATGATATTTTTCTTATTGTTAAGAAGGTACATTTGGTACTGGTTAACCCTAGGCCAGGGATTCTTGATAGTGTTGATAATGCCAAAAAGAACAAAATTGTTAAGGAAATCGAGACTTGGAATGAAAATTATTTTATGTGCAAGAACTACATACTCAATGGTATGTGTGATAATCTAAATGATTATTATAATATGGAGAACTTTGCCAAGGATCTATGGGAATCTTACAGAACAAATATGATATCGAAGAGGTTGTGTAAAAGGTATTATGTAAGTAGCTATCTCAAACTCCAAATAACCAATGACAAATTAGTAGAGGTACAATCTCATGAACCTTAGAAAATTTCTCATGAAATTACTTTTGAATGAATTGTTTTAGATGAATAGTTTCAGCTTAAAGTGATGATTGACAAGTTCCCTCCATCATAGAGGGATTTTAAGAACAATATAAGGCATAAGACTAAGGAATTTTCCTTAGAGAGTCTGATCACTCTGCTTTGGATTGAAGAGGAGGCACGAAAATAAGACCAAAGAGAGGAGATATTATTTGTTACCATATATAATGCTGCTAGGAAGTCAACTATAGTACTTAAACCTATTGCAAAAAAAAATCAAGAATTAGAATCGAAAGAAAAACTTAAAAAAAAACAACAGTAAGAACCTTTGACAACAATAGTCTCAACCATCTAAGAATGGTTCTAGTTATTTTTTTGTGCTATAATTGCGGAAAGCCAAACCATATGGCATAAAAGTGTAGGAACATGCCTAACCCTCCACTTGCATAGGCTTGCATGATTAGTTGAACCCTTAACCTTAATAGGAAGATGATGATTTTGGAATTGGATTCAAACTGCCAAAAAAAGCCCTTTTGTGGCTATGATTATAAAGATCAATCTTGTAGTTAGATCAAAAGGGTGGTGGGTAAACACTAGTGCTATGTACCATGTCTGCTATAAACAAAGTATGTTCAAAACATACATAGACACTGCTTATGATAAGAAAGTGATGTTGGGAGACTCCCACTCTAGCAATGTTGCTGGCGTTAGAGAACTTAAATAGAAGTTTACTTCTAGTAAAACTCTTATTCTGAAGGATGTTATGCATACTCCAAAAATGAGAAAGAATCTGATTTTTGGTTATCTCCTCAACAATGTTGGTTTTACTTAGACCATAAGATCGGATCTATTCACTTTAACTAAGAATGGTACCTTTGTTGGTAATGGTTATGCTACTGATGAAATATTTAAGCTAAACATTTAAGTTAATAAAATTACTTCTTCCTCTTACACATTGTGTGCTTTCAATGTTTCACATGCTAGACTTTGTTAAGTGAACAAATGACTAATCAAGAATATGAGCAACTTAGGCTTAATTCCTAAACTTTCTCCTGATGATTTTGAAAACTGTGAGTTTTTCATCCAAGCTAAGATCACCAAGTCACCTCATAAGTCAGTTTTAAGAAGTTCACAGCTATTAGACTTGGTTCATTCTAATAGTTGTGGGCTTTATGGAATATTGACCAGAAATGAGCAGCGATAATTTATCACTTTTATATATGACTCTATGGACTTTCCTTGTATGTATCTAATAAAAACTAAAAGTGATGCATTTGACATGTTTAAGTAGTTTGTGGATAAATTTGAGAATCATTTCATCAATAAGGTAAACAGGTTACAAAGAAACCATGGAATTGATTATGGATCTACCCTATTTGTTCAAAGGGTATTATACATGAAAAAACTGTTCCTTAATCTCTTGAAATGAATGGTAAAAAATAAAAAGAAAAACCAAACACTAATAAAGTTAATAGTTGTTATTTCCTTGAATTCAGGTGCATCTCGTCACTAGTGGGGTAAGATTTTACTAACTATATGTTATGTCTTGAATCGTATTCCAAAGACAAAGAGTAAGATATATCCTTCTAAAGTATTATTCAAAAGGTAGCCAAACATTTCATAATTTAGGATTTGGGGATGTCTAGCTTATGTTAGAATTATAAAAAGAATAAAACTTGTGAGTAGAGCATATGAGTGTGCATTTTTTTTTATATGCCTTAGATAGTAAATCATATAATTCTTTGATTTGAATGCACATATGATCATTGAATCTAATGATACTAACTTCTTTAAGAACTAGTTTTCCTTGAAATCCAGAAACTCAAGACACCTATAGGCACTACCCCCTATAAGCTTGTTTATAGAAAGAGTAGTCGTCTCCCTAATGGAGATGAAACATAAGGAAATGTGGGAGATAAATCACATCAAATTTGATCTTAAGTGTGTTGGTGAGAAGAGACTCCTAGACCTTTATGACGTAGAGGAACTCTATAAGAACTCATATGATAGTGACAGCATCTACAAGGCCTGAGCTAGGGAATGAGATGGAAAGAATATTACAAAGAAGGATTTTTGAGTGGGTAATAAGGTGACACTATACAATTCGAGATTAGAGTTGTTCCCTAGGAAGTTGAAGTCGGGATGGAGCGGTCCGTTAGAGGTATTGAAGGTGTTTCAATATGGTTTAAATAAAGTATGGAGTGAATCGTCAGGGGCATTTAAGATCAACGACCAATGCCTCAATATTTACTATAAGGGAGACAAGATCGGGAACATCTCGTTAATGAAGGTGTCAGAGTTTAGTGATAATCATGAGAAATGTCAAGCCAGTCCCTATAAAATAGCGCTTGTGGTAGGAAACCCGAGTTTTCTATCTTTTCTTTTCTTTTTTAATTCTTTAAGTTTTGTCTTTTAACCTTAGATTCTGAAGTTTCAATGCATTTATGTGTTTCAGGTATGGTACACCAAAGAACTAGAGCCACAAAAGAGGGTGAGTTGAAGTAAGGTGATTTAAGTGATTGACAAAGAATTGGGATAAAAATGATAACCTATGAGCATTCGCTGAGTATTGTGTAAGTGGCCGCTCAAAAGAAATAGTTCTAGAAAAATGGAACTAAGTGGGCACTCAAGAATAAATTGAGTGGGCGCTAGGTTCAGCCTAAAGTAATAGGCTGAAAAATGTAAGCGATCACTAAGATGGCATTAATCGCCCACTTAGAAGGAATTCATTGGCTAAAAAGTGAACTAAGCAGGAACTCATCATTACTTTTAAGTGGCTGCTTAGAAGGAAATTTAGTGCTAGGAAGAAGAATGAGAGCAGGCATCAAGAGGGTACCAAGCGCCTGCTCGAAAGAAAACAAAGGCCCCAAAAGTGAATTGAGCGGGTGCTCATAAAACCTCCTAAGTGCCCGCTTAGAAGGCTTTCACCACCTAACAGAGGCTTATGAGCGGGCACTCGTAGACCCTCTTAAGGGGCCACTCAAGTCCCATTTTCTACCAAGTTTGACTTTGATAAACATGAATTCCGACCCATTTCTTCCCTATAATCTTTTCATACACTCTTCAACTCTCAAATACTCTTTCTCTCTCTAAAATTCTTTCACTCACCCATCACTCATTTGCTCCAAATTTCATGGAATTGTTAAGTTTTTCACTCTAAAATACCACTAATCTTCTCCCCATCTCTCGATCTACAACTTAACACCAAATTTTTTCAGAATTTCATGCATTTGAGAAAAACCCTAATTTGAAACCCTAAGTTATTTGGGTTGGACTTCAAGGTTTCTAGCTTCTCAAACTCTGATTAAAGACTTAAACAACGCTTTGTGGAGAACTTACTCGACATTATCGGTATTTCTTGTACTACTTCTCCCTTTGAATTTTTTTTTCAATCCTTATGTTTATTTCTTAAATTTCTAGAAATTGTGTGTCCATTATCGAGTTTGGTGTATTTAAGTATATTTTGGTTTGAGCATATTGGAGAATTGTTTGGGTTAAACATAGTTGAATTAGGTTGGCATACTTGGATTTGGTGATCTTTTATTCTTTTGTTTGTGGAAATAGAATTAGTGAACTTCACTTAATTATAGTTGGATTTTAGTATTGATAATTTGGGTTTAGGTGATTATTGTTGATATTTAGGAATTATATTGTCATACTTGAGGAACCATGTTTTCCAAGAAGTTTAAGACCTCAAAGTCATTAGGAGCATTCTAATCTTCATAACCGACCTTACCTATCCTTAAATTTATCAACCCTAACCACAAGTCATATTATGATAAGATTATAGGCCAAAAAGCTCTTGAGTACCAGACCGAATCAACAACAAAGCTAGGTATAGTAGAGGATCTTTATACCTTACTTACACATTTAGGGTGGGGCGAGTTTTTCCTCCTTCATAAATTCACTTATAAGCATCTCATCTTTGAAGTTCTAGCTTTTTTAGAGAGGACCCCAACTGAGAAAAATGACTACCATATCACTTTCCATCTTTTTAACCAACCCTAGTCCATCCCCTTGGCCAAGTTGAACTAAATATTCAAATGAAATCTTAAGAATGACATCTATGCCTTAGACACATGGTAGTTCATGAAGTTCATTGAAGTAGTTAGTGCAAGACGATCACCGATGATATGGACTTCCAATCCAATACCTATCATGCCTCCCACATCATCCACCCATGTCTTAGGATCCTCCATAGGTTATTTGGTTAGTCTATTTTTGATAAGAAGGACTTAGATAAGACTAATAAGGATGAGATTGAATTACTTTTGATGGATGATATGGGTAAATAGAGGTTAGGGAGCATGCTCAATTTTGGACAGCAATTCTTAATTAGGTGCTTAGAGCACAAGAGAAGGAGGCTTACAAGAGGCATTCACATGGGGGTATGGTCACTATTATTTTCCATGCTTTAGGTTTTGTAGAACAATACTAGTATCTCACCCTTATCGATGTACATAATATCTAAATTGGAATTAAGACCATAAAGGGGATGTATTTCCTCTAATACACTATTGATATAGAGATTTATGGGTGGAACGTGCAGAGGGTAGTTAACTTCTACCTTCCAAAGAAGGATTTGTCTACCATAGAGCCCGAAGATGGTAATGTATGGAAGATTCCTCCACACAAAGTGGAGTAACCTTATGCCTCAAGTGCCTGCACAACCCCACCTAGATCCTATAGAGGTACGTCTTCTTCCCATGTCCCCTTCCCCTCATTTAACTTAGAGGAAGAATTTAAGAAGCTAAGCATGTTCATGAAGAGCCAATCTTAGGCCCAAAGGGGTAGTATGATTTGCGAGAAGCAAATCTACGATTATCACGTTAACTACCCCTATGATCCCCCTCAACTTAGTCTTATCCCCTCATGGTCCGAGTATGATACACTTATCCTTACTAAATGGGTCCTCTATCCCTGGAGTCACACCCCCTCTTTTCCTCCCTATGATTACACTCAGAGTGGGGGCAATTATTACTGGGGTGATCTTACCTACCCTTATGACGGACCAGGTTAGCCCTAAGGTTATACAGGTGGTTTGTATGGCCCTATAGGTGTATCATCCTTTAGCAAATACCCTGATCAACTAAGGTATGACTGGGGTCCTTACACAGATGTATCAGGTCCCTATTGACCTTACCTACTACTTCTCCTCTCATCATGATGAGGAGAGGCGTAGGAAGGGAAATAACCCCACTTCTAACTAGTCACACCCCAAATGAATCACCGTCCCCTTCTATATCTTGGTTTTCATGCCACGGACAACACTTTACTTAAGCTTGGGGGGATTTGTTTCACAAAGGGTTAGGATTTATCTTCTGCCATTCTTCCTCCATATTTTAATCCATTTTGAGTTTTCTTTTCGAGTTTTATTTTCTTTGCTTTACTGTGTTTAGAATTAGTGTAGGAATTATTATTCACATGCTTCTCTTATTTCATGCTTTAGGTGACTATTGGTCACCATTCTACTAACAAATATTTGTTCATGAGTGTTAGTAAGTGAGCAAAAGCATGAGGATAAGGTATAATATTTCCTACTCCCCTTTTTGTTGCTTTTATTGGTGTGTCTTCTTTATCTTTTTAGGTTACCGAAAGTTGATTGTTTGAGGGTGTATGCCACTTTTACTATTGAAGGTATTTAGCCTATTCTTGAGGATTAGTTAGATGGAAACCATTGGTTTTAATGACCATGGTTAGTTGTTGATCATGTTAATTACTTAGATAACCTTTCTAATAGAATATTCCCTTCTATTTTACTTAGCTATATGCATCTTCCTCTTTATCCCTTCTTTTATTTTACAAAAATTTAGAAAATCCAAAAAAATATTTGAGTTTTACTTTTTAAGGCAAGTAGTTATTTTCCTTTTGTTTTGTTTTCTTTGTATTGAGATGGACATAAATAGGGCAATCATGTTATATAATATTCTCCTCCCTAAACTTTAAGAGTTTGGTTTAGGTTTAAATTACATTGGAAAGAGTTTAAGATGGACTTTTATTAAGGTAGCTAAGGAACTATGATGATCATGACCCTTTCCCTAGTACCCCACCTTTTCCCTTGCCAAGTGAATTTATTAGGATTAGCACTTATAACCCATGGTGAGAAAATATTTTGAAGCCATTAACATGATTTTCATTGAGTGGCAAGGATCCTTAAATTGTCATGCTTTGATCGAGAAATTATCCTATGCCTACTCGAGACTGTGACCGAACTTCTTAGGGAAGACAAAGGCACTCTTGAACCCTATTCCTTCTTCCTAATCATTAACCTTTCTTCCCTTCTTTTATATGCTTTCTTCTGTACTATTTGTTACCTACTTGAGTTTAACCTCTTCAACATTATCCATATTAAAAACCATTGACCCAATATATGTATTCAATAGCTTCATCTTGATAGGATTTCTTTGGCTAGAAGATCGATATAAATTTATAAATGGTGAATTAGGAGAGACGAAGCTCAAGGGGATGAGAAATATGTCTTCTTAAAAAATTTATCTATTAAGCTACTCCATTTTAGTAGTTTCTTCTAAACAATTAGAAAAATCAGGAAAAATATATAAAAAGAAATAAAAAATAAAAGAAAAATAATGAGGAAAGGAAATGAATAAGAAAAGAATGTAGTAGGCTTTATGGGGATTTGAGAACAAGGAAACTCAGATATGGTTTAACAAATAAACTTGGGGGTCGAGATTATGTGGCATTTCATTGAAGTATGAGGGCCCAAGGCCTTGGAATAAGGTGAGGGTCAAGATAAAAGAAATCCTATTGTTCATAACCTAAACCTAACACAACTACCAAAAGCCTTTCCCTATTTTATTCCTATTCCACACCAAAGACCTGTTGACCCTAGGAAGTTGATTCATAGTTGATATAGGGAGGCACAGGTCAAGCATATTGAGCAAGCTTGGCAATTAAGATGTCAATGTAACACCCCGTTAATTCTTATTTTTCGAAAATCAAACCTTTAGGAAACTACCAGTGTTCTACTGCCACATGTTCAAACGTTAAGGCTATAAAACAGAGTTCTGCAGCGAAAAATGAAAAGACTTTTCAAAATAACATTAATCGTAAAAAAAACTCCTAAGATAAAAAACTGGAACAACTGAGGCCCTTACTGCAATGGACCAAAATAATAACATTCAACTCACATCCAAAACCATTAGTCTAAACTAAAGTTAAACAAACGTAAAGTATTCTAAAATCTAAAATAAAGCAACACTCCATTCAACCCACCCATGCATGAATGCTCGACTGGATAATAATAAAAATGTAATGAATAGATCATCATAGTGTCATTTATAAGAAAAATCCATGACCAAAAAACACACAAAGCACATAATCAGCAAACTGAGTACATACAGAATACAAAGTATAATAGTTGAAATAATAATTAAATAAGGCTAAGTACAAAATGCAAGAACATATCACGCAACATTTTACTCAACTATTCTAATAAATTAATTAATTACTTGGATTAAGAAATAGACAAGGTTGTCTCCCCCAGGCCTTGATTAGGACATCAAAAAGATAAATAATCCATGCAATTCCGTCCGAGAGCATCAAAATACAATATAAAATCTAGATGGTAAACGGGCGTGACTCCGTCACCATAGCTAGATGAAATCTCAACTAACCCTGATTATAAATCTATCTTTATTTTGTCTGATATAGTTCTAGAAGGGAAAATTTAGAGAGGCTCATAGATCACATGGCCTCAAATAAAAGTCACGGATAATACCCCGTAAAACTCCAACCCTTGATTGTCAATACTCTAGTCGTGCACTAGGCTAGAGTTTTATTACCTATCCTCTTTCTCTTTACGTAATTTACTATTTAAACTCAATGTACTTAATCACCACATCATGCACATGCAAACATTACAATTACACAATCACCACAGCACACACATGCAAACATTACAGTTATACAATCACCACAGTATGCACATGCAAACATTACAGTTACACAATCAATCTTTGTTATACTATAATTTTTAACTTTTTAACTTCAATCTCAATTGTTAAACCTATTGAACAAAGTCAACTACCCTTGACATTAAGACTTAAAAATTCACCTTTATTCCAATCATACTATATGTAATGAAAGAGTAATAATAAACAACCTCATTGATTAATTAACAAATTAATACCAATTTAATAAATCAGGATTTTTTACCAACAATACCAAATCATTCCCCTAATATAAAGAACATGAAATTTTTCAAATAAATAACCAAAAAAATCTCCCCCAAAAGGTTGCCTAAACATGATACGAAGTTTTCATTTCACCCTAGATCATGCTCCTAAAGGTTACTTTGTAATTTGTACGTACCTAGAGTAAAATAAATGGGTGACAACTTTCTCTAATATTAAGCCCCTTCTACAAAGTGTTCTCCTACACTAAATTATACAACCTATATCAATATACCAATACCCAAAATTTACAGCAATCATACTAAGCTTTCTAAGGTTTTAAGACAATTCCAAAATATATATTTAAGTCTCCCAAAACATAATCTAGTAGTTCCAACACAATACTACATGTATTATTTGAAAACTCATTAAAAAACATATTATAAATCTCCATTTTTATAACCCTTCAAATCTGAAAATTTGTATTCCATATAGTATACCCAAGTTACTCCCAATCATATCATAAAATAATCTTAGTTTAATGTATATACTAGTAGTATATAATTTCAAACTTTAAAACATGAATCTATACAAATAAACCATAATATAATATATATAATATTCTGAAAATTTATTTCAAATACATAATATTAATTTTTTATCAAAATACATCATACTATAGCCAAAATTCCATGAAACAAATACTAGTATAAAAATCTATGCCTTAAATCATGAAAAATAATATTTTTAAACTAAAATAGATGATCATAAAATTTGAAAATTCATTTAAATAACAACCCCATAAAAATTAACATAGATGATTCACAAAGTACTTGTAATTTTATGTAAAACTCAAAAGCCTAGTATCAAAACCCTAATTTATGATACTAGCATGCTTGACCATTAATACTTATGCATAAAAATTTATGAAACTTATAGCATGCATAAAATAAATTATAAAACATGAAATTTATATACTTTCAATATAGATTTAACCCATAATAAAATCAATACAAAAATCATATAAAAACTTATTAAACATGTATACTAGAGCATAATAATTAAGTAAGAAAAGAAGGGAAAGAGGGGAGACGGCTGGCTAGCAGCCGGTGGCTCACCAATAGTGATGTAGGGTGGCATTACTAGTAAAATAATATTCAATTGGGGCTAAAGAGTTGCGGCGTAAAACCAAAAAAGCCGCAAATTAACGTCTGATATTATAAATATGTAGCGTTAGTTGATTAGACCCGCTGGAATTTAATTCTTACACAATTAATATGTGATGTCAACTGCTTATACTCGCCGCATAATAATTCAAAATTCAATAATATGCAGTGTCACTACCGTAGTCCAGCCGTATATTTATGTCACTAAACAAAACCCCCACGACTACTTCATTGTTTCATTTTGCAAAACCTAGCTCTACTTTGCCTTCAACACCGGCGAATACAACATCAAACCCCACCACTAACCTAGCTCTACTTTGCCACGAACCACGTATTCCAACCTTGCTCTACTTTTCCATGAACCTCGTATTCCAATCTAGCTCTACTTCACCACGAATCCTGCATTCCACCGAAGCTACTTCGCCATGAACCCATCTACTTTGCCATGAACCTCGCATTCCAACGGAGCAACTTCACTCACCACGAATTCCCATTCTCCTCACCGTGCTCCACTCTTGTAATTGTATGTTAACTCTCTCTTTTATATTCTCTCTTTAATTTCTCGCATCACTTGTATGTATATGCATGTGTATATGAACAATATAATCTTTATAACTAGTAATGTTCTACCTTATATTATATGAGTGAAGATATGGTCAGCCTTCTTGTCTAAAGTTTATAGAAAATTATAAATCAAATTAAAAGACCATTCTTGAAATATAAGTAGATTGAGGCTATTTTACGTGGAATAGGAATGATGATGTAAGAGGGATTTTTGGCAAAAGACTTGGAGATGAGGAATGAATTGTAGTTAAAGAGTTCTATAATGGCTATTGATGAATTTAGGGATCAAGTTAGGTAGGGAATTATAGCTAAAGAATAAAACAAATAAAAAAATAAAAAGAAAGGTAAGGAATGCTTGATCTTACTTTGAAGTTATCATTTTGATGAGTAGGAAGGAAGTGAAATGGAGAGAAAAAATGCGTAGAAAGTAGAGTAATTTATGTGCTTGTCTATTAAGTATGGCATTGCCATTGTCTTATATCTTTGATGTGCTTTCTAATAAATTCTAGTAGGAGATAACTTAATAAATTCTTATTAGAAATTCCTTATTTTACCTAGCTTGATGTAAAATGGCATTGTGTGTTAATTGTGGTTGTATTGAAATGCATATACACAGGTTTGGATATTGATTTCCAAAAATGGGAAATGTTAGGTTTACAAAGGAAAGTTTGCCAAATTTTTTGTAAAATTTGTAGTGATTTACAAAGCATAGAATAGAAATAATATTGCAAGAAGAATTTAATAACTTTAACTATAGAGCGAGTGTTTTTGGGTCATTGTGGAGTTTGTTTGACCTTTATTTTCGATAAACTATTTAAGGACCCTTTAAGTGCAAATATATATAACTATGCATAAACTGAGTGTTGATTAGATTGTTATTTAATATCTTACATGTCAAATAGGGCATAACACTAATTATGGATCAAAATTGGATGTATGGTAATCGTGCTTCGTTGAAGTTCATGAATGGAGTTGAGGAGTTTTGTAGATAAGCATTGAAACACATAAATGACATTGGAGATGATGAGGTGTGTTGCCTTTGTGTTGATTGTGATAATGTAAATACAATTAGTAGTATAAGAGAGTTGAGGGACCATGTGATCCAATATGGGTTTAGGAAACAATACCACGTATGGGTATGGCATGGTGAGGTTCCTTATTCTAATGACATGGGGTCATGTTCTAAAAAAATTCTCATTCATCATACTGAGCTAAACCATAAAGGCCAATTAGAATCTGATGATGGTGAAGATGTTGATGCCGAGAAGGAAGATGATGGGGAGGATGAATTGGAGGATAATGACCCCAGCGATGAAGATCGAATAGATGAAATGCTTGAAGGGGTTAGGGATCAATTTGGTAGTCAATCTCATATTTTTTAGCGTTTGTGAGAGGCTGCTGAGAAACCGTTGTATATTGGATATGATGTACTAAATACACTAAGTTGTCTGGCATATTAACGTTGTTTAACTTAAAAGAGAAATATGGTTGGACTGATACAAGTTTTACAGCCTTATTGAAAATATTACGGGACATGTTTCCAAAGCGTAATGATTTGACTATATCCACGTACTATGCAAAGAAGTTAATGTGTCCCCTTGGGTTAGAGTATAATAAGATTGATGTCTGTCTAAATGATTGCATATTGTATCGAAATGAGTATGCAGAGTTCATTTAATGTCCTAAATATGGGCAGTCACGTTATAAACTCCCACATGGGATAGAGCCTGTAGTGGAGATTAAAGGTCCTAGTGTAAAGGTGTTATGGTACCTTCCCATAATACCAAGGTTCAAGCATTTGTTTTCAATTAGGAGTGATGCAAGGAATTTAAGATGGCATGCAGAGAAAAGGAAGAAAGATAAGATGATTTGACATCTTGTTGATTCTCCCCAGTAAAAAACAATTGATAAATCTTTCAAGGCTTTTGACAGGGAAGATAGGAACCTAAGACTTGGTCCTTACATGGATAGAATTAATCCTTTTGGTACTTGAAGTAGTCAACATAGCACATGACCAATTTTGTGAGTGATATATAATTTGCCTTCTTAGTTATGCATGAAGCGTAAGTATGATATGTTATCGCTTCTAATATCAGGGTCCAAGAAACCTGGGAATGACATTTATGTTTATCTTTCTCCCCTTATTAAATATTCAAAGTTGTTGTGGGATGAAGGTATATCAGTGTATGATGCATATGCTAAAGAGACTTTTACACTCCGTGTAATGCTATTTTGTACCATTAATGACTTTCCGGCCTATGGGAACTTATCGGGGTATAAGGTGAAGGGAAAAAAATCATGTCCTATTTGTGTACATGATATAGACTCAACATACTTTCCACATTGTTGGAAACATGTGTATCTCATGCATTGAATATGTTTCATCCTTATCGTAAGAGAAAGGCCTCGTTTGATGGTAAAGTTGAGCAATGTAGAGCCCCTATACTGTTGACTAGCAGTGAGGTTTATGACATTGTGAAAGGAATAGATAATGTGTTCGAGAAAACTTTGAAACACAGAGATGCTCAGGGGTTATGGAAGAAACAGTCAATATTTTGGAAACTTCAGCATTTGAAGTATTTACTCGTTAGACATTGTCTTGATGTTATGCATATAGAAAAGAATATTTGTGATGCCATCTTAAGGACGCTATTAAATATACTTGGTAAGAATAAGGATGGTCCTAATGTTAGGAGAGATATGTAGACAATGAAGATTCGATCCAAGTTGTGGCCTGAAGATAGAACTCCTAGGAATGGAAAAGGTAAATCCACGTATCTTCCTCCGGCTTGTTACACTTTGTCTCGAGTAGAAAAGAGGATATTTTGTGAGTGTCTGTATGGGATTAAGGTTCCTAGTGGGTATTCATCTAATTTGAAGAACTTTGTATCAATAAAAGAACTAAAATTAGTGGGTATGAAGTCTCATGATTGTCATGTTATGATGTAAGTGTTTCTACCAATTGCCATCCACCATATTTTGCCAAAGCATGTTAGGAATTCTATCACTAGACTATATTATTTTTTCAATAAAATATGTAATAAGGATCTTGATCAGTTATGTTTGGATGAGTTATAGGCTAGTGTTGTTATGACCTTATGTCAATTAGAGATGTATTTTCCACCTTCGTTCTTTGATATTATGGTACATCTAGTTGTGCATTTGGTTTGATAAATCAAGTTGTGTAGTCTAGTGTTCCTAAGATGGGCTTATCCTTTCCAGAGATACATGGGTACATTAAAGAAGAAGGTGAGAAACCCAGCACACCCTAAAGGTAGTATAATTCAAGGTATAACCACAAAGGAGGTAGGTGAATTTCTCAATGAGTTCTTATCCAAGGGGGAGGCAATTGGGTTACCAAAATTAAGGCATGAAGGGAGGCTTAAAGGGCATGACACTGTGGGTTCTAAGGAGGTCTTAGTACCATTGCCGAAAGAGAGACAAGCTCATTTATTTGTTTTGCACCATATCACAGAGGTTCATCCTTACTTAGAAAGTCATATGAATGAATTGAAGGTGAATACCCTTCTAAAGGTGAATGAACATTGATGTAAGAGCAAAATAACACCTTCATTGATTAGTTTCATGAAAAAGTTATGCATGAATTGTCTAAAATGGACCATAACATTTCTGATACAATCAAGTGATTAGCTTATGGCCCTTGAACAACAGTTCCATCTTTTAAGGGGTATGATATCAATGGATATACCTTCTATACTGAATGTTAGGATAAGAAATTAAAGTCTATTCAAAATAGTGGTGTTTCAATAGTGTCTTCTTCTCGAGAATATTCTAGCTCAAAAGATAAAGCACCAGTTGATGCGGCATTTTCTTACTATGGGATAATTTAAGAGATTTAGGAATTTGAATACTGTGGCTTTAAGGTTCCCCTTTTACAATGCAAGTGGGCAGATATCAGTCGACGTGGTTCGGTGAAGAAAGATAAATCAAATTAAACTTTAGTCGATATGAGTTGAATGTGTGATACATAGCAACCTTTTATACTTACATCGCAAGGTAAACAAGTACTCTACATTAAAGACACAAATGACCCCCCCGATGGGCTGTTATTGTCCCTAGTTTATGACAAATCCCTGGAATTGGTGATGCCACTAATGAGGAAGAGTATGATGACTTTGATGATCTCCCACCATTCTCGAATAATGACATGGATGCTGGACAAGAAATAGAAATAAATTATATGAGAATGGATCACCATGAACGAGTTACTATAGATGAGTAGTATTCATTGTCTAGGTATCAAATTATTTCATATTTATGTTAATGTTTGCTTTATTTCCTGTACTATTATTAAACAATTTACTAACTTAATTTGCATTATACTATTGTTCTTTTATGAAATTACTGTCTTGCATCATGGCTAGTGATGAAGATTTCAGTGTCTCTGATAGGGACATTGAGTACAATGTTCACCTCGAAATTGATCGAGGTGATCCAGAAAACATAGCTGCTGAGTTAGAAACTCAAACACTAGTAGAAAACAGTTCAATTGCTTTGCCTCAATTGCTACGGTTAAATTTATTTCGAAGCACATAACAATAAGTGCGGCGGTTATTCAAACAACCACAACACTTATAACACAAGTGCTGCAGTTATTCAAATAACCGCAGCATTTATTACAAGTGCTGCGGATATTTAAAAAACTGCATCACTTATAAATTACAAGTGTTGCGGTTATTTTAAATAACAGTAGCATTTAATCTTCCCCCAGGAATATAATATATGACTGATTAAATGCTGCGATTATTTGAAATAACCGCAGCACTTATAAATCACAAGTGATGCGTTACAAGTGTTGCGGTTATTTTAAATAACAGTAGCATTTAATCTTCCCCTAGGAATATAATATATGACTGATTAAATGCTGCGATTATTTGAAATAACCGCAGCACTTATAAATCACAAGTGATGCGGTTATTTCAAATAACCGCAGCATTTAATCAATCATATATTATATTCCTCGGGGAAGATTAAATGCTGCGGTTATTTCAAATAACCGTAGCACTTGTGGTTATAATTGCCGCGGTTATTCAAATAACCACAGCATTTGTTCATTAATATATAAACCCAGCCTTTTCTGTTCCAGGCCATTCAAAACACGAAAACTTTCCCAGAATCCCAACACTTCAGCGCACGAAAAAAAACCTAACCCTAACCCCATAACTTAACATCCCACTACCTAAGTTTAAAAACCCAGGCCATTTCACCCCTAACCCTGACCTTATAACACCCACTACCTAGGTTTCTCCTCTCGTGCCTCCATGGATACGTATATGTATATGCATTTTGAAACTTACTCATCTCTCCTATTTTAAAGAAGTCTACATACTCCAAAGCTCAAAATCATGGTTTGTATGTGCCTTGAACTCTAGTATATATTTTTTTAAAAAATTTTTTTGTCCATAATTTGTTAATATATAAATGCGAAGATGAAAACCTCTTATATGTTCAGATCTATATGTTATATGTTGTGTTTATGAAAGAATAAGCCTTAAAAATCGAATTTCATAGATTATAGGGTGTTAGAGACCTCTTGGAGATAATGAGTAGACAAGAGGGGATTTGTCCCTATAGATCTCTCAAAAATACACAAGTTAGACATATTATAAGCCCCATTCGGAGTCTCGTAGTCAATTTTATGGCTTCTCAAAGTTTATTTTTCAATATCTCTAATAATACGTCACCGAGGCCGCTAAAGGGTAACATAGTTGTGTAGTACCTCTAAAAGTAGGTGGTTTCAAAAAAAAATTTACACCATTCGGACTACCAGGCTAAGAGATATGCCTCTTTGAACTTTACGAAACCTCTGAATAGCACCCGAAATCTATGAAGAATGAATTGGTTGTTTAGTTTGAGTACAAAATATTGTAGATCACAATTTGGCTTACGAAAATGAGTGGTCATAATAGAATTTTCGATTTATATACTTCACGATTGATCATTTCTTAGCTTTTGTTATCTTTTATGACCTATTAATTTTATTTTATTTTTGTTCTGGTATCCATCAATTGCTGCGTTTATTAGAAAATCCGCAGCAAATATATCTATTATAACGCTAAAAAAATATTTTTTTATTTCTTAAAAATATTTGCTACGGTTTTTTGGTAAAATCGTAGCAAATAATAGATATATTTGCTGCGGTTTTTCTAATAACCGCAGCATTTGTTATTTCTATTGCTGCGTCTAAAAAACCGTAGCATTTGTTGATTTTCCATGTGCTTCACCTATATATGCTTCGTATAAATAACTGCAACATTTAAAGCTAAAAAACCGCAGCAAATAGACATTTCTCTACTAGTGAAAGAATGGATAGAATGTTCGATGAACATGAAAGGATTGCTAAAGAGGCAGCAACTTTAGGGGATGATGTACAAATGAACATTGTCATCCCCTCGTATTCGGGTACCGAGAGGGGGAGGGGTGGTGCTCGGGGCTTAGATTGACCTAAAGGTCTGACTAGAAGCCTTAGAGTGGCTGAGCCTATGCATATAGAATTTGATCATTTGCACAACCCCATTGGTAGGTGGCATCTCAAGTATGGTCAGCACATTGAACTTCTTATTCGAAAGTTCAACATTAACTAGGAGTGGTCAGGAGTAAATAAGGGACTTCGGCAGACCTTGTGGGTGGACACAATGGTACGTAATCCTAAATTAATCTTAGTTATTTAAATATTTGTGTAAACTACATTAGTAAATGAAACTAACTAATTTATTTCAGGCTTTGTTTCACATTCTAGACAACCCCCAATTAAATAAGCTTTTTCTATCTTCAGCTGTCGATAGATTTCGGGACTTCAAATTAAATTTGGTGATTGGTTGGATTACCAAGACAAGAAAGGTTTCTTAAAAAGACAATAAAAGTTATTCTATAAAATATGAAAATATATTAAGGAAGGTGACTGTTACGAATAAGACTTTGGAAGCTACAGTGGTAAGTTAAATACTTCTTTGTTTTCAGTTTTGGAAAATGCTTTTTTTTAAATTTTAATGTTAAGTCAAATACCTTTATGTTGTTAGCATCCCACATCGTATATCGTTCCTTAGTTGTTAACATAAAAGAAGGAAAATGCTTAATCCAAGTACGGGAACGATATACGATGTGGCCGGTGGTGTCACGTACCTAGGTTAGTAAGGCCAGCAGTTTACACGAACTTACTAAGGAACGAGACTTGAAGGACATAAAGTGGTGAAGGTTGAGATTATTCCTAACTTCTTCAAAGGAGCAACACTACTAGTCCCTATTCCACAATACGACTTGGAGACATTGAATGAAGCAATTGATACTTTTGTGCAATGGCCTCTACATTTGATTAAGATTATAAGTGAGGTAGAAATCAAAGTTTTAATCGACTTTCCTCCATAATTATATTTTTTTATGACTGAAGTTGTGCGATATGTGCTTTTATAATTAGGTGACTCCACAAGCTAAGAAGATGAAGGGGATGTCAGATGATGAAGTTATTAGGAGTAATGAGCCGACCTCAAAGAAGTTAGTGGTAGAAAACCTATCTCTTCTCACTAAAGATGTAGCGGCTTCTCTTAGTCCCGAGTGCAAATAGCTACTTTAATGTATGACCATGATGAAGGAAGATGATACCATTGTTGTGCCATTGGATTAAGCCTTATTCCACTTCTCTAAAGACGGAACAACGTGGCTTAACAAAGATGACATCAACCAATTCTTACAAGGAGCTCAATTGAACATTTTTGTTATTCAATGCTTCATGAGGTATACACAATTAGGATATAGGTTAACTTATTTGGTACTATTAATAAGTTTTAAACCATTTGTATATATAATACATTTTATGATTATGTAGGGCACTCCAAGATGATTGTGTAGTGCAATTTACTTTCATTAGTCGGTTGGTTGTGTCCTGAGGCCACTTCGAATACAATCATCGATGGCAACATCGAGGAGGTAAAGACGTACATCTATTTTGCATTCACGAAAGCCCTAAAAGCTAAGTTGAAGTTTATTTTCGCCCCTATTATTAAATAGTACTTTTGAATCTGATGTGTGAACATAATGCTTATTACTTATATATTTAATTTAGAGTATGATAATGCATATAGTGTGTAAATATAATGCTAATTACTTATTTCCTATAATGTAGTGCACACTGGATGTTTTTAGTAATTTTTATGGGTAGTGGAAAAATATACTTCTTCAACTCGGCTCGCTTAATGCGTAGTACTAAGGTGATAGCGATTATTAATTAGTAAGTATTATCAATAGATATACATTGCAAGCTGAGGTTGATTAAAATTAAACTTTAAAACTATTTAATTCCATTTTCCAGTGTGTTAAATTGACTTACGTTGCAAGGAGAACGAGCCGGAAATCATACATCAACATGGATAGAAGTAATGGTAAGTTCATTAACTAATTAAAACATTGTAAAATAATACAATCATACGTATGGCTAACATTTCTATTTTTTAATTCATAGTGTGCTCAACAACATGGTGGAACTGAGTACCGCTACTTCGTGATGAATTTCATGCTTGACGTCCTTAACAGGTGTAGTAGTGGGATGCTTACGGAGGAGGTAAGAGATTTTGCCTATAATTTCATCGTTTAAGTATCTTCAATATTGTATTCCCTCTAAATCATGCCTCAAACACTTTACGTAGGATTGGTTGAGTTAATATAAGTCAATTAGGAGCGGTTTTGGGTAGACTATTGGCCTTCACACTTGAAATCCATCGATATGAGCCAATATAGGCCAAATAGGACCGATTTTGAGTCGACATTGTTGTATTTCCCTTTAATATACCCCAAACACTTTGAATATAACGGTTTCCTTTGTTACTTTGACCTGTCCTTCAGTCTTCATCGTAGTCCTCTGCTTTCCTATAAAGTGATATGGTTTCCTCTTTTCTTTTTGGAACTTTTATGAGAAAAAGATGGAGAATTTATCTACTAGAAAGAGAACAGGTTGTTAAAGAGCTAAAATGGTTACGGAACAAAATAAAAAGGCTCATCTTGCTGCGGTTAGGAAGTAGCAGTCAATGAAAGAGACTAATGAGGATGGTAGCAGCCGAATAAAAGATAACAATATGAGGGTTTTGATGGGTGAAAATGATGTTGTTGTGATAGATGAAGAAGAGTTTTTAAGAAGGATTTTGGGATTCATGAGATTTAACCACTCTTGAAAACTCTTCTTTATCAATCACAACAGCCTCATTGTCATCCATCAAAACCCTCAAATTTTTATCATTTATTCGGCTAACACCACCCTCATTAATCTCTTTTATCGACTACCACTTCCTAACCGCAGCAAGACGCGCCCTTTTGTTTTGTTCCATCACCATTTTAGCTCTTTAACTCCTTATTCTCTTTCCAACAGATAAATTCTCCATCTTTCTTTCATAAAAGTAAAAAAAGAATAGACCCTAACAAAGCATTTTATAGGAAAGATGAGGAATGTAATGAAGGCCGAAGAGCAAGAGAACAGAACATAGGAAACGTTATGAATTACACCATAAATCGGTCAAATAAGAGAGGTTTTGGGTATAAAATGACCTAAACACTTGAAATACAACGATATAAGTCAATATATCTCAAATACGGCGATTTTAGGTCGATATTGGCATATTTCCCCTAGAAATTGGCTTAGACACTTCGAATAGGACGATATGAGTCAATATAGGTCAAATAGGATCGGTTTTGGGTAGAAAATGACGTATTTACCCTAGAACATGTAATAAACACTAGAAATACATTGATTTGAGTCAAAATTGGGCAAATGGGAAGGGTTTTAGAAAATGCCAAAAACACTTGAAATACATCGATATGATTCAATATGTCTTAAATAGGGTGGTTTTGGGTCGATATTGGCGCATTTCCCCTAGATATTGGCCCAAACACTTTGAATAGGATGATATGAGTCAATATAGGTCAAATGGGATTGGTTTTGGCTAGAGAATGACGTATTTACCCTAGAACATGTCATAAACACAAGAAAAACATCGATTTGAGTCAAACTCGATCAAACGGGAGGGGTTTTGGGTAGAAAATTCCATAAACACTTGAAAAACATCGATATGAGTAAATATATCTCAAATAGGGCAATTTAGGTCAATATTGGAGTATTTCCCCTAAAAATTGGCCCAAACACTTCGAAAAAGATGATATAACTCAAAATAGTTCTAATGAGATCAGTTTTGGGTAGAAAATGACGTATTTACCCCAAAACATGTCATAAACACTTGAAATACATCGATTTAAGTCAAACTCGGTCAAACGGGAGGGGTTTTGGGTAGAAAATGCTATACAAACTTGAAATACATCGATATGAGTCAATATATCTCAAATAGGGTTGTTTCGGGTCTATATTGTCGTATATCCTCTAGAAATTGGCCCAAACACTTCGAATAGGGTGATATGAGTCAATATAGGTCAAATGGGGTCGATTTTGGGTAGAAAATGATGTATTTACCCTAGTACATGTCATAAACAATTGAAATACATCGATTTGAGTTAAAGTCGGCCAAACGGGAGGGGTTTTGGGTTGAAAATGCCATAAACACTTGAAATACATTGATATGAGTCAATATATGTCAAATAGGATGGTTTCGGGTTGATATTTGCCTATTTCCCCTAGAACATGGCCCAAACACTTCGAATAGGATGATATGACTCAAATTAGGTCAAATGAGAGCGGTTTTGGATAGAAAATAACGTATTTGACTTGATTACATCAATATGAGTCAATATATAAAGGTCGGATTTGTAATTGAGACCATATGTTTGAACTATACTTTTCAAATACATTGCATTTTATATATACTTTAATGATATGGTAATCAATCTTAGGTATGGAAAGGATTTAACGAGGAGCCCTTCTCCACCGACGAAATTAATGTTGTCCGCAACAAACTGGCCAAGTATTGGACATATAACTTTTTTTAGATTATGTACATTACCTTTTTGTGTTTTTGGTAGTTTTTATACATCAAGTTCATTTATTGGGTCGTAGTTTTTATGTCACTTAATAGTTGATTTTACGACCCTATTAGTATATATAAATGAGAGATGGATCATCATATGTATATATGTACCTTGGTTGGTAAAATTGCAAATGTAATATAGCAAGTTTGAATTTGGAAATTTGGGCGTAGTAGGGATCGAATCAAAGCATTAAAAAAAAACCAGTTATATGTGGCGGGTGTCCCCAAGACCCGCCTCGTATTACTCTATTATAGGAACTTTTTGCAATCTGGAAAATATTAATAGGCGGCAACACTTAGCCTAGAACCACCGCATATTATTCATTAATATACGGCATCATTTAGCCTTAAACCACCGCTTATTAATCAATAATATGCGGCGTATTTTATTTAACCTGCCGTATTTTAATTGTTATTTAGTGATGTATTTCTTACACTGCAAATTAAATAGATTAATTTGTTGCTATCCCAATTGCTGCTAGTCTTTTGATGACGCATATAAAACAAAAAACCATGCCGCATATTGATAATATTCTACTAGTGCAGGTTTCACGTGGGGAGCAAGTAGAGAAGGGGGTTTGGGTTTTTTTTGTACGTTATATGCTTGGGGGGGGGGGGGGGGGTCATTTTTTTTTTTGAAGAGTTTAGTTGTAGTGATTGTTTCCTTGAAGATGATTAAAGGGTTGGTTCCTAGATAAAACCCCTTCCCTACAACATGTTTTAGGTTTGATTCATAAGTCAATTGTTAGTTCATGAACCCCATATTATTTCATTATTGTGTACAATCCCCACTTTAGCGTATTCATTTTAGGAGTTGGTGTTAAATCTTGAAACCCCTAACTTTTTTCTCATCTAGAGTCAGTTGTTTAGAAACTCACGTTAGGACCTTAGTTAGAATTAAAATCTATTTCTAGTCCAGTTAGAGCTAGCTTGTAGTTAAATTGTTAAAAATCGGTATATATTAAAAGCTATTCTCTGTGGATCAAGACACTTACTTTCCTATTACTAGTAATTGGTAAAGTCAAGGTTTTTTATAGTGGTTGTTGTAATGACCGATTCCTCACCTATAACCTACGCCAAGCAAATGAAAACACACATGAAAATAGAAGAAACACGAGGAATAGTGGATAAATGAGGTAGAAAAACTAATTATGCTCCTAAGATAGAATTATGCATAAAGTAATATAAAATTTCATAAAACTAGGTGGACACGGGCCAACAGAGCACAAAAAATCCCTTAGAAAAGGATAAGTGAGTGACATAAATGTCACTCATCACTCACACTTGAATGAATGTTTAGGTGTTGTCCCTAAAGGTCATTTCCTAGCATCATAAAATATATTTTGATGTTCTATTATTTTTATATTAATGATATTTTTAGGGATAAATCATGTAAGACCCTTAAACTAGACTTATCCCTTAATTGATGATGAATAGCTTCCTCAAGCTCTATTCCTTATTTAATGAGAAAAACTCCAATTCATGTGCACACATTATCCATATTTAGCATATTTAATTTTGATATTTAGATTTTGCACTTTCAATTCCATACTTTTATTACATGTTTCTTACGATGATGTAATTCTGTGATATCGCACTTACTTTATGCTCTAAAATCAAGACCTATTAATTTGTTTTCACACCTAATAAGATAACTTGGACAACTGGCCTAGGATTCATAAATCTTGAGGACTTTAAGAAGTGGTCTACCTTAACATTGATTATGTGCATAAATTTTAAGTTACCAACCAACTTCATCTAGGCATGAGCACTTAGCAAACAAACCTCCAATGGCACTAATGCCTATGAAATAACCAACATGAATGTCCACCTGAAACCTACTTAACTTCCTAAGCCTTAGCATACAAAAAGATAGGCTCCTATAAGTCTTAAATCTCATCAAGGTCTAATCCAAGGTAAATGTTTTCCTCTTAGCCTAAGAAAACGTAACACTTTCAAGAAAAGGATTTATCCTCAATGTTATACTAATTGAGGAACCTCTTAAAACTACTTTCTTTTTGCTTTACATTGTCTACTTTTACTCCCTTAACCACTCTTATTGATCCATAATGATTTCTATCCATTCAAATTTCATGTTGAGTCTCTTTTATGTGATGATTGTAGGGGATGTAAACCTCCCCTACATAAACTCCTTATTTATTTTTCAAGCACCTTCATGAACCTTGATCAAATAAAGAGACATCACCATTGATTAGCTCTTGTGATCAACTCATATACTTTCAATTTCATTTCTCTTTTAAGAACCTATTATATGACTGCTTCTTTCACTAGGTTAAGTCTCATAAGCCTTGCTTTGAGCACCTTCTTCAAGGATCCCATCTCATATGATGGACTCCTCTTAAGCCTAATGAAATCCTTTCCCCTCCATTTTTATTTCTTGTAATGATTTTTTTGTATGCATCTTTTATCTTCATTACCTTATAATGATGATAATAAAACATCTTTATCATCACTAGGCTCATTCCAACGTCACTTTATCATGAGCAAAATCCTCAATGTTCCTCACACTCTAGTATTAATAATACTTATTATTAAAATTAATATTATTACTACTATAGTTAATATTATTTTTATTTTTAATGTTATTACATCCTAATAATATATTTACATTATCTAAATTATTATTTTTTATTTTATTACAGTAGTTTATTTTAATTTTTTGTCAAAAAAATTGGCCCAACACAAGGCACTTCACGTCATGGAAAGCTAGTCACATAGGCAATGCTAGGAGATGGGAAGAGTTTTAGAAAAAGGTAGCATGGCATGGCACAACATGACCACATTTAGGCATGACACAACACCGCATGACATGACCCTTACCCACCTCTAGTTATTAAAATGAATTATGTCTAGTGGAAGGTAAAATTTCCCCTAATTTGGAAAATCCTAAATAATCCCTAGGTTAATACCCAATAAGTTATATGTTTACAAAAAGCATTGGCACAACCCCTTCACATATTCATGGAGTCGCCTAAATAAGAAATATGCTTTTTTTAATTCTTTAGCCCATAAACCAAGTGTTTTATAGCTAAAATTATTTGTTATAGGTAATGGCATAAAAGAAGAATTTAGAGATGATGAATATTCTAACTCTTTTCATGTAGGGGCTTCAGTGGACATCAAATCGGGTGTCTCCACCTAATAGTCAAATGACAAATCAACTAGAGGGTCATGTGAATCTATAAGGATAGGCTACGCAGCTTAGAAAAGGTTAAGGAGCTGCCACCAAATCTTTAAGGGCAGTTTGGACACTTAATTAGGTTTAAATACCAAAAGAGACTCATATTAACGGTTTTTAAACCATGAGAAGGTACGGGAAATAAGCAATCTATGTCAAACCAAGAATGACGTGTAAATAATTGACATTATAATGGAACAAGTATGTTTTAGCTCCTAGATAATCAAAGAAAAGCACACTCTAGTTTTCGTTGGTTAAGCAAGTTAAGAATTATGCATATATATATATATATATATATATATATATATATATATATATATATATATATATATATATAGGTGATCATTTTGTTAGGAGTCCACAAGATTAAGGGTCCCTACACTAGTTGTCCATATATTTATCATATTAGGCATTATTACACTTCAATAGGTATTGAATTAGTAAAAACGATTAAAGTGTTCATCCATAATTATTACATAGTAATGTTCATGAAATAAAGATGCAAAATTAAAAGTGCGAAATTAAAAGAAATCATTAAAGAATAATATTAAAAGATACAAAGTGTGAGTTATGTACGATGATGAGTTGAAAATTTACTAATCAAATAAAGATTTAAGTTTAAAGAGACCTTTCCTCATTACATATTTAAACCAAATAGAGGTCTAGTTCATAAAGGACTCGTATGTTTTAGCCTTGGAACATCATTGATATAAAAATAAAAGGAATGTCAATGTATGCTTTATGATGCATAACAAAAAATGATCACTAGGACAACAACTAAATGTACATTCACAAATAATGCACACTTATGGTTTCTCATGAAAAGGATCAAAATTTAATAGAATCTAGAGAGAATGAAGATATCTTAACACCACTTCATCATACATAAAAGGAAAATAAAAAAAAGAGACTTGCATAGGTGGAGAACTATCCATGAGGATGGTTCTTTGAATATGATGCTAAAAGTTAAGGTTTTATTTCTTAACCTAGTGAAGTAAGGAGTTGCTGCTAATCCTTCACATCATAGGTAAAAGAGACATAAATATAAACGTTTTGAAGTTGATAATAAGAGAACACTGATGAGTGACTTTTATGTTAATCACTTACCCCTTTCATAAGATAATTTTTGTGCTCTTTTGGCCCATGTCCACCTTGTTTTGTGTTATTTGACATCACTTTATGCATTATTCTATCTTAGAAGCGCATTTAATATCAACCTCGTTTATCCCACTTTCCCCGTGTTTCTTTTACTTTAATGAGTGTTTTCATTTTCTTAGTGTAGGATCGTAGTATGCATAAGAACTAGTGAAGCAAGGAGCAAGAATAAAGAGTATAAGATCCTAGAAGAGAGACAAGAGACCACTCAGCACAAGAGATAATAGGCTTCTATGTCAATTTAAAGCGAAATGACCGCTTAGAAGGAAGTTTAAGAGGCTGCTTGGTTCAAATCTCCCTAAAGTTCAAAATGTTCAAGAGGGCAGAAAGATTGCATTAAGAGAGAGATCTAAAGGAGTATTTTCCTTCTAGCGAGTGATCAACAATCATATTAAGTTACTTCTCAGTTTATTTTAGGGCACCTATAATCCCTATGAGCGACCACTTACCAGTTCTTTTGAGCGGCTCCTAGGATAATTTAAGGAATAATTTTGTGATTTTCTTTAAATCCCTTTATAAGGGTTAAGAGGGATTACAAGCAAAGGGTACAACATATTAGAAAAAAAATCAAAAAACAGAAGATAGAGAGTGGCGATTTTTTTTCATAGCATTGAAAAAGTTTTATTGAGTTCTTGGGATTGAAGCTCTTTAAGCGCGTTATTCAAACTTCAAATCCAAATCTTATATGAATAATATCTAGCATCTTCTATTCCTTTTATCTCTTACTTCACTTTTTTTCCATTATTGATTTCTTGCTTAATTCTTATTGCCTTTAACATTAATTTATTAGATTTATGATTGCTATTATATTTGTTTAGTTCATCAATCAATAGATTTTTCCATTATAAATTCTGAGTATTTATTCAGTTAGTGGAGGGTGACAACTTAATCTAAGTATGGATTTTTCTTAAAGTAGGAAATTTGGAGCATGAATGAGTCAATTTGGTTGTTTTAATGTTAAGCTACGATTAAAATCTAGATTTAGCCATATAGGTGACCGGGTTGTCGCTACCCTATCAAAAGTAACCTATCTACCTAAAGTAATGTAGTTTGGGTAGTAAGGGTTGAAATGCTAAGAGACTATTGGTCTCTAATGCTGTCTATGATAGTTCCTAATTTCTACTAGGAATGTCACGAACTAAAGGGGTTTATATTCTAACTAAAGAATAAACTAAACTGAATTAGGACACGAGTTATAACTAGATTGATATCAATATGATATGAATATCTAGGAAAACAAATCCCTATTAATATGACTTAGATATATAGTTTTATCCCAATCCCATGAGTATAACATATAAGGTAATTCCTAAGACAAATGCGGCCTAAATAATACTATGGATCTCTCTCGAGTATCAATAGCTTTCTTCTAAAGAAATCCTACCTACTTTTTTGGATTCATGGAATAGAAAGACATTAAACACGATATTCTATAAGTTCTTATGGTCATGATTTCTACTTTCGTGATTGCCAATCACACCTTAGCCAATGATTCTAATGTAGATTATGAACCGACTCTTGTTATGAACCTAATCTATTGCATTCTTCAACTACATCTAGCCTTTTAATGGAATTAAAGCTAATCAAAGATTAAAGGAACTATTTTTATGCGTTTATATTTAGGTCTTGGGATTCATCTATGCCTAATCCATACTAGCGTTCATTGTGATCCTAGATTAGAGAACTACTCACAAATATTAAATGTAAAATCAACAATAACAATAATAATAATCATGATCAATACTAGAAATAATACTAAATAAATTAGATAGAATAAAATACTAAGAGTAATGAATATAAAACAAATATTTCTTGTCATAAGGCTAGATGTTGTAATCCAAACTTCAATGTAAATCTAATAACAAAACAAAAATCTAGAGAGAATTTGAGAGAGTTTGATGATAACCTAATGATACTTAAGCAAAACTAATGAATATTGTTGCCTAATGCTAAATAATAATCTCTAGTCCTAGCATAACCATATTTAATAAACTAAATAAGCCTAAGATATAATTACAAAGTGTTTGGGCTTGAATAAAACACGTGCAAAAAATTGGCCTAGAAACAAAGCACTTTATCGAGTACGAGGGGCACTTTCTTTAGGTTTTGAATCAGGTCAGAAATTACTAAAGGAGAAGGGACTCAAATGAGTGCTATGTAAACCCAATCGAGTGTCTTTTCTTTCTTCACTTTTTTCATCTAAAAGATAGTTTCTGCCTGTTTTAACACTTCCACTCGGTCGAGTCCTCTTGATTTTGACTCTATTACTTTTCCTTTACCTCATCCTATATTCATGTTTTAGTGGCTTTATGTTCTTCATTTGGTTTGAGCCTCATAGGATCTTTCCTTGTATCTTGAACTCATCCCATAACACTAAGTCCTTAGGAATCCTAAAAAATGACACAAACACTACAAAAATCCGTGAACGCATCATATGATAATATATAAACAAAATTCACTTAAAATTAAACTAAAATGCAAATAACTCCATGAAAAAAGACCTAAAATACCATATATTTATGAGTATAATTGGGACTTATCAAATTCCCCAAGCTAAACGAATGCTTGTTCTCAAGCACTCAAGAACAAAGACGAGATAAATGAGATAACACCCTCTCAGCAAACAAAATATATCTCAATTTTATAAAACTCTAAGTCAAAACATGATTCATAACAAATAATCATAAATATGAGTTATATAAAGTCCATGAACATTTTGATCGTTACGAATGTCAACTATATATTCCCGTAAGCTAGTCTCCGTCATATGTCATAAACTTCTCACTTTAGGTATGCATAGGGAAGTAAGGCACACATGTGTTTATAGGTTTAGAATTTTTACTCTCAGCCTAGTAATCACGCCAACTCCGTGAAAATCTCCCCTTTAGGTTTGCCTTTCGTCTTTCTCCACTACTAAACATGGTTTCAACTCGCTAAGGTCATGACTTTCTAAATAGGTAGTCTTGGTTAGGTAGGATAGGGTGATGTTATTTAGGAAAATGGTGCTCAACCTAAATAAAACTCTAGTACTATATGATATACAAGTTTAAAATCTCCTTATAACCTCCTAAATAAAACTCATCAACTATGTACATGATACGAACACTTCATTGCTCTATTGATGATGAGCATAAACTTTAGGAAATTTTCCACTCCTTATTCGTCCTATTTCTCACACTTTTTTTCTTATTTCTTTTCTATTTTCTTTTTTTCTATTCTATTTCTCATTTTTTTTCTTTCTTTTATTAGTACTCTTGTCTTTATCACCAATATGTATTAGAGAAGGGGATGGAAATGAAAGCTCTTCTACAGGATAAGATCAAGTCAATATAAGAGGCATTGATAACTACCTGAATCTTCTCCAAATATAAATGTCACAAATGGTTTTAAGACTTTTAAATGATAGGAATCAAAAAAAGGGAATATAGGCTCAACGGGTTTAATCCTAGGGTAAAATGAAAAGAAAATAATTGTTGAAAAATAACCTAAGTACAAGAAAAATGGCTGTAAATCTAAGGAGATTTTATTCATTCCTATGAGTTGCACCAAAAAATCTCCTAACAACCAAATAGAAAACCCATAGTAAAATCACACAGAGGACGGAATCTAACTCACATGAAAAGAAGCACACCGGAATAATGCCATCAACCTAAGGCTTAAGTTTAGTCTATAATATTGGGTGAGACTAATTGCAAAAAGGGAGAAATAATCTAATTTTCAATAGTCTAATGTTCTATGATTTTCAAAAATCAACTAATACATAAAGTAAAACCATTTAGAAAAAGAGACAAATGTATATATTTATCCTCATTGAACGACTAATCTCAATTATACAGATAAAATATGGTATATATCCAATGCTCTAAACTACAAAATGCAAGAATAACCTAAACAAGGAAATAATGACTAGAAAAACTAAACAAGGAAATAATGAAAAAGAAAAACTAAGGATATTAAAAATGCTCCATAAAAGAAAAAATACTAAACAAGAAAATAATGAAAACTATACTATAATGCAATGCATGATCTAAATGATCTCTCTCCCCAAGCTAAACCTTGCAATATCCTCAATGCAAGCACTACATATCAAAGGGGTGCCAAAAGGAAAATAATGCCAAAACATAAGTCTAAAAACACACCGAAAAATAACAAAATAAAAGAAAATAAAAGAAAAAACTACTACTTAGCATACCTAAGCAGGCCAGATATAGAAGAACTACGACCACCCTCAAAATATCTATGCATAGCCTCTTACATATAGGAGAAGCTCGCCTGCATAGAGTGATAGTCATTCCTTATCCAATAATATTATGCACTCATAGCCCGATAAGACTCCTGTTTGGCATGATAATCAATCCGCATATCATAAAATGATTCACTCATGGACTGACAGGAGGCTCTTAACTTTGCATAGCCATCCCGTATATATCCAAAATCGGTACATAAAAGACTAAAGTCATGTTGTATAAGCCTCAAAAGACTGAGACTAACTATTAGAAACCTTGTTCTTTTGAAATTTGGGCACGGCGTCCTTCTCTATTTGACTGGCCTCTTGCAAATCATCATCATCGTCCCCTCAACTAGGAGTAGGGCACCTTCGGCTATCAAGTGTAAAATCCATATCTTAGCTACCGCTAGAAAGGGAAGATTAGCTTGGGGTAAGAAGGCATAGAGGACCCAGTCACTAGTAGAAAACTATTCAATTGCTTCGCCTCAATTGCTGCGGTTAAATATATTTCGAAGCAATTATTCATAAGTGCTGCGGTTATTTCGAATAACCGCAGCAATAAATCTTCCCTAGGAGATTTTTTTAAAGTACTGATTTATTGCTGCGGTTATTTGAAATAACCGCAGCACTTATACTGCAGTTATTTCAAATAACTGCAGCAATAAATCTTCCCCAGGAGAATTTTTTATAGTACTGATTTATTGCTGCGGTTATTTGAAATAACCGCAGCACTTATACTATAAGTGCTGCGGTTATTTCAAATAACCGCAGCAATAAATCTTCCCTGGAGATTTTTTTAAAGTACTGATTTATTGCTGCGGTTATTTCAAATAACCGCAGCAATAAATCTTCCCTGGAGAATTTTTTATAGTACTGATTTATTGCTGCGGTTATTTGAAATAACCGCAGCAATAAATCAGTACTTTATATCCTGACTTCACTTTTCCAGGCCATTTTTTCAGAAGACCAGCACTTTCCCCAGAACGAAACATACGAAAAAAAACCCTACCATCCAAACTTCGTCTTCTCCAGCCCCCCATTCCTTCTCTATTCCTAACCCTACTATACATTTCTCTCTCTCCCTCAAAAAAGGGTTCGCATTTGGGTTTCTTCGAAGCGTCTTCTTCTTCGAGTGATTTAAGGTACGTTTTCTCATTTCGTCTTCGAAGCGTCTTCATTTCGTGTTTTCTCATTTCGGTACATAAATTGCTTAAGTATCTGGACATAACTCTACCGACAACTGTATGTATAATACTACGAACTTGAACCCCAGATTCATGAATATGACTATGAGACTGTCACACACAATCCGGGTAGGTTAAGAGACAACTGTATGTATAATGTTATATTAATTCTAGTAATAGTTAAGTGTTTTTATATTAATTCTAGACTGTCGCACACAACTGTATGTATAATACTACGAATTTGAAGGTGTTTTGAGACGTACATAATCCGGGTAGGTTAAGAGACGTACATAATTCAGTGATGGAGATGCATTCATGTATTAAATCAGCCCATTTGCTAGATTTATATAGTTTTTTTTAAAAAAATTATTGAAGTTGATTAACAGAGTAGTTCCAATAATAATGTTCAGCATTAGTTGTATCAATTGTATGACTTATTGCTATTCATAGATATAATTAAGAGAAAATATTTCAAACATGGGGTTTTATAAGGTTAATGATAAGAAATTAGTGGGATAAAGAAATTATGGAGTATATGCTCCGCAATAAAATCAAAGAACACGATTTATTCTTTGTACTTGGTAGAAAGAAAGAGATGGCGTTTTAATATTAAAGAGGGCTCCCATAATGGAGGAGCTGAGTTGCACCAGTTGAGTTGTGTTTAATTGGTAATGAATAATTTACTAAAAGCCTTTGATTGAAGGAAGGATAATTGATTACCTTTAGATAGTAACTCAGCTACGTACTTTGAGCCTATAAGAAGATTATGGGCATAAGAACACCCATTATTTACAAATATTATAGGCAATCTAGATTTTGTCTCTAGTCTGAAGAATTATATTTTCACCCCTTGTTTTAAACATAAGAAATAATAAGGGTTTAAATGTCAGTGCCTCTTTTGTTCCACATTTAAATAATGGATGAGATCTTCTCAAGCCAAATATCAACTAGTATGCACAAAATGATGGTTCATAAAATAAAAAATAAAAAAAATCAGTTCCTTCAGCAATATATACATATACTTTGCATTCAAGTGTTTTGGTTTATATCTTTGAAGTTCGAAATGGATCGAGATTGGATGTACGGTAACCGAACCTCAATGGAATACATATAAGGGGTTGAGGAGTTTGCTAGGGTTGCCCTTAGACATCATTAGAATACACAATTTTGTTGTGAACAGACAATATGTTTATGAATTGTGGTTAGAATACACAATTGTGTTGTGAACACACAATTGTGTTGTGAATTTTGGATGGATATCGTTGGATTGTAATTATTGTGAAAACAGGTACTATTAAAAAATGGGAAAAGGTCGAATTACAGAGGAAACTCTGCCGAAATTTACGCTTGAAATTATGTCTCCTGTTTTGTAGATAACTAAACCTATCATTTCTTACCCTTTCAGGCGATTCAAACAACAACGCCATACTCACCTCAAGAGCTGATGGAGATTAAGGAATTATGGGCGGAATACTTCATTGGGGCCAGACAATATGTGTAGGTAGAGCTAGCTTAAGGTAGGAGGTAGTAGGAATTCCTTGTATTCATTAGATTAAACATTCTTTTGTATATATATAATTCTTTCTGTATGTACTATATATTAAAACACATTGGGTTAATTGACTCATTGGCCTTAAGACACACATTGCAGAAATTAATATATTGTCAATCATCAGCTCCATATATACTTGATAGTAATGGTGGTAAGGAAGGGAAAAAAATGTATTATTTGCTGCGGTTATTACTAAAAACCGCAGCACTAAATGGTCAGTATCTAAGATTCGTCAATTTAATGCTGCGGTTATTACTAAAAACCGCAGCAAATAATACTTATTTGCTGCGGTTTTTAGTAATAACCGCAGCACTTATTGGTCAGTCCTCTATTTAATGCTGCAGTTATTACTAAAAACCGCAGCAAATAAGTATTATTTGCTGTGGTTTTTAGTAATAACCGCAGCACTTAGGGGTCAGTTTTCTAAGATTCTTCTATTTAATGCTGCGGTTTTTTATAAATAACCGCAGCAAATAAGGGTAATTAATGCTGCGGTTTTTTTAAATAACCGTAGCAAATAATGGTAATTAATGCTGCGGTTAAGTGCTGCGTCAAAAAAACCGCAGCATTTGTTGGTTTTATATGTGCTTCGGCCATATGTGCTTCGGTATAATAACCGCAGCAAATAAGGTTAAATAACCGCAGCAAATAGACTTTTTTCTACTAGTGAGTGCATATTTTGCAGCATACTATGCAAATATATATGGGTGAGGCCTAGCACCTCATAAAGAAAGAAGCTAGAAAGGTCAATGTTGTAGGACAACACTAGAAGGGTAAGGAGACCTCTTACGGCTATCTTGGTTGATCCCTTAGCTATTTGGGGAAGGTATTCCAAAAGCTAGGTTACCAGGAAAAGAATCCTAGTACTAAATGCCCTATCTACCCCAAATAGGGTTAGGCTCATTAGAAAATAAATTTCAAAGAAAATAAAGCTCGCGAGATGAGAAAACACCACCCCTAGGGTCTCTAAAGCATAGGGTCAAAGCTAGGAACCTATATGCTACCATCACCACCGAGTGGATAACCTAAGCTACCTTGGATAGGCTTGGGAAATAATTTATAAGCCTGACGATGTCTCTCTAGAATATGCTATCTAGGTAGTCTTCTAGCCTAGGGTGGCTAGAGGTGATAACCCCATTCATGGGAAAGCCTAAGGCCTTATAAACATCCTCTAAGGAGAACTATAACCTATGGCCAAAATATTAAAATAAATCTTAAAAGGAGTATAATCGGCATTACAACTAATATTGAAGGTCGAGAGGGCTTCTAGAATCAGGTTTCTATAGGTTAGGGCATGAAAGTTAAGGAATGATTCGCACCCAAACCTAGAAAAGAGCTCATGAACTACTCCCTTGAGTCCAAAATCCCTAGAGGCTGATGGGTCATAAACGGGTTGGAATGAGGTTTCTATTTGTATTCCTAATGGAATTATGCATAGAATCCTTATTGGTCCCATAATCTATCCCATACATTTCCATTAGTGGGATTTAGAATCAAATTGGTGAGGGACTCCTTTTTCTTCTTGACTTTGATCTCCTAAAAAAGTACTTTAACAAAGTTAAGGCACTAAAGTGTTCTAAGCTTAGGGGGAAATATGGGTGTGGAGCCTAGTACTATCTACGGTTTACATATAAAAAATCCTCAAAAGTTTGATTAAAAGCAAAAATCCTCAATCATACCAAACTAATTCACAACATAACACAACAAAGCAGAATTCCAAGAAAAATTATGAATGAAAAAAAAAACAAGTAAATAGTGAAGTGTATGAATATGGAGAAGGTTAGAGTGTACCAAGGCCTTGGAGAGAAATATAGTAGCAAAAACCCTTGTAAAATCGTTCCAATATGCGTGTTGAAGCTTCAAGACCCACCAATGTGCATTGAAGAACACCTAATAAAAAAAGCCCCAAATTTGTTGAAAAGTTAGGGTTTATATATAAATTAGGTAATAGGGTAGAAATTTGAAGTTAAAATTTGTTACGAGTGAAGAGGGTTGAAGGAAATTAAGAATTTATGGAGTTTTGAGGAGTGAGTTGAGTGATTTAGGTGAGGTAATCGGAGTAGGAGAGCAGAGGAGTTCATAAGTTTGAGAGAGTGAGTGAGTAGAATTAAGCAACTGACATGAGATGCTGAAATTTAAAACCCAGAACAACAGGCACTCGATTGAGTGCGGAGTGCACTCGATCGAGTCCCTCATTGAAATGTTTTTTTTTGTTTTACCTCTTAGCTCAAAATCGTAAAAATACAAGGCACTCAATCGAGTGCTCAAACTCGATCGTATGTCTTCTTTTAAGCGTTTTCTAAGCATTCTGCCAAACCCGTCAAATTTGCAATTCTATTGAGTGTTCTACACACTCGATAAAGTGTCTGTAGAATTTTGCATATATCAGCTAGTTTCTTACATATCACTTGCCTTTTTTCATATCCCTTATGACATTAAACTTGTTTTTGCATCAAAAACACCCAAACACAAACCAGAAATTATCAGCATGACCTAAATCCTACAAAATAAACATAAAAATACATATGAAATAAAAAATCACAAATTAAAACTAGTAAAATTAAAAAATGTAACAAAAATTAAAAAATGGGTTGCCTCCCATTAAGCTCTTGTTTTTCGGGTCATAAGCTCGACCTCCTTTGATTTTTAACCTGTTGGTGGTGATGGATCAAAAAGATTTATGCTAGCCTTCCCGTAAGTAGGATCTCCCATGCGATGTGCGTCAAACATGGCCCTTTCCTAAACATACCCAGATATGATGACTTCTCTTTATGCATTGAACCAAAGTCTAACAAATGCGGTGAGTTAATAGATTTTGGGTCACCTGGTGATCCAATCTCACTTAAAACCTTTTTTATCCTACTTTCTTTCACTTTTCCCAAGTTTTAGCTCTTAGTTGCACTTTTTAGGTATAGGGCTATCTTTTTTATCTTTACATGGATCTACCCTATAGACTCGAGTACTCATAGAAACTCTTTCAACCATACTGGGAAAGGCAAACTCTACCTTTTTATCCCCTGCCTTAAAAGTGATCCTACCATTCTTCATATATATAATAGCACTAGTTGTAGCCAATCATAGTCTTCCCAAAATGATGGGCACTTGCTCGACCTCCTCAATAGGGTATATAAAACTTTCATAAGCGAATAGGGACATCTTCAAGGATACCCATAGGTGACTTCACAATTCTATTTGTTGTATTAGGTCACCCAATCAGAGTTTCTTATATAGAGATGCAGGCAGGAGGTTCACTCCAGCTCCTAAGTAACACAATACATTCTTAATCTTGATATCACCCAATCTGAATGGAATTAACTAACTACCCACATCTTCTCGCTTTATAGGAAACATATTCTGCTACATTGCAGTCCACTGTTAGAGGGTTCAATCTCCCTCAACCTTCCTCTTCTTTGATAATATCTCTCTCAAGTACTTATCATATTAAGGCATCTTAGAGATAACATCAAGGAACGAGATATTCAGACATATCATCTTCAAAATATCAATGGACTTCCCATATTTCTTCTCGAGCTTTACCTGTGCTAATCTTTGAGGAAAAGGTTTAGGAGGATTATGGTTCAACTAGGGTACGAGAAGGTTCTTTCTTCCTATCCTTAGATTTTTCAATAATTTTTTCCTCAACTTTAACCTCTTATGAAGTTTTTATTACTCTCATCGATAAATCCATCAGTTCCTTACCACTCTTCAAGGTCACTACATTCACCTGTTCCTTAGAGTAGTCTCGGTATTCCCAGGGGACTTGCCTGGATACTTTGAGAGGTGATTCACCTACTAAGCTACCTGGTAAAGTCGGGTTTCCACAATCTTGTTATTAGCCCTGAGCTCTGCAAACTACTTCTCATTATTTTCATTGCACCTAGTCTATTGAGCTACAAAAGCCTCAAATACATTAGTTGGATTTCTAAGGTGCTTACGGTTGTTGAAAAAGTTATGGTGGATTATACAGAGCCTCCCATTAAATCTTGGCGGTCCATGTAGTTTGTTGTAGTTATTGCATTGTGGGGCTTGGTTTTGGGTTGGATTCAGCACATTTTGGGTATTCTTGTAGCTAAAGTTCAGGTGTTAATACCAAACTTTATTATAAGAGTTCGAGAATGGATCGAATGACCTCTTTGAGCTGTTGGAAATGGCATTAAATTGATCTCTACCCCGATCACCTACATTATACTAACACTTACTCATATCATGCTCTATAATACCACAAACCTTACAAGATGCAACCATAGTAGATTTACCATGTATCTTTCCCAAACTTTCAGTAAGAGCTTGCATGGAAGCTACTAGCTTTAAGATATTAAAATATGCTAAAGAAGAAGATAACTCTTTTCCATAATCTACACTCGAATAACATGAAGTAGCATTAGTAACCATATTTTTAATTATTGCTAGGGTACCCTGTGTATTACTCATCTAGATATTACCCCCTAAAGCTGCATTGATGTACAACTTGGAATCACGGTTTAAACCATTACAGAATATCTAAAGAAAAAGCCAATCTAGTAATCCATGATGAGAACAATGTTTTAGCATCATTTTAAAAATTCTCCACGTCTTATAGAGCTACTCATCATATAATTGCTAAAAGTTTTTAATTTCAACCCTTAACTTAGTTGTCTTATCCTGATCTAAGAACTTCATGAGAATACCCTTAAATAGCATACCCCATGTATTAAATGTACTTGGACTTTCATCTCTAACCTATTCACACACTCTATCCCTTATATAGAATGGAAATAGCCTCATTTTTACACCATCTTTGGAACAATCCTTCATCTAAATGGTATCACACTTCTCTAGAAAATACTTAATGTGTGAAATAGGGTGCTCTATATAAAGCCCTATAAATGAGTAGCATGAGATGAATGCAATAAATGGTGGCTTCAATTCATACTCTACATTTGTAACCTATGGCCGAGAAATAATTGACATTGTTTGAGGATTAAGGATGCCATACTCAAACCAAGTCTTCCAACGCATATTCTCAGCCATATTGTTCAATTTCTTTGCTTTCTTTTTATGTTTCTTTTGTTTCCTTGCTGAGTTCTTGATCTTGAGATCTACAGAAATAATCTCCTTAGAACTTGTACTTTAAGTTTTCATACAAAGAAAATACTAGAAAAGAAAAAGATCAAATAGATAAACACAGTAGCCGAATAGCTAACTAAGATAAGAATAATGCCTAATAGAAATTTAAACTAAAATAACAAAAGAAAATCATTATTAGTCCTAGTAATGATGCCAAATTTTGACCAGGTTGTTATAGCCCTATCAAAAGTAACTATCCGTCTAAACTAATATAGTTTGATTAAGTAGGATCGAAATCCCTAGAGATTATCATGCTCTAATGTTGCCTATGGTAGTTCTAATTTCTACTAGGAATGTCATGAACTAAAGGGATTCATATTCTAACTAAAGACTTCACTAAACTGAAGTAGGACACAAGTTATAACTAGATTGATATCAATATGAGACAAATATCTAAGACAATGATTCCCCACTAATATGACTTAGATATTTATTTTTTTCCCAATCCCACGATTTCAACACATAAGGTAATTCCTAAGACGAATGCACCCTAAATAATAAAAATGATCTCTCTTGAGTATCAATAGCTTCCTCTTAAATCAATTGTACCTACTTTCATGGATTAGAGAATTACTCAAACATATTGAATGTAAAACTATAGAAATAATAATAATGAGCAATACTGGAAATAATACTAAAGCAATTAAAGATAATATAATACTAAGACTACTGAATATGAAACAAAATAATTTGCTATCATAAGTCTATATGTTTCAATCCAAGATTTAATGTAAATCTAAGAACAAAATAGAAATGTAGAGATAATTTGAGAGAGTTTAATGATAACCTAAGGAAACCTAAGAAAAAGTAATGAATATTGCTGCGCAAGGATGAATAATAATCTCTACCCCTAGTATAACTATCCTAAATAACCTAAATAAGACTAAGATATAATTACAAAGAGTTTGGTCTTTATTAAAACACGTGCTAGAAAATCAGCCTAGAAACAAAGCACTCGATCAATTAGGTCAAAAATTGCTACTGGAGAAGGGACTCAAACGAGTACTCTTCACTCTAAATTTAGTGTCATTTTTTCTTTACTATTTCATCTAGAATTTAGGTCCTACTTGTTCTAATACTTTCACTTGGTTGAGTCCTCTGTACACTCAAGAAAGTCCTCTTGATTTTGACTCTAATTTTGTTCCTTTGCTTCATCCTATGTTTGGGCTCACGTGGCTTTCTATTATTCATTTGGTTTAAGCCTCAAAGGATCTTTCCTTGGATCTTTAAATTCTTCCACGACATTAAGTCCTTAGGAATCCTAAAAAATAACACAAACACTATAAAAACTTGTGAACACATCATATGATAACAAATCAACATAATTCTCTTAAAACTGAACTATAATGCAAATAACTACGTGCAAAAGACCTAAAATATCATATATTTATAAGTATATTTGGGACTTATCAATAGGGTTTTCCCTTGATGTTCCTATATCATGTTATTGAAAAATAGTGTCATGGTAGTGAGCCTAGCGTTAGGGGTGGTAGTTTTAAAGCGTATAATTCATTATATAGTTAAATTATTTTGTTAGGGTTGCTTGAACTGAATGGTTAGGTGAAAAATCCCAATTGAAATTACATACTTTCTTAAAGATGAGTTAAAAGATAAAATCTTGTATGAACCACTTCCCTTCATCATAGTTTTTTAGTTTATGGATTAATGGTTTGTCTATGATCCCTATTTTGGCCCCTTTTTGTATCCTAATTCCCACTTTAGCTTATTCATGATTGGTTGGTGTTAGGTCATGAAACCCATATCATTTTCCCATCCTTGAATTATTTGTATTTAACCTCAAATTAGTAGTTTCATTTAGATTTAGCAACCTCTTTTACCATCATTTAGGACTAGCTTGTAGCCAATTATCAATGTTAGTGTCTATTAGAAGCCATTCCCTATGGATCACTACCCTTACTTACCTAATAATTGTGATTGGTTAGGTAGAGGTTTTTTATAATGGGTATCATTAATAACCGAATTATTTGCTCATGAAATGGTGCCATTATCAAGGAAAGGTGTTTAGCAATAAGTCTTTTACCATTCTTACGAGTCTAAAGTTCAATTTCATTTATTTTATTTTCTTTTTTATTTTTGCTCTGTCATTGTCAATACTAATTATCTATTTATCTTTGGTTTTACATGGCATAGAAAACAAGCAGTAGAGCCCAAATACATGCTCAACTAAATCCTAAGATCGAGCGTATAATTAAAACTCTACACATTTAGACTCGACTAACCTAGACTTAGACTAAGACTTAGACTTTGACTCTAACTCGGACGATTTTGTTTCATTCATTTTTTGTCCTTCTCTAGTGACGATCTTCTGTTTCTTTCCATTGGGAGTTATGATCTTTAAAGTCGTCCTCCATCCATGTGCCATATTGAGAGATGGCATAACTAACTTTGAAGGATTAAAGTCATAGCTTTCAATGGTCTGTTTGACATCTTCGTCAGTTTTTTAAGCATGAATAGCAAAGATAGAGCTTGATGATCAACGCACTTAAGTGGCTCGGATGACTTTTCAGGTTTTTCATCCTCTAGAAAGTAACAATCATTGAAAGTATGTATGCTAGGGTAGAAATTTTTTTGCTCACGATTGAAAAGAGGTTTAGGTAAGTCACGTCCTCCTTGTCTTCTTTGATGAATTGCCCATTCAAGGTTGGGGGATAAGGTTTCAATTCATGCTTTTCCTTTCCTTGAGTCTTGGGAATCTTTCGAGCTACTTGTTTGAGGATGTATTCTCCAAGATCTTTCTCAGAAGGTTTATGCTCAAGCCTATAGAGGTTTTATTTTCCCTTTGGCTATTTAAAAAGAGTAGCAAGTGTTTGATTTGGAGGTAGAGTCAAGAGAGGAAACTAGTCTTAGTTCTTCATCATGGTATATACAATCGGATGAAGAATGAAAGGCAAATCATCTGATTCAAGCATGGCTTTTTTGGTGCTAAAGCTAAACACTTCTCCATCTTTCTTATCATACTTAATGTTGATGAGGGGTTTATTAGGGATTTGGACCTTGAAGGTCTAGGAATTAATAGAGATTGTGGTGCCTTTAAAATCAACTTCACCTTTTGGTGCAATGATGATGGGATGATCCCTAAATTGTTAATTCAAGGGCACCCTAAAAGAAGATTAAAGCTAGTTTTGATGTTTAGAATTTTAGAAGGTAACCTACCTCTCTATTGGGCATGACATTAGAGACAAGGAAATAGTCCCAAGTGATTAACGGTGAGTATTAGCGAAGTCTTGGACATCTTGCGTCAAAGGCAAAGAGGGAACAAATTGATTGCGTCAAAGACAAGAATATAGTCCCAAGCGATTGACGGTTAAAATCCAAGGGCCTAGTGTTTTCGCAGTGCAAAGAGGGAACAAATTGATTGTAGAGTTGTTGTTAATGAAAGTCATTGGGATGTTTTTGTTGCAAGTGACAACAGTAAGGTATAGAGATTTTCTATGTAGGTTTCCCTCTAAAGGAAAATCATCATCTCATAAAAAGATTTGCAACTTCTCCCTTTCGGCGGTAAGGAGATTGACCAAAGTGTTGGGTGAAGTTCCTGAGGGTACATTAATCTTTGTTAATTCATTTAGGAGTTTTTCATATTTAAAAGACATAGTGATTAATTCTTGTATGTTTACCTCAACTCAGATCTTCTTTAATTTCTTGATAAGGGAACTTTCCCCTTGAGGTGGTTGTGCTATTGGTATAGCTAAGTTTGGAATGGGGCTTAGATATAGAAATTTTAAGACGAGCTAAAGCTTGACTAAATTTGAGAAAGAGAAAACTGAATTGAGTGTGTAGAGGACTCGTCCGAGTGTGTGTCATAAAGTCAAGTTAGCTTCTGATCTCATGTTTTTGACTAAATAAGGAAGGACTCAAATGAGTGTGTAGAGCACTCATCCAAGTGTGTTACTTTGAGCTTGTTTTTCGCGATTCCCTTACTTAAGCATGGTGTTATTTTTTTTTTGAGAAAAACAATGAGTAAATTTATTAAGCCAAATCGGCTACCGTAATAGAGACACCCCATGGGCGAAAGAGTCATTACATAAAGTTTTGATGCACTTTTTTAATAAAAAGATTTTCACAGTTGTTTATGCTACACCTTAAACCAAACAATACTTATAACAACCTATGAACCACACAAGTATAGTGGGGTAGGGGGTCGAACCACGAGGACAAAGGATATCAATACACTCCGCTTCTTAACATAACTAGACTTTTTGGTTTGAAAAGCAACTAAAACTAATGACAAAAATATAAATCATGATGAAATAAAGATGAAAATCAAGGGGAGAAAAACAGGGATGAGATTATATTCACCCTAGGAAGGTGATTTCAATATAGAACATGATAGGTTAAAGGAAATCAAACAATAACTAGAATAGACACCCAAGTATGCGAGAGGAAGTTGGTGATTCAAAAAATCACATCGAACGACCTATAATCGCCCTATGTCTCCAAAGGAGTTGTAGGACAAGATTCGCATAGGGTTTCAGGGGCTACTTATTGTCATCATTCCTGTAACCTTAGGCAATGAATAACGTAGCTTTTCCTAAGGTTTCACCAATCAATCCCCAAAGAGAACTACTCACATATGTTTGAGATGTATAGCATGATGATAATCATAAAATAAACACAACAAATAATAATCATCAAAAGAAACTAACGAGAATAAAAATAAAGCAGAAACTATTCTAGATAAGCAATAAACATTAGGCTAAACATTGACTGCAATAAAACGAACTCAAAAGTAAACAAGAAATTGATACTTACAACCCAAAGAAGATTAAATGCAATATCCACGATTAGAATCCAAACAATAAAGTCGAAATCTTAGAGTACATATGTTGAGAAAACAGAAAATGGAAAACTAGGGCTTAATGAAATAGGAGAGGTTTAGAGACTAATCAAAGCTAAAACTAATAAAGTTAGGGTTCCCCCTCTCTTGAGAAAGTGGGGTATTTATAACTTAAAACAAAAGAAGTTCGAATGCCTTAAAAATCCCTTAGGCTGGCTTGGAGAAGAAGTAAAATTTCCGGAGAAAAACAGGTCCATTCGCCCAAATGGGGGATGCATTCGCTCGAATGCAACACCATTCGCCCGAACGTTTCTCCATTCGCCTATTCCAGCAGCTCTCGTGATTTCTTCTCTATCCGCGATTCGCCCGAATGGGGCATTCATTCGGCCGAATGGAACCTCATTCACCCGAATGTCTCCCATTCGGCCTTCCCAGTGACAATGAAGCGCAGGCGTCCAAGTTAGACTACCATTCAACCGAATGGTTGTCAGATTCGGTCAAATCTGAGTCTAAATCCTGCTTTTCAACTTCTTTAAAGTGTCTAATGGCTTTCAAACTTTGTGGGATCTTCAGGAATGACTTAGAATGCATGCCCAAGCTATGATACGTGCTTCTAACTTCTTGACAATAGTGTTAAAGCCTCGAATATGTCGCACTTCACCTTGAAATCATCGAAAACACCAGAAATGACCTTCAAACAACTCAAAGACAAGATCAAGGTAAAATCAAGTGTATTGTGTATTAAATCAATCTAAAACTGCGAGATTTAACACTACAACAGGGTAGTAAACGTGCTCTAAAGCGAGCACATCAACTTCCCCTAAGCCAAACCTTTGCTAGTCCCTAGCAAATGAACTAGCAAGGCGACATGGAAGCATAGGGAAAAACATTTACTAAAGCAAATAAAAAACAAGGAGAGTGGAAAAACAAGACAATGCAAGCCGTGTATGTGCAAAACTCTTCCCTAGCCATGGGTGTGCAAGTACAATGGGATTAGGAGAGCATAATACCAAGAGGAACAACGTTTTCCACAGACTCGGGATCACCAAGCAAGCTACAACATAGGCTATTCCGCCCACTTCCTAATGAGGTCGCAAGTCTACGCTCCCGAGGTTATTTCCCAAGAGATGTGGGAAGTTTCTAATATGCTCATGTGTTTGATAGGGTATGTATTTCACTCAGAATCATCCGACTAAAGATGAGTTGGGAATTAAACACCTAAACAGGGAGAAATCTCAGGGATTGTGTCTTATCTACTCTCCAACACAGAACTTACTAATTAGGCCAAGTCGAACGGGTTTGGAAAGGGTTGTAATGTAGGCTAGGAAAACACGAATTTGCATATAATCATTGTAAAGCGCACGACAGAAGCTTGCATGCTTATTTCAAAATTTTTCTCTCTTCTTCTTTTTTTTAGAGCATATGAAAGAAAAAGAAAAGCAAATAAAAATATAAATAAATAAGAAACTTTAGATTTTCAAGCTGGAGCAAAAGATCGTACCAAGAAATAGGTAAAATAAGTATTCACCTTGATGATATTGTAGAAGTAGTACATGGAACTCATTACAAGGATGAGAGTAGACGGACCTGATAACAACACCAAGAAACAAAACCGAACAACAAAACAACGCAAAACCACACAATAGTAAAACTGGCAGTCATACAGGGCAAAAGACCAAAAGACACGCAATAAAATGATGAGTATAGGACAATGGATATCCCCCCCCCCCCCCAAGCTAGGCTGAAGCCGTCCTTGGCACTAAGGGAGGCCTAGAGGTCTAAAACTACTCATCTCCAATGAAACCCTCATCCCCCTGGTTGTTATTCTCATCTTCCTCTTCCTCCCCACCCGTGTAGTCTATCCCGTAGTCATCAAAACCTCTTCTAGGAGCTAGGGGGTGAAGTTGTTGAACCTATGCCTTTCCACATGCAACCGGTTAAACCCATGACTTAAAGATATTTCATTATAGTTGTCATGACGGGGGTACCAAGAGGGGGTGGCCATGTGATAACTGGTATTTTAGGTCGTTAACTAAAAGACAAGTTATGCAAACCAATTTTATTCCAACCTACGAACTATACGAGTATAATGGAGTAGGGGGTTGAACCACGAAGACAAGGTATATCAAGACTTTAACTCTTAACACAACCGGACTACTTGGATTTGGAAATTCAACTAAAACTAATAAGCAAAAGATAGATTACGATAAATCACAAAGGAAATCAAATAGAGAAAAACGGGGACAAGATTAGATTCACCCTAGGAATGAAGCTTTCAAAACCGAACAAGATGGGTTAGAGAAAATCTGATAACAACTAGCATAGACATTCAAGAATATGAGAGGAAGTTGGTGATTCCACAAATCACAACGAATGACCTATATTTGCCCTATGTCTCGAAAGGAGTGGCAGGACAAGATTCCCATCGGATTCCGAAACTACTTATTATCATCATTTCTACAACCTTAAGCAATAAAGATCATAGCTTTCCTAGGGTTTCACCAATCAAAACCCCTAAAGGAATTACTCACACATATTCATGCTTAAAAACATAAAGATATTCAACAACGCAAAAGAAATGAACATGGAAGGAATTCACGAGAATGAAAACAAAATCAGAAATTATGCTAATAAATGATAAATATAGAACTAAGCATGCAATGAAGTAAAGCAATGAATTAAGAGCAAAGGAATAGATTAAACTCACAAAAGCTTCAATTTGATATCCACGAACAGAATTCGAACAACAAAGTGTTGAGAAAACTGAAAACCGAAAGCTAAAACTAAAAGAATTTTTAGGCTAAAGAAATCTAAAAGTGCATAAAAGTATGTAAACCTAGCTACCTCTTCTCTCATTAGAGGAAGGGGTATTTATAACAAAACAAGAAAAACCTACGAAAACCCAAAATTGCATATGGGCTGGCCCTAAAAAGAAGTAGTTGATCTAAAGAAAAACACTGTCATTCGCCCGAATTCAAGGCCCATTCGGCCGAATACAACACCATTCGCCCAAATGAACACACATTCACCCATTCCAGAGGCTCTATAGAATCGAACTCTGTCCAGCATTCGCCCGAATATAAAGGGTGATTCGGCCGAATGGAAGCTCATTCGCCCGAATGAGTTCCATTCAGCATTCCCAGTGGTAAAGCTCAAAATGCCCTGAAGACTGCCTCTCATTCGACCAAATGAGTCTTAGATTCGGTCGAATCTAAACCATTCGGTCGAATATGTCTCAGAATCGGTCGAATCTGAGACCATTCTTTCCTCTTTTTCACTTCTCTCTTTTCTAAACTCCGTAGGATCTTCATGAGTGACTTCAAACATTTTTCCAAGCTATGATACATGTATCAAAGGCTCGAATGCATCGTATTTCACCTCGAAATCATCAAAAGTACCTGAAATGAACTTAAGACAACTCGAAGACAAGATCAAGGTGAAATCAAGCATAATATGCATAAAACCAATATAAAACTATGAGACTTGACACTAAAATGAGGTAGTAAACGTGCTCTAAAACGAGCACATCACCATGCTTTTGCCGACCATGTGGGAGCAGTAGGCTAGGTCATACCACGGGTAATTGGCCCGCTCAAAGTTTTGCTTAAGGTGATCGAGCCAGGCGGTGTGATGGGGCTAGGTAGTTAGGACCTGGTCAAGTCTGGCCTCTATGCGACCTAGGGAGGACATAATATCATATTCATCCTCGGAATCGTCATGGTCCGATAAAACTGAAGTGGAGGCCCGGGGGCAATTGCGCATGGATAGGGTGTGAGGACAAGGATGGGGTCTAAGAGGGGGCTCGACCGTGTATCTTGGCACATTGTCGTCTAAATGGTACGAGTCGGCAAACTGCAAGAGGGGAGGTAAGTTTGGAGAGGGGAGGGGAATGGCGCGGTCTTTAAGGTACCGCCATCGCAGAGGGTCGGTGAAGATAAAAGCCTGCCCTTACGAAACACTGCTCATGGAGGGTGGTGGTACTGGAAAATCTATCACTAAATTCTATTGGATTAATCACATTTAGGAATTTAGTGATGCGATATACATGCCCCCCAACACATAAGTCAGTTTTAACATCAAGGGTGGCTATGGTGTTCAAAGACTTCCATAGTGTCATTGGAATACTAATTGTTGTGTCGTTGTGCGATGCAAGGTATCGTTGCAATATGTGCACTTCTTGGTTTTTGACTAGGTGAGGGCTAGGGGAAGGGAACAATGTCTCCCTAGCAAATTTGAAAAACATTCTAAGTATTGGGTGCTGCACATCAGAAGCATAAATATTCCTATTCGGAGAAATAAGCCGGCCAACAATCTTAGGCCACAATTCAGAAACACGAGCATTATCCGGTTGTTTATCCAAAATAGGTTCATGGGTAAAACCAAAAATAGTACATAAGGCAGTATAATCAAGGAAATAGGTTGTATTTCTTAATCAGAAAGACAAATGCAACCTATTATCACGCTGACATGGGCTAACAAAACTGAGAAACTCATAAATTAAAAGCTTGTGAGTTGGGTGCCACATGGTTATCCAATTCTGAAGGCCACATGCAGTCAACAATTTAGTAAAGTTTTCATATATACCCATACGTTGTAGAATTTAAAGATCTAAGTATTAAGTAGAATTGATTTTGCGTACCTTAAACCGTTGAAAGCGTTCAAATTGCTCTAACGATGCAAAGACCACTATCCTATACTCTTTATCAAACTAGAGTTCTAGACCTGGGAGACGTTGTTGATGCTCTAGTTGTGGTTGAGAACTAGTTGATTGCTTGTCCCTTGCCGCACCAAAAGAGGATCCTTCCCCTTGTTTATTTGATCATGGATTTCTTAAGCTTCTGCGAGGTCCAATGGTGGGAAAATGTGGTGGATAGATGTTTATGAGGGGTACAGAGTTATGGTAGTGAGAATGAGTGAGTGAGGCTGAGTGAGAGTGCTTGAGCGTTTTTGAGGGTTTGAATGAATTGTGAATAAACTGTGGAAAATGAAAGGGTATTTATAGATTTGGTGTTTCATTTGCCCGAATGGAGCTTAATTCAGCCGAATGGACCTCCATTCGCCCGAATGGAGGGCCTTGTTCGGTCGAGTTTCGAACGATTTCTCAGCAATCTTCGCTACCATTTGCCCGAATTGCCTAACTATTTGGCCGAATGGACCTCTATTCACCCGAATAGAGTATCCTTTGACGTTCTCATAAACTCTTTCCCAGTTTCATATATACTTCCATTCGTCTGAATGGGTCTTCCATTCGGCCGAATGGAATTTCCTTCCTCTGAATGGAATATCCATTCGACGTTCTTAGGAACTTAACCAATCGCTAGCTTGAGTTCATAATTCAAGTTCGTTCGCCCAAATGGAACGTTAATTCGGCCGAATGGAATTTTTTCAATATTTTTTAGGCCAGGAATAATCAAAGGATATGTTCTCTCCCAAACCAAAAATATTACAATGATTACTTAGCAAGAAAATTAAAATAAGACCGGGTTACCTCCCATAAGTGCTTTGTTTAACGTCATTTAGCTCAACTTAGCTGGGACCATAAATAAAAAACAATACGAAACAAATACCGAAGCAAAACCAACTACTTCAATCTTAACAAAACTCAAAAGAATGATGATTCAAAGTTCAGATACTCATTGTATACCAATCATTACATCAATCATTCAACTTCAACATCAACTAACCTTATGCACTCGACAGTGTTGACTTCATGAAGGCTACTTTCATGGAAGAGTTTTAGCCGTTGTCCATTCACAATGAAACTACCTCCGTGATGATCTTTCAACTCTACAGTTCCATAAGGAAATACTTGTAGGATCTCGAACGGCCCAGACCACCTCGATTTCAGTTTCCCGGGGAATAATTTTGCTCTTGAATTGAAGAGTAGTAATTTGTCTCCTACAAGGAATTCATGTTGAAGGATCCGTTGGTCGTGCCAAGTCTTAGTTCGTTCCTTGTAGATGTGCATGTTGTGGAATGTGTCTAGCCGCAGTTCTTCTAATTCTCTTAATTGTGCAGCTCGCTTCTCGTAGAATAAGGTAGGGTCAAAATTAAGGGTTTGGATTGCCCACCAAGAGCTATACTCCAATTCCACCAGTAAATGAGAAGACTTCCCATACAATAGCCGGAATGGGGTGGTTTCAATTGGGGTTTTGTAGTAAGTACGGTGTGCCCAAAGAGCATCGTCTAACTTGAGAGACCAATCTTTCCTTTTTGGGTTAACCACCTTTTCTAGTATTTGCTTAATCTCCCTATTGGAAGCTTCCACCTGTCCTTGAGTTTGGGGATGGTAGGGTGAACCGACTTTGTGCACAACTCCATACTTTTTCAATAATTTTTTCAGATCATTTTTCGCAAAGTGGGAACCCCCGTCACTTATGACTATCTTGGGAACACCAAATTGAGGGAAGATTATGCTTTTAAAAAGCTTTAAAACTACTTTGTGATCATTTGTAGGTGAGGCGATGCCCTCAACCCACTTAGATACATAATCTATCCCTACTAAAATTTATTGGTTTCCATGAGACGACACAAATGGGCCGATGAAGTTAATACCCCAACAATCAAAGACTTCACACTCAAGGATGTAATTTTGAGGCATCTCATTCCTCATTGAGATATTTCCAACTTTTTGGCATCTCTCACGACTCTTCACGAATGCTTCAACATCTTTATGCAAGGTGGGCCAATAGAAACCCGAGGTGGCGACCTTTGGAGTAGTGTTCATTATCCCATGGTGGCTGCCATACACGTATGAGTGACAGTGAGTTAAAACCTTGGGGACCTTCGCTTCAGTGATACAATGGCGGATTATGCCGTCATTATAGGCATGAAATAAATAGGGGTCATCCCAAAAGAAATTTCCGACTCTCCTAAAGAAAGCCTTTTTCATTTCTCTAGATTCAAACTCTGGTAGCTCCCCACAAGCTAAATAATTTGCAATATCTGAGAACAAGGGGCTTTCCCAATGACTAACGCTTTCATTAAAGTTTCTTCAACCATTTCATCTTAGATAGGGAAGGAGTCATTCTTCAACCAAGGAGCTTTCCCAACGACTAACGCTGCCACATTTTCACATCCATTCCTATCCTTCAATTCAAAATCAAACTCTTGCAATAGGAGCACCTAACAGATCAACCTTGGCTTTGCATCTCCCTCTTCATTAAGAATTTCAGGGCTAAGGGATCCGTGATTACTACAACCTTAGAACATATCAGATACTAGCGTAGTCTCTCAAAAGCATAGACTAGCACCAACATCTCCTTTTCCGTAGTAGAGTAGTTGTGCTGTGATGGATCCAGTGTTTTACTGATATAGCATATGACATAGTGCTTTCCTTCCTTTTTATGTCCAAGAACTGCACCTATAGAGATATCATTGGCATCGCACATTAGTTTAAACAGTAAACTCCAATCAGGAGCTTGCACAATGGGTGCAGAGATCAAAGCTTGCTTTAAACAATTAAAGGCATTGAGGCATCTCTCATCAAAGTTAAATTCGACATCTTTTTAAAGTAATTCGTTTAATGGTTTAGCTAAGGTCGAAAATCCTAAGATGATACGTCTATAGAACCCTACATGTCCAAGAAAGGATCGTACTCCTGTAACCGAGGTAGTACCAGAAGGTTCCTTATCACATCTATCTTAGAAGGGTCTACCTCGATGCCTTTGAAGGACACTTTATAGCCTAGGACAATGCCTTCTTGGACTAAAAAGTGACACTTCTCCCAATTCAGCACAAGATTCGTCTCTTGACACCATAACAAAACCTTTTCAAGATGTGTCAAGCAAGTGTCAAAAGACGAACCTCCAACAGAAAAATCATCCATGAACACTTCCATGAAGTCCTCTAGCATATCAGCAAAAATAGCAGACATGCTCCTCTCGAAAGTGGATGGAGCATTGCATAATCCAAAGGGCATTCTTCTATAAGCAAAAGTCCCAAAAGGACAAGTGAGAGTTGTTTTCTGTTGATCCTCGGGGTGGATTGGGATTTGAAAGAAACCCGAGTAACCATCCAGAAAACAATAGTACTTGTGCCTTGCCAATCTCTCAAGCATTTTGTCGATAAAGGGCAAAGGGAAGTGATCCTTTCTTATAGCCTTGTTGAGTTTGCGATAATCAATACAAACTCGCCATCCTCTGATGGCTCTAGTTAGGATCATCTCATCTTTTTCATTCTCAATAATAGTCATTCCTCTCTTTTTGGGACAACATGAACAGGGCTAACCCACCTTCTATCTGAAATTGAGTAGATGATGTCGGCCTTGAGGAGTTTGAGGATTTCATCTTTAACTACCTCTTTAATGTTGGGGTTTAGCCTTCTTTGTGGCTCAATTGAGGAGAAATTCTCATCGTCAAGATGAATCCGGTGCGTAATAAGGGTTGGACTAATCCCTTTTATATCACCAAGTGAGTACCCAATGACACCTCGATATTTTCGAGGTAAAACAAGCAATTTTTCAACGAGGTGTCATCAAGCTCAGAACTCACTACGACTGGACTCCCCTCATCATCATCAAGATAAGCATATTTTAGGCTAGGAGGTAGAGGTTTCAAACTTACTTAGGGAGAAGGCTTGGAACTCTCCCCCTCATAGACAACACCTTCCTTAACCTAACATAGTGGCTCAGATTCAACTTCTTTGCTTTTACATTCATGGGCCCTGTCCACTTGGCTTTCCAACTGCTCATCTTCTTCATAAGTATCCTCATCACTCATTAAATACCCGACTTCTATTTCTCTTTGATATTTCTCAACTTCCCTATCATCCACTTCAAGGCAGTAGACTTTTTCAACCATAGGTTTCTTCAAGAGCGGGGAAATTTTGAAGACTTCCTTCACTTGGGCTACTTCTACTATTATAGTGTCATCTTGGCAATTAATTACCACCCAGAGTATTTTTAAAATGGCTCTTTCCAAAATGAGTTGAGTATAAGGGTCCTCTTCCATTTCCATCACTACAAAGTCGTAGGGGACCACTAGTTCTCCCACTTGGATAGGTATATCATTAAGCTCTCCACATAGAAATTTTATTCTCATATCCGCCAATTAGATTGTCTTTCTTGAAGGTCTAAGGCTAAAGGGTAGCTTCTTGGTGATGGATAGAGGCATAAGGCTAATTGAAGCCCGTAGATCGGTGAGCGCCCCTTTGGGATCAAGATTCCCCAACTTTACTCGAAGGTTGTATGGACCAAGATCTCGCTCTTTTATAGGCATTTTCCCTTGTAAAATGGAACTAAATTGATGGGGGAGATTGATTACTTCTTTCTCAAGCTTTTTCTTATTGGATAGTAAGTCCTTCAAGAACTTAGCATACTTAGGCATCTGTGCCATTGCATCTAAAAACGAAATCTTCATCTCTATCTTTTGCAAGTGTTCTAAAAACCTCTTGAACTTCTCATCAAGTTGCTTCTCCACTCTCCTATAAGGAAAAGGAAGTGGAGGGGCATACAAGCGATCTAACCTCTTTCTCTCTTCTTTGTTTTCTATCAATTTCTCACTTCCTATCTTTTCTTCCTCATCATCAATCTTTTTAGGCTCGCCTCTTTCACTGTCAACTCTCAACCTTTCACCTTGTTCCTCTTCTTTTTCATTTACATTCACTCTTGTCTCATCACCAACCTGTACCAAAGATGCATTAAATAGATATGAAGGGTCGTCAAACTGAGTCCCTGATCTGAGGTGGATAGCTTTTGTAGTGTGTTGATTTGGGTTTGGGTGCTAAGGTGGAGGTTGTGTGGAGGGTTTAGGTTAAGGGTAAGATGTGAATAGCGGAGGTGGAGGAGGACTAGCCATTTGGATGAGTTGAGTTTCAAACAACTTTTGCTGAGCTTGGAGTTATTGCATCTGATGGATGAGAGTCTAATTTATCTGAGTGAGACTCTGGTTCTGCTGAGCAAGAGAAGTTACTTGGGAGGCTAAATGGTCATTGCTTGAGGTGTAATTTTTTTGTGGTTGCGAAATCCCATGATGAGATTGAATAGGTGGGAAAGGCAGATTCAAACCACCTCTAGGCCCTTGATTAAACCCCTTTGGTCTATATGAACTTGGCCTTGGTGCATTTCCACTCGATTGGTTCCCTTGAAAACCTTGATTGTTGAACCCACTCTGAGCATTTCTATTATATCCCAGGTGAAAGTTTTCTTGGTTTTGATTTGAATTAAAAGGAGGTCTATATGGTTGATTAGGGAAAGGTTGTTGCCCATATACCCTACTCCTTGTCCTTGTCCACCATAGTTAACTGCTACAACATGATCAGGTTTATACCCATAACCGTCATAATTCATCACCTGTGTCTCTGGATTATAATCACCATAGTCAACTGTAGCAACATGCTTGGAGTGCGAACCACCACAATAGGAATTATCATGGTTAGTACCCCCACAAATCGCACATGCAAAGTGCTTTTCACGCACCAGAGGGGTGTTCGAGCTACCAGCTAGGCTTAACTTGGACAACATACTTCTTGTCAATAACTACTTCATTCTTAGTAGTGGTGGTTTCCAGGTTGGTTGTGTCAATCATTCCTCTTGGTAAACCCTTAGTCCTTGTTCCTCCCTAGGCACTATTCCTAGCAACTTTCTTAATTCTGGCTTTTACCTGGTTACAAGGAATCTTGGAGAGTTGGCCACCCACTACAGAGTCTAGAAGAGCCTTGGTAGTATCATTGAGGCCATCATAAAATAATGTATTCAGGTGGTTGTCCCCATAATCATGATGAGGGTATGCACGTATCATCCTCTTAAACCTACTCCAAGATGTAGTTAAGTTCTCTTCATCTTCTCGAGTGAATGAAGTAATCTTTTTACGCCAATCTTGCGTTCTCACAGTAGGGTAAAACCTTTCCAAGAATGCAGTTTTCAATTAGGCCCAAGTGGTGATAGAGTTTGGCTTAAGGCATTTGTACCAGTCTCTAAAGTCCCCCGCTAAGCTTAGATGGAATAAGTGTAATCGAACATAATCAGGGTTGTTAAGGCAAGGAGGGATAAGTCCATAAATATCAGAGAATGCTTCGAGATGTTGAAGAGGACATTCATTTCTTAATCCACTAAAAGGGGTTTCCTTGACCATCTTTGTGAACTGGGGGTGTATTTGGTATGGCGTAGTAGCAATAGGAAGCACTACACCTCCTTGGAACTCTTGTGAGCCAAGAGTCCTGAACTGACCGAACAACTCATGTTCGTCGGCCATTGTGGATGTGGGTGGACTTTGAACAGAATGTGGGGTTTATTTTGTTGGACGTTGTTTTCTTAAACTTTAGACCTCAGAATTATACGGTACTATCGGTTGGTTTGACCTGCGCGTGCTATGGAGCATGCAAACAGCAAACCCAAGGGTAACTACTGACTAATAAAGATAAACAGCAACAAAAACGAAATAAAATGAAGCTATATCAAGAACAACAAGAGTCTAAATATAACGCCTTGTCCTCGGCAATGGCACCATTTTGATGAAAAGATTTTCACAATCGTTTATGCTAAACCTTAAACTAAATAATACTTATAACAACCTACAAACCACACAAGTATAGTGGGGTAGGGGGGTCGAACCACGAGGATAAAGGATATCAATACACTCTACTTCTTAACATAACTAGACTTTTTGGTTTGAAAAGCAACTAAAACTAGTGCCAAAAATATAAATCACGATGAACTAAAGAGGAAAATCAAGGGGAGAAAAACGAGGACGAGATTAGATTCACCCTAGGAAGGTGATTTCAATAGAGAACATGATAGGTTAGAGAAAATCAAACAATAACTAGAATAGACACCCAAGTATGCGAGTGGAAGTTGGTGATTCCACAAATCACATCGAACAACCTATAATTGCCCTATGTCTCCAAAGGAGTTGCAGGACAAGATTTGCATTGGGTTTCGAGGGCTACTTATTGTCATCATTCCTGTAACCTTAGACAATGAAGAACGTAGCTTTTCCTAGGGTTTTACCAATCAATCCCCAAAGAGAACTTCTCACACATGTTTGAGATGTATAGCATGATGATAATCAATAAAACAAACGCAATAGATAATAATCATCAAAAGAAACTAACGAGAATAAAAATAAAGTAGAAACTATTCTAGATAAGTAATAAGCATTAGGCTAAACATTGACTACAATAAAACGAACTCAAAAGTAAAGAGGAAATTGATACTTACAACCCAAAGAAGATTAAATGCAATATCCACAATTAGAATCTAAACAATAAAGTCAAAATCTTGGAGTACATATGTTGAGAAAACAGAAAATGGAAAACTAGGGCTTAATGAACTAAGAGAGGTTTAGAGACTAATCAAAGCTAAAACTAATGAAATTAGGGTTCCCCCTCTCTTCAAAAAGTGGGGTATTTATAACTTAAAACAAATGAAGTTCGAATGCCTAAAAATGCCCTTGGGCCGGCCTAGAGAAGAAGTAAAATTTCCGGAGAAAAACAGGTCCATTCGCCCAAATGGAGGTCGCATTCACCCGAATGCAACACCATTCGTCCGAACGTTTCTCCATTCGCCTATTCCAACAGCTCTGGTGATTTCTTCTTTGTGCGCGATTCGCCCGAATGGGGCATCCATTCGGCCAAATGGAACCTCATTCGCCCGAATGTCTCCCATTCGGCCTTCCCAGTGACAATGAAGCGCAGGCTTCCAAGTTGGACTACCATTCGACCGAATGGTTGTCAGATTCGGTCGAATCTGAGTCGAAATCCTACTTTTCAACTTCTTCAAAGTGTCTAATGGCTTTCGAACTTTGTGGGATCTTCAGAAATGACTTAGAATGCGTGCCCAAGCTACGATACGTGCTTCTAACATGATAATTGTGTCAAAGCCTCGAATACGTCGCACTTCACCTTGAAATCATCGAAAACACCTGAAATGACCTTAAAACAACTCGAAGATAAGATCAAAGTAAAATCAAGTGTAATGCGTATAAATTCAATCTAAAACTGCGAGATTTAACACTACTATGGGGTAGTAAACGTGATCTTAAGCGAACACATCACTTTTATATCTAACCTAGTAACCAAATGAGCAACAGAGTTACCTACTCTTCAAACATGGGAAAAGACATTATAATCAAACTCTCTCTTACGATCCTCAATCTCATCGTACAAAATGAAAGATGGGGATAACCAAACACCCCGCTCCTAATCGTTTCAATGGTACCTCAAGCATAACTCTCTAGAATGATCTTCATATTGCCGAATCTTGCTCCTATCTTAAGATCAAAACTGATTTTTGCCACTTCAGCTAGCGACGCTTGCCAAGACCCCCGCAGCGTCCACATTGCATATAGTAGAATTTTCCTGGTAGCATCTCGTGTCACAGCTCTCAGCCCACGATAGGCATCCTTTATGACATGGGCATCTACATTTAACTTTAAATTTTCCCTACTTAGAGCTATCTGTGCTGCTGCAGATTAGAGGTTGTTGGGAGATTTGAACTCAAAAACTTTGAACAGTATAATGCGTATTAAGAACCTCGTAATTATTAGTATTTAAGTTAGCTTTTCTAAGACACGAAAAACTAGAGAATAAGTTTTCCTTTAGTTAATACAGTTAGGATTATCTATCTTGTAGAAAAGATAAGATAAACTAAGTTATGTTAATTAGAAGAGTTCTAAGTAGACTAAAACACAAATACATATATCTATAAATACTTGTACACATGAACACAATGAGAACAGAAAAAAAGATTAACCCTAAAATTCTACATTAGTTTTTGTGCACTACTTTGAAGCACCTATTTTGATTTGAAAGTTTTATACTATTGTAATCTACAATTCTAGCCAGATTCATATTATTTCAAGTATTGGATTCTCACTTTAAATCTCTTGTTTATTTCTATTATTTAATTATATTTTCTCTTTTTTTATGTGTTACTTTCATGTTTAATACGAGTGAGTAGTCTCGTAATATAAGGTATTAGTGAACCCTAATATGGATTGATTTTAGATAATTCTTATACCGCGGAATCTCTAACCTTTATGCAATTCCTTTAATGTAATATTTGTTTTAATCTCATTAAAAGACTAGATGTAGTAGAATTAATGATATAGATTAGGTTCACAACAAATTTGGTTCATAATCTATCTTACAATCCTCATTTAAGGTGTAAGTGTCATCACGAAAGTAGATGTCATGGACATTAAGACTTAAGAATGTCATGCTTAATGTCTTTCTATGCATGATTCTACAAAAGTAGATTTGATTACATTACAGGGAAGCAATTGATGCTTGAAAATGGTCCTTAATAATATTTAGGGAGCATTTGTCTTTGGTATAGTTTAATCAATTGATTTCGAGGGGTCGAAAGTATAAATCTATGTTAGTCCATATTAGTGAGGATTCACTATTTTAGGTGTCGTTACCTATTTTCTTAAAACCTATCTTAATTTTTGTAATTTAGAATTAGTTTTTATAATTTATTTCTTTAAACCCGTTGTTCGACTTAACTCAACTTATTAGATTTACAGCGATTCAATACATTCTCCCCTATTCTCTGCGGAATTCAACCCTTGCTTACCCAATTGCATAGTAATAGAAAAAAATTAGGTATTTTTGATGGGTTTGCAACAACCTCATCGAAAACTTCTCGACATTATTCCTCAGTAGATCGTCCTTGATATCTAGCTTTGAAAAATTGTACTCCTTTGCAATAATTAATTGAAGAGGCATCCTTTGAAATAGTCAATTAAGCTTCATAACAGAATAAGCCAAAAAAGTCGCTTGATACGCTTGATACGAAGGCCAAATTTGGGAAGAAATGGATCATAAGAAAGGCACAACCTACAATGAAAACGAAAATTACGTCATATAATGAAAAACATCTTCTCATCGTGACCCTATAAATACACCTATATGAAAAACACTACACATCCCAACATCTATTAAAATATCTTGTAAGTAAACTTCTGTTTCTAAACTACTTTCTTTTTCTAAATACTATTCTAACCGATTCGTTGGAGGTGATACACTATTCTCTCACTAAGCAACTCCTTCCCGTGGATTTATTGAGTGTCATCTTTGTAGGTTTTATGAAGGTAGAATCAACTATCTCCCACGACATACAAAGTGATATAATTGTTCTACAACCGTTTGACAAATTCGTGTCTTAATTTCTATAAATTCCCACTAAAATCTACTGCGACCCTTTTCATGATAGGCTTAATTGATTCTTTCCCCTTTGTATTCACCATTTTTTTAGACAAAAAGTTTAATTATAAATGTATTTGAATGTATTTAATCATTTAATATACAATGAAGATTCCAAATATATCTATGAGACATGTTTGTAAACATATCTCATAATTTGTAATATTGTAATTTTCATGACTTTTAGTATAACCTTATTTATATTAGGGTTTAATTATAACATAAAAAATTAAAGGTAAAACAACAAAAATAGTGAAATTATACCCAATTTCATTTCTAGATTGACTTAATATTCTACAAGTACAAGTTCATTTGCAAATAGAACATTTGTCAATTTCCTAATAGTGCAATTTCATATTATATAAGTACAATATCATTTGCAAATATTACAATTTCATATTTCAAAACTACAACTTTTAAAAAGATACTAAAGGTAAAACAATGGAGTAACGCGGAAAATGATAAAATTTTGCACAACTTCATTTCGTAATAATACAACCTCATATTATATAAGAATAACTTAATTTGTAAAAATGGTACAATTTTCAATTTTCTAATAGTGTAACATCATATTTTATGAGTACAACTTTAATTTTCAAAATTATAACTAAAAAAATTAAAGAAAATTGCTAATCATTTACCCTCCAAGATATACAGTCTTATATCTCGGGTATAAATTCAAAGAGCCTCAATATACAATGGAAGTTTTTTATTCATCAGATACTTTAGTATATCTTGAGACTTCTTTAACAACTTAGTTGCTCGCCTATACGCATACCAGATCATGTGACTAAATTTTTTCCCTAAAAAATAGTGTATTATTTCGATCGTTATATGCTCAAATTAAAGCTCGTTAACAGTAATACTAATGGCAATCTTAATATTCATAAATCATAAGCTAATTCGTAGGAAATTGATGTTACAAGATGTGGTCGTGACTTAATAGAAAAGGTGGAAAGAGATAGCGCCAAAGAATGAGACAAACGCAAGGAATAAGGAATATAGTTGTCAAGCGTTTGACAACCTTGAGTAGGAGCCCAAAGTGAGACATGTTGACCCTGTCTATTAAGCAAATTCCAGATATTAGTTCACTGTAAGATTGTTGGTTGTATTCAAACAATACATTAATAAAACATAAAAACATTATTATATAAAATTTTTGGATTATATTATAATGTTCTCCTATTAGTACTTCCAACAGCCAAGTCCTCGCACAAACAGATAAAAGACTTTCACTTCCCGGAGAATCTAGAGCGCATCAGTCGCTGACCAAAATTTTGGAAATTATAAATAAACAAGTTTAATATTCGTTAAAACAAAAGCATCGTGCATGAACTCTCTTGCACTAGCCAAAATCAAATCAGTATTTATCAACTTTCTGATTATATTAAGCAAACAGTTGAGCAAGTAGATCTCCACTTCATACGGACTTATTTTTCGGAATCAAGACAAAATGGCACTACATTCTTTATTCCTTTCGTCTAATATAAATCTCATGAGTACTTTCTTTTGATATTATGTGATTAATTCATTACACCAGATAATTTGAACTTGCATAATTTGAACCAGTATAAACTTATATGTTGCGTTCGTTGTACCATAAAACGACTGAATTTTTTGTTAGGAACATCAATAAAATCTGATCCAAATTTATAAGACTGTCACAAAATCACGAGTATGATCATACAAAACTATTTTAACTTGCTTGTGATAATGCATGTAAATTTATTTTATGTGTTTCTGCCAAAAATCATCACCTATTGATAACTAAAGGTTGGGACATTTTACAATTAGTTAAGATATACTTGGGAAAACCGCGGGGGCTTATTAGGCTGTTGATTTATTATGAATATTTCGAGTACACGAATGTAAAAAGCAAATGTATAATTGTTTAGAGAGTAATTTGAGTAGATATAATTAACTCGTGTATCTAATCTTCTTCAATCGGCCTTCTTATAGGATGCATTATTTTGATTTAGGCAAGATTTCCTTTATCATCAGTTACAAATCTTCATAGAGTGAATTTCGCCCTTGAATCTGGCCTTCTTTAATTCATCCGTTCGTGCCAATATCCCCCTTAATCGTCGCCTAAGATGTCACTTGTTAGTTACAAATCTTTGGTCTAACTAGTAATTTCCTTCCGCTTATGTCGGGCTATTTTTATGTCAGGCTTGCTCTAGTTTACTACGCGTCGTGTTGTTAGGCAATTTTTTTACCCCATAACACTATGCATGAAATATTTTGAAGTGAATAAAATAATTGCATCATATACATAAGGAAATCCAAAATGCCACTTTCATATTGTCCTATGAATCTCTTTCATTTACAATATGCACATCCCATAGTGTTAGCTAGATTGGCTAGAGTCGAGCTACTTGCGATCTATTCAAACTTGATTTGGTCAAAATTCAATCAAAAGTCGACTTGATTGAACTCCACTCGACATCGAACCCAACTCAATAATTTAACACATTGGACTAAAATGATAGATGGTTTGAAGAGTTACATATATAAACCAAAAGTCTCATATTGAAAACAAAATAAAAGATTGTCTGATAGAGTTGGTATATATAAATCCAATAGTGATACCCAACCAAAACCATATCTAGCTAAGTAAAACTAAAACTTAGGCTTCTTATTGGTCCAATTGAAATATAAATTTTTTGACTTATTGAGCTTTGAATGAGTTGAAAATAATTTCGAGATCAAGGTTAAATGAGTTTAGTTGAGATCTAGCTAGTTTGAGTTGAGTTTGAAAAGTGGGTTTTCAAGTTGAATTCGAGTTTCGAGTTTTTGGCTCACGAGATTTCATTCTTGAGCTGAGCTGAGCTTTGAGTTGAGTAGAGTTCAACCAATAGCAAATTCGAGCTCAATTCAACTCATATGCGACACTAGTGTTGACAACATATCATCTATATTTCAAAATAGGTACAAATCTACTTTTTTGTATGAAAACAAAAAGGCTATTTTTAAATATAACTCCTTATCAAAAACATTTCCCACATTAATCGTTTGTTTAAAAAAATTTATATGTAGAAAAAAAAATAAAATAAATAACCTAATTTAAAAAAAAAAAGTTAATGTTCTTAAAGTCAAGTATGAATACATCGAGCATAACGTAGTCTAAAGACGGCTTTGAACTTGGTTGCAACAATTAAATTTTCAACTAACTATGTTTACAAATATATATTATCTGTGAAATATCTTTCATATGAGTATATCTATTTAATAGGACTAATCCAGTTATAATTACTCCATTTATTCCATAAACATGTTCCCCTTTATGATTCATTTGGTCAAAATTCTAAAGTTTTACCACATTTATTTATATGTTCGTAATATAAAATGATATTTTTTGACATTTTATTAGATTTATTTTGAGATTTATTGTCAAAATGTATAAATTACTAGTAAAAGTTGTATATTAAAGTCGTAAAAAAAAAAGCAAATAAAATATCTCTATGCAATAAACTGGTACACAAGAAGAAGAAGGAAACTGGAAAATGGCCTGTTCCAATGTGGGCACAGTTAGAGATAGCATAAAGAACATGACTAGGAGTGGGAGCTACGAAAGGGATAAGGAAGAAAGCGAGAAGTACGTTACTACATACTCTAATAACTCTCATTCAGTCATTCCATTAAATTTATTAATTCCTATGAAAAATATTCCATAGAACACTACCCCATTTGTTTTCTCGTATTCCAACCCATTCCCTCTGCAAATATTTCCTAAAACAAAATAATATACTATAAACAAAAAAAAATAATATATCCCACCATTTATATCTATCTCTCTGTTAGTCACTATTGTTTGAGCTAAAGTCCTCTGATCCTTCTGCATCCTTAAATACACCCATCTTTAACTCTCTTTCCTTCATTCAAACCCTCTGCAATTCCTACACTGTGACATTATTTATTGCATATTTCATCAACATCAGCCCTAGTGATAGAGAAACCTACCTAGTCTAGATAAATATACCAATAATTTTATGTCTCATTAAGTAAATATAGTACCTCCTTTCATTTTCTTGGAGTTTATAAAAATTCATGCATAGTAAATCATATGGCACTCATGATCTAATTATCAGTAAAGTTATTACTATACCATCCACTCCTTTTCAGTCTTCAGTCTTCCTACTTTATCTCTATCATTTTCGCCTTCTATTGAGATCTGTTTCGACATGGATCTTTCACTACATATTAGTCCGCCTTCGATCACTCTAGCAATCGACGATTTTGGAGGTAAGGACGAGCTGATCGGGACGAAGAAGGTTATGTATAACAGTGACGGGAGCTCGACGACTACGACTACGGAGTCCGGGTGTAGTGCGGGCAGTGAGATGAGCTGCCATGAGAATAGTAATAGTAGCAGTAATGTTAGGTTGGGTTTAGTGAATGAGCCTATGTTAAGCTTAGGGTTTGATTATAAGAGTCATTTTAATGGTTTGGCACCCTTAAATTTTAGAGGGTTTAGTAGTAGCGGTTATAGTCATCATCAATTTAATCACAAGCCTCAAGTCTATGGCCGTGAGTTTAAGAGGAACTCGAAGACAACGTTGAACGCTATTAGTGGGGTAAGGAGGAGTGTTAGAGCTCCGAGGATGAGATGGACCTCTACTCTTCATGCTCATTTTGTTCATGCTGTTCAGTTACTTGGCGGCCATGAAAGTAAGCTGCAAATCATTTTCTTGCACCAATTACCATCAAAATATTAAAAAAAATACAAGCAGTTCAGTTAAAATAATGTAGCAAAAAAACCCATTTTAGCTTTGTATGATCTGTGTTGTAGATATGTACAAAGCTACAGTAAATTCATTTCTCTAGCTTTGTTTCTGCAGAGCATTATTATATATAATCATTGTCTTAATTTTTTTTTTTCTTTGGCCGAATTTGAACAGGAGCGACCCCAAAATCCGTACTCGAGCTGATGAATGTCAAGGACCTAACCCTAGCACATGTCAAGAGTCACTTGCAGGTATGGAGTATAGTACTATGAAGTATCGCATACTCTTATATGAATTTATGAGCTGAAGATTCAATATAGTTTAGTGGGTGGGGAAAGAACAAGGAGGTGAAAACAAACGAAGCATCAAGTGTAGAAAGAATAATCTTGGTCAAATTAAAGTGGACCCTTTACAATTATTCTTTCATTTCATGAGGATTTTAATTTCTAGCTAGCTAGCTAATTTGATCGATTCGTTGGTATGTTTACATGTAGATGTATAGAACAGTGAAGAGCACTGACAAAGCAGCACTATCTTCATCAGGTGATTTGGGAGTTTCTACATAGTACTCATTCTCATCTACAATTATTCCTTTTTCCATACTTATAATATCTCCTTGAAAATTAGGCATTCCAGTTCTTGTATGTTAAGACAAGTCCAAGTTTACAATTATTTTTGTTCTCTGACATATTGAAAATATGGTGTTCAATTTGTAGGTCTAGTATTACATGAGGGAGAAAAAATGATGGGCCCAAATCAATGGTCAGGGATGATTGATCAAGAAGGAATAATTGAGAGAGGAACTTCTTGTGAAAAAGCTGGTTCCAACCCTTCTTATTCTCTTAACCCATCATCTCCTCCACGCACAACATTAGCCAAAACAAATATGTAAGTCTTTTTTCCTATGATTTTTCTCCTTGCTTCCTCTTTATTGTTGAGTAGTGATAAATCACTGTCTAGAATATATGTGATACTTTTGTGATGTTTTGGATTATTAAGGAGCGTTCTGAGGTTTTCCGGCTAGATTTGCCTAATCTTATAAAGTGGGCGCTAACTAGAGAGACATTTCTTCAATAATGTTTTTTTGTCATTTTTTTATTATTATTATTTGAGGGATGAATCATGTTATCATTTGGTACTTCGTGTAATTTTTTTTTTCTTCTTTATTGGGTCAACAAGAGTTAAACCCACAAAAAGTGGAAACACAATAAGAATGCAAACACATATAGACATAATAGACACAATGTACATATATACACAAGAATTGTCTTGGTGGTAGTGATTGTTTTGGGGTCCAACATATTGTGTCTCTCTTTGTTGATGGTGCAAGGAATAGTGATAACAAAAACAAAAAATAATAATAATAATAATTATTATTATTATTATTATAATAATAAACTTTATAATTACACTTTTCAAGAAAACCTTTTTAACTCATTGAATTTGGAGAAGAAAAAGGGGATCTATGATTTTTAGGTGTAAAAACAGTTTGTTCTTTTATGTTTTATTCTTCATAATTACAATTAAAGATTATTATCCTCTTTGTTTATTCCCATCCTTCAGATTTGTGAATTGAATTTTCCAGATCCCTAAGAAAGCTCTAAAAAAGTCAAGTAGTAGTTTGGCACGAATCTCAATGTAATAACTTTGTAGTAGTAGCAGTAAATTTTTTAATTCGTAGGCTTTACTCTCAATCTTTGAACAAGTGAATGAATGATTATAAATTTGCAACGTCTAATAAGTTTTCTTTGTGTTGTATTAAATGTTCATTGTTGACTTGATTTTGCGCGACTGCCGGTTGGTATCCTATGAGGCTAGTACTCCCTATAATGCAAGTTGTCTACGAGGCGAAAATCCTTGCAGTTTAATGGGGTAGTACTTTGGATAATTGTATATTCATTTGCTCAAGTGTATATGGAGTAAAGTTTCTTTCAAAAATTAAAAGTCACATTAATAGTTCATGCGTAATTCATTAAACTAGTGAAGTTATTTGTAAAATTGTCACCACTAATTTTTAAAGATGTTAGTTAGAGGCTAATTATTTATCACATTCTTTATGACTGAATTTTAAAGCCAAGATGCACTCTATAAAATTGAATTGCGTGGAAAAAATTATCCATTTATTTGAAATGGTGACTTTAAAATATATATCGTATCGTATACACGAATTTATTTCCTATTTAATTAGGATAATAATTTTATTTCCTATTTAATTAGGATAATAATATAATTATTATAGATAAAGGAAGTATTTTATTATAATAGTATTCAATCTCTATCTATTTGAAGTTCCTAATATCTCACAAGCAAGAGTGAATTCACATTAACCCCAACTAGCTAGTAAATGTTCTTTTGTAAGATGAAGTGAAGGAATTTATAATGGGAAATCATATATCATTGTAACAATCATATATCATTATAACAAAAGAGAAATATCTCATATATATATATATATATATATATATATATATATATATATATATATATATATATATATATATATATATATATATATATATATATATATATATATATATATATATATATATATATATATATATATATATATATATATATATATATATATATATATATATTAGAAATATTGAATAATGTATATCTAAATAAAAAGGAAAAAGCTATTAATAGAAAAATGTGTTAACAGATGTTAGTTGACGGTGTGATTTTGTTTTATTTTTATGTAATACAACTTTAGTTTAAAATAATATAAGTTAAGATCTTATTTAGTTAATAGTAAATATGTTTGTGGATTAAAAATACAACTTCATGTGATTAGTAGTGTAATTCTATATGTAAATATTACTACTTTATTTTTAAATAGTACAACTTTATTTTTAAATAATAAAACTTAAGTTTAAAAATGCCAACATTATGTATGATGTAGTAGATGGTCCCCCTAACAAAACACTTGAAAATGACGAATATAACCTTCAACATATACACTATAGCATATTTAAAGATTTATAGGATACTCGTAACAAATATGAGTTTCGCCTACAGTATAAAAACGGTAGAAATACCATAAAATATAGGTAAATAAATTTAGCTACTACTTCCTACCATTTATGGATCAGCTACTAACATGGTCATGTGTAAATTATTTTGTACTATATAATAATAAACTACCGCTAAAAAGTAGGTAATTTGTAAACTACCCACTGTTTAAAAGTAGCTAATTTATAATTTACCTAGCTAGCTACCACTTTGAGCAATATGAAATTGTACTTAACGCTAATTAAAACAGTAGGTAACTTAAAATTTTACTTACCTCTTTAAGCAGTAGGTAATGTTTATTACCTACTCCTAATCCTAAATAGTAGGTAATAGTTTCGTCTAATTGGGCTTACATCAATTGGTATTGTAGTGGATCTGTTTCAAATATCATATGATATTTAAGATAAAGTTTAAGACTAAGGTTAATTGGTGGCGTTTCTTTATTTCTTCAAAACATTATATTAGCATTTACTCCGTATTTATTCTTTATTATTAAGTGCTTGCCCTTTTAATTCTATCATGAGAATGTTTTTCATACATCAACCGATGTGGGATAAGAGTGAGCAAAATGAGAGAATTTATTTTCCTACAGCCTTTTCGGTAGGTTATTAATTTTCCTGCTGCCTCTCGGTAGGAAAATTCCTACTAAAAAATTTAATAGTAACTAATTATATATGAGTGTTAGATAAATTCCTACTAGTAAATTTAAATGTTATTAATTATATCATTAATAGGTAAATTTCTGCTAATATATTTCATATAAATTAATTATATATCAGTGACGGGTAGGTAAATTCCGACAAATATATTTAACAATAGGTGATTAATAATAGTTGTAGTCGATAATTAGGCAAAACCAATATTTATAGCTTGTAGTGATATATAACCCTAGGGTTATATTTAAGAATTACATATAGTCCTAAAATGATATAAATTTGAGGACTTTTAAACAAAATCACTTGTAAATTGATGTAATAAAGTCCAAAAGTCTTTGAACTTTTTTTTTTTATGACTTCTAATATAGTTTAAGGCTGTATTTATTATTTGTCATTTACATGTTTTTGCAAGATATCATTTGTCATTTATTGTTACAAATTTAGTATTTTTTCTATTAGCTCAAGAATCGAAAACCTGGAACCTTTTAGGCCAAAGATACCCATTTAGGAAAATGCCCAACCTGTGAAATGGGATCCTTGACGAGCTAGTTTATACTAGACTTGGCTCATGCCCAAACCCATCACCTTTAAGAAATGTCCTAGTCTTGATGCCTACATGGGGATCTACTACGAGTTATAACTGATAAGGCATTGACTAATATCCTCAGTCAGTTTTTTACAGATTAAATCAGTATACTTTGCATTAATGCATTAATGTTATGTTGAATGAATGAATTGAAGTTTCCTGATATATGATGTAATTATCCATTCGTCACACCATGACATTGATGTAAACATGTAATATTGCAATACTAACGATCCAATTATATGATACTCATATGTTGATTTGCAGAGGTTCATGGCTGTCATCCGTAGACGCTGAAGACGAAGGATCCCCCTTGGTGAGCCGCCTATACTCTCGCCCTAATGCAACTAATGCATCTTTTGTGAAGGTACATACATTTTCACGTTCACAATGTTATATTTCTATTGAGAAATTCCTAATTTATACTTGATATAAATATATTATTGGGTATTTTTGTAATTTTATTTCGATATATGAGATCATAATGTCTATATCAAATATGAGTTTTTCTGTATTTTTTATATCTTTTGTATTTCTATATTTGATATAACAATACATATATCTGATATAACAATAACTTTATTTAATATAATAATATTTATATCTAAGATATCAATATCCTAATATAATTTATATCAAGTATGAATTAGAAAAGCCTATATTTCTACTGTATACATTATTACTATCAATAATTGAAAATTTCAACTAGTGTTAAGGTTTTATCATGTTATATGAGCTGATACGTTTTGTCATGTTATTCTAGGTGGATGGTACAACAGGTTGTGATGATGAGATGAAATTATCTAGCGTGGAGCAAGAAAACCTAGGATCAGCTGCGTGCTATTCAACTGCTGATTGTAGTTTGCTAAATTTAGAGTTCACCTTAGGACGCCCAAGTTCGAATGAGATCAATCTCCTTAAGTGTTAAGATGAATTACTGATGGTTTATCTAGAATAATTATCACGTACGTATGTTACTAGCACGCTGCTCTTATGTTCAAGTAATTGGTACGGTCCATGTCCTGGACACATTTTTCATCACGAACATGTTCCCACTTGCCGATATCAGAATTTGATGATCTAACACACATACCTTAGCAACGCTTTTTCTAAGCATCAGCATGAAGCATTTGGAGCACATTGTTTGTCTTTTTTGTGAGAGGTATAACAAGTACGTTGCCGCTTATCAGCTAATGAAAATAAAATAGTGACAGAGTGATCGACCAAGAAACTAATGGTCGACCATATGGCCAAATCGACACCATTAATGGCGTACTGTCAGATGCCTTGCTATATAATTTTAGTGGTTGCGGTACGGGGAATCATTGCAAAATTATTAAGTTAAGTTAATATTAAAAATCTGTAAGAAATTGGTGATATTTCTTTTATATATGGAATGTATATGCTAGAAACTACAGAAAATTCCTAAGATATATATTTCTTTTAAATTGTTCCGTGACATTTTTAGTGTCCAAACTAATGGTTAAAGGTAGAAGCTGTTAAAAACTCACCATCATAATCAGAAAGGAAGAAACTAATCAGACTGTAGATAGTATCAATTACACCAATTATGCCTTGCTCTTTTACCAGATTTTTGGGATGGCTTCTATAATTTAGACCTTTTTTTTTATAAAATTTTGGTAGTTGGTGAGGACAACTGGGTCAGATCCTATTGCCAAGGTACTCTTTGCCAATCCACAGCCCAAAGTCTTGGATTTGGGTTTTGGTAAGGAGTTTTGTTGAGGCTAAAACCTGTATCCTTTAAGGGAAAATTTGTCAAATACTTTCAAGTTTATTTTGGTTATATTTTATTTGAAAATTTGTCAAATACTACTTAGCAAGTTTGCCAATTTATAAATTATTACTTTTTTTTTAAAATTTTGTGAATCAATACATTATAGACAAATATATATGCTATTGATATTGCTACTTGGTACTATTTTTTGGCAAATTTAGCCGAAAGTGATAATAAAAAATTTACGATGTATATATATATATATATATATATATATATATATATATATATATATATATATATATATATATATATATATATATATATATATATATATATATAATCCAAAGGAGGTATAAAACCAAGAAAGAAATGCAAAAGAAAAACTAGACTAAGATCCTGCCTGCTAGCTGAAAGGGAGCTGCGAAGGAATGAAATGAGATGTTGAGACACCCCTTACATCATCTAAAACTATACAACAAAGAACTCCCAGCAAGGGATCAAGGATTAAGAAATGAGGTGTGAGAGAAACACCAGGATTTGCTAGTCAGCCAACAGCTTTGATTTGTTACCCTCTTTATAGATGTGCACAACCCTTATTTTCCAATCTGGTGAGTCCAACATCTTTTTGCACTACTCAACAATGTAGGTTCAATATCCTGTCAAAGCTTAAATGCAAGCTTGGCTTTCTAATTGTATCTCTAGTTAATTAATTTATAATTCTATTGCAAGTAGAATTTCATGACACAACACAACATATTCTGTTATGAAAGATTAATAATTCCCCAAATTCATTGCAAAAACTGTGATTACATTCCCTTGATGACCTCATATTATTCCTCCTCTCCCTGTAGGGCCCAAGGAGCCTTTAGCTACCCTATTAGTATTTAGCATATACCAGTCTCTTCAAGGGGATTCCACGTGATGTGAGCTTCTTGTCTTCGAGGTGGTTGTTGATGGCTTCCACTGGGCTGGCCTACTGGGATGGACAGGATATCATTGCGCCTAACATGCAAAAAAACCATCAATGTCACTTGGCAGACTTCCTCAATTATCAAAAATTATATTTTTCCTCCACTTCCAAATCCACCAAAGGGTAATGTAGAACAAAGTTGGCTAGGGCCTTGTATCATTATGCTTACTAGTCTTTGTATTGTTGGAAAACCAGGTTCTAAAATCAAGTCTAAAAAAGATGGAATGCTTAGAAGATCCTCCTACCTTCTCCCAAACTAGCTAGTTTGGGTCTTTCACAGTTTCTCAATGCATGAAGAGTGTCTTCACTTTCTCTTCCACAAATCGCACAAAGGGGTTTGGTTGAAGGTTTCTTTTGTGGCGATTTACATTGGTCATAAGCCTGTCATGACAAGCCAGCCAAAGGAAGCTTATGATACGTTGCTGGACTAGAGCTTGCTACACTTGCTTCCAAATATCATCGTCTAGTTCAGTGTTAGTCTTCTTGATAATACACATGACTAATTTGATTGTGAACTTTCCTTTTGGCGATCCATTCCTGAATAAGAGATCGACTTTATTAGGACCCTCATGCAGTACATGAGATTGTATCATATCAAGTACGTTATGATCAAGGAGGTGTGCAAATTCTTCCCATTTCCAGCCACATCTAACCTCCCAAAAGTCTTCCACCTTATAGATGGCTATTTTTGTTGTAATTTAATCAACCGCAATAGATTTGAGAGTGAAATCTCCCACCCATTTGTCCTCCCAGAAGCTAGTATTTCTTCCATTCCCTATCCCTTCTCAAAGGTGCTTAGCATTTTCAGTGATCCCACACCATATATTCGAGCTACCTTTCCTAGGGACAAACATGTTAAGTCCACTTTGACCTTGACAATATTTAATTCGTAGGACTCTATCCCATAAAGCATCGGAGAAGTTAGCATACACTATCCCAACTTCGATAAGTAAGTCGTATTCGATAACCTGGAAGAGTTGAAGCCCAAACCCCCTTGCTCCATGGGGAGTTGCAAAGTTTCCTAGGATATAATATGGACTTTATTTACTTCTTCACTACCACCCCATATGAACCTTTTTATTTTTTTGTCTAAGTCATCACAAATACTCCTCGAGAGTTTTGTTGTTTGTATAGGATAGGAGGCAATAGGGCTGATGGAAGATTTGGCTAGAGTGATTCCACCCGCAAGTGAGAGAAATTTAGTTTTCCAGTTAACTTCCTGTCAATCCTCTCACAAAGGTGCATGAAAGTCTCCCTAGAAACCCTCTAACAAAAGGTGGGCATACCAAGATACATTCCTAGATCATCTCTCTTCTCTATACTTAAAATATTGCTAACGTTTTGTTGATCTGTCGCACACACATTATTTGAGAAGTAAATCCTTGATTTTAGAAGGCTAATCTTCTCTCTCAAGGCTTCACAAAATCAATTAATACAATCTTAGATAGTGTAGGCTTGATCAATAAAAGCTTCAACAATGATGATACTGTCATCTGTAAAAAAATGATTTGAGCGAAGAGGACCATATCTGATTGTTTGTACCGGTTTCCATTGTTCATCCAAGATTTCTTCCTCTAAGATGTGATAAAAACAATCTATACACAAGAAAATAAATAAGGTGATATGGGTTCACCTTGTCGGATTCCTCTTGAGGGTTCAATCTTGTTAGTAGGTTCCCCATTCCAAAGCATCTTGAGAGTGGTAGTAGAAATGCATTCCATGATAACATTTATGAATAAGATAGGAAGATTCATTTTGAACAGGATGTCTCGAGTAAAATCACACCTCAATCTATCACATGCTTTCTCAAAATCTATCTTCAAAGCCATATAGCCTTTTTCTCCTTGTTTCCTCTTCATAGTGTGGATAACCTCTAGGACAATGACGATGTTATTTGTAATTTGTCTTCCAGGGACAAAGCTTGGGTGGGTATTAGAGAGTAGAAGAGGTAACATGGGTTTAAGCCTATTTAAAATTCATTTGGTAATGATCTTGTAATTTACATTACAAAGACCAATTGGCTAAAATTGAGATGTTGCCTTAGGGTGCTCAACCTTTGGAATCAGCGTTATGAAAGTTTCATTAATCTCCTTTGAAAAGCCTTTTCCTTTTAAGGCCTTCTTTACAAGGTCATAGACATTGCTTTTGATGAGTTCCCATTTTTTCTGGTAGAATAAGGCTTGAAAGCCATAAGGACCAGGTTCTTTTAGCGAACCTATGTGTTTGATCAACAAACCTTTACTTAACCTATTATTAGTAATGGAAAAGTAAGGGTCGAATCCATAGGGAAAGCTTTTAATAGCTATCGAATTTTAGCAGTTAGACTACAAGCTAGCTCAGAATAAAGTAAGGATTAGGATTAAATTTAACTAAAATCGAGTGCGAGGTTCAAAAAGACTTGTTCTATATATGTTAAAGCACTAGAGGTTAGAGATTCAACATCGATTCCTAACACGAATGAGCTAAAATTGGGAATTGGACTCAAAATGAGATAATATGAGGCTCACTAACTCACTATTGACCTATGAATCGAACCTAAACATGATACAAGTAAAGGGTTTTAACCAGGAACTATCCTCTTGGTTATCTTCAAGGAAGGCATTATACTTGGGATTTCTTGCCTAATCGTATTCTAAAGCATCCAAGCAAGACAATAGATTTAAATCAACAATCATTAGGTTGCAACTCAACAACACTTAACATTGGATCACTACCTACATATGCATTTCTCAATGTCTTCAACCTAGGAATGTACATGGAAGAAATCTATATGGCTAATCTAGACTTCAACCAAAACTCGACATCGAATCACACACTAATCACTAAGAAACCAACTCCATATTTTGAAATATCATAAATTCTTGGGATCGGGTTTTCACCCTATCCCTTAACTAATCTAACTACTCATGATTAATATAAGAAAATAACGCAAAATTGAAATAACAAGACATACTAACAATTCATGAATAATGATGGAATAACTATGTAAAAAAACTAAAAAGGATCAAACATAAATTAACGAAGAAAATATAGTGAAACTACGAAATATAAAGCAAGAGAAAGGAAAGAAAATACTAATATTTTGATTAAGAAATGATGTTAGACAAGCGTTGAACACAAATTAGTTGAAAGTAGCAAAACCGATAACAAAATCTACCAAAATCTAAGAGTTTTTGTGAAAGAAAAATAATGAAACCCTAAGCTATATTCCCTAAGTCTAAACTAAATGCTAAAACTCATCTCAAATGAATGAATGGTGCTTGATTCATGCTTTTGTATCTTTCTTAATCCTGTAGAAGAGTTTCAAAAGAACACGAAAGTTGCCCAAAATTGGCTTGAGCGGGTGCTCAGTTCAAGGGCAAGCGCCTGCTTAAAAGATAATAATCCAAACTCCAGTGAACTAAGCGGCCACTTAAGCCTTAAAGTGCCCTCTTGTATTCCGCTTGACGCCCATTCGTGACTTTCTTTCTGTCAACTTACATTGAACTAAGTCGGTTCTCAAGACAAGTTAAGTGCCTGTTTAAACCTTTTTCTCTCGAGATGCCTCTTAGCTCAATTCTTAAGCGACCTCTTCACTTCTCTTCTCAGCTTTTCTACTATGCACTCCTATTCCCCGGTTTTCGTGCTCATGCCAACTGAATACCTATATCAAGCCACAAAAAATGCATAAAAGTAGAATAGATATAGGAAATCAAGGAAAACACAACAAAAACATGAAGAAACTCCTAAGCCTAGACCATGCACAAAGTGTTACAAAATGGGATAAATCGGGATGAACAGAGGACAAAAAGAGTATAAAACTCTACTAGAAAGATGCAAATGAAATGTCACTCATCAAATTCCACCAAACGTGACTCTTGCTTGTCCTCAAGCAAAACTCTAAGACAAAGTATTAGAGACATCATACACTAATAACTCTAATTAAGGAAAACAATAAACCTAATTCACTTTCGTAGGAATTAGGGTTGCTTTTAGCAACAATCAACAAGCCCTTTAAACCCCTTAATATCTTAGGAGGAAGAGTGTGTTCTCATAGGGGATTTTGAGGTGTTAACCCATAACTCTCAAAACAAAAAAAAGAACAAGGCAAGAATTTTAAAGACTAGAAAGAGAGAAACTAAAAGAAATGAAAAGAAGTAAAAATAAGATGCAACAAGTGGGAATTCTTGAGACACCATCGTGATGGATATTCAACTTTCTAAACAGTAAGAGAAAACATGGTAAAGAATGCATAAGAATGAATAAAGGATAACCAAAAAAGAGTAGGAAGCTATAGTTTTTATTCACCTAAACTGAAATATAACCACAATCTTCCAAAGCATTATTTCCATTCTTAAGGAATTAATTTCTCGTTGTTCCTTGAGGGAGTTGAACAAATAAACAGTATGGGTAAGGACTTATGACTCGACATCTTAATTATCGTGCTTCCTCAATATGTTTGTATTAGGTCAATTGGAAAATTTTGGAGAAGCTCAAAAAGGTAATCATTTAAAGGGAAGATAGAATGTACAAAAGAAAATGGGGGAAATGTTAAAGGCTAAGGAAAAGAGGAAATGGGTTCAAGAGTTTCTTTGTCTTTCCTTAAGAAGTTCGTTCGCGGTCTCCGATAGGATAAGTCAAGTTCTTGATAAAACCATGACAAATTAATGATTCTTGCCACTCAATGCAAATCATGTTGAAGGATTTAGAATATTTCCTCTCCATGGGGTTTGCAAATACTAATTATAAGGACTTCACTCAGCTACTGAAAAGGTGATGTGCTTAGCTAAGGGTTATAATCACAATAGTTTCATCTACCGTAGCAAAAGTCCATCTTAAACTCTTTCAAATGAAATTTAACTCTAAACCATGTAACTTCTTAAGGTTTAAGAAGGAAAACATTCAACAAGATGATTGTTGTATTCATGCCTAACTCGATGTAAAACAATTCAAAAGAAATTAGGCTACTTGTCTTGTAAAACTCAAAATCTGTTTGGATTTTTCAAATTTTGTAAAAGAAAAGTAAAGAGGAAGAAAAATAAAGAAGATGCATGTACGAGAGTATGATAGGGGAAAAATATCTAAGCAATTTAACACAAACAACTAACCATGGTTCTCAAAACCAATGGTTTTCAGCGAACCAATCCTCAAAAACAGGCTAAACACCTTCAACAGTAAAGTTTCATACATCCTCGAACATTTAACTTTCCTATACTAAAAATAAAGAAAAACACACCAAAGAAAGAGATAAAAAGGGGAGTAGGAAAGATTATACCCTGGCCTCTTGCTCTGCCTATTTTCTAATACTCATGAACAACTAATGATTAGCAAAACAAGTGAACACACAAGAATAATAGTTCCTACTCTAGCTAAAAACATAAAGAAGGTAATAAAATAAAACTAAACATGGATTTTACAAAGGAAAAGGAGAAAGAAAGCTAAAGCCCGACCCTTTTTGGGAACAAAAACCCCCCAAACTTAATTAAAGTGCAGTCCTCGGCTCGAAAACCGAGAAAGAAAAGGGGAGGGCTGATCAATTGAGGTATGACTAACTAGTACTAGGGCCTTTACCCTTCTTATGCCTCTTCTCATTGTTATAGGAGGATAATTTACAAGTTGGGTCAACATCAAGACCCGACGCATCAGTGTAGGGCGGCCAGTCATACCATGACTGATTAAGATAGTTCTCGAAGGATGACATACCTGCTAGGCTGTCCCACCCCCCTGTATAACCCGGGGGCCAACCTAGTCCATTGTACGAATAAGAAGGATTGCCTCAAAAGTCACTCCCCCTCGTCTGGGTGTAATCATATGGTGGAAAAGAAAGGGGAATGACACAAAGGATGGTAGGAACCTTCAATAAGGGTAAGTGGGGTTATAATCCCTAGACTAAGAAGGGATAGGGTCGAGCTGAAGGGAATTATAGGATAGTTAATGTAGGGTGAAAAGTCCCCACGTTTGAGGTCATGGTACTTGATGAGCTTGGGCGCCAGGTGCCCACAATTATGGCCCCTAATGAGTGAAAATCTTCAAAAGGTCACCTACTTCTCGCTCTATATCAGTGGAGGGGTTTGGAAGGTAGTAGTGCACTACCCTCCTCACCTTCCACCTATATACCTCATGGTTGAGAGTGTACTAGATGAAATCCATCCTCTTCATGGCATCAATATTGATGTAAATGTCATTTGCATCGCCAGGGGTAAGGAGCTTCCATTACTTTGAAAAACCTAGAGCATATGCTATTATAGTGACCATTTCCCCCATGTGAATGTCACTAGTCAACCCACTCCTTTTGTGCTGAGTTCACGAGGCTAAAAGCTGGCCCCCAAAATTGAGCATATCTCCTAATTACTCTTTCCCATATACTCTCATCCAAAGCAGCTTTATTTTATCCCTAGCGTTTTTTCCCAAATCTTTATTCTAAAAAATTATATACCCTAATATTCTATGCAAGATCCTAAGATAGGGGTCAATGATGTGGGAGGTGTTGGATTGGTATTCCTGGTCATCAGTAATTTGACTTCACCAACATGTCTCACTATACTTCATGAATCTTCTTATATCTAGTGCATGTATATTGTTAGAGGGGTCCCATCTAAATATCTAGTTCAGCCTTTCTAAGGTGATAGTCTCGAGTTGGTTGAATAGTTAGAGGGTGATTTGATAGTCATTCTCACCAATTAAAGTCCTCTCTAAAGAATCTAGGAATTCTAGAGTTAGCCTCTCATATGTGTAGTTCTTGAGTTTATAAAATTTGGCCCAACCTCAGGCATTGGACAACCCATAGAGGTCCTCCTCGAATCCGAATTTCTATAAAGAGTCAGGCTCATAGAAATAGGTGCTAAAGATCTTTTTATTTTTGATTTTTTCATAGTATGGTTTGTGATTTGGGTTGACAAATTTAAACAAAGGAATCGTAGGTTGTGAGGGTTGGGATGATTGGGAAGCACTAGGAGTCTTAGAGGTCTTTGACTTCTTCCTGGAAAACATTTTTCCTCAAGTAATTGTATATCCCAAATTCAACAACCTAATTGCTCAAAATACAAATCACAACCAACTACAACAAAACCAAACTACAATACCAAAACTAGCAACTAAATCACTTAACTATATTGATTATCCTATGGTTTTCTATGTTCACCCTAAGTTTACTATGTTCTCCTACACAAATACTCCAAAATATGTCAACAATTAAGCCTAAAAATTATCACACTACTATAATCTCAACAATATAACAATAATTTACAGAAAATCAACTAGAATTCATGAAAAATTAAACAAGAAATTGAAAAAGAGTAAGATTGTAGAGAGTACCAAAAATCACAAATAAAACTTGCTCCAATTCTTTTCTTAGATTGAAATCCCAAGCTAAGAACCCAAAGTAGAGTTCCAAAGAACCAAAAGTTTGAATTTAGGAATTTTTTTTGTAAAGGTGGGTGTTTTATAAAAATTATTTTATCAAAGTGTAGATCAAGAGAAGAGGAAGAGAATTGTGGTAATTTAGAGTGCAAAGGAGGAGAAATGAGTGAGTTATGGAGGAAATAAGGTGTAAGAAAATGGGATTTATAGAGAGATAAAGTGAGAGTTAGGAGGTTGAAGAAGAGGAAATGAGGAAGTCAAGGGTCGAGATCGTGTTTAAGAACTTCTGGAATGCTCACAGAATGCGGTTGAAGTTGGTGCTCAGAAGGATTATGAGCGCCCTCTCATAAGCCTCATACCCCTTCTTTTTTTCTAAACGGCCGCTCAGTTTAAATATAGGGCCCCCATTTCCTTTTTAGCGCACGTTTTTTACCCTCTCAGTGCCCGCTCAAAACTCTCTGACCCTCATATTTTTCCTTCTAAGCGACTTCTCAGTACGAATTTGAGCGTCCACTTAAGTCATTTTTTTCTGGGCCATTTCCCTTTTGTGCGGGCACATGCTAATCACTTGTTGCCTGCTCATAGCTCTCTGCCTGCTCCATCTTTTTGACCTGAGTAGGCACTCCAGATAGGTCAAGCACCCACTCAATTATAAGTTTTACACTTTAGTACCTTTTTCTACTAAATTTCCTATTTGGCACTATTTTCAACCCAAACATTCATCATTCCTCTTGAGCACTTCTACCCCAATCTTTTATCAAAGACTTTGTTTCCTTGATGCATTGTACCTAAAATACAGAAACCCATGCAAAGTTGATTCTAAAGCTAAAATCACCAATCTAAAAGAAAGATAATAAAAAGAAAGGATAGGAAACTCTGGTTGCCTCCCGCAAGCACTCTTTTAATGTCACTAGCTTAAAATTATTCATGATTGTCAAATTGTTGAGTTGGCTGCAAACTCTGCTACCTTTGTTGATGAGATATTCCTGATTTGATCACCTTAGTAGTAAACCTTAAGCTTCTGGCCATCTACCTTGAAAGTTCTAGATGTTTCACTATATATTTCTACTGAACCATACCAAAATATTTTTAATATCTCAAACGGGCCACTCCATCTATATTTTAGCTTTCAGGTGAACAACTTCAATCTTGAGTTGTATAGTAACACCTTGTCAGCAACTTAGAACTCCTTCTTCATAATACGCTTATCGTGCCACACTTTATCTCTTGCTTTGTAAATGATTGCACCATCATATGAGTTTATTCGGAGTTCCTCTCACTCGTGAAGGTCAAGGAGTCTCTTTTCACTAGCACTTTTGAGATTAAAGTTGATGAGCTTAATTGCCCTTATTGCTTTGTGTTCCATTTCCACTAGAAGATGGTAACATTTTCCATAAACCAGTTTATATAGGGCAATGCCTATAGGAGTCTTGAAAGTTGTCCTATAGGCCCATAAAGCATCATCAAGATTAAGAGACCAATCTTTTCTGTTTCTCTCAATACTCATCTCTTGGATAAGTTTGATTTCTCAATTAGAAATATCTGCTTGGCCACTTGTTTTAGGGTGGTATTCTAACCCTACCTTGTGGTAAAATCTATACTTCTTAAGGAGTCTTTGTAGGACATCATGAACCACAATCACTTATGATGGCTTAAGGGACTCCAAACCTCAGGAAAATTACTTTCTTGAAAAGCCGAACAACAACTTGGTGGTCATTTATGAGGGATGCGATTGAAAAGCCACCGTCCATTGTAATAAGCGCCACCCATTGTAATAAGGCACCTCTCCTTGACATGTAATTAAGAAAAAGTACTTAACTAAGAATTAAAAATTAATAAATTAGAAGAAAATAATAATAATCTATAATGAAACAAGACGAAATTCCATGGACATAAAGGATCAAATCTATAACCGGCTGCTAACTTAAACAACTAGTTGGATCCCTATTTAATGTGAATTTAGGTATTGAAACCTTAATCCACATAAGGGGTAGAAACTAGAAAGCAACCCTATTAAGCCACGCACCAAGGGTTTGAATTCTTGGGTAAAAGTTTGAGAATTGATTAAAGCCTAAGCACCTTTAATTCCTATGCTTCCTCACGTGAGTCTAAAGCTTAAAGCATCAATTCAAAAGTCTTTTCTAACACACAAAGAGATTATGAAAATTCTTAAGTTTTATTAAAAACATGTAAGAATTAAATCACAAAATCTGATTTTTCAAGCTTGAGGTGCACATATATTTATACTCATAGTGCAAGTGTTTCAATTCAACTATAATTAGGACTCCAGCTACTAATACTATTACTAATAACCAACAGGACAATACCACCTAATTATTATATTATCCTACTACAACTCTAACATTATCTACTTAAAAAAGATAAGATTACAATGTCCTAATCCTAGTTAAACACGTCCTTGAACTTAGTAAACCAATGTGAACAGAGTAATCCAATGTAGACAACCATCTCCTCCCATGTGCCACGTCACTTGAGGCTGTAACAAGGAACTCCATGTCACTTGAAGCACCGTCTAGTGTAATAAACACTGCCCATTGTAATAAGGCACCTCTCCTTGTCATAAAATTTTACTCCCTTGGTCAAAATTTTCAATCTTCAAGAAACTCTTCCAGATTGAATATTTTAATCAAGAAACCTCCCCAATCCTCCTTTCTATATACAATACTACACTAAAAATTCAAAAAAGAAAACTTTAACAAAACAACTATGCCTGAAATAAGAAAAACTATCAAGTAAAGTGGAAGAAAACTCAAAGACAAAACAAAATTATTCCCCATATCCACCAATCTACCATATTTTTGTGTGCTAAGTGTTACATGTCACCATTCACATGAAAATACTTTCATTTGCATCACTGTCACAAATCAAATGAAAAAAGGTTTTTTTTACAAACGAGGCTAGCATCTTTCATTTATTGGACGACAAAAGGCAGTATAACATATGTCCATTCCTCCATCCACACTCTCTCACTCCTTTAAAGGAAAGGGGGAGCTAAGTGCTTTAGCATAGAGTGAGCAACCATGTCATTAGTTCTATACTGAACATAAAAGAGCAAGAATTGAGAGAACGTACAAAACTAAGAATATCATCTATAATGACTTGGACACTAGTTCTTTCATGGCTCTTCACAATCAAGAGTTCGACAAGATGTTGTTCATCTGAGTCTACTTTAAGAAAACTCAGTCCATCTTCATAAGCATATTCTATCTATAATCTAACCTATGCAGTTTTGAGGAGCACTTGGTCAATATAAGTATGAGGAAATTAGTACGTCCATTACAGCAGCATGACTTAGATTGAAATGGTCAAGCATGAATAAAGGAGAATTAGTTAAAATTCTATTATAATTTAAGGTGGTAGGATTTTTTTTGAGAAAGAGAATTTTTATTATCAAATCGATTCGGCCTTTACTATGGAGGAAACCCTTGTAGGAAGAGACTTTTACAAATATATTCCATTGCACCTCTAGTGTCTAGTCGTGCAACTAAGTGGGCTATTGTATTTTCGACCCTTCATACATGAGAAACAATAAAAAGATCAAAGCATTGCTTAATGACTCCAATTTCATAAACAAAGGTAAAGAGAGGGTTATTCCCTCAAGCATCCTTTTTAATGAGCCTTACAATATTAACCACTTCTCCTTCTATTTCAACCCTTTGGAAACCAAATCTAGCTGCTATCCTAACCCAAAAGCTCATAGCTCCAGCTTCTGCCAATTGAGCGTCCCAAGTTACCTGTTTTCTTTAAGTGGCAGAAAGAATCATCTTCCCTTGATCATTTCTTACTATTGCCCTCACAGTATAGTAGCTTCCATTTACTACATGGGCATCACCATTTACTTTGACCCATCCCAAACTAGGTGTTGTCCATGTTGCATTAAGTAGCCGAGGATGAGAGCTAGCAGGGTTAAGCACATTCTAGGTGTAGTTCTTATATTCGGACACAAGCTTACATAATCCCGCTGCAATGCTTATTAGATTTGTGCTTATATTCTTAAAGAGCTTTAGATTCTGTACGTATACGCTACCAATGCAAGGGTACCCACACAGGGGTGTATCGGGCTTTATGCCTAGTGAGTCACATGACTCACCAAGGCCCAAAAACAATTTAAAGTATTTTAAAAAAAAATTCAGAAATTCCTCCCTATTCCTAACCCAACCTCTAGCCTCCCTCAGACTCCTCAGTCTTCACCCAAATCCCCCCGACAGGCCACATGGCTCCAAACCTTGGCTCTTGCACACCGCACACGGCTAGTCGGCCGCACGCCCACACCAGCTCCAGTCTAGTAGACCAACAGTCCTCCACTACTCCACACCATCACACCATCACAACATCACACCGAACAAACGAACACCCTCCCCAAATCATGCACCAATCGGCCAACCTTAGTTCCTTAGTCACTCACCCAAATACCCAATCATAGTCTCACAAAGTCACAAGGACACAAGGTAATTTCTTATTTGAGTAATTGAGTATTGAGTTATTTCTAGGTTTTATTTATTATTTCAATTATTTTTTAAATAATTATTTTCTAATTATTTCATTGGAGTTGAATACTTGAGTTGGGATTCGAATTCGGAGTTCATTAGAGATTTGGAGTTGAGTACTTGGGTTGGGATTTCATTGAAGTTGAGTACTTGAGCTGAGTGCTAGCTTTTTATGGATTTGTTTTAGGCTAAATGATTGGAATTTGGAAACTGGAAACTTGATTAGTAGATCTTGTCAAAGTTTGTAAGCAATATAACCCTCAAATGATAACATACTACTAGAACATACACTAACTATCGAACACACCTCCAAACCACCTTGATTTTTGATCTATTCGGTGATATGGTCCAACCCAATGCCAATCCTTTGCTATTTCCACTCATTAACCTATAGTTTTTTTAATATCACTAATAAACTTACCAATCTTTTTATTCCACCAAATTAACCATATGAATAAGCTTAATTTTTTTTAATATAAAGAAACTTGTGCGCAATGGTGAGTTTGATCTCATTTGTTTGTGGTAAGATTGATAGTTATATGTATTTAAGAAGTTTATTAGTTTCCTAATTGTGTTATGTTTAGGTGTCTTCCTAGTCAAATTAGACTTGTATTGGTAACAATATATACACATTATGGATTCCATCACACAAACAAATTTAATTATATGTATGTACATTATGAATATATAGTATTTGATGGGGATAATTATGACGGAAACACATAATTACATTGCAAAGGTTATTAAGATTGCTAGATATTTTTTTAGTGGGACTACTGATAATGATTTGGTAGTTAGTGTCTATGTTCAACAGTTGGTAATTGTGTGATCAATTGTATATATAGTACCTTAAATAAAAAATTTTGGTAGAGAGCTAAGCTTGTTAATTATTAGTCTATATTCTAATCTTGTCAATTTTCTATTTGGATGATCTTTGTAAATAATTTTTCTTTGGGTAATTGAAAAATGAATCTCCTACTTTAGACTTAAGAGTGTAAGATTTAATAAATGATGCACTTAGTCTGAGTTTGTGATGAATCAATTTGTATTCTAGTTAAATAACATTATTTGGTGTGATGTGAAGTTGTCTTATGTATGAAAAATGTTACACATGTTGAGAAGGATTGACTTTTACCACTTTATATTAATGAAAAATGATTGATGTGATTTCACTACATTACTACTAGCTAGGTTGGGATTTGAGAATGGCAATTGTCACATATTTAGAGGCACACAATAGATACCATTTAGTTAGCACAAAGTATTAAGTCAATCCTCAAATTATCCTAAGACTTCATAGTACTTGTGGTTGAATATTGCTTGATTTAGTTATAATAAACATTTATTTGTTGAATATTGCTTGATTTAGTTGTTATAAACATTTATTTGTTGAATATTTCTTGATTTAGTTGAATATTTACTCAATTTTTAGAATAAAGAGAATACTGTTTGAATATTTGGATTTTTTTAGTATTATTATTTGGTTGTTTAGTAAAAAAAATTATTACATATTTGATTATCGATTGTCACTCACCAGGCGGAAAATCCTGGTTCCGTCACTGTACCCACATGAAATAAATCATCTTCATTATATTTATTCATTAGCCAAACCCATATGTCTTTAAAAGACCCTACAATTTTGCAAGTAGTTCTTGTTAAATCTTTCTACAAACCCATAGAGGAATCTTATCCGAGCATTATTCAAATATTGCATGAATAATACTTTCATGATCTTGATGAAATTTCCTGCAAACCCCATCATCCACTGAATTCCTTCGTACTTACATGCCATGAGAAGCTAGGCTGCTTATACATTCCCTCCAGACACTAGTAGAGAAATGTTTAATTGCTTTATCTTAAATGCTGCGGTTATATAATATTCGAATCACTTAATAATATGAAATATAGCATTATATCAAGTGCTGCTATTTTTAAAATAAATGCAGCACATAAAACCATAAGTGTCGTTGTTTTATAAAAAGTCGCAGCATTAATAATAAATACTGCAATTTTTTAAATAACCACAACACTTATGAGTAATCTCTAGAGAAAATGGTTTAGCTTAGGAGGGACGTCCATTTTTCAAATTGCTTTCCATATCTTATGATCATGATGCACATCACCTTCTCTTCCTACCATTAATAACTAGTAGCATGACCACAGCAAAAACTTCCTAATCGTATTCCCAATCCAGTAGAAAGCTTATCTTTTCACTATTGATGACAAAGAATTATTATATATTATCTCGTCTTCTGTGTGGGAGCTCAACCTCCTAATCTTGTCTCTCATCCACTGCCAAGTGCGTTAATGAATTAAGGCCTCCACTTTGAGGTTTAAGTCAAAGAAGTCATTTCTATGTATGTAGCCTGTATTCATCAAAGTGGGTAGCCATGGATCCTTCCAAACTCTGAACTTCAAGCCATTTCTCACCCTCTATCACACCCCTTCTAAAAGTAGAGCCTTTTCTCCCCATAAACTCCGTTAATTATATCTAGGATCAAAACCCCTATACACTTCTAACATTCCACACTTCTTAAAATACTTGGCATTTTACAACCAAAGAGTTTGCTAATAGTAGAGGTGCCATACCTATTTTACTAGTAGGGTTAAGTTGAAAAATTTAAGGTTTCAAAAAACTAAATCGCCTTTGGATTTCGATAGGCAAAGGTTCTCCTATGACACACAATGAAATTTCTTAGTTGCACCATCTCCCCCACCAAAAGCGAGCAATCAAAGAGTGGATTTCATCGATTATATTATTTGGGATTCTGAAAACACTCATCATATATGTTGTAATTTCTTAAGCCATTGCTTTATTGAGAATTTCCTTCCTTGGTTTTGATAAGAGTTTCTCCTTTCATCCTCAAAGCATTTTTAACTGCCTTTATTTCATTGTCATAAATAACTCTTTTTTTCCCTTCCAATAACTGTGGGGATGCCAAGATATTGTCCATGCCATTCTACTTCTCTAACTCTAAGTATATCAACAAGTGTGATAATTTGCTTAACAGTCACAGATTAGCTAAAGAAAAATTCTAATTTGCTAAGATTGACTTTTTGACTTAATGCTCTCTCATAATTACTTATGATGTTAGCACAAACCAAGCATTCTCTTACATCCACTCTACCAAATATTATACTTTCATCAGCAAAAAAATAGATGTGAAAAATTGTTAGAGCTCCTTTGAATATTCGAGCACCATAGATCCTGTTCTTCATAGCTACTTTCAATAACAATGTAGATAAAGCATCAGCACTAAAAAGAAAGAGATAAGAAGAAATATATTCTTCGAGTGTTTTGGATGATTTAACAAAACCTTGCACTATCTCTACCTCCCAATACTACCACATTGCTAAAAAAACCACATGTAATCCATTCGGGTCTAGAGCTTTATGGAGATGCATTTAGAACATAGCTTCTTTACTCTGTTCTTGACTTTAAATACCCTCAAGCTCCCTATTCATCTCCTTAGATACTACTGTTCTCATGCCTTCTAGTACGTGCTGCATATTTGTAGTTTGTTCCACCGTAAAGAAATCCTTAAAGTAGTCCTTAATAAGGAACGTCACTTCATTCTCATATGATCTCCATGCTTATCCCTCAACCTACTAATTCTATTTATATCTCTCCTCTAGTTAGATTGTCTATGGAAATAAGCCGTATTTTTTATCTCTACCATGTACTTCATTCGACCGATCTCTATAGTACAAATACATTATTCCATGCTTTGGAGCTTGATTATATAATCTTTAAGTTATTCACCTCACTATAACCTCACTACATTCAGCCTAATACTCTGTAATACACGTAATTCCTCCATATACCCTGTTATTTTCTTCTTCAAATCCCAAAGGTTCTTACTGCATCCTAGCAGCCTTATGAGCTTACTCATGTATGCATGCATAGGTATTCTTTAACTTTCATCACAATGCATCTTCAAATTGCTCAATGATTTTATCTTATGCAAATAAAAATGTCTCAAACTTAAAGCTCCTCCTACCTTACCAATTTGCTCTTGTTTTTGGTTTTGTATTGATCCAAATTAGGGCATGGTCAAAGCATATTATAGGATAATTAAGGATAGCCATATAAGATATTTAGCCTCTCCAAGTCTTCTAAGAAGTGATTTAGCCTCTCTCAAACTAAGTTAGTTATGGGATTTTTTTCCAAGTTTCCAATTAAAGTTATTCCTTGTAAATCCTAAGTCTCAAAGACAACAATCATAAATGACTTCCTAAAAAGCTTCCATATTGTTGGGGATAAAAGGAGCTATGCAATTGAAGATTAGAAAAGATCCCTTAATTATCAAAGAGGTAGCCCATTGCATTGCAAACATAGTAAAAAGTCAACTAGAGAAACAAACTTATTTTAGAATTTTATTCTAAAGCATTGACTTGGATAAACTTTTCTAAAATAGAAACTTTCTACTTTGGGAAACTTTCCACTTTGGGAAACTAGTAGTTAGGGAAAGATGAAATCGGCTTAATATGGAAGTGGGGATTAAATAAAATATTTTGAACCCATAAAGGTTTAAACTTTAGGAGTAAGGCTTAAATTTAGGCTTGGTCAAAGTTTCTCTGAAGGTTGTCAAAGCTAGGTCAATATGAGAGTCAAAGTTTGACCAAAGGAGTTGGTCCATGTTCGTGTATTCCTAGATGGTGTGGGAATTGAAGAGTTTTGCTGATTTGTAAAGACTTGATAAGGTGGATATGATAAGAAGACTTAAAGAGTTTGATAGAAGATAAAAGACTTGAAGATAGACACACCTATCAAGGGATAAGAGAGCCATTTGGTTCAACTTCTTCAAGGATAAAGCAGATAGAGTTTTAGCTAGTTGACATGTCTTATCTTTTAAGTCTTTTCACTTGTAATGTAACTATATCTAGAAAATCATAGGAATTTCAAATTTCTATGTATTGTTCTCTTAAGAAGTTGGTTCTTTAATGTTTTTAGGTATGTTTTATCTTTGAGATAGTTAGCCAAAGTCAGATATTATCTTCATTCCTTGGGGTTAACCTATATTAGAGTTGTCATTTTGTAAACTACTTGCTATTCACATGTTTAGCTTGTTATTCACGTGTTTAGATAGAGTTTTGGTGTTTTTAAACTTCTTGTAAACCCTTAGGAGCTCCCACTATATAAAGAAGTCAAATGGCATTGAATAAAATCAGATTTTGATGAATCAAACCCTTTATCATTCGTGACTATCCGAATTCTCTTATCTTTTAGATTAAAGTTTAGTGTGTTCATCCTTTGCTATCCTATTTCAATCGGTTATGAAATTGGTGGTGTTATGAGGAAACTTTTCAAATTCTTTGGTGGTGAATATGTATCCAAACAGTCCCTAAAGCTAAACAACAAAGGTGTCCTTTTTTCTTTCACAACTCACGTTCAAATCAACCTTAAAAACATTTAAATACATCCTAAAATCAATCCATTTGTGATGCAAATTATTTGACTAAATATCTTTTATTAAGAACTTGTATTTTTTTTGTTCGAATATCTAAAAATACAACATCTAGTATCCGAGCTAAAAAGAGTCTTGGGATATTATACTTAAGCAAATCCATGTCTTCTTCAAGTAGTCATCATCACCAAAGCTAGAACGATGATTACATGTCTTTGGGTGATAGGAATGCATGTTTGGTGGGTGAAGTTGAGTTGTTAAGGGTGTAACTTACAGACCTTCAAACAAGGTATATTCGATAAAGAGGAGGTGGTCCAACTTCACATCATTCGGAGGAGGAGATTCCAATGTCTCCTATAGACAATAGATTCGATAACTCAAACTCAAACTCTTTCTTTTTTGAATAAAAGTTGATATACCTAAGTATGATGAAAGTTTAGATGTAGAGGAGTTTGTAGAATGGTTGAGAGTAGTAAAAAGAATATTTGGTTATAAACAAACACCTGATGAGAAGAAAGTAATGGTGGTTGCCTTAAAGTTACGCAAATATGCCTCCACTTGGTGGGAAAATGTGTGTAACAAGAGGAAAAGGATGGGGAAATATAAGGTGAGGACATGGGAAAAGATGAAAAAACTATTAAAAGAAAATTTCCTACCTTCCTACTATGTTCAAGAGAATTTCATGAGATTTCATTATATTAAACAAGGTGAAAAATGGTAGAGGAGTATGCATGTGAATTTCAAGGGTATTTAGTGAAGTGTGGTATTGATGAGGATGAGCCACAAACGTTGGTGCGTTTTCTAGGAGGTTTGGAGGATAGAATCTCTAAGGTGGTGGAGTTACACCCATATTCAACCTCAGAAGAATTAATCCTTTTGGCGCATAAGGTGGAAAACCAACAAAAGACCAAACCTAAAAACACAAGAACCTATTCTTAACCTACTGAAACCCAATGAGCCTACCCTATTCAAACACGTCTAAATCTTCCTAATCCACCAAAAACGAACCCTAACCCCCAAAATAATCCCATCCAAAACCAATGCAACCCTACAAGGTTATTTTTTAGATGTAAAGGCCTAGGGCATATTGCATCTAATTGCTAATAAGAAGATTATAACAATGGTTGTGTTTTCCATGCATAGAAATCCTTGTTTTGAAGAGGAAGAAACATTTGAAGATGGGGAGTTTGTAGGAGAGAATTATGAAGATGAGTTAGGGAGTTTTGGGCCAAATGAAGGAGAGTGTCTAGTAGTAAGAAAGGCGTTAAGTAGTGTGCCTCAACTAGAAGATCAACTACAAAGAGAAGCCATCTTCTTCACAAAATGCACTATCAAGGGGAAGGTTTGCTCTTTGATTATTGATGGAGGAAGTTGTACTAATGTTGCATTTCAAACATTAGTAGAAAATCTCAAATTTCCTACCTCACCACATTAACATGTGATTCAATGGCTCAATCATAGCAAGGGAATCAAAGTAAGTTCTTTTATTTTAATAAATTTTAGTATTAGTAAATATAAAGAAGAACTGTGGTGTGATGTTATACCCATGGATGCGTGTCATGTATTATTAGGAAGACCTTGGTTATCTGAAAGAAAGGTAATACGTGATGGATACAAAAACACATTTGAATTTACCAAAAATAATCACAAAATTACCCTAACCCAAATAATATAAAACAAGCCTAACTCCACAAAAAAAAAACCTAGCCTACCCCAAAACTGAAACACATACCCTTACCACCATTCTAAAACAACAACATGAACATCAATGTATTCCACCCCTTGTATTGGCGAGTTTGGAGGAAAAGGAGGACATAGTCAAGGAGAAACCTAGCCACCCTTTACCCATCCCCTTGCTCGAAGCCTATGATCACGTGTTCCCAAAGGAGATCCCACCAGGATTTCCTCGTAAACGTGACATCCAACACAGAATATGTCTTATTCTAGGATCTATTTTACCCAATAAACTTGCCTAGAGAACAAACCCTAAATAAATCAACGAGATTAGGAGGAAAGTAAAGGGATTGTTGGAGAAATGGATGATAAGGGAATCGTTGAGTCCATGTGCCATACCTACACTATTGGTACTAAATAAGAATGGAGAGTGGCACATGTGTATGGATAGTAGATCCATCAATAAGATTACCATCAAGTACCGTTTTCCCATTCCTAGGTTAAATGACCTATTGGATGATCTTTATGGAGCCAAGGTATTTTCGAAAGGGGATTTGATGAGTCGATATCATTAGATTCAAATCCATGAAGGGGATGAATGGAAAACTACATTCAAGACTATAGAAGGGTTGCATGAGTGGCTTGTGATGCCCTTTGGTTTTTCAAATACACCTAGCACTTTCATGAGGCTTATGAACATGTGTCTTAAGAACTTTCTTGGGGCCTTTTGTTGTTGTTTACTTTGATGATTTTCTGATCTACAACAAATCTGAAGAAGAACATCAAGAGCACTTGTAAAGGGTATTTGAAGTATTTGCTCGTGAAAAGCTCTATGGCAACTTGGAAAAATGCAACTTCTTAACTTCAGAAGTTGTGTTTCTAGGCTTTATTGTTTCTTCTCAAGGCATATAGGTAGATGAAAGAAAAGTGGAAGCAATTCAAAGTTGGCCTGTTCCTAACAATATTCAACAAGTTTAAAGCTTTCATGATCTTGCATCATTTTATAGAAGATTTTTTAGTGACTCTAGTACTATTATAACTCCTCTTACAGAAATCATAAAGGTGAAGAATATTGAGTGGAATCCTCAAGCTCAAAAAGCATTTGAAGAGGTAAATTTTTAGTTGACTTTAGCACCAATCCTAGCACTTCCAAACTTTAAAGATATCTTTAAAGTAGAATGTGATGCATCTAGGCCCAGTATTGGTGATGTATTATCTTAGAATGGAAGGCCCTTAGCTTATTTCAATGAGAAGCTCAATGAATCTAAGCGCAAGTAGTCTACCTATGACATGCCCTAGTACAAGCACTTGATCATTAGTGCCACTATCTAGTTCCAAAGGAATTCATCCTTTATCATGATAATAAGGCCTTGAAGTATCTGCAAAGACAATAGAAGTTACAACCTTGACATGCTAAATAGGTTGAGTTTCTTCAATCTTTCCACTTCATGATATAGCATAACTCTAAAACACTAGATAAGGTAGAAGATGGACTTTCAAGAAGGTATCTTCATCTGAATTCTTTACAGAGTAACGTTGTTGTCCTTGAGATCTTGAAGGAATGATACAAGAGATGCTGACTTTAGAGAACTCTATGATAAATGCCCAAAGAAAGCAATAAGAGTATTATATGTTTGAAGGATTCTTATTCAAAAAAAGCCAAGTCTATATCCCTAAACACAGTTTGAGAGAGTTCTTCATCAAAGAAGTTCATAAAGGAGGCATGGATGGACACTTTGTTATTGAAAAGATCAAAGCCCTTCTAGCTGAATATTTCTTTTGGCCCAAAATGGCACGTGATATGGAGTTCATAGTCAAAAGGTGTCCCATGTGTCAAAAGGATAAAGTCACTCTCCTTCACAAGGACTTAATATTCCTCTACTAATTCCTTAAGCTCCTTGGGAATATATCAGTTTAGACTACCTTGAACTCAGTATAACAAAGACTCAGTCATGGTGGTTGTGGATAGATTCTCTAAAATAGTGGTTTTCTTTCCATGTCGCACTACTTATGATATAGTTCAGGTTGCTAATATTTACTTTAAAGAGGTGGTTCATTTGTATGGGATCCCTAAGTCTATGGTGAGTGATCATGATTCAAAATTTCTCAATCAATTCTGGCTAACACTATGGAAGAAGATGGGTACAAAGTTGAAATTTAATACTTCTAATTATCCTCAAACTGATGGAAAAACTAAAGTGAATAATCGCACCTTGGGATTGGTTTTGAGATTGTTGATCACTAAGAACCTTAGGAAATGGGAAGATATGCTACCCCAGCCCATGCAGATATTGCATATAATAAGGTCTATGGGTTCAATCCTTGTATGCCTATTGATTTGACATTATTTATAGAAAAGGATAACTTTATTGAAGAGGTCGCAGAGAGAAATAAAGAGATCAAGAAGATGCATGAGCAAGTTCATTCCAAGTTTGAGAAGAAGAATGAAAAAGTCAAGGCACGAATTGACATAAAGATGAGGGATTTGAGATTCAAAGTGTGTGATTATGCATAGATTCATCTAAGGAAAGAACATTTTCCATCAAAGAGACGTTCCAAACTTAGCTTAGATTTGACAATCTATTTAGAATCCTAAAGAAGATCAACAATAATGCTTATAAGGTAAAGCATCTAGGCGATTATGGAGTGTCCACTACCTTTAAATTTTTTTTATCTTAGTTCTTTCTATGAAGCTCATAAAGATTTGCTGTGTTTGAGGCCAAATTTTTAGAAGGGGAGGATCTCGGGGATCAAGGTGCTATGTAATTAAAGATTACAAAAGATCCCTTAAGTATCAAAGAGATAGCCCATTGTATTTGCAAACATAGTAGAAAGTCAACAGGAGAAACATACTTATTTTAGTATGGTCTTCTGAAGCGTTGACTTGGATTGACTTTCTTAAAATGGAAAATTCTACTTTGGGAAACTTTCCATTTTATAAAAGTGGTAGATAGGGAAACATATAATCTAATTAATATGGAAGTAGGGATTAAATAAAATGTTCTAACCCATAAAGTTTAAAACTTTAGGAGTATGGATTGAATGCAGGCTTGGTCAAAGTTTCTCTAAAGTTGGTCAAAGTTAGGTCAATGTGGGAGTATGGCTTGAATGCAGATTTTGATGGAAGATAGAAGACTTGAAGATAGACATGCTTATTGAGGGATAAGATCAGAGAGCCATTTGGTTCAACTTCTTCAAGGATAAAGCAGATAGAGTTTTAGCTAGTTGACAAGTCTTATTCTTTGAGTCTTTTTAATTGTAACGTAACTATATCTAGCCTATGATAGGAATTTAAGATTTCTATGCATTATTGTCTTAGGAAGTTGGTTCTATAAAGTTTCTAGTTAACTTTATCTTAGGGATTTGTGGTTTTTTCCATTATCGCCCTATTGCATCAATCTCACACATGGCCTCTTCTAAACAACTATCAATCTTCACCTTTTGAAACTCCTTTGTAACATCCGATACCTTGCTTGCACTCTTATCATGCTTTTTCTTTGTTATAAAGAGCTTTTTAGCTACTAGAAAAAGGACGTTCCTCTGCTTCCCACTTCTTCCCATCTTAAGAAGCTCTTATTGAATTATCAAATCTATGCATGATACGCATCTGTGATCCTTGCAACTCACACTCTTTCTCCCCATGTCCTTATCTTCCACACCCATAATAGAAAATTAGAAGCTTTTCATAACTCATGGCTACACTCAGTTTTTCCCTACCACTCATATAAATAGAAACATCCTTCTTTAGAGAATTCAAGATGTTAATCAAAATTTTCATTTGAATAATCAATCCTATTATGAATGTCCATACCCAGATTATAAACCTCGATAAACTCCCCCACTTCATCACCAATCCTTTTTATATTCTTTGTATTCATTCTCTCCCCAAAAGGTACACGAACCTAGAAGGGGACTGTTTGAAGAGGAATTTTAGATGTTTTAACATACCTTCAATATCATAAAGTGCTATAATATGCAAATTAAAGTGCTATGGTTATGTATCCATAACATACTTTTTGTCACGCTAGTGATGGAATTGAAAAAGGAAGGTGTTGTCCTTAATGTAATTCATCTCCATTATACTTAGCAACATATGTCTTATTCCTTCTTTATTATCATCCTTAGCCTAAATAATATTATCATCTTCATCCACCATTTCTTAAAGAACTAGGGTTTTCAAATATCTTAGGTGGTAGGATTTACCATGTATTTGTTGCCAATAGGCGACTAGAGGGAAGATATGAAAGGAAGGCAGCAAAATTATTAAGGATCATCTAGTTATGTGTTTAACAATAGCCTCATGTAGGGCCATAAAATGAATTTTTAAGGGTCAAGTGAACCAACTTAGTTTTGGATGGACGGCTCGATGAGTGAACCACTGCAAGAGGGCCTAATTTATACAGTCTAACCTTACCTTCTCAATGAAGAGAGTGGAAAGGGGCCCTACCCATTAGTGCCTCGATAATATTGTTCGTTATTTAGGGTGGGCTACACAACTTTTTTCATCTATACTCATATGGATTGGTTTTAAAGGATCAAGAGGAGTTGCCACTAAACTATTTAGGGCAGTTTGTGTGTCCAATTGTGTATAAATCCCAAAATTAACTCACATGAATGGTTATTAAACCAAAGATGGGTTAGAGAATGAAAAATTATGTCAATTCATAAATTACATATGAGCTATTTTTATTAAAATAAAATGAATTTTTGTTTGATAGTTTCTAGGCACATGAAAAAGCAATAAAGAAGCACATTCTAGATTAGTTATTTTAGAAGACTAGGATTATGCAAGTAAATCTAGATTAGATGATCACTTCTTTAACAGTCCAAAAGTTAAGGGATCCTAAAATTGATTGTCCAAATTTATCTTATTTTAGGTGTGATTGCATTATATTAGGTCTTAAATTAGGTGTGTCAAAATAAAAGTAGTCATCCAAATTACAACAAAGTAAGGATTATGCATAAATTCAAAGTATTAAATAGAAATTTAAGGAATTAACGTGTGGAAGCTAATAAAGCATGTAAATGTGCAATATTTAGATATGCAAAGCAAGATTAATACATGCAAGTGGTTAAAGGATTACTAATGAAATGAAGTATTTAACTTAATAAGCCTACCTCATCAAATACTTCAACTATAGTAAGAGTCTTGTAAGATTAAATGGAATTATTTAGTACAAAAATAACATGGACTTAAAATTTAAAAAATCAAAATATGCTTCGTGATGATAGGAAATGAGCTTTAGGGCCACAATTAAATATTCATTTAAGCATGAGAACACCTGGTTTTACTCATATAACTAGATATGCTATAAAGGAGTCCAAAAAGGTTAAAGATCTTCACAACTGATGTGCTTATTTTAGAGCACGTTTACAACTCATTTTTAGTGTCGAGTCTCGTGGTTTTAGATTGATTTTATGCACATTAAATTTGATTTTACCTTGATCTTTTCCTCGAGCAATTTTTTGGTCATTTCAGGTACTTTCGATGATTTTGAGGTAAAATGTGATGTGTTCAAGGCTTTGATTCTCCTATCAAGAGTTTAGATGTGCATATCATATCTTGGGCACGCGCTCCGAGTCACTCTCAAAGATCCCACAAACTCTAGAAGCCATTAGACACTTCAAAGAAGTTGTTCAGCAAAGTTCAGGTTCAGATTTGACCGAATCTGACATCTGTTCGGTCGAATGGAAGGCATGGATAAAAGCATATGACTCAAGCTCTCAAGAATAGCTGAATGAACTCCCATTTGGCCGAATTAAGGCCTATTCGGCCGAATGGGTGGTCTCCTTCGGTCGAATGGTGGACAGGGGGAGAAAACTCGATGTTTCCGTAATAGGCAAATACAATCTTCATTCGGTCGAATTTCCACTCATTCGGCCAAATAAACTTATCATTCGGCCGAATGGCCTTCTTTCCCGTAGATTTTGGTGCTTTCTTTAGTCATCCCTTGAGGGTTTTTCTAGGGTTTTACTCCCTTATGTCCCTAGGGTATAAATACCCCCTTGCTCTGTAAAAAAATCTTCATGCCTACTTTGAGAGCTCTTGTGCCTCAACCTAGAACATCACTTTAATTCTTTTCATTTCATTCATGAATTAGTTTAGATTTAAAGCTTTCGTTGTTCTCCTTTTCAAGCTTTGTATTTTAGATTCAGATTCTCTTTTATTAACGCAATTTCATTTATGTAAGGTATCGATTTTTTACTGTTCTATTTCGTTTAATGCTTTCACGTATTGTTTTTGTTAATTCCATTGTTCTTTTTATTATCCTTGATCTATTTAAAGTTTTGATAGGGTAGTTGTCGGTTTTGTTATAGTTCTTCGTTTCTCCTTTTCGTTCCCTTATTTATTTACGTTTAAATTCTTTATGCTTTCAATCATGTTCTTGTTCACTGTTTATGCCCTAGTTTTCATTACTATGATTGAGTAGTTTTCTTAGGGATTTTATTGGTGAAACCCTAGGTTGGCATGTTCTTCATTCGTAAAGTTAGGGTTTGAGATTGTTGATGATTAATTGATTGAAATTCGATGCAAATCTTGTCCTGCCACTCCTTGGGAGACATAGGGCGATTATAGGTTGTTCATGTGATTTATAGGGTCACAAACTTCCTCTCGTCATCTTGAGTGTCTTGATTGATTGTTGATCGATTTTCCCCTAACTTGGCGTGTTTGCTAGTTCAATTGTCCTTCCTAGGGTGGAGCTAATCTATCCCTGTTTTTCTTTCATTGTATTCTATCATTTTTATTCTTGCTTTGCTTTTCTATTTATTGTATATTTTAATCAATTCAAATCCCAAATAAACGTTTTACATCAAGTCTAAAACCTATCATCCCTTGTCCTTGTGGTTTGACCCCTGACTTACCTTTACAATAGTTGTAATAGTACTAGGGTGTTTATAAATATTGTTTGTATAACTAGGCGTTGTGTTTAGATTATAGTCTTGGTGTAATTTATTTTTGTTTTATTTATATTATTGTCTCTTCATTTGCTTATCAGTCCTTACAATTGGTCTCTAGTGTTGTTTGCATGCCCTATAGCACACGTAGATTAAATCAACAACTAGAACCATACAACCCTGAGGTTCATTGCAGTAAACGGAGAATTCCAACCTAAACCTCATTTCAACCAAATACTTCCAACCCTCCTACACCACCAATGGACGAAAACCAACAATTATTTGGTCAATTTGGGACACCTGGGTCCCAAGAATTTCAAAGAGGTGTAGTGTTACCCATAGCTCTAAATCCTTATCACATACATCCTCAATTCACCCGGATGGTGAAGGAGATCCCTTTTTGCGGTTTGAAAAATGAATGCCCTCTCCAACACTTGGAGGCATTCTCAATATTTGCGGTCTCATCCCTCCATGCCCCAATAGCCCGGATTATGTGCGGATGCATTTATTTCATTTGAGATTAGCTAATGATGCTAGGGATTGGTATAAATGCTTAGAGCCAAAATCAATCATTAATTGGGCTCAATTAAAAACAACTTTTCTAGAAAGGTTCTATCCCACAGTTCGAACGTAAGATTAGCGTAAGAAAATCGCGTCATTCACTCAAGAGGATGATGAGAACCTTAGTGCTACTTGGAGTCGGTTTAAGAGAATGATTAGAGCATGCCCTCATCATGAGTACGGGGAGAATCATCTCAATACATTCTTCTATAATGGTCTAAATGACTCCACCAAGGCACTTCTAGACTCGGCTGTTGATGGGAAACTCTCAAAGGTCCCATGCAAATAGGTGAAAGCTAAGATTGAGGAGGTGGCCAAAAATAGCCCTTGGGGAGGAGTGAGAGGTAATGGACTATCGAGGGGAACAATTGATTCAAGTAACTTGGACACGATTAGCTCAAAAATTAACGCAATTATGGATAAGAAACTGTCTAAGTTCAAACTAGCTCAAGGTAGTGCCAATGTATCATCTGTTAAAGAGATGACCTTTTCATGTAGAATCTGCGGGGGCACCAATCATGATACATCAGATTGTGGGGGTTCGAATTTTGAACATGTAGAGGCTATTAACTATGGGGGATATAACCAAGAAGGAACCCCGGTCATGAACTATGATGGTTATGGGTATAATCCCGATTATGTGGCAGTTGTGGGGTATGGCGGTCAAAACCAAGGGTTTGCTTAACAAGGTCTTTACAACAATCAACCCTTTAGACCTCCCTTCAATCCAAATTCTAGCCAAGGAAACTTCAACCAAGGGTACAACTCCACCAATCAAGTAAATGAGAGTTTTCCTAGGCCGATTGGGAATAGGCCATACCCTCAAGTGCTAAGGCCCAACCCCAACCTACCCTATCCATCTACACAGCCACCACCAAACCTGCCTCCAAATAATGATTACCTTTCCACCCAAGTGAGCTCCCAAGCGCAGCAAAATTAAACCCTCTCCCAGATAAATCAAACCTTGATAAATCAAATGCAACAACTTCAAGCACAACAGAAGTTGTTTGAATCACAACTTTCTTAGATAGCCAATCCACCCCCACCATTGCTATTCCCTTCTCACCCTCAACAAAACCCATCCACCCAACCTCTACCACAAAATACTCCTAACTCCAACCCTAAACATAACACATGCAAGGCGATCTTCCTAATATTGGGAACCTCATATTCAGGTCTAGTTACACCTCCACGAGATGATTTAGGGGAAGGGTCCTCAAAGGATAGTGGTTTTCAAGGAGAAACTGAGCATACAGAGGATCTTGAGGGGAGCAAAGAGAAGGAGGGTAGTAAAGAGGACTCCGAAAACAATGGTGAGGTAAATGGGCATGAGAGAAAGAAGAAGGATGAGGAAGAAAGATGGAGGGAGATACAAGAAAGGAAGAAACTTGAGCGTCAACATGGTCCGCCTCTACCTTTTCCTTACAAGAAGGTAAAGAAACAATTACAAGAAAAGTTTCTTAAATTCCTAGAGTATATGAGGCAGCTTGAAATGAAGATACCATTCTTAGAGGCCATGGAGCAAATGCCTCAATATGCTAAGTATCTGAAAACCCTTTTAGGGAACAAGAGGAATCTTGAGGGCGAAGTGATTAGTTTGCCAGAGTAGGTGAGTGTCATCATTCAGGGGACGTGGGCAAAGAAAGAAAAAGCTAGAGGGCCCTTTATGCTCCTAGTCACCCTTGGAAAATTCAATTCTAAGGGAGCACTTGCTGACCTTGGGGCCTCCATTAGCCTAATGCCGATGTCCATTGCCAAGCAGCTAACCTTTGAGCTCAAGCCATCGAAGAAAACCATCCAACTGGCCGACCGTAGTATAAAAGTGCCATGTGGGGAGTTTAAGGACCTTCCAATCTAAGTAGGGAACATAGTAGTTCCATGTGACTTTATGGTGCTTGATATGGTTGAGGATCCTTATACCCCTCTCATCTTAGGGAGGGATGCTTTGAAGACTTTGGGTGCCTTGATAGACTGTGAATCAAAGACTATCACTGTGAGGGTGGCCCAAGAAAAGGTAGTATTTTCCTTTTCAAAGTCTTCCAAGGAACCATGGTCGAGAAGATCTATTCCTTTGAGATTGTTGAGAATGAAGCTGAGTAAAACGTTAAGGGGTATGATGTTTTTGCTGCCCCAATATTGGTTGAGGTGTCGGATGAGAAACAGGCAAAGGAGCTTGTTGTTTTTGAGGTTGCGAAGGAGATTGCTCCGACAAAGGAGATTTATTACATGTCTGAGGGAACTGACAAGCTAGCCCGTAAACAAAAAAGGGCTAGAAAAAGAAAAAACAAAAAGAGATCGATGGCTCCACTCTGGCCTGGGGGAGCCCCGCATTATACCCACCTCTAGATAACCCTGGTTCTCCGTTGTTTACTTTGCCACTGCGGCTCGGTGGAGAGTTTTGACTTCCCACGCTGGAGGTGATGGAGATGCTAGGAGTGAATCAACTCCTATGGCATGTATGATTTCATTGTTTTCTTTTTCTGTATGAACTTGTGCCTAAATGTGTCGAACTTACCAACGTTAAACAAAAGTACTTACGGGAGATAACCTAATGTTTGTTTTATTTGTTTATTTGTATAGCAATAGCTTCTATAATTCTGATCTTTCTCCCTTTTGGTTCTCTTCTCCCAAGTGCCGAGACGGCTCTTAAGCTGGCTTGGGGGAGGGTTCTTGCATTTTCAAAGTCTCGAAAGATCCGCATTATTGAAACTATTGCCTTGGTTTTTGTTTTAGTTTTTCTTTGCATGTTTAGGTGTGTCAAGTTCATGTGCTTGAGTTGTGAAACTGACATGCGAGCTTCTGACGTGTACATTATAGTGGTCCTACGCATACTTATGTTTTCCTAGCCTTGTGCCTGTTTTGGGACCAAGTGATTGACTGTTTTCCACCTGACTTGGGGGATCTAGGCTTGCTTGGTTTATGGCTTGGATGACTACCTATTGAGGCATATTTCGACTAGCCTAGTAAGGATTGAGCCTTCTAAGACTCCATTATAAGTCCTATGTTATTGAGTGCTAGTTAGCTCCTCCAGCATAATCTTCTCTTCTAAAGGTCAGGGATGATAACACGTTTATAGTTACAGCTACATGGCCAAATTGCCTACCATGAATATCGATTGACTTTAGGGTAAGCCAATTTTATGGCTTTACCTTTTCTTTATAGCTACATCACCTAACTCCATATGAGCCAAATATTCCCTCTCTTTACCTAAAGGATAGTCAAGTGATCACAATGAAATGGTGCCCATTGCATTGTGGTGAAAGATTTTGGTTTGAAAAGTAGTTGTTGTATGATATGACTCTTTACATTACACTTAGTATATGTAAGAAACATTAGCATGAAAAACACACAAAAAAAGAAAAAAAAACAGAAAAATAAAATAAAGAAGAAAAGAAAAATAAAAAAAAACAGAAAAAATATGAAAAAGAAAAATTCGAGAATAAAGTTGGTGTAATGTATTAGAGTTCATTTATGCGTATCTTGAGAATTTTAGGAGTGGCATTGTTGTCGGAAGTCGTAGTGGTCCTTGGTTTGATCACCTTGGATTGCTTACTATCCTCTATTTTAACTCCACATCCCCAAAATTTTACCCAACCTTGATGCTATCCTACTTTGCAACCATGTCCAAACCTATTTGACTTGACCTGATTAGCAAGTTTTGTGCTGGAGAGTAGATAAGATACAATCCCCAAGATTTCTCCCTGTTGAATTTTTTATTCCTGACTCATCTTAAGTCGGATGACTCTGAGCAAAACACATACCATATTATACACACGAGCGTATTAGAAATTTCCCACATCTTTTGGGAAATAGCATGGGGAGCGTAGACTTGTGACCTCAGTAGGTAGTGGGTGGCATGGCCTGTGTTGTAGCTTTTCTAGTGATCCTGAGTCTGTGGAAAATGTTGTTCATCTTGGTATTATGCTCTTTTCAGCCCATTGTACTTGCACACCCATGGCTAGAGAAGAGTTTTGCGCGTACACGGCTGGCATTGTCTTGTTTTCCGCTCGCTTTGCCTTTCATGTGCTTTACTCATAGTATTGCCTTGCTAGTTCATTTGCTAGGGACTAGCAAAGGTTTGGCTTGGGGGAAGTTGATGTGCTCATTTTAGAGCACGTTTACAACTCCATTTTAGTGTCGAGTCTGCGGTTTTAGATTGATTTTATGCATATTACATTCGATTTTACCTTGATCTTTTCCTTAAGCTGTTTTCAGGTCATTTAAGGTACTTTTGATGATTTTGAGGTAAAATGTGATGTGTTCGAGGCTTTGACACTCTTATCAAGAGTTTAGATGGGCATATCATAGTTTGGGCACGCGTTTTGAGTCACTCTCGAAGATCCCACAAATTCCATAAGCCATTAGACACTTCAAAGAAGCTGTTCAGCAAAGTTCAGGTTCAGATTCGACCGAATCTGACATCCATTCGGTCAAATGGAAGGCATGGATACAAGTATATGACCCAAGCTCCCAGGAATAGCCGAATGAACTCCCATTCGGCTGAATCAAGGCCCATTCGGCCGAATGGGTGCTCTCCTTCGGTCGAATGGTGTACAGGGTGAGAAAACTCGATGCTTTTGTAATAGGCGGATACAATCTTCATTCGGTCGAATTGCCACTCATTCGGCCGAATACACTTATCATTCGGCCGAATGGCCTTCTTTCCCGCAGATTTTGGTGCTTTCTTTAGTCGACCCTCAAGGGTTTTCCTAGGGTTTTACCCCCTTATGTCCCCAGGGTATAAATACCCCCTTGCTCTGTAAAAAAATCCTCATGCCTACTTTGGGAGGTCTTGTGCCTTAACCTAGAACATCACTTTAATTCTTTCCATTTCATTCATGCATTAATTTAGATTTACAGCTTTCGTTGTTCTCCTTTTCAAGCTTTGTATTTTGGATTCAGATTCTCTTTCATTCACACAATTTCATTTATGCAAGGTATCGATTCTTTACTTTTCTATTTCGTTTAATGCTTTCACGTATTGTTTTTGTTAATTCCATTGTTCTTTTTATTATCCTTGCTCTATTTACAGTTTTGATAGAGTAGTTGTCGGTTTTGTTATAGTTCTTCGTTTCACCTTTTCGTTCCCTTATTTATTTACGTTTAAATTGTTTATGCTTTCAATCATGTTCTTGTTTACTGTTTATGCCCTAGTTTTCATTACTATGAGTGAGTAGTTCTCTTAGGGGTTCGATTGATGAAACCCTTGGTTGGCTTGTTCTTTATTCGTAGAGTTAGAGTTTGAGATTGTTGATGATTGTTTGATTGACATTCGATGCGAATCTTGTCCTGCCACTCCTTGGGAGACATAGGGCGATTATAGGTTGTTCATGTGATTTATAGGGTCACAAACTTCCTCTCGTCATCTTGAGTGTCTTGATTGATTGTTGATCGATTTTCCCCTAACTTGGTGTGTTTGCTAGTTCGATTGTCGATCCTAGGGTAGAGCTAATCTATCCCCATTTTTCTTTCATTGCATTCTATCATTTTTATTCTTGCTTCTCTTTTCTGTGTTTAGTATAGTTTAATCAATTCAAATCCCAAATAAACATTATTACATCGAGTCTAAAACCTATCATCCCTTGTCCTTGTGGTTCGACCCCCGACTTAGCATTACACTAGTTGTAATAGTACTAAGGTGTTCATAAATATTGTTTGTATAACTAATCTTTTAGTAAAACGACGCTAAAAGTACGCTTATCAACAACCCTTTCTCAAAGACTATATAAATGTTTAAAATAACAAGAAGATGCAATACTTGAAATAAATGCAATGATAGGGGATTACATTGAAAGTTAAGAGAGTCCATTTTAAGAGAATGGATCCTCGATGATGGTGTCAAAAATAAGATTTTTGAGGCTTGACCTAGTAAAAGAATAAGGTTTCTCCTTATCAATCATATCATAGGTGAATAAGTAGTTCATAAGATTGAAATTATATTAGTTGATCACAAGAGTTCATTGAGAGTGATGTCTCTTTGCTAATCAATGCTAAAAAATTACATAAAAATAAATAAAACTTAATGTAGAAAGAGGTTTGCATCTTGTATAACCATCTCATAAAAGGTGACTCAACTTTAACCCTTAAGTGGATAAAAACAACTAAACATCAAAAAAAGTGATGAAGGGAGTAGAAGTAGACAAAGAAAAGGAATTAGGTTAGTTACCATTGAGTGTGGGTCCTTTGCTTGAGTTTTTGTTAAGTGCAAAGTGGAATTAGGTTTCCTAAGGCTAAGACAAAGATTTTCCATGGATTAATCCTATATTGGGATGAAGAAGGCTTTGAATATATTTGAAGGAGCATTTTAGTAGAGTAATGGTATTTTTGCTATGGAAAATTTAGACCTTCTACTCATAAGTTATTTTGGTATTTATAGGAGACTCTAAGTTCGAGCATCAAACACCCAAAGGGCATATTTTGCTTAACCACTTCTAAGTTTGTAAGGAACCATGAGTTCTTTTGAGTTAGTATCGACATTTGGGGCGTTTGACGCCAAATTTGGCATCTAACATTAAAATTGGGCAGTGGACACCTAAGCTCCTGAGACTGAAACTAAACTAAGAATGAAACTAAAACATATGAGGGAAGCTAGGAGAGAAATGATGCAAAAACTAATGATGATTAAAAGGAAGAAGATAATCATAAATGGGAGAGGACCTAGGTCAAGCCCTAAAGTGCATGCATATTTCATCACTCATCATGTGGAAGCTCGTTAGCATAGGGCGGTGGTTAGGCCTCATGTTGTCATAAGCTGTAAACTCAATAGGACTCCTGCATCGTATGGTAATCAATCCTTATATTGTAGAATATGTGCTCATAAACTGATGTGATGCAAGAATCTTATTGTATACATCCTACATATACCCAAAGTTGGTCCATAGAAAACCAAAATCACGCTGTAAGGCCACCATTTGAGCCTCTAGGGAGTAAGACTGACTACTCAAGGCTACATTCTATATGAAGTTTAGGACGTCTACTTCCATAATAGTGGTGGCCTTCTAATCATCGCCCCCTTCCTCTACGAGAAGTGTAACATCTTCAGCCATTAAAGGAGGCCACTAGATATCAAGGTCTTGTATTCAAGTTCGTGTTGCCTCTAGAGGCGAGAGGTGCGCTTAGGGAAGAAAAGCATAGGGGGTCGGAATAGTCAAGAGAGGCCAACCAACCAGTCTTTCATACCATTGGTTTTGATCTCTACGAGGTTGAATCCACTGGATGTACTACATACCACGTAAGGTGATGCGAGTAAGTCCTAGAATATCATAGGTTTCACAACCTGAAAGGTCTATATCACGAGAAATCACAAGAAAGGTTAGTGTACCCAGAGGGGCTTTTTCACGTATAATTTAAAGGGATGAGAACCCAACTAGGTTTTGGGTGGATAATTCAATGAGTGAATTGCCAGTAGAGAGCCCATATTTTTACAACCCAACCTTCACTTTTCGATGAGAAAAGAGGAAGGGATTCTCCCTCACTACTGCCTGATTATTTTGCGCATTAGTTAGGATAGGCTATGTAGCTTTAGAGACATTGAAAGGGTTAAGGAGTCACCACCAAAAATTTATCGGTTATTTGGAAATCCTTGGGTTTGAAACCCAATATGACTCATGTGAATGGTTTTCAAACCATGATAAAGTTCGGCAATGAGCAAATAATTTTAATCTGAGGGTGTATGCAAATAAATGGGCTAGAGATAAAGAACATATCAGTTTTATTTCCTATGAAAGCATGCACAAATAAGAGATAAGAACACTCAAATGTAGTTGGTTGAGCAAACTAAGCTTTATTCACACAAGTCTAAATTAGGTGATCACTTGTGTTAATTATCCATAAGATTAAGGGTCCCTATAGCTGGTTGTCCAAGTTTGTCGTATTTAGTGTTTTTGTAATTAATAGGTCTTGATTATTGCATAAGATAAAAGTGGTCATATAATTATAAGATAATGATTATATAATAAAAGGTGCATAACTAAAATGAAATACTAGAGGAAAGAGTCAAGAGATGAGCATGTAAAATGTTAGGCTTAGTAGCAATGTAAAATAAGTATAATGTATGAGGAGTTTAAGATTTACTAATTAAATGAATAATAAAGCCTAAGGAGACCTATCTCTATAAAATACACTAACTTGAAAATGAGTCTAGTTCAAATTGCATGTTTGATTTGGCTATAGAATATCATTATCATTAAGGGACATAAACAAGATCAAAGTAAGGAATATGATGCGTGAACATTAAATGAGCCTTAAGTATAACTCCTAATCATCTATTTAAGTATGGTTCATACTTAGGATTTACTCATGAAAATGGGTCAAATGTCAATTGAGTCTAGAGAGAATGGAGATGTCCAAATCTCTTCATTATAGAGTAAGTGAAAAAGAGACAAAGACACATAATGTAGATTGCAATAAGTAAAATATAAGGGAGAGGGGTTGTATGAAAGATTAAGAGGAGACCAATTTATGAAGATGGTTCCTTGAATGAAGTGCTTAAAATATGGGTTTTAAGACATGACCTAGTGAAGTAGGAGTTGCTCCTTATTCTTCACATCATAGGTAAAAAGAGACATTTGAAAATAAGATGTGTGAGTTGTTCACAAAAGAACATTAAGGGTGATGTCTTTTTGCTTGATCAAGGCTCATCAAAAATGCAAAAGCATTGAAATTGATGTTCATGTGAGAGGGGTTTGCACCTCACATAATCATCTCAAAAGAGTCTAATCTAAGGGTCTTGAGTGGATGGAAACTGCTAGACCCAAAGATTAGAAAGTGAATGGTGTAGAAGTAGACAAAGCATTAAATGTATTGAAGGAGATTAGGGGTCCTTGGTGTTTACTATTGAGGATAGTTCTTTTGCTTAATTGAGTGCTTGATGAAAAAGTTATGGTTGCTTGTTATTTTAAGGCTAAAGGAGTGCCTTGAGTGCTAGGAAATGTGTTTTGCTTGTGTTTGACATTGTTTAAGAGTATGTGACAGTGTATTTCAGTAGAGTAACAGTGCTCCAAATCCTCAAAATTTCCAAACCTTGGGCTAGAAAAAATAAAAGGGTATTTATAAACGAAAAACTCAATTTCTTGGCAAGTTGAAGCATTAAATGCTAGAGTTGTGCGCCAAATGCTTGCATGTGCATTGAGCACCCAAAAAGGAATCTTTTGCTCAAGTTTAGAGAAGTTTAAGACAAGCCAAGAGCGCTTTTGGGGTGGCGCACAATGCTCGGCCATAACTCGATGTTAGATGCTAAGCTTGGTACTTGCAACCCGCTTCTAATAAAGATCCAGTTCATGCGCTTGACGATAGACTTCAAATGTCAAGAAAAAAAAGCTTGGAGCTTCAGGATTTGTGCAGGATTGAGGTTGGATTTTTGAATTATTTTGGTTGTTATTTAGGCCATATGTTTAGGCCATTTGTGTTTGGACCTTTTAGGATTTTGGCTTTTAGGTTTTTTGGGACTACATGCACTCAACTTCAACCCAAGCATAGTCCTACCTACAAGAGTTGGTTCGTAATGGGACCACCACATGATGAGACACGATTTCATGTCTACAGAAGCCCCACTTTGAACGAGTCTTAGATAAAGACTACAATAAAAGTAAAACTTAGGATAGAGGAAGATCTAGGATGCTTTGTAATCTCAAATCCTCCTTCTAACATCGGTACATGCAAAATATTTATTCGCAATTACCTGTCTATTAGGCACCATACAAGGTTAGTTCCATTAATGATGATGGGAACTTACTTTGATTAGCTTGAATGCTAGGAGTTAAAGTCTCAGGTTATTCCGCTGGAGAGATTAGTGTTGACTACGAGTCACCACCAAGATGGTGCAAATTATAGATTGGCCAGCTATGCCAATGGAGATCCGCTATTGAGATGGCTTGCTCATGGGTTGGTTTGATGTGCCAATGGGGAAGCTGCTGTCAGAGTGATACGATAGAGAGACATGACCTATTGAGCTAGAGAGACATGGCTAGTTAGGCCAAAGAGATATGGGCTGCTACACAAGAGAGACATGGCATGTTGTACTAGACAAGAGTCCTCGTAGCTGCAAAAATTTTGGGAGGGATTGAGTATAATGCTTCTTATGCTCATGCAATTTACTAAGGAGGGTTTAGCACTTTAAGAGGGTGCTACCCTACTCCACTAGGATTTTGCATTTACATTGGTCCTTGAACTCAAACTGATTCACATCTTTAGATGATATAGCTTAATATCTAGTTGATTTGGTTGTTGAAATTGCCATTTTGAAATGTTTACTACCTTTTGCCTTGCTAGGGGATAAACAAACTATGTTGGGGAATTTTTCATTTTTGCTTTTTTGCTGAGAAGATCCCACTTGACGCTTTTTTAATTTTTCATATGCTAGGAATTTTCATCCGCTAGGGAAGAAATTTGCTTAACGTGGCTACTCCATGGGGAAAAGGATTTTTATTGATTCATTTAGGAATTAAAACCCTTAGAAGATCCACTAGGGATTTTTTTGCTAGGCCAATGATTTCCTAGACTTGCTTAGCGTATTGTAGGGATGCCTCTCGAGCCTTGAGATGATTTTCATATTGTAGGGATACCTCCCAAGATATGGAGTATTTAAGGGATGTCGCCCAAGCCATAAGTTAATAAACGTGTCATAGGGATACCTTCAAAACCGTTGAGATAATATACATATTATAGGGATGCCTCCCAAGCCATTGAGATAATATACGTATTATGTGTATGTTTCCCGAGTTATGGCATATCAAAAGGATGCCTTTTGAGTTAATGGCATATTAAAGGGATGGCTCTCAAGTCAAAGAGACTACTTACGTATTATAGGGATGCATCATGAGCCGTTGCGTATTTTGGGGAAGACTCCCGAACCATCGCATATTTTTAGGACATATCCCAAGACATTGCATATTTTAGGGATGCCTCCCGAGCCTAGGGCTAATACACGGATAAAAGGTACACCTCCTGATCTTGGGTCTTGCTTAGTCTAGTCTACGTATTATAGAGTCTAGGGTTATTCCGCTGGGGAGACTAGTGTTGACTACGAGTGGCCACCAAGATGTTGCAAATTATAGATCGGCCTATAATGCCAATGGAGAGCCACTATTAAGATGGCATGACTCATGGGTTGGTTTAATGTGCCAATGGGGAAGTCGCTTTCAGAGTGGTGCGGTAGAGAGACATGGCCTGTTGAGCTAGAGAGGCATAGCGTCTTGCGCTAAAGAGATATGGCCTACTGTGCCAGAGAGACATGGCTTGTTGTGCATGACAAGAGCTGACGTAGCGGCATAAATTTGAGGAGGGATTGAGTATAATGCTTCTTATGCTCATGCAATTTACTAAAGATGCTTTAGCGCTTTGAGAGGGTGCTACCCTACTACACTAGGATTTTTCATTTATATTAGTCCCTGAACTCAAATTGATTCACAACTTTAGATGATGCATCTTTATTTCTGGTTGATTTGGTTATTGAAATCATCATTTTCAAGGATTTACTACCTTTGGCCTTGCTAGGGGATAGACGAACTATGTTGAGCAATTTTTTAGTTTTATGTGTTTGCTGAGCAGGTCCCACTTGATGCTTTTATGTCTTCATTTTTATCCTTGCTAAAGGATATTGATTCACTTGGGTTGTTCATATGCTAGGAGTTTTCTTCCGCTAGGGAAGAAATGTGCTTAACTTTCCTATACTTGCTTAGCATTTTGTGGGGATGCCTCCCGAGCCTTAAGTTGATCTGCATATTGAAGGGATGCCTCCCAAGCTATATAGTATTTAAGGGACACCTCCTAAGCCATAAGCTATTATATGTATGATAGGGATGCCTCCCGAACCATTGAGATAATATACGTATTATAGGGATGTCTCCCAAGCCATTGAGATAATATACGTATTATATGGACGTTTTCCGAGCTATAGCGTATCGTAAGGACTCCTTTAGAGTTAATGGCATATTATAGGAATGGCTCTTGAGTCAAAGAATCTTCTTGTGTATTATGGGGATGCATCCCGAGCCATTGCATATTTTAGGGAAGACTCCCGAGCCATCGCATATTTTAAGGACATATCCCGAGACATTGCATATTTTAGGGATGCCTCCCACACCTAGGGCTAATACACGTATTATAGGTGCGCCTCCCTATCCTAGGACTTTCTTAGCTTAGTCTACGTATTATAGAGTCTTAGGTTATTCCGCTAGGTAGATTATTGTTCACTGCGAGTCGCCACCAAGATGATGCAATTTATAGATTGACCTGCAATGCCAATGGACTATCGATATTGATATAGCGTAACTCATGGGTTGATTTGATGTGCCAATGGGGAAGCCGCTGTCTGAGTATTATGGTAGAGAGTCATGGATAATTAAGCTAGAGAGGCATGGTGTGTTGCGCTAAAGAGATATGGTATATTGTGTCAGAGAGACATGGCCTGTTGTGCATGATGGGAGCTGCCGTAGCGGCATAAATTAAGGAGGGATTGAGTATAATGCTTCTTATGCTCATGCGATTAACTAAGGAGGCTTTAACGCTTCGAGAGGGTGCTACCCTACTACACTAGGATTTTGCATTTATATTAGTCCCTGAACTCAAACTGATTCACAAATTTAGAAGATGCATCTTCATTTCTGGTTGATTCGGTTATTAAAATCGTCGTTTTAAAGGGTTTACTACCTTTGGCCTTGCTAGGGGATAGACGAACTATGTTGGAAATTTTTTTAGTTTTATGTGTTTGCTAAGCAGGTCCCACTTGACGTTTTTATGTCTTGCTTTTTATCCTTGCTAAAGGATATTGATTCACAAGGGTTGTTCATATGCTATAAGTTTTCTTCCACTAGGGAAGAAATTTGCTTAACGTGGCTACTCCATGGGGAGAAGGATTTTAGTTGATTCTGTTTGGAATTGAAACCCTTAGATGATCCATTAGGGATTTTTCTATGGGCCCTTGATTTCCTAGACTTGATTAGCGTATTGTGGGAATGCCACCCGAGCCTTGAGCTGATTTACGTATTGTAGGGAAGCCTCCCAAGCTATATAGTATTTAAGGGACGCCGCCCGAACCATAAGCTAGTATACATATGATAGGGATGCGTCCCAAACCGTTTAGATAAAATTCGTATTATAGGGATGCCTCCTAAACCGTTTAGATAAAATTCGTATTATAGGGATGCCTCCCAAGGCATTGAGATAATATACGTATTCTATGGACGTTTTCCAAGATATGGCGTATCATAGGGTGATTTAATGTCATATTATAGGGATTCCTCTCGAGTCAAAGAGACTTCTTGCATATTTTGGGGATGCATCCCGAGCAATTACGTATTTTTAGGACGTCTTCCGAGCCATCACATATTTTTAGGACATATCTTAAGGCATTGCATATTTTAGGGATGTCTCCCAATCTTGAGACTTTCTTATCTTAGTTTATGTATTATGGAAATGCCTCATGAGCCATTGGGAAAGAGTCACTAGGTCATTGAAGTGCTTATGAGTCATGTGCAGTGTTACAGCGTCATACAGGTTCGACTCCACTTTTGGGGTTTTAGAAACCAAATAGCTAGAATACTTTTTAGATTTTAGGGGCATTTTAGTCTTTTTGTCCCATGTTTGAAATTTTGTTCATCGTCCTGCATAAGCTTGTTAGCAAAATTTCAAGATTTCTCAACTTAGTCATGTAAATATCTGTAACTTGGGGTGGTCTTTAGTTTGTTATGAGACAGTTCTGGTGGCGTTCTTGCGCCAAGACTATGTTTGACCCTAGGAAGTTGGGTGACAGATGCACGTACTGGGCAATCTTAAAACTTCTCTTTTCGCCACTAAGCCCTTATATCTGCACATCCTTCTCTAAAAACTCACTCAAAGCTTTGTAATTCGATTATTTGCTCCCAAGGATCTACTCTACTATTCTTTTAACTTAACCCATTACGTAATCCAATTTAGTGTACTTGATTTTGTGGCTTGGTTATGCTTAATAATGCTTAAGGATGACGACTTGTAAGTTTGGGAGTCATGAATTCCCGTTTTGGAAGAGTTTAATGAAAATGGTCGGTTATTACCCCTCAATGTGTTCATGCAAATATGATAGTGATGTCTTGAGTTTTTGGTGCTAATTTGGTTATTTGATGATGTTAGATTATGGATCTAGGCTTTGAAATAGGTTTGGTTTGAGAAACCACTGAGTTTTGGTGCTTGTAGGGAATCAGATTTTTTGGCTTTTTAAGGTAATGTAGGCATTGTAAGGTCCCTGTTTGTATTAGAATTGGTGAGTTAGGATATTTCATAAGGATTGTAGATAAGCTTGGGCCTGAAATCCGAGAATTTTGGTGATTTAGCAAAAATCAGCGAATTCTCATTATTTGTTAGGTTTTGACAAAGTATTGTGCTAGTAGGAAGCCTTTGGACTTCTTGTTGAGTTTTGTTTGCATCTAAGAATGTATATGACTTTATTTGTCCTTGGATTAACCCCCAATTTTGTCGAGAGTTATTGTGATGGAATTTGTGAATTCCAAATTCTTATTTTTTTAGTGGGATTTGTGAATTCTAGATTATCCTGCTTTTCAGTATAGTATGTGAACTCTAGGGTGTGTTATTATTTAGTGGAATATATGACCTTAGACTTTTGCAATTTTAGGGGAATTTGAGAATTCCAAAGTCTAGGTTCATGGGAATCTAAGAATTCAAAAGATTATAGTATTTCAAGTGGAGCTTGTAAACTCCTAAGACTATTGCATTTTTAGGGGAGTCTGTGAAATCTAGGGTCTATAGTATTTTAGTGGAGTCTGAGAATGTCTATGATTGTTGTAGTTTAGTGGAGTTAGTGAACTCCTTAGACTGTGTCCTGGGGAATTTGAGAATTATAGAGATTTTAACTACTATTGTTTTTGTGGTATTTTAAAAGTTGCAGAATTTTTTGTGTAATGCTTTTAGGCTTGTACCACATGGATTGGCACTGATGTTTGGTGTTATTGGAGATGATGAGGTGCATTACCCTTGTGTTTATTGTGATAATGTGAATACAGTTAGAAGTATAAGAGAGTTGAGGGACCATGTGATCCAACGTGGGTTTAGGCAACAATACCTCGTATGGGTATGGCATGGTGAGTTTCCTCCTTCTAATGACATAGGTTGTGTTTTAACAAAATTCCTATTCATCATGTTGGGTTAGAATATCATGGCCAATTAGAAACTGATAACGGTGAAGATATTGATCCAGAAAAAGAGGATGATGGGGAGGATAAATTCGAGGATAATGACCCCGATGATGAAGATCGAATAGATGGAATGCTTGAAGGGGTTGGGGATCAATTTGGTAGTCAATTCGTACTTTTGAGCATTTATGGGAGGCTACTGAGAAATTGTTATATCCTAGATGTACTAAATATACTAAGTTGTCTGCCATATCAAAGTTGTTTTACCTGAAAGCAAAATATGGTTGGACTGATATAAGTTTAACATCCTTGTTGAAAGTATTAGGGGACATGTTTTCCAGAGGGAAATGATTTGCCTACATCCACGTACTATGTGAAGAAGTTAATGTGTCCCTTGATTTAGAGTATAATAAGATTAATGCATGTCCAAATGATTGCATATTGTATCAAAATGAGTACGCAGAGTTCATTCAACATCCCATATGGGATAGAGCCTAATTAAAGTGGGGATTAAAGGTCCTTGTGTATAGGTGTTGTGGTACCTTCCCATAATACTAAGGTTGTTTTTATTAAGAGAGATGCAAGGAATATGAGATGGCATGTAGAGAAGAGGAAGAAAGATAGGATGATTCGACATCCTACTGATTTTCCCCAGTGGAAAACAATTGATGAATCTTTCAAGGCTTTTGGTAGGGAAGATAGAAACCTAAGACTTGGCTTCTGCACGAATGGAATGATTCCTTTTGGTACCTTAAGCAGTCAATAAAACACACAACTAATTTTTTTAGTGATATATAATTTGCCTCCATGGTTATGTATAAAGTGTAATTATGTTATGTTATCGCTTCTAATGTCAGGGTCTAAGCAACCTAGGAATGACATTGATGTTTATCTTTCTCCCCTTATTAAAGATTTGCAATTGTTGTGGGATAAAGATATATATGTGTAAGATGTATATGCTGAAGAGACTCTTACACTTTGTGCCATGTTATTTTGTACCATTAATGACTTTTTAGCGTATGAGAACTTGTCAGAGTATAAGATTAAGGGAAAGAAAGCCTGCCCAATTTGTGTGGGTGATATGGACTCAACATACTTACCACACTGTTGGAAACATGTGTATCTCATGCATCAGAGGTTCTTGAATAGGTTTTATCCTTATCGTAAAAGAAAGACCTTATTTGATGGTAAAGTTGAGCAATATAGAGCCCCTATACCATTGACTAGAAGTTAGGTTTATGACATTATGAAAGGAATAGATAATGTGTTTGGGAAAACTTTGAAACATAGAGATGATCATGGGTTATGGAAGAAACAATCAGTATTTGGAAACTTCAGTATTGGAAGTATTTACCCTCTAGCTCAAAATATAAAGCACCAATTGATGCGACCTTGTCTTACTATGGGATAATTCAAGAGATATGGGAATTTTAGTACTATAGCTTTAAGGTTCTCGTTTTTCAATGCAAGTGGGCAGATATCAGTGAACTTGGTTTGATGAAGAAAGATGAATTGAATTAGACTTTAGTCGACATGAGTCAGATACGTAATACGGAGGAACCTTTTATACTTGCATCAGAAGCAAAACAAGTATTCAACATTAAAGACACAAATGACCCCCGATGGACTGTTATTGTCCCTGGTAAATGACAAATCCTTGGAATTAGTGATGTCACTGATGAGGAAGACTATGATGACTTTGTTGACCTCTCATCGTTCTTGATGCCATGTAATGATGACATGGATGGACCAGAAAACTGAAACAAATTTAATGAGAATGGATCACCATGAAGGAGTTACTATAGATGAGTAGTATTTATCGTCGAAGTATTAAATTATTTCGTATTTATGTTAATGTTTCTTTATTTCCTTTTTGCCCCTAATGTTGGACAATTCACTAACTCAATTTGCATTGTACTATTGTTCTTTAATGCAGTTATTGTCTTACATCAAGGCTAGAGATGAAGATTTTAGTGTCTCTGATGACGACGTTGAGTACGATGTTCACCTCAAAACTAATCGAGGTGATCCAGAAGACATATCTGCTGAGTTAAAAGCTCAGAGAATGGATAGAATGTTCAACGAACATGAAAGAATTGCTAAAGTGGAAAAAAAAATTGGGGATGATGTACACATGAACCTTTTATACTTGTGGTCGGGTTTTCAGAGAGGGAGGGGGAAGGTTGGTGCTCGAGGCTTAGGTCAACCTAGAGGTCCAACTAGGAGCCTTAGAGTGGCCGAGCCTATATATTTAGAGTTTGATCATTTGCACCGCCCCATTGGTAGGTGGTGTCTCAAGTACAATCAGCATATTGGACTTCTTATTCGAAAATTCAACATCAACTACGAGTGGTCGGGAGTAAATGAGGGACTTCAGCAGACCTTGTGGGTGGACACAATGGTACGTATTCCTAACTTAATCTTAATTATTTAAATATTTATGTAAACTACCTTACTAAATAAAACAAACCCAATTTAAATAATATATTTTAGTCTTTGTTTCACATTCCAGACAACCCCCAACTAAAGAAGCTTTTTCTATCTACAGTCACCAATAGATTTTGAGACTTCAAATCAAAATTGGTGACTGGTTGGATTACCAAGACATGAAATGTGTCCAAAAAAGAAGCTAACAAGTTTCCCTATGAAATATGGAAACATATTAAAGAAGGCGATTGGGCAACCTTTGTCAATAACAAGACTTTTGAAGCTGCAGTGGTAAGTTAAATACTTTTTTGTATTCAATTTTGGAAAATGCTTTTTGTTGTTCTTTTACGTTTCATTATCATCCTTCAAAACCCTCAAATTTTGATTTTCCATTTGGCTAGTAACACCCGCATCAGTCTCTTTTATCGATTGCCACTTCCTAAGCGCAACAAGACGCGCCCTTTTGTTTCATTCCATCACCATTTTAGCTCTTTGACTCTTTATTCTCTTTTTAGCAAATAAATTCTCCATCTTTTTATCCTAAAAGTCAAAAAAGAATAGACCCTAACAGATTATTTTATAGGAAAGCTGAGGAATGTGATATAGGTAGAAGAGTAGAGAGCGGAACATATGAAATGTTATGAATTACACCATAAAATGGTCAAGGGAGCGGTTTTGGGTAGTAAATGACCTAAACACTTCAAATACATTGAAATGAGTCAATATAGGTCAAATTGGGTGGTTTTGGGTTAATATTGGCGTATTTCCCCTAAAACATGGCCTAAACACCTCAAAAGAACGATATGAGTCAAAGTAGATCAAATGTGATTGATTTTGGGTAGAAAATGATGAATTTACCCTAGAAGATGTCACAAACACTATAAATACATCAATTTGAGTCAAAATCAGTCAAATGGTAGAGGTTTTGGGTATACAATGACTTAAACACTTGAAATACATCAATATGAGTCAGTATATCTCAAATAGGGCGGTTTTGGGTTGATATTGGCATATTTCACCAAGAAATTTACCCAAACACTTTGAATAGGAAGATATGAGTCAATATAAGTCAAATAGGATTGGTTTTGGGTAGAAAATGACGTATTTATCCTAGAACATGTCATAAAAATTTTAAATACATCAATTTGGGTTAAACTTGGTCAAATGGGAAATTGATTTGAGTCAATATATGTCAAATAGAGTGGTTTTGAGTCAATATTTCCCTATTTCCCCTAGAACATGGCCCAAACACTTTGAATAGGACGATATGACTCAATGTAGGTCAAATAAGAGCGGGTTTGGATAGAAAATGACGTATTTAACTTGCTTACATCAATATGAGTCAATATATATAGGTCGGATTTGTAATTGGGATCATATGTTTATACTATACTTTTGAAATACATTGCATTTTATATATACTTTAATGATATGGTAATCAATCTTAGGTATGCAAAGGATTCAATAAGGAGCCCTTCTCCACCGAAGAAATTGATGTCGTCCGCAACAAACTGGCCAAGTACCGGACAAATAACTTTCTTTAGATTATGTACATTACCTTTTGTGTATTTTGTATTTTTTATACATTAAGTTCATTTATTGGGTCGTAGTTTTGATGTCACTTAATGTGTGATTTTACGACCCTATTAGTATAAATAAATGAGAGATGGATCATGATATGTATATATGTACCCTTGTTGGTGAAATTGCAAATATAATATAACAGGTTTGAATTTGGAAATTTAGGCATGGTAGGGATCAAATTAAAGCGTACCCAAAAAAAGCAGTTATATGCGGCGAGTATCCCCAAGATCCGCCGCTTATTACTCTGTTATAAGAAATTTTTTCAATCTTGAAAAGTATTAATATGCGGCGTCACTTAGCCTTGAACCGCTGATGCAGCGTCACTTAGCCTTAAACCATCGCATATTAATCATTAATATGCGGTGTATTTTGTTGCACCCCTCGCATTTTAATTATTTTTTTACGGCGTAATTTTAACGCCGTAAATTAATTTGATTAATTGGCTACCATCCTAAATCCTGCTAGCCTTTTGACGCCGCATATAGTACTAAAAACCTTGCCGTATATTGATCATTTTCTACTAGTGTAAGATGTTGTACTCTTCTAGCTTGGAAATATGAGCATGAAGGAGTAGAGCGTCTTGGAAGGCCTATTAATAAAGTAAACATCAGGAACATTACTAAACCTTAACGATGAGAACACATTGTCAAGGAGACTTACCCGGAAACTATGAAAGGCGATATTGTTAACCAAGTCCATGCTAAGGAAATTGTCCTACCTCAAGATGGAACTAAGAACCAAGAGCTGGTCCCCATTTGGGAACATAAACATAGGGATGTACCTCTCATCCATGAATCGAATAGGGAGTATAATCTGCTAGTGGGTAACCCCCTTGGCGGCTTGTTGTTTGAAGAAGTCATCTGACATTATGGTTGTTTAATAAATGTCCAATAACTCGAAAATTGAGACAATTGATTCCCTTTCAAGGAACCCCCCTCTTCTAGTGAATTGTCTAACCCGTAGGCAAGATCTATGCGGCCATTCTGAAACTCCTCTAGTCCCGGTCGATCCCTAGGAAAGCATAGGTTTCAATGGCAGAGTCGAGACCATATTTGATGGTCTTCACATTCGGGGCTACAAACCAAAAGATGCAAGGACCAATTAATAAGATTCTTAATTAAAAATCACCCAATAGAAATGAAGCATACCTGGAACAAGAGGGCCACTGGTTACAATCTAGGCATAGTCCATTCCAAGACAGACCTTGGGATAAATGTATAGCGCTTAGTCTAGCCTCTTTTGTTAACCCCTAGGTAAAAACTAGGGCTTGCCTACCCAAGTTTTAACAAAAGAGTGTATCACCTCTCCTTTATAATCTTTAGAGAGTAAGAGAAGGCAATGTTGGATAAATTAAAGGGGAGGTCCATCCTTTGGTCACTACTATAATTACTATAAAGATTCTCCAAGTGTCAGCATAATCTGGTAGGGTTTATACCCATACATATCCATAAACTCTTAACTAAGGTGGGAAAAGGGAAACTTATAACCTAGCGGGAAAGGGTATTTATAAATTGCTACACAGTCATGGCAGTCGAAGATCTGCTGGTTGCATGTAGTGTATACCTCTAACCCTAACAAACCTGTTAGAAGTTTAAAAGACTCAAGGTAATTGTGGGTTTGAATGGTACTACGGTCGGAGGCCATTGGTTTTAGGGGGTTGTGCTTCTCTCTACGAGCTTTAATTTTCTTTTTGTTCTCAATGGTTGTGGTTCTATGTGACCCTCTAGTGGCAGTTGTTTTCCTACCCATTAAGTAATAAGGAAGAAAGACTAAGAGAAGGGAGAGTAGAATTACTTGGTGAGACAATCGGGCAAAAATCCAAGAGCAGTGATTGCGTTTTGAGAAATGGCAGAATGAATTGACGTGAAGAGGCAGGGAAGTCACTTTAAAGAGGAGCCTAAGGAGTTAAGGCAGCTAGGCAATGAATATGGAAGAAATTTTGAAAATTCAAAATTGATGGATGATCTCTCTTCAACTTCTCATTTTTAGGGGCAAATTGTTAGAACATATTTTTCGTTCTATACATGTGGGCAGGCGACGTGCCTAACGGCAAATATTCGAGCAACATCGAAAGATAGCAGTTTTAACTAAGCATTCTAATGAGTTTACTAAGATGCACTAAACCTAGGATGTGCAATAGACTTTAATGATTACTATAATTCCTGAATAGCTCGACGGTTACTTGATAATGGATATGGTTCCATGATAAGCATTGAGTAGTTGCAATGAATGGATAAGCATGGAGATAAAATAGGAGGAAGCAGTTAAACATTTGACTAAGGATAAACTAAGATATAGGGAAGCATAATATATAGACAAAAAGGATGGTTGAATAAAGGAGGATATAATCAGCTACTCTACTATACTCTACTACTCAACACCAAAAAAGCATTAAGCTCATTTGCATTCATTTCTCTATTTACATCAACGTTTACATCTGTCTTTACATTATATTTAATACAATTTATAATTTGTAATATGTAAGGCTTAGCCCTTAACATTGTGAAATGGAGGCCTAAGTAAGCCCCTACGGTTTTTCCCGATTTGGGTTTTTCACGTCACCAACTTGTTGTGTCGCTTCCATCTTATTCTTTCTTTGTGTATCACCTATCAATTCAACCTTTGTGTGGTATAGCTAGTTGTTACATTTCTCTAACCTTAAATTGTCATATAGTCAGCAATTTTTGGTAGAAACAGTTTGCAAACATTATCAAGGGTAAATTTGCCAATATCAACCCGAAACTACCCTATATGACATATATTGACTTATATCGATGTATTTCAAGTGTTTATGGCATTTTCTACTCAAAACCCCTCCCATTTGACCGAGTTTAACTCAAATCAATGTATTTCATGTTTGGGTCATTTTATACCCAAAACCTCTCTCATTTGACCTATTTGACTCATATCATCCTATTTGAAATGTTTGGGCCATATTCTATGGGAAATTATCCACCCAAAATTACCCTATTTGACATATATTGACTCATATTGATGTATTTCAAGTGTTTAGGTCATTTTCTACCTAAAACCCTTCCCTTTTGACCGAGTTTGACTCAAATTGATGTATTTTGTGTTTAGGTCATTTGATACCCAAAACCTCTTTGACTAATTTTTACTCAAATCGATGTATTTGTAGTGTTTATGACATATTCTAGGGTAACTACATCATTATCTACCCAAAACCGATCCTATTTGACCTACTTTGACTCATATCATCCTATTTGAGGTGTTTAGGCCATGTTTTAGGGGAAATACGCCAATATTGACCCAAAACCACCCTATTTGACCTATATGGACTCATATCAATGTATTTGAAGTGTTTAGGTCATTTTCTACCTGAAACTGCCCCCATTTGACTAATTTATGGTTTAATTCATAAGGTTTCCTATGTTCCGTTCTCCTACTCTTCCGCCTTCATCATATTCCTCGGCTTCCCTATAAAATGCTCTGTTAGGGTCTATTCTTTTTGAGTTGGCGTAGCTCTTTTGACAATCTTGAGCTTCATTGATCCTTGATTGAATCACTTCAACTTTGTTCACCATGTCCTCTATATATTTTAATCCTAAAGTAATATGTTCACTAAAGTCATTCATCACACAGGGTTTCTACATTTTTTTCCCATATAGTGCCTCAAAAGGTGTCATCCTAATGCTTACATGGTAACTATTGTTATAGGAGAATTCTTTTAAGTCTAACTAATCCTCCCAAGTATTCTGGAAATATATTGCACAAGCTCTCAGCATAACCTCTATAGTTTGGTTTGTCCTCTAAGTCTTCCCATTTGTTGTAGGATGAAAAGTTGTACTCATTTCCAAGACAGTCCCAATTATGTCTTTTACCTTCTGCTAGAACTTAGACAAGAGTCTCAACTCTCTATCTAACACTGTATCCCTAAGAACTCCATGTAAACGAACTACATTCTTTACATATGCCTTCACTAGTTGCTTTTTATTCTAGGTCTCATTAATTGTCATGAATACTGCTAACTTAGTGAGTCTATCAATAATTACCCAAATCCATGGAAATTGAATCATATTTCCATTTGAGTATCCCTAATGGTTGCATCCTCACCATGGATCTCTTATTGTCTATTTTCATCTTTTACTCAAACACCTAAATATGTACTCCACTATTTCTCTTTTTGTCTTTGAGCACCAATATATCTGCTTTAGATCCTTGCACAACTTATCACTCTTAGGGTGAACTGAATATGGAGTATTATGACTCTCCTCCATGATCTTTCTCTTAACCTTATCACATTTTATAGCATATACCATCTTCCCTTGTATCTTAAGCTACCGTCTTCATAGATCTCGAACTCAGATTCTGAACTGCCCTTTCTCTAATCATTTAAAAAGATTCATCTTTAGTATGCTTTTCTTTATGTTTCTCAAACATGGATGTTCTATTGACAAGGCACTCAATAGGTTCTCTAATTCCTCATGATTCATAAGTTCAAGGTTTAGCCTCTTTATATCCTCACATAAATAATCTTCTATAATCAACACATTGATAGCATGACTTGGTTTCCTACTAAGAGCATCTGGAACAATATTTGTCTTTCCCTCATGAAACTAGATGTCTAAATCATAATCCTTGATCAACTCTAACCATCAATATTCACATATTTAAGTCCTTTTGAGTGAATATGTACTTGAGGCTCTTATGGTTTGTGAAAATCTTATAGGTGATGTTCGATAATGTCTCTAGATTTTCAAATTAGACAAAATAGTAGCAAGCTCTAAGTCATGAGTAGTGTAATTTACTTCATGCGGATCCAACTATCATGATGCATATGTTGTGACTTTCCCTATCTATTACATCATGCATCCTAAACCTTAATTTTGATGAATCACTATACACCTTGAGTCCTTTATTTCCGAGAAATGTTAGCACTAGCGCCGCAGTCAACTACTATTTGAGGGTTTAAAAAGCTAAAACTCACTTTTTATCCCACACGAATTTCTAGCAATTTTGGAAAAGTCTTTGACAAATCTCTCATAATACCTCGCCAAACCCAAGAAACTTCTAACCTTAATCATATTCTTAGGAGTAGGTCATTCACTAATAGCTTTTTTTTTTTGTAGGATCCACCAAAACATCCTCTTTAGAAATGTAGTGACCCAAAAATGCAACTTGTTCTAACCAAACTCACATTTGGAAAACTTTGCATTTAGCTTATTACTCCTAAGGGTCTCCAAGATGGTTTTCAAATCTATGGCATAGTCCTCGTCGTTTCTCAAATACACCAAGATGTCATAAATGAATACTACCATTAACTTTTCTAGGTACTCATGGAATACTTGGTTCATCAAGTTCATAAAGATGGCAGGTGCATTGGTCAACCCAAAATGCATCACTATAAACTCATAGTGCCTATAGCAAGTTCTAAAAGTGGTCATTTAGATGTCTTTATCAGATATTCGTACATAATTAATGGTACATCAACCTTACATCAATCTTTGAAAACACGCTCGCCCCCTTTAAATGGTCAAATAAATCATTTATTTTGAGTAATGGGCATTTATTCTTCACAATCACATTTTTTAACTCCTTATAATTAATGCATAGTCTCATGATTCTGCATTTCTTCTTCATAAACAACACTAGGACTCTCTACAGTTATACACTAGGTTTGATAAACCCCTTGTCTAGAATTTTGTTTAATCATTTAGCTAGTGCCATTCCATAAGGTGCCTTAGAAGCAAATGCACTCATCGGAACTAAGTCTATGGTGAACTCGACTTTTCTACTAGGCGGCATCCCTAAAACTTCATCTGGGAAAATTGTCTACAAACTTGTTTATTATAGGGATATCTCCTATTTTTCTGCTCTCCCCTATGTTCAAATCTTGAACACAACAAAGACACTAGATACCCCTTGGTTACTAATTTTTCTCATTTTTATTGCATATATCATCCCATATGGTTTCCCAAATCGCCTATAAGACACGATTTTCCCCCAAAGGACTCCTTAGGTACACCTTTTTCATCTCACATCTCTACTAGCTTGGTATATTCTTAGCCAATTTATTCCTATAATCACATCTAATTCCCTCAATTCAAACTCAATAAGGTCAAATCGAAAAATAGCATTCTCGATCATTAAAGGTAAATTTTTGTGGATTTTATTACATGAAATTACATTACTTATGGGTAATTAAACAAATAGCTTTACAAGACTTGACTCAAGTAAATGCAACTAGGCTATTATGGATATGGCAATAAAAGAATAGGTTGCTCTAGAATCAAGCAAAGTTTTCACATAATTTTAGTGAATAGAGAAAGTACTAGTGACTACATCCAAGGATCTCTCCACCTCCTTCCTTCTTATCATCGACAAGCACGCAAGATTGAAGTTTCTTCCTTGATTGGCATTGTTATTGATATTAGAGTTGTTAATGTTTCTAGAGTTATTGTTCTGGTTGTAGTTGTTACCACCATTATGATTACTTGGCATATTGTTCCTCCTTGGTCAAATGAGGTGTTTACTCATTGTTGGTTATTCCCACCACTCTTCTTGTGTTTCTTCTTTGTAAACACTCATACTCCATATGCCCCTTCTTTTGATAGTACCAAGAGTCACCAAGTTTCCTTCACAATATTTTCTAGGGTGATTCTTCCTACACCTCTTACAAAAGTACTTTCTATCCCTAGTTCCCTGGCTAGCAGCATTACGCACCTCTTAGTTTCTACCCTCAACTATATTCCTATTCCTAGGCCTCTATTGATTATTCTAGTTAGACCCATGATGCCTAAAGTCCTTTATTTTATCTTTAGCATGACTAACCTCAATCGGATCTCTAACACTAAAACCATATAAATGATTTTCTCTCTCATAAACTTTATATAAGGTTTTATAAACCTTTCCACCCAAGTCTCTCTGCAACTTCCTAGTTAACCCTTATTCAAACCTTTGTGCCTTCAACTCTTTAGTAGGTCTACTTCAGGGGAAAATGTAGCTAATGTAGTAAACTTATGATATGACTCAAAAATAGTCATACTACCCATTTACAGGTTAATAAATTCCTAAGCCTTCTGCTTCCTCAAGTATGGAGGGTAAAACCTATCACTTAAAGTTACATTAAAGGTTTCCCGCCTAAAATATAATTAGGCTTTTAGTATAGTAGAATGGTCCCTCCACCATCTATCAGTCTCCCCCTTTGAAAATAGGTGGTTTCACTTAAGCTAATTTCTTAAACATATCAGCTTGGGGGTCAGCCTATTTCCCATGGTTCTGGCTTAGTTGCTTTATAAGTGTGTTGATGGCTTTAGCTTAAGCATCCTCATTCCTAACCATTGTACTTCTATGCCTAGAGGGTATTCTAACTTGGTTCAGGCCTCCAATTTACGTGTTATAGCTCAACACAAGTTTCCAAATCACATCCACACAATCAATTAGCGTAAAAATATTCAAAATAATGTTTTTCTTTACTCCATCACGAATAAAACATTCAATTAAACATTCCAAAACAAACCAAAGTAATTAAAATAGTTCCCTTCTCACAAAGTTCTCTCTTATTTAGTAGGGAAGTAAATTTAACTAGTTTATAACTAACTATATTGACTACACTAATCAAGTACCTAAATATACAATAAATAACTAAAGGCAATAGTAATAAATAAACTAATATAAGAGGAAATAAAATACCCATAAGATTTTAGTAATATGCTAAATTCTTCCATCCATTTTATAATATAAAATAACATAGCATAAGAGATAATATTGTTGATCTAACTACTTATTTAGAAACTTAAAACATCTAAACTACTAAAGGGACTACATTTAGTTCCTTATCCTCCTTCGTATTATAATCTTCTAGCTCAAAATAGGGGTCTTTTTCATCCTGAGTCTTCAATAATGATTGCTTTATGCATGGGTTTCCTATTCCTAGTGGCCCATTTCCTAGCTTGTGGGTTCACTGATTCTATTTCTAACCATTCTAAGTCCTCTTCATCATATGCAAAGTTTAAGGTGTACTGATAGAAAAAAAAATTATAGGACTTTAGTTTATCCTTGTTCATTCCATTTTATATTCATACTAGTCCTGATATATTTCTACTAATTGATCCTTTTTCGAGCATAAAATTCTTTCCATCAAATCCATACTGTCATCATTGTATATTTCCTAACTTTGGTTACTCATAGTTACTAAACTATTATTCATCTCTCTATGTTATCTCATGAAATAAAAAAAACAAATAAGAAAATCATATAAAAATATAATAAAAGAAACTAATGCATCAACGTGAAATATAATAAGAACATTAACTACGTGCATGCCCTTCTTAAACTACCCCCAAATTTTACTTATCTTTAACAACTTGAAAGCTAAATGAATTCAAATATTTTGAAAAATCAAAACAAAATTTTATTAATAATTTTCAACAATACCAAAACTGATAAATAGTAAAAATAAAATTTTAGAGTGGGCACTCAAAGATGTGCTAAAAAGGTGCTCAAGATATGCTTAATGCCCTCTCAACACGTCCAAACCCTTTTTGAAAACCAAACTTAGCAGGCGCTCATAAATATGTTGAGCAAGCGCTCAGTTGAAATAAAAATAAGACAATGTTAAAATCAATACTTAACTTTATAACTATAAAACCAACACTTATACAATTTGATTTGCAAATTATTTTCCCAAATAGTTTAAGGTTTAGGAGATTAATCAAAATCAATTTGGCTTGTGTGGTATTTAGAATCTAACTTAGATCTCTCAAATACCACTTTTGTAACACCTTGATAATTTTCTCTTTCCAAAAACCTTAGCATTGAGATAACTAATGAAGTGATATCATCATGTGTTCAAATGCTAAGACTTTAAATCAGAATTTTGTAGTGAAAAATATAAACTTTCAAAACACTAAACTCAATCAAACATACAATTCAAAAACATTAAGACCCTTATTCAAAAATTCAAAATATCCATCAAACCAAATCAAAACTAATTTTCAAATTTTAGAAAACATTAAACCAACATTGCAAAAGAAATAAATTTCCTTCACTCATCCCAACAATGTATACACATCCAAGTAATACCTATTAGAAATCTGCTCTCCAAAATTACAAGTGTAAAAGTTAGATCATTATAGGGTCATTGAAGGCGAAATGCATAACTAAAATATCATATAGATAGCACATAATCAGCAAAGTTGAGTACATAGAGTTCACAAAAACATAATGATATATAATGACTTCATATAGGTAAAATGCATGACACACCTATTTTATAATACAACCCTTTACTCAAATTAACTCATAATTTATTTAATAAATAAATTGGATTAAGTAATAGACAAGGTTGTCTCCCCATATCCCAATTAAGAACGTCATAATAAATAAGAAAACGCCAGTCTCTCTAGTCAAAGGGCATAAAAATTATTTGTAATCCAGATGGTAAATGGGCACGACACTATCACCATAGCTAGATGAGATCTCAACTAACACCGATTTAAGTTCAAAACTTACAAAAGTGAGACTTATAGATCACTTTACCTAAATTAAAAATCCATAAATAAATCCCCATGAAGCCCCAAACCCTTATTGTCAATACTCTAGACATGCACTAGCCTAGTTTTAGTGTTTATCCATCTTTCACTCTATATAATTACAATTTATCTCTTTAGTTCCTACTCATCAAAGAATATACATATAATGCATCACAGAGATACAATCAACCTCTTTTATATCATAACTCCTTTGATTTCTTCCTCAAAATTTTACTTATTGAACAAAGTCTACTACCCTCGTCATTAAGACTTGAACATCCCCCTTTACTCAATTCATACCATTAGCAACGAGAGAGTAATATTACATAAACTCATGGATTAATTAGCAAATCAATTCCACTTAAACCAGCCAAAATTTCTCAACTATACATAAGCATTTCCTGATTAGTATTAACAATCACCATTCATAACTCACACAAAAATACCAAGTCATGCTTCTAAAGTGAGGATCACGAATTCATTCAATACATAATTAAACAATCTCACCCAAAAAGGTTCTCAAAACATGATAGTTTTCATTACATATTATATCATGCTCCTAGAGTCAAGGTTTTTGTAACATGTACGTACCTTGTATGGAGCCACTTTCACAACTACGAACTGTCTTCTACGAATCATTTTTTTCTAAACCAAATAACAAAACCTTAATCAATACCCTAATAAAAAATTTTATAGCAACTATATCCGTTTTCAAATGGCTTCAAAAATCATTCAAAACATGTTTTTAAGTCTCTTGAAACATAGGTTAGTAATTTAAAGACAGTATTATAAGTGCTTATTGAAAATGAATCAAAATACGCATCCTAGTAATCATTTTCAACTTGACTAATAAATCACAACATGCTGGAAAATTCATCACTAGTTTTTGCAATTTTTATAATTTAAACTTATAGCATTGCGCTAATAATCCCTTAAAATAATGAAAATACATTTTAAACCTTTATTTTTAACACTTAAATCCAAGAAATACCAAGAAAATCATAATAGTAAAATCTGGAAATTTTCTAAAGCATGCAAAATGTTGATTGTAATGTTCTAAGCATGTAGTATATTGATAGGATCATATACTACACATAAATCATAATAATCCTTCAAATACACATCATCAAACCCAATTTTCATAACTTTTCAAATATGAAAATTCATTTTAAAAGTAACATCCTTATATTTATTATAATTGAATCATAATACAGTCATATTGTTTCATTAAATAACTACTAGTATAAGATTTTAAACCCTAAAACATGAAAACTACATCATTTAAACCATAATTTCATGCACAATGATTCTAAAAATTAATAGTGCATATTAAAAATCATAAAACTCATAATTTTAACCAATTTAACATATAGTTAATCTACTAAAACTAATTAACACAATTCTTAAAACAATTTTACCTAATTATGAATTCTATGGCATAAAATTAAGGAAGATAGGATGGAAAAGAAGGAAGGGCAAGGAGGAGAAGACCGACGACTGGGTGGCTAGTGGCCGCTGGCAAGGCTGCAAAGCAAGGGTGGCACGAATTGACAATAAGGCAGCATGGATAGGGCTGGTTACTGGGTGGTCTCCCTTTTTCACTTTTTTGTTTTACTTTAAGTAGATTTTGATTAGGGTTTTGGTTAAAAGTTCATTTTCTAGTAAAATAATAAGGCTAATGTGTTGGATATATTTATTAGGCTTTTTGGGTTTGATGGCTTAAATAAAAATCTTTTATCGAAAATTTATCTAACAATTATTTTAAATAAATAATTAAACATGTATTTTAGAAAGATAAATCTTGTTTATATTATACTAAAATTATAAATATAGAAAATATTTCAGAGTACTTTGAAAAAAATGCAATTAAAAATCTCATAAATTTACGTGGAATTACATCAAGTTTGACAAAGATAGGTGTGTACTCTTCTTTAGGATATGCTAAGAGTATCCATGCTTGAGAATGCAGCTTGTGGACCTTGAATTCATTCCTCAACTTCTGTTTGGATAAATTGTCAAAGAATAGTTACCAGTTGTCACTTCTTGTCATAAGGAGATATTTATCAAGACTATAAAATTCCTCTTAATTTTTTGTGGACGTTCTAACCAACAAATACGAAACAATGAATTCCTTGGTTGCTTTCTGAGGGACATATTTTATGTCAAATTCAGCCACCATGACTAACCATCTTCACAGACATTAGTTGAAAACAAGTTTCTCAAATAGAAATTTATGGGGATCTATTTTTTACCTAGTGTGGCCATGTGAGAGAACATATAATGTATGAGCTTCGTAGTGGCCCAAATCAAAGAAGTATTGAGTTTCTCCAAATGATTATACCTTGGTTCATTATCAAGGAGCTTTTACTAAGATATTATATTGCATATTCCTTTCCCTCTACCTCATGAGCTAGCATAGCCCCGATCACTGAGTCGATGATTATGAAACACAAGATAAGAGGATATTCTTGGCAATGTGAGAGAAAGCCTAGGATAATTCGAGAGATAGATTTTATCAGATCAAAAGCTTACTAGCAATATTTGTCTTATTCTTTAGAGGCATCCTTTGTACATTTTTTGGAATATTGGCTCACAAACCAGGGTGCACTTAAAGATGAAATGGTAGATGTATTGGAGCCTACTCAAGATGCCTCGAATTTTCTTCTCATTTTTTAGGGGTTTCATATTCAAGATAGCTTTGATTTTCCAAGGATCATTGTCAATTCCTCAAGAGCTAATGACATACCTTAATAATTATCCTAATGTTACCTTAAATGCGCACATATGTGGGTTGAGTCTCATGTTGAAATATTTGATTCATTCAAAAAAAATTGTGGGCTATAGGACGTCCTAGGAGATCTCTAGGTTTTACAATCATATCATGAACATATTCCTCCACATCTTTATCCATTATGACATGAAGTAGTGTTTTTGCAATTCTTTGGTATATGGCACACGCATTCTTTAAGCCAAACAACATGATCGTTTAGCAATAGGTTCCTCACTAAGTTATGAAATTTATTGTCTCCACATCCTCTTACACCATTATATTGAAGTTGTAGCATGCGTACCCATCCATGAATGAGACCAAGGTATGAATAACGGTATTGGTAACTAGAACATCGATGTGGGGTAGCAAAAATCTATTTTATGGAGTACCCAAGTTTAGAGCTTGGTAATTTACATATATTTGGACTCCACCAATGATAAAATACTATATGATCTAGGCAGGGTAGTTTGAAACCTTGATGAATCCTACTTCTAAATGTTTCTTAACCTATTCTTTCATTTACAGAGTCATGTTTGGTTTCACTCTCCATAACTTCTATTTTACTTATTTTGTCCTAGAAAGGTCAGGATTGTATATTATGTTGTATATCGGTGTATCCCTGGCAAATATCTCTGGAATAAGAAAAGATATTGATGAATTATCCAATAAACTATATCAGCTCTTCGTGTTTTTCTTGGGTTAGTGTCTAGCCAAATATAAATAATTGTACTCATCACCTAAGTTAATTTTTTTTATGTTTCCTTGATTATATATGATTTGTTTTCATGGTCTTCTATTTTTTTTAATGAATTCAAAGTTGAGACAAAAGAAATTAGTGGTAGGGATTAGGATGGAAGAAGAAGAGTAAGTAGAAACGAAAATGTTAATAAATTTGGAGATTAAGTATATTAAGGAAGAGTTTTGTATTTCTCCAAATAGAATGACAAAAATTAACATAAACTCAATAGAATCAAACTCAAATAACTCAGACTTGTACTTTAATTTTGACTCAGATCACTTAGATGCATCCATCATTGGACCCTCTCTAGTGACAATCTTTAATTTCTTGCCACTAGGAATAGGTGTCTTCAACATTTTTCTCCATCAATGTACTATGTCCGGAACAGGCACAATAAACTTCAAAGAATCAACGTCTCACACTTGAAGAGTTAATTTGATATCTTTTTCTGTTTGTTTGTGCCTAAAGAGTAGAGGGAAAGCTTTATGGTCAACTCATTAGATTTATTCATATATATGGCTTTATTAGTGAACTTTATACCCTATCATCATCAAGAAAATAGCAATTATGGAAGGTTCCAAACCTAGTATATAACCTTTCGTTATCTTGCTTTAAGAAAGGCTCGAGGAAATCATTGGAAATATTTGTATTTCTCCCTTTAACACACTGCTCATTCAGAGTTAGGAGATATAATTTCATTTTGTAATTCGACTAGCCTTGAGCCTTGATGGATTTATGAGTTATTTCAATGATATACTTATGAAGTTCTTGGGCTGTTGGCCATAGCCTAGTATAAAAAAGGTTTGTCTTCCCCTAAGGGTCTCGCAATGGGCTAGTTACCTTTAGTTTCTAACCTAGAGTGAAACTAGAGGAGTAGCATTTCTTCCTTGTCATTTCATGGACTGTAGGACAAAGAGTAAAGGGAAATTCATTTGATTCAAGCGTAGCCACTTCTACACTAAATCCCAACATTTCCTCTTCATTTTCATCATGTTGAAAGTTGATGAGAGACTTATTAACTACTTGGACCTTGATGGTTAAAGCATTAATGGATATGATATTGCCTTGAAAGGGTAGCTTCACTTTTTAATGCAATGAGGATAGGATGGCCTCGAGATTGTGAATCCATGGGTGTCCTAATAGCATATTAAAGCTACCCTGTATGTTTAAGACTTTATTGGTCACCATTTTCTTGATCAGTTCTTAATTAGATAAAGTATAAAACAAATAATGATAGAGAAGTTCATTATATGCTCGAACTCCATGAACCATGGGTGTCATTTAAGGACAACACCTAAATATTCATTCAAATCATATAGGATTTTGCTCATGTAAAAATGACTTTGAAATGAGCCTATATCGATTTAAAATGTTCAAATCTCATCATCATAGGCTAAGGAAAATAAAAGGTGAATAAGGTAAAATGCATTGAAAGAAAGTAAAGATGCAAGGGGAAGGTGTTAGCGGAATATTCCCAGTGGGTATTCTGACTAATGGGTTATTTTCGGATCAAAAAAGAAAGCCCTAAACTCTAGCAAAGCTCTCAACGAATTCTGGCAATAGCACTCTTTTCCCAGCCTCCTTCACTAATGCCACACGCCACCAATAGTCTCCACTCTCCATTTCATACATTCCTTACCACCTAAACTAACCCTCCCTAAGGTGGTGTATGTTTGCTTGATCAAATGACACTCCAAATAAAGCCCACAATGATGCATACAATATGCACTGAGACTGATTCTTGTGCAAGAAAGGAATGATACAAGATTTTGTGTATTTTTAAGTTAAGACAAGGACCCCCTTTATCACCCACGAATAATATGATAATATAGAAGTTATAAAATCAAGATTTGAGCAAACCTAGCAAAGAAATCGAAACAAAAGATGTGCATCAATACAGACAACTCCAAAGCTTCCAATCTACTATTAATCAACTTCAATACTTTCCAAATGACTTAGGCCACGAAAATGCAACCAAACAACCAGGTCTCTTCAACTAAAATTGTAGCCAATAATAAGGATTCTAATCATGAAAAAAATGTTCAAGACCTAGGGAACAATTCAGGTCAAATCCCCAATTATGATTCGGGTAACTAAGTAGGAACAAATCTAATCAATTTTTTATTTATGCTAACATACTAAACATATAATCCCATAAATATATCAAGCCAAATAACAAGTTTTAGAGCAAAATATAACCTCATACCATAGGTTAATACATGTGTAAATTGTAGAACAAGTCAGCAACAAATTCTCATGAATTAACAAAATCGAAACAATTAGTAACCAAGATAGATCAAAGGTTCCCTAAGGTCTAAAGATTTCACCAAGTTTAAAATACCTTTGGGCTTCCTTTAAAGTCTTTGAGATACAGAGAATACCACTCCAAGAATCAAAGGCCTCCTAGTACACCATCCAATGTACAACCAATGGATTAGCAAGGCCACTCCAAGCTCTCACACTCTTATGTTTGAACTCATAGCAACAAAAATCACGTTTTTCAAAATCGTCAACTAGTTTCTATTATTTTTTTTGCCTCATTGATAACCGTTCTTTTAGGTCGTTTGACTAAAAGAATAGTTATGCAAACTAAATTTATAAACACCCTAATACTACTACAACTAGTGTAGTGGTAAGTCGGGGATCGAACCACAAGGACAAGGGGCGATAGCTTTTAGACTTGATGTAAAGGATTTAAATGGGATTTGAAAGAATTATACTAATAGCAGAAAAGTAAAGCAAGAACTAATAATATGCTATGGAAGGAAAAACGGGGACAGATCAGTTCCACCCTAGGAAGGACAATCGAACTATCCATACGCTAAATTAGGAGAAATCAGTCAACAATGAATCATGACACTCAAGATGACGAGAGGAAGTTTGTGACCCTATAAATCACACGAACGACCTATAATCGCCCTATGTTTTCAAAGGAGTGGCAGGACAAGATTCGCATCGAATATCAGTCAATCAATCATTAACAATCTTTTAAATCTGACAAAGCATATCAACAATAATTAAGAGCTAGTCCCTTATCCTTCATTTTATGGTGCTTTCCCTTGTTGGCTTGAATTTACATCTCATAAATCATCAAGGATGTGAATTGCCCAAGAATAAAGGTTTTAAAGTCCATAATCTTTTATAACACATTTATCTTAGGTAATATATTCATCATGAGGTAGGCTTCAGAAACCTTTCATACCTACTCCTTTCTATGAATCTGCCTTCTTATAGACTCGAGTTTGTTCACAATGTTGGTGAATTCTGTTATCATGTCTCTAATGGATTCCTTCGACTTTATAGTGAAAAAAGTTATACTAGTTCATCAATATATCGATTTTTGAGGATTATGAGAATACTTAGATCAAATGGGGGAGTATTTGAGTTATTTTGAGAATTTGGATAATTTGAGAAGTTGAAATTTCTTCCATTAGTTTTGGATGCATAATTAGGGACAAGACAATGTGTATGAAATCATTTAAAAGGAAATGAGCTCTAATATGGGTTACTTACTAAATGGAGTTTAAGCATAAAAGAGAGAAAAATACTAAAAATTTAAGTGTTTAAAAAATAGGCAAATTTAGGTTCATTTTTAGGGAAGTAATAGAGTCGTTAGTAAAATTATTTTTAAATTTTACTTTACTATTTTTATTACCATTTTAATAAATCTATTACAATAGTTATAGCCAATTAAATGCTGCCTGAGTGTCCCACTCATAGCAAATTCTAAAGCAACCACTACTAACATTTGCTTTTTCTTTTTCTTTCTTCTCTAAATTCACAATTTGACTTCTTTGTTTCTTCTTTTCTTCCACACTTTGAATAATCTCTTATTTAGCACATTAGCCTAAGTATTCCATCTTGTTTACTAAGAGGATTTTTGTCAATCATCCTTCCCAAAAGGATTCTCAAACATCTTCCTACATTTATAACTGCTCAACTCCGACACTATTTTTTAAAAAAAATCAGAAGGTGACTTCTTTAATACCAAAAAAAAAAAAAAAAGTTGCGGAGTAAAATTCAAATGTAGGCCATCCATCCCCTCCCGCAATTTGGATTCAAAACAGTTTAATTCCCCAAACCACAAACTCATAAATGCAACCAAATACGAAAGTCTCTTCAACTCCCCCATCAAAACGTCAACCACCCTTATTACTCACTCCTTTCTATATCTCTTTCTCCTCTGCACTCATTACCTCACTCACTTCACAACAAACTAAAACCCACATCACACACTGCCTGCCATACACGATCCCAATAAAATAATGCTACCATCATCAAACATTGGATCCAGTAGACGGCACAACATCGGCAACTTAACGGCACCCTTGTCCGCCCCTGCCGCTGTCGTTGTCGCTATTAAAGCTGAGCGAGACGTCTCCAAAGATCCCTTAGAATGGGCTCTGACTCATGTTGCTCGTCCCGGGGATTGCATTTCTTTGCTCGCCGTCTTCCCTGATAAACCCTCCGGTTAATTGTTCATTTGATATCTTATATGACCGATATTGTTTGTTTTTATGGTTACGTTAAATGATACCCTTAGTATCTTCTATGAAACATTGAATGAGATTAAACACGGGATTTCCATCAGTGGGTTTTTGGGTTTACTTATCAGCGACTAATATATTTGCGGAATCATTTTTGTAGGTCGGAGATTATGGAATTTTCCTCGTCTTACCGGGAATTGTGCCGGTATCGAAGGCGGGAACTTGCCCGAACGTATTCTGGAGATTTCGGAGTCGTGTTCTCAAATGGCTCTTCAATTCAATAATCAGATTCAGGTAAATTTCTCAATAGTTCATTTAATCTTGTCAAGTTGTTTGAAGGACGACACATTAACACCAATACATTCGACATTTTGAGGTCGTTAGAATATTGTCATACTCGGAGATTATTAAGGGACACAAATAAAGTTCACATATTTCATCAATTTGACATTTTGTTAGCCGCTGTAACGCGAGGAATGATGATAAATATCACTGCCTATTACAATTATTATCTCATTTGAACCAAAAAGTTCTCGAACTAAAAAGCTCTCACACGAACAATTTTTAACCGAAAATATAAAATTAAAATTAACAAACTATTATATTTTTGAAGTTTTCTTTTTGTCTTTCCCCCTCTTTAACTTTTTCATGATTAGTTGGACATATTTTTTGGGGGTTTTCACATTATTCAATGCAACTTTAGATTGAAATTAGTTGGGCGCTTACATGATGACAAGTTTTTCTAGTGTACCGTGTTATATACATATTTGGCTATCCATTACATTTGTTTAGTCATTGTTCGGCAATAATAGGTGTGAGGTGTTGCATTAGTTATTAAATGACAATGTTCAATAAAGCAAATTGTTCAACGCAAACGAACAAGAAATGAAATGCGATTTATAAGAATAATTAGATAAAACAAATTGTTGGATCATTAAATGAAGGAAACATGAAGTACTTTTGTGTATGGAATGAATAATTAGCTACAACATATGGAGTCTGGAATGCATAATGATTTAGGTGATGATTGTAAGGCTAGTGTGGCCAGCCTAAGATGGAGAATATTCTGGGTGTCAGAGTTGGATTCATTGTTATCAATGACCGAACAAGTACTTATTGGAGTACTAGACTATTACTATAATGGAGATGTCCAAAATGCCCCTTGTTGACTAAGTCAGAAAGAGTAGCATAATTGAGAGGACCAGTGTTCAATGGGCTTGCACTTATTAGTTATTATGGAGTCTGTACTGTAAATGAGGATAGTGACTAGTCTGACCACTCTTACTATGGAGTCTATGATGGTGGTGCTTGGAGATGATTGCGAGTTTGTGTCTTGCATTGTGATGGTGGAGAGTGACTCACAAGTTTCTATGTACATAATTTAAGTTTAGTTTTCTTAATCTCTATGTTTCTTTTTTCTGTTATTAATACGTACACGGCATTAAAAACTTAGAGTAATTCAGTATAAATAAAAGGGAGATTATGACAGCTTCTTAAAGATAGAAGAGTGTTGTCTATTTCGATTGAGATGAGTATATTACGTCGAAAGACAGTTGGTTTAAGTGCCATTAGATGTCGAATCAAATTTACTTCTAAGTAAAATTCCTTTTATTCTTTTTTTTCCTTTTTATTTGTAATCAGGGAAAAAATCAAGATAATATTAAATATTATTAAGATTTTATAAAATAATTTAAATTAATCTAAAAATAAGAATATATTCAATTAAAAATTGATGCAAGTAGATTGTGTTTTGAATAAGTAGTGAAATTTTTAAAGTGCATGAAATTAAACAATTATAAAATCAATCAATGAGCTACATATCATATTAAACTAAAATAGAAGGATTTTAAATAAAAATAACATTTTAAAATGTACCAAAACAAAAAAGAATAGGAAGTATTTGCAACATAAAGACTGTGCATCTTTCCCCGACGAAGGGTGATGTAATCAGTCTTGCTTGTGCCACTTTAATATGGTCTTATTATAAACAATTAAAATATCCGCATTAACACAAGTTTGGATTGTTTAAAGATAAATTAGAAGTTGAATTTAGTACAGTAATGTAAAAGTTATGCAAGGAAAAGTACAACTTGAATCTTACTGATTATTCTGTACCATTTTTCTTTATGTACCGCATTTAACTCGCACCATAGCGCCAAAAATTATAAATGCTGACCCGCAGCCTTTGCCTTTTTCTTTTTGTTGCTTTTTACTTTAATTTCTTTTTTTCTTCTTTGCCTTTTCTTTTTCAATGTTTTTTTTGAATTAGTGCATGAGATTAAAGTTGTGGCAGGAGGTGGCCAGTTGGGTAACTAACAATGTCTCTTAAGTCCTGACAAATTTTTTCTGTTATAATAAAGCGATTTCATTATATTTGATAACTATGGAAAATCATTGTAAGTCTCAAGGATAAAATTTGAATAGTTGTGCATAGATAAAAACTGACTTGAATTCGGTTAGTTAACTCGTACACACCTTAGCCATTATTGTTATAGTTTTTGGCATATTAGTCGTGGACTGTCATTGTCTTTCGATTTTCAAGTTTTATTTTGTATGTACGTGTTTAGCAAACCGTCTCTCATTGACGTAGTTATGACAGGTGAAGGTGAGAGTTAAGGTTGTATTAGGACTGCCTGCTGGTGAAGTAGCAGCTGAAGCAAAGAGAAATGGAGCTACCTGGGTCATATTGGACAAGTAATTCTACACCAAAGTATTATTTCTTGTTTCTTATTTGATTGATACTGTTTCCTTCTGAAGCCATAATACTTGTTCGTCTATCGAAAAAGCTCGATTATCTGCACGTTCGGTCTTGTATGGCTAGTGGTAATGGAGAGATAATTTGAATATAACTATGATGTTTCTTCTAATGCATTGATGTTTCTCTGAGATGTTAACTGAAGTTCTTTACTGTTGGGACATGGAAAATAGCTTCATGTTATTTTCAATGCAAGACAATGAGCATTTTCCTTCACTAATTTACCGTGAGTAGGAGAAGATTTATATGCATTCCGTGTTTGTATAAAATAAGCTGTTATTTGGCTAGGTACTTCACCTAAGACAGCTTCATATATAAGAAGATATTAAATCTTCAGGCTAGAAAACCGATCAAAAAGCTATTGAACTTTTAGCTATCTTAATTTATAGATTCTCTTTTCTGATATGCTCTATCTTTCAGTTAGTTTTGCCTAAACTAACCTAAATCAAACTAATATTATTTTAGGCAGCTGTGTAGACATATCATAGCTGGTTTATCGATGAAATTTGTTGCTAAGTTATGTTGATATATTTACTTCTTCTGCTAATATGTACGATATAGTCACATGTCTTGCATCTGGTTGCACTGCCCTTCTCGCAGTTATTCTCTCTTGTGATAATTTTGTTGTTACCCAATCAAATGTTAAGTTTACGAACAATAGCCTAAGATCTTTTGCAACCTTATTATTAGTGTTGATGGTTGGTTTGTAATACTATCCAGTCAGTTGAATGACTTCTCCTAAAAGTCGATCTCTCAGCATTTTTGATAGTATTGCTACTATGCTTCCAAAATTCTTGTGTTTAATGGTTTCTAGCTGTCTAGGTCTGAGTTTATTCTTATATGAAAGAAATCTGAATGTTATATTCTCCATATTCATTCTCATGCAGGAAACTGAAGGATGAACAGAAACATTGCATAGAGAAACTCTCCTGCAGCATAGTTGTGATGAGAGGCTCTCAACCAAAAGTCCTTAGACTTAATTTAGGATACTCAGATGAACCTCAGACCCCTTACTTTTCCGCTGCCTCTTCCCCCGCCTTAGATAGTGGCAGACTGCAAAGCTTTAGGATGAAGTATGCTACTCCTATTAGTAGCCCTGAATATCCTAGTAGTACTTTCTCAAGAACCACAACAGAGGCTTCATTGTCAACCTTTGACATGCCACCTTCTCCCTACCTTGTTTATGATCAGAATCCTCTGTTTGAGGGACCGAATAAAGGGAGACAGACACCTGGATGCTCTCCACTTAAAGTAATGGTGTCTGAAAAGGAAAGGCTTATATATCCCAACAGAGAGTCTAGTGATTTACAAAAAAGCAATCAACATAATGACTTCTGGATCCCTAAAAACCATGCTTGTAATGAAAGGGCTGCACTAGCTTCAGGCTACAGATATTCATTAGAATCTAACTCTGCAGCTCCCCAGCTTATGAGTGATAAGATTATTCAGAGAGGTAGTGAATCAAGTAGAATGCTTAAGGTTGACAAAAATCCCATAGAAGATGATGTCAACAATGCAACTGCTCGTGATTCCTTCTCTTTGGCAAAAACATCTTCAGCACCACCTCCTTTATGTTCAATATGCCAGCATAAAACACCAACATTTGGAAAACCTCCAAGACGTTTTACTTATGAGGAGTTGGAGGTAGCAACAAACCGATTTTCAGATGATAATCTCTTGGCTCAAGGTGGATTTGGTGTTGTGTATAGAGGAGTTCTAATGGAGGGACAAGTTGTTGCAGTGAAACAATTAAAGTTTGTGGACTCTCAAGGGGACACTGATTTCTGCAGGGAGGTTCGGGTATTGAGCTGTGCTCAGCACAGAAATGTTGTGTTGCTGATTGGTTTCTGTGTTGAAGGCAAGAAGAGAGTGCTAGTATATGAGTATATCTGTAATCACTCCTTGGACCACCATTTACATGGTATAGCCTCCTCTTTTACATATATGTATATAAAGTCAACTTCTCATCATCCTTGGATTTGCTTCTCCATTTTTCAGCTGTGCATTGTGATTTTATTCTTAGGGGCAATTGTTTTGAGTATCAGCATTTTCCAAAGGAGGGGGAGATTTTATTTCTTTTATAAGCACTTGATATGATTTGCAGGGAGCAATTCCTTCCCTCTAGATCTGCAATCACGCCTGAAGATAGCAATTGGTGCTGCAAGAGGCTTAAGATATCTTCATGAAGATTGCAGAGTAGGTTGCATAATCCACAGAGATCTACGACCAAATAATATTCTCCTAACTCATGACTTTGAACCTCTGGTAAGTTAAGCAACAATTCCTCTTACTTCTACTGACAATTTTCAGAATCATAGTCGCTAAGATAACAGCATGTACATAAATCATGATGATGGTACAACTTATTATTCATAAGCCAGATCATTTGTAACGACCTAACCTGTTTTTGATTCTCGTACACCATAAGAATCCTAGTTTACTGATATGAATTGTTTCATTTGTGATTACATTGTTACCATCTTTAGAGGACAACAGAAGTTAACTGTGTTCCTTTTTTGTTTATTACTTCTAATTATTTGCAAGGAGGAGGTAATTTTGAATCTAATCTGGCATTGAACATTCCTTTTATATCTAGGTTGGCGATTTTGGGTTGGCAAGGTTGCATTGTGAATGGAATATTGGTGTTGAACAGCAAGTCATTGGTGCTTCAGGGTACTTGATTAAAAAGCATATGCCCTATCATCTAATACTGATATAAATAAATTTTCATCTTGACATTGATTTTCTTGTACATAATACAGATACCTGGCACCAGAGTATTTTAATGGCGGAAATATCACTGAAAAAATTGATGTGTATGCTTTTGGAGTAGTATTGGTGGAGCTAATTACTGGAAAAAGGGTTAAAGAACTGCACCAAGAAAAGGGATTTTCTTCTTTAGCTCAGCTCTTTGACCCATTTGCAGCATTAGAATCCAATCAGCTTATAAAATCAACGTTTTCTCCTGAAAAACTTCAAAGCATCCCGCATGAGATACTGGCAATGGGTCGTGCAGCTTCCCTGTGTCTTCGCAACGATCCCGAGTCCAGACCCTCCATGTCAAAGGTCTTTCTACTTGCCATTTTATAGTTTATCTGCACATGAATTTTAGTACACTGGTGCTTATACATTTCAGTCTAAGAGATGTTTTCTTACATTTATCGCTCTGTTCTGTAACAATTATTCCTTGTTCTACCCAAAAATTGCAGGTACTCAGAATATTGGAAGGTAGCAATAGTCCAATGCCTATAGGCTTGGACTTGAACTCTGTAGGTAGCCAAAGCGGACATATGCAAGGATTAAGTACTCGTAGACACTCAGAATTGAGGAAATGTCACTCTCGAAAGCTGTCGCAGTAAGACAGACATAGGACTAATATCAAGAATCAGCTGTTGGCTCCAGATGTAGATGCAACATTGGACTATATGATTATATCTGTGCATATTCGCTTGCTTTTAAAACACCATAGATAACCTGAAATAGATGAATATTTCGTGTTTACCTCAGTGTAAGATAAAAAAAAAAAAAAAAAAAAGATGAATCACATGTTTTTTTTACAATCTTTATTACCTTGTTTTTAACATCATATACTGTTTGTTTTTGGAAGTTTTTTTTATCTCATTTTTTGAGGTGTTTAGATAGGAAAGGTTTGGGCAAAATGAGTTTTTTCATTCATATTAAAGGAGGTTCAGGAAGTCTCTAATTTTCAAAAAGTTCCATCTAGAAACTTTCTGGGAAAAGAGATTTGGTGGATTGATGGAAAATAAGTTTGTTAATTATTATTCTTCCTCTTCCAAACTTCATGATTATTTGAAAAAGTTAAAAATAAGTGAAAACATCAACCTTTACTTGAATAATAGAAGTAAAATAAATCTTGTGAAATTTTGAGTAAGATAGTATTAAACACTAAATGAAAGTTGAAACATCAATAATTTGAAGATTTAGAAAGCATATCTTAATGTTATAGACATTGAAACTTAGTTCTCTTAGTTCTATAACTTGTGCAAGAAAGCAAAATAAATTCCTCTAACTATAAATAATATACAAGAAGAGTAAGATTTACTCTAATGCTAATCAACAAGCTGTAAACTTACAAATTTTAAAATAAAATATGACAAATAATATTGGGGATTGTTATTAACTGCCCCAAAATTTATCTGTCCGCCCCCTGCATTTACCATAATACCTCCAACATTATATTCTCTTCACCCATCTTTTCCCTCATCCTCAAGTCCTGCCTTCGTCGGATTCTTGCCGCCGCATGTCTCTTGATCTTACTGTTAGTGGTCGCCGAATCTTGCTGCCATCACCAGATCTTCACCGTTGCCGTCGACCGAAGCATGAACTCACCGGATTCCAACCATGAGTCGTCACACCGGGAAAGAGCCATCAAATATCGAAGGAGAATAGCTGCCGCAGGCGAGAACACGAGTATTTTTTTAAAAAAAATGGCCACACGCCGGAGCCGTTTAACTTTTAGGGTTAACCGTCTGAAAATATCGAATCCTCTTAGGGCTAGCTAGAAATTTCTGATGGCTAGTTTCTGGCGTGCTAGTTAGTGTTAATTAGTATTATTAATTAGTGTTAATTAGTATTGTTAAATAGTGTTAATTAGTTTTAATTAGTATTATTTATTAGTATTGTCAATTAATTAGTGTTAATTATTATTGTTAAAATCATGTTATTTTATTTTAATCAAGTTAAACAGTATTATTAATTAGTGTTAATTAGTATTTAATTTTCAATTAATCTAATTTAAAAATTAATATGGGTAGTCGTCTAAAAATACGGCTCGCCCTAGGGGTTGCCAGATTTTTTTTTTTAGGGTCAAACTCTGGTGCTCCTCCATGTGTTCGTGGTTTCTAGCTTCAATAACGACGAGTTTCAATGCGGTAGTCGGTGTGTGTGATGGTTGATCGGATTCCAGCGACTTGGTTGACCGAAAAACACGGTGGTCGGAAGCTGGGGTTGGTGGTTGGCTGGGAATTGTCGGGAGAGCGAAGTGATTAAGTTTAAATCTAAAAATATGTTAAATTTTATTAATTTTAATTAAGGGGTAAATACGTCAATTGGGGGCGATTGGAGTAAAATGGTGGCGACTTTGATATTGTTGCTCAAATCTTAAAATATCTTACTTTCATTATATTTATCATATGAATACTTTTTATTAATAGACAAACATTTATTGATAAATTATAACGCCCTTATTATTCATTTTAGGCAATAAAAACATTCTATAACAAACAATTATTTACCGAACATTTTCGCATAATTTGTTAATTGAAGAAGTTAGTCAAAACACCTTAAACAATCAGCTAGTCCATACAGAAAATCGAACACCAGCTAGCTAACAGCTAATAATCAAATAAGACCAAAGTGACTTATTTTTCCTATACTTTTGGGAATGTTCACTCTTCTGTGTGAATCAGTTCCATAGAAATGTTCAAGGTTACAAAATCGAGACTCACCCACTTCAAGAACGCTACAATATTATGAAAAAAAAAAAAAAAAGTTACAGTTTTACTCTCTCCCTCACTTCTTAGTTGTTATATTAGATTTTTCACATTTTCAAGATATAAATTAAAAAGTTTTTTTCTCTAATTTATAAGATAAAAAAATTATAAAAAATTGATTTCACTTAAATTTCACATAGAGATATATATCTAACAAAATTTCACTTAAATATATTATTATTATAATAAAATTATAATTTTTAGTTAAAATTTATAAAGTTTAACTCTTTAAAATAAAAATATAGCATGTAAAAAAATAAAGGAGTATAATAAAAACATAGTAGTTTATTGAGATATCTTCCATTATGTATTTACTTTTATCTATACTGGATTGATCACCGTCAAATTATCTCTATTGAAATCTAAATTCAGGTTTTAAAGTCGTATGACTCACCATGAAAATCCATGTCCTGGACACTATTATTAATTTGATTCATTTATTCCATCCAACATTTATACTTTGAAATTGCACATATTTTTTTAATAATAATAATAATAATAATAAGAATAATAATAATATTATTATTATTATTATTGGGACATACTAGGGGCTTTGTTAAGTTTGTTTTAAATATCCCAAGGCTTGCAATAAATGTAGTCGAACTCCACATGGAACACCTCAAATAAATTGTGTGTCTAAGAGGAGAAATTGAACTCTATTGGATATGGTTCAATATATGATAAGTCTTGCTGATCTTCCTATATCCTTTTGGGGACATGCTCTCGAAATTGCTGCTTTTACACTAAACATGACTTCGTCCAAGGCAGTCGATAAGACACCATATGAGTTATGGAGAGGAAGAGTTCTAACTTGTCTTATTTACGCATTTGAGGATGCAAGGCTTATGTAAAATGTTTACAGCCTGACAAACTAGCTCTTAAAGTCGACAAATGTTTCTTTGTAGGTTATTCTAAAGAAACAAGGGGCTATTACTTCTATAACCGTCATGAGAACAAAGTGTTTGTTGCTAAGGATGGTATCTTTTTGGAAAAGGATTTCATTTTTAAAAAGGTAAGTAGGAGTAATGTATTTCTCGAAGAAGTTTGAGAAGCGCAACAAATGGATGTGGTTCAACACATGTCAGAAGCAGAAGTATTTATGCCATTGTCTGCGGTAAAGGTTGTGCACCCCATGCATGAACCCTCTCCCATGCATGACCTTGTGCTAGAGGAAGAGCATTCAATGGTTGAACCTCCTACTACTCCACTCGAATTTAATTTGAGCGAAAATTCTCAAATAGTTGAGATGGAAATTTCTCCTGTTGTTGCTCCTCGTAGATCTAATAGACTAAGAAATCCACCAAAAAGGTTTGTGGACTTCTTGTTAACTGAAAGTTCTAAAATAATGATTTTAGAACATGAGGAACCTACTAGCTATAAAGATTCCTTGGCAAGTCAACAATCCGAAAAATGGCTAATTCGAAATGGAATCCATGTCTGTGAATCAAGTATGAGACTTGGTTGATTTGTCTGATGGGGTTACACCTATTGGTTGCAAATGGATTTTCAAATTGAAAACAAACAAGAATGGAAACATTGATGTTTTCAAAGCTAGATTGGTTGCAAAAGGTTTTAGGAAGATTCATGGTATTGGTTATGATGAGACCTTTTCACTAGTTACGATGCTTAAATCCATTTGGATAATCCTAGCGATTACTACCTTCTTTGATTATGAAATTTAACAAATGGATGTCAAAACCGCTTTCTTGAATGAGTTCTTAAAAGAGGATGTGTATATGACACATCTTGAGGGTTTTGTGGATCCTGAGAATCCTAGGAAAGTGTGCAAGCTTCAAAAGTCTATTTATGGACTGAAGCAAGCACGCGAAATTGGAATTTTTGATTTGATAAGGCTATCAAATAGTTTGGTTTTCTCAAAAATAAAGAAGAATCTTGTGTATATAAGAAGTTTAGTGGGAGTAGCATTGTCTTCTTGGTTTTATATGTAGATGACATATTACTCATAGGAAACGATATTCCCATGCTAGACTCTGTCAAAGAATCTCTAAACAATTATTTCTCTATGAAAGACCTTGGAGAGTTTTAGTACATTTTGGGGATCAAGATCAATAGAGATAGATCTAAAAGATTAATTCGACTTAGCCAAAGAGCTTATATTGATAAGGTTCTTACTAGGTTCAATATAGAAAACTCGAAATAAAAGAGGTTTCCTTCCCATGCAACATGGTTTGTCGCTAAGCAAGAGTCAATATCCTTCAAACATTGATGAGATTAGGCGAATGAGTAATGTACCTTATGCTTCGGCCATAGGGTTCATTATGTATGCCATGATTTGTACTCGACCGGATGTCTCATATGCTTTGAGTATGTGTAGCAGATACCAATCGAATCTAGGCGACACACACTGGAATGCAGCTAAGAATATCCTTGAGTACTTGAAAAAAACTAAGGATCATTTCTTAGTGTATGGAGGTGAAAGTGACTTGGTTGTTGAAGGTTACACGGATGCGGGCTTTTAAACAGACAAAGATGATTTCCGATCTCAATTTAGGTTCATCTTTCGTCTAAATGGAGGGGCAATGAGCTAGAAGAATTCAAAGAAAAGCACCATAGCTGATTCTACAACAGAGGTTGATTACATTGCTACAGCTGATGCAGCAAAGGAAGCAATTTGAATGAAGAAATTCATTTATGAACTAGGAGTACCTTGTATTAGAAATGGTATTGTCTTACATTGTGACAATAATGGTACCATTGCTCATAACATGTACTTAGGAAGTTTCACATCATTCGAGAGATAGTGGAAAGGAAGGATGTCATTGTTTGTAAGATTCACAAGGACGATAATATCGTTGATCCGTTAACTAAACTGTTGCCTCAACCCAAGCATGAAAGTCATACTAGGGGTTTAGGGCTTAAGAATATTAGAGAATGGCTTTAGTTGTGTACTATTTTATTTTAAAATTAGTCACAGATATAAAACACTTAGATATGTATGTTTATGTTTATCAATAAAGTTTAGTTCTTATTTAACAGTGGTTTGGTGTTTAATAAAATGTCCAAAGTATTGTATAACATTCGATAGGTTTGTTAAATACGCGATTTGATGAATGAAACCCTATTAAGTGAACCAAAGTTATAAATATTGTTAGTCCCTAGTCTGAATCATTAAATTGGACATAAATGATTTATTCAAGGACTAGTGTGTAAGTTGATTGATAGTGCAGTTTCATGGGCTATGGGGACATGGAGATGTCTAATCATTCACATGGATATGTATATGGATATATATTGGATAGACCTACTTGATATTCTTCCAAATGTTTTAAGAATATCATTCATTATATTTAGTGGATTCCTTTGACATGAGTACGACACTATTCTCATTTAGTGATTAGTATATCTTTGATATTCTTAAACGTCGTGATGTAGAAGGATGTTATAAAGGGAATGTTCGAGATTGCTAAAAATTAAGTGAGAGTCTTGGTTGTACAAGATTGAATAAGTCCTCCTAATTGTTAGGATTGGTGTCTTGGGCCTCTTGAAGAGTAAGAACTGGAAAATGCATGGCCGTGCAAATGGATTAAGAGTTAATCATTTGTTTTGACTGTTCAAGCTCAAATTTCAAGAAATGATTTGAATATTAGTAAGGATGACATGAGATGTGATCATACTATCAAATTCGACTGTAAGAGACTTAAGGAGTTTATGGTTACACACTTGTTTTCAGACAAGTGGGAGATTGAAGGAATGTCCTCAACAAGTGTAACAAACTATATATAATTAGGACTAATTATGGAGATAATAATATTCAGTTATTTTAGGTAATTATAGTGTTTTACTAGAAACCAACTATAATATGTATATTAATTAGATTAATATACTACTAACTTTAACCGAGTCCTATGAGGTCACACATATAAGCAATTGATTGGACAAATCTAATATAATTATGTGAGAGTTGTAAATTGAATTAATTAGGTAGTTAAGTCACTTTGAATTACTTTATTATTATTATTATTATTATATATATATGGGGTTGGAAAACCCTAACCCTAATTAATATACTAGCCATAGCCTCCTCTCACACAATTACTCCAAAAACCCTAAAAGCAATTAAAAATAGTTCTTGATTTCTATACGTGGGTGATACAATCTTGCTTGTGAACCAATACTAGAGGAACAACATTTGACGTTCTAGATTCTCCAAAAAACTTGTCCTTTTGCTTTGAGGAATTCATGCATCAAAGGTATCTAATTGGTTCACACATCAGCGGTGAAGCGTTAGAACTGAGTAGTGAGACTAATCATGCATATCAAATTGGTGATGTGAGACATGTTCCTATTGATTGGGGAGATAGTCATTTGAATCTTAGATAATATCAAGATGCCAATGCCAATGATGACGAAGTTGACCATGTTTCCCATTATACAAATGTAGATACAACTTGTTCTCATGATTTGGATAAAAACCTTGAATGTGTTTTAACAGATAATTTTTTCGGTTGGTGACTATGGAGAGCCTCTTTTTTCGAGTCGTAAGGATGCACATGCACCATCAGACAATATTGGAGTCAAACATGAACCATGTGTTGGTGAAGTAAGTTCTAATATTGATAAACCTTCATTCTTCTCATGAGTAGAGTAACCACAAGGCTCTTTCTAGTGAGCTTCTAATACGAAATTCTTGTGTTTCCATACCCTCAGAAAATCCTAATTTATTGTATAGTGGAAAGAATCAAGAGTCTAATGCATGTACAGAAGTTGTAAATGTTAATATTTGAGAAACTATTCTCATTTACTCATATTCATATTAATATTCTTGGATGAAAAAATAATAATAAAAATAAATCGGATACCCTGTTATCTGACCCGATTTAAGCGGGTACCCGTTTAAACTGGGTCAGATCATGGACCGATTTTCAAACTACGGCGGTATACTGGGTACACGATTATGAACACTCCTATTATTATTCTCAACCATAAGACTTCATCCACTAATTGGACTGGATGGCAACTGGCATTGACCTTTCCATGCATTAGGTGGTCGTTTAGGTCTTCGCTACTAAAGGCATATTGTGACTTTTACTACGTAGTACTTGAATAGCCTTATTAATTTACTTGGGACTAGGCGATAGGAAGTCATAAGTCAAGCACTTATACCCACGAAACTTATTAAAAACTTAACAAGCTATGCATACAAGGAGATTGGCTGAGCCTTAAATTCGAAGATGGAAATTACAAGACTAATGTCATCTCATAAATATTGAAGTACAAAAGTTTGTGTTTACTCGTATCCCCATTCATATGACAGTCACACATGCAGATGGTCGAACTTCATAAATCCCCGTATTCAATTTCAAAGTCTGCAACATGAACACTGTGGGGAGAAATGCTATACAGTTGAAATTGAAAATTCTTAATTAAGTTTCCATTATTTTGATGCACTCTTCTATTTTGTATTTTTTATTTGAAATTGAGGAGAAAATAACTTAACAATAAAGAATATTTCGTATCAAAGATTTTACTTCTTATAACATATAAAAATATAAAAATATAAATATCAATTCCTTTCATAACACACTTGTATGGAAATATTAATAATAAAAAATATTTGTATTATCTATTATAATGATTATGATTATTATTATTGTGAAAAGCAACATTTGAGTAGTATTAATTAAATATTAATAAAAAATATTAAATTAATACTCCATCCATTCTTTTTTATTCTTCCTATTTTTCCCTTCTGGAAATTTCAAAATGTTGTTCTTATTTGCATCATTTTATTTTAGTTTAATATTGTGATTGGGTGAAAAAGTTCGGTTGAATCACTATCCATGTAATATGTAGCCCATGAGTTGATTTTTTAATTGTTTAATGCCATGAATTTTAGAAATTTCACTACTTATTTTATACTCAATCCACTTGCATTATTTTTTAATAGAATTTATTCTTATTTTTAGATTAATTTAAAATTATTTTATAAAATCTTAATATTATTTAATATTGTCTTGGTTTCTTCCCTGATTTCAAATGAGAAGGAAAAAAAGAAACGGATAGAGTATAATAATGGAGAAAGGTTCCAAGGTCAAATAAGGGATAACAATTATATGCTTTCAAAACACTACGTTATATATAGAAATATGTGAATGAGGACAAATTTGTGAAATTTTTCAGTATGAAATACAAGAAGAACATGAGAGAACAAATGGAGTATAAAAAGAAAGAATCTTTCCATATATCAAAAGAAAGAAGTCTATATTAATCAAACTTTAAAAACATTGGTCAAACTTTTAAACTTTAAAAAACTAGGATCAACAACATAAAATAAAATTTTCAAAGATTCGTTTTAATGTATATTTCTAGCCGCTTAAAATTATAGTACTTATATTAGTATATACTTAATATTAATAGTTAAATTTATCTCTCATAAAATCAAATATTGTACTTGTTTTTTAAAGGTTCCTACAAATGAGCGACTAGCGATGTTCCAAACGCTTTTTAAGGTGTAATCGAGCAAAGTAACGAAAAATCGGATAGATAACTGAAGGCAATGACTTCTAAATTTTATTTTTGGAGTAATGTCACTAAAATGTTAGTAAACAACTAGTTTTAACTTTGACAAAGTTAAGTACAAAGTTTTATAAAACTGATTTTATTTAATTGAACTTCAACTCCCTTTAAAAGGTCGTGACTTTCTTATTTATATTGGTTTGAATAACCCTAAAAATAACATACAATAGGTTTAGAAAGTTAGAGTACATTAAGGCTTTATATAACTCCTAAATCACTCAAACTTAATAAACAGTTTCTAAACATACTAAAACAAGAAAAATAAGTTTAGATAACTTGAAATTGACTAAGGAAAGTTTAAATTCATCCCTTTAACTAACTTTAACTAACTAGGGCATAAAATATGAAAATTTCTTTCATATGAAAGGTAAACACATGTAAATAAGATATGAAGCAAATTCTAATACGACAGAGATTAGTAAAATAAAGTAAATTATAAGCCGAATAGGATAAGTATATAAACCATATCAATATGGCATCATGACCTTTTCTTATATAATAAACCAAATCCAAAAATTCAAAAATTAACATTAATCATTTTGATCTTTCATTATCTTATCTATATCAACTAATCCCTTAATACATAATAGTTGGTAATTTCAAGTAACTTGGTCCTGCTTTAATAGAAGAGAGGTGATACATAGAAAGAGGACATCTTAAATAATTCATAATCCCACTAGTGCTTTTAATCGTTAAATTCACTAGCAGGGGTTTCTTCTGTGGTAGATTTATTGATAGAACTCGTTATGATACTATTAGATTGTGAGAAATTTTTTTATTGAAAAGTATATTATTGATCAATATTTATAGAATTATAATAATAATTCTAATTATTTAAAAAATTTACATAATATGTTAATAAACATATGTTAAACCTATTGGTAGATGAAAATCCAGCTTATGGCAAACAAGTGTCGGCTAGGTACCCGATATGACGGTTGGGTAAAAACTATCCGTCACGACCATTTAGCATGTATCCACGAGCCAAGAGATAAAAATGTAAGTGTTGTGCCTAAATAGTGGTTTTTGTAATGTAAGTAGAAGAATTTTGGAACCTATCAATGGATAGTCAGAGAATATTCCCTAGAGGTTGCGCTTAGACGGTTACAAAAAAGATTCAATCAGCGCCTACGTGTAACAAGAAAATCTATAACAACTGAAATATACGGGTCAAATTATTATTGGCCACACTCCCCATATTTCAACCTTTTGTAGTTTACAAAATACACTGGATCATATAGTTTTCTTCTAATGAACAGTTAACTAGTAAACACACAACTTGGAGCCAATATCATTTGATAAACCGGGGGTGGGGATGGGGGTGGGGGGGAAGCCTTGACCCTCACTCCCCATATTTCAACCTTTTGTAATTTACAAAATACATTGGATTGTAGAGCATTGGCAAACAAATTTTTGTTGTGCACTTACATATAACATAATAGATTCATAATGCCAAATTGGCACGAGTTATGATAATATTACTTGTGTGGGTCAAATTACTATTGGCCCACATGCTTATCTAAAACCAAAAACCAATCAATCACCTCTCTGGCACTATAAATTTCCATTTATGAGTTAAAAACAAATGTATTGAATTTTTTTACACAAACACGCGTAGCAATTTCTCAAGCATTAATTGAAATTCGTCCAAACAAAATACAAACTTTGATGTAGGATCAAGACCCTAGGCTTATATTCTGACTTAGACATTAAAGTTGGTTTCTTCGGAGCACCACCCTCGAAACTAGTTTATTCATTCCTTGAGCAAATAGTTTAGCACAGCAATCTCAGCCTAGCGGAATCATTTGGTCCATCGACAACTACAACTCATCAACATCCCTAACTATTACTTAACCACTAAATATCCCATTATAGTCTCTAAGAGAAAATTACTAGTTTACAAAGTCACTTTTGACATTGATTGTATGTCGTCATAATTTCACTTTAGCATCCTTTCCATATTGGCTATATCCTATCAAAAGCTTACTTAATATCAAAAGAGAACATGTTCACGAAGATCAATGAAATGAAATAATAAAACCAGTTTTAGAGCATCACTTAAAAAAACATAGAATTAGAAAAATTAATTTACAGATTGCTAACATTTCTTCAATATATATACGTTATTTAAAAAAAAAAAAAAATACACACACACACGAGAAATGGAGAAAGTTCGATCCTTGTTGATTTTATCATTTTATTACAGACCCTAACTCTAAGATTTGACAATTACACATCTAAATAATGCATTAAACTAAATAGTACCAATCCGTCTATCCGACTTAGTCATCACTGACACTAACGTGGCAACTAAATCGAACATGTAGCACCTGAAATGGAATTAGTGCACAGCCCATCTAATATTTGCCTAAAAGGTTGCTCTCTTAAGTGAAGTAACGGTAATTTTCGCACCCAATGGCGAAACACCAACGTCAATCTCAAACGAGTCATACCTCAAGAACAACTCAATAACCAACAACCTCGAAACCAGCACCACGAAATCTTTTCCAGCGCACTGCTTATTATGAACAGTCGGGCTCTGGGTTTCCGGCCCGTTTGACCAAACCACATACTCCAGCTTCTTCTCCCCTTCCTCTCCCATGAACCGGTCTGGTACGAACTCATCGGCCCGGTCGAATATTCTTGGGTCCTTCGTTGCAAACGGTTGAAACCCGAATAGCAACTCCCCATTTTTTACCTCAAATGCAGCGTCGTGAGACTCGATTATCAAGTCTTTCTTGGCCCGCCCGAACTGGAGCGGGACAGGGGGTTCGACACGGAGCGACTCGTAGACGACAGATTTCATGAGTGGCATTTGTTCCATTGCTAACATGGTGACTTTCCCACCGTTAGATCGGACAGCGGAGCGAATCTCCTCAGCGAGCCTGCGGTGGAGATTCACCCCACCACGCCCGATTTGTTTGATCATGTTAGGAAAGAAGATCTTCATTCCTCCGAAGGAGTTGAAGCACGTGGTGAATATCAAGTTGTGGCATGCCTCATCACGTGAGATCCCTAACTGGGAAGCTTCTTCAAGAAGCTCAGTAGAGTTTTGGTAGAAAAAGTTGTATAGTTTCTGATATTCCTTCTTGATGAGAGAGAATGGAAGGCGGAAGCTGTGGATTGTCGCCTCTTCGATGGTCTTGGGGAGTCCAAGAGTGAGTATCGGACCCAGTTGGAACAGGACCCATTTGGAGATTATGCCAGGACCCAAGTTACCGAGTTCTGACTCGGCCGGATTGACGCCGTACCAAGCTCGGGCTAGGAAGTTGAAGGCTGCTTGGTCGTTGGCTTCGTTGAACTTTGCTTTTCCGTTTGTGGCCAACTCGTTCTCTAATTCATCGAAGAGCTCGGAGAAGGATGATTGGAACTCTGGGAGGACATGGTGTCGAGTTGAGGAAACGAGTTTGAACATGAGGTTTTTGAGTTTTTCATGACTCGGGTCGGACGGGTCAAGGTAGGAGAGAACTCGGTAACCGCCAGTGAGTTCGACGGAAGGAGTGTATGTGCCGGTGAAAACGTCGGTTTTGTCGACCTTGGAAGTGTCGAAAAGGGTGGGGAAGCTCTTTCCGTCGAGCAAAACGACAACGTTAGGATTGGAGGAGATGAAAGGGCCAGGTGGCATGTTGACTCTAAAAACTGTTGATTTATATTTTTGGATCCTAGATTTGAAAAACTCGTCCCTCCCTTGATTATAAAAATAATCATTGCGATCCTTGATCGGTCCCATAATAGGAAGACCGTAATCACCGGGGATCTTCTTGATGGGAAGGATCTTCTTCGGGTTTGAAGACTCCGTCGGTGGCTGATCCGTGACGGCTGCGTTGATACTTGAACGACCGAGATTCAATGAACGGTGGTGGCTACTAGGAAAGGTAATAATATGAAGTGGTAATAGCAACGACGATGATACTGCCATTGGGGCAAATACAACTCACACAAAGTTAGAAATGAATAGGAGAGGAAAAGGCAAAGGTGATAATAATCGAGTCGAAGAGATGGAAATATTAGGAAATAGGAAAATAGTTGTGTGTACGTTCTCTTATGCTATATTATAATGTTCTGAGGTGGTTGAAAACTTGAAATAATGGAGCACGCGGTGGTATTACATAGGAAGGTGTATTATATGATTATAATGCGAAAAGTGGAGAAAAATAAAACTCGTGTTTTAAACGGAGAGAAATGAAATTTTAGTAATAAAAGTTCATAACGTGTGGAAGAATACGGCCGGAAAGTAGGAATGTGAAAAAAAGAACCAAGTGTAATTTCTAACAGTTACGGTATTACACAGGCGCCTCTATTTGTACACCTGGATCACAATGCAAACAAACAAAGCATTAAACACAATATCATTTAATACGTATGCGTAATGCACGTCAAGTGTAATGTAGGCGAGAAAATTAAAGTTTTTCACCAAAAACAGCATTAATGCTTTGTAAAAGTAAATGATGAAGCATTAGGATCCTACTGTTTTCGTTGGAAAAATAAGAATAACATACTTTTGGAATTTTATTTGTTTTATTTAATCTGCATCCCATTTTATTTTTTGTCGATTTTCATTTCAATTTATTCAGTACATATATACACAACATGTACATTGTGAAATCAATATGTTTCAACAATGGCCCTCATATATCGAAAATATTATGTACATTACATGATATGGATATGTACATCGCTTATAAGGGTGTTGTACATTACTCGTATGAAGTTATGCGATGCACATATTTGCCATTCTGATTACAGTATGCAAACTAACAATTTAAATGTACATATCATTCTTGAGTACAATGTACATTATAAAATTTTAATGTTTACATACATTAATAATAGGATATACATTATATTCATAAGCAATGTATAATGTTCATTATCAATTTAGTTTGTAAAAACGCATTAGTGACAATTCTGTAACAAAATATTCAACTCTAATGTATATTATTCACATTTTCTGATGTTCGTTATATTCAAATCAAATGTCTGTATAAATTTTTTTATCTAAATATCATATGTCAATAATTTTTCACTTAGTATATGCAACAAGATGTTTAATGTACAAAATACTCAACTCTAATGTACATTATCCATATTTCTGATGTTCATTACAATCAATTCAAAAGTTGCAAGTTTCAGGTATCAATGGAGTAGAGGCCAAAAGTTTTTTTTTCAATTTCGCAAACAAATGAAAAATGAAGAGTCACCAATGTCGATGATAGTGCTAAAAATGAGTGAATTTTTGTGGGAAACTGAAAAGATATGCTTGGCAGTTAGTATTTATGAAATGACGGTTCGTTCTACATTTTTAAATGAAATATGGCAATTAATGAATCATGTTTTTGGTGGAAAACTTTAAACTGCATGTGGACATTACAGTACACCTTAATTTACATTACATACTTCACTTACTAAATGATGTACGCGTTTAATGCTGTGTTGGCTTGCGTTTTGATTCGGGTGCACAATGTTCATTATGCATTCGCCTACACTTTCCAGGCATTGTTGTGATTATGGTTTACGATATTTTTTTAATGGTTAAACATTAAGAAAATAAATGTTAAAAATAAAAATAAACTAGCTAATCAATACGTGCTCATCTCCTCTGCACCTCTTATTACCTTTTTTTTCTCTCTCATCTCCAAAGTAGTGTCACAATTCTTTAATTATATATGTCCAACACCAATTCTAAGGATACATCATCCCATATTCCCATCATCCATTAATGAGTCGTCTTCATCTTTCATTGAATCCCATCTTAGTGTCTCAGGCATGATACTCTCGTGGATTTGGGAAATAACTTATGATGCGGATAAAAGGGTTTATTGAGGATTTTTGGGAGTCACGTTACTAAAACTTATGATTTAACTCTTGGCTAATTTTTATTTCTAACCTATTTTTTACGAATATTTCGAAAATTAACCCCCGTTCAAAACAATTTAGAAAAATAACCTTCGATTTAGAACCGCTGTCACTGGCAACAATTTTAAATCCCAGTCAGCATTAATCCTTTTACCCAGTCAGCATGAAACCGCTGTCAGTGACAACAGTTTTAGTTAAAGTTAAAACCGCTGTCACGGACAGCGGTTTTTCAGTACCTAGGACCCAAGGATGCATTTGTGAATGGAAGAATTGATTCTCAGGTACTGAAAAACCGCTATCAGTGACAGCCGTTTTAACTTTAACTGAAACCGTTGTCACTAACAGAGGTTTTATGCTGATTGTGTAAAAGGGTTATTGTTGAATGGATTTAAAACCGTTGTCAGTGACAGCGGTTCTAAATCGAAGGTTATTTTTCTAAATTATTTTGAACGGGGGTTAATTTTCGAAATATTTGTAAAAAAGAGGTTAGAAATAAAAATTGCCCTTAACTCTTTATTAGAGTCTACCCCAAGGTTTTAGGACTCACTTGAGTACTTTTATTTATTTATTTGGGCTTAGGTTAGCTAGGTTAATAACATTTTTGAGTCTTTATAAGTTTCCTAGTTAGAATAGGAGTCATGTTTTTGAGTTTTTGTAGGTTTTCTAGTTAGAGTAGAAGTCAATGGTTGCCTTGCTGCCCAAGGATGCATTAGTTTTCTTGTTGAACACAAATTAGGTATTTGTGTTTAAATTAACTTGAGTTAGGGACGTGTTCTAGTCCAAGTAGGAGTTTAGTAAATATCGTTGCCATATATTCAATTTGGCATTCAAAAATTTAGAAAAAACCTTGGCTTAAGAACAATGTATTCCCGGAGGTGATATTAAATCTAAGTTTAAATACTTAGTTTCAGAAAATGGTCTAAAGAATTTAACAACTTTTTGAATTCGTTATATGAGGTGGTCGGATTTCATAGAGATACCCATCCTATTTGTGTTTAATTTGATTCAAAATATCACCAATTCAATCAAATTAAACCAAAAGGGAGTTCTCACGTTAACTTTATAATTATCCCTATAGATTTCACATCAACTAACAAAACCTAACACAACTTCTTTAACTTAGTAGCCACTTGGTTGAATTGGTACCTTGTTTCAAATTCTTCCACGCTATCATTAGAAATCCATTTTAATAATCTTCATGGGAAATTTCCATTCATCCAGTTTTACATAGAGTTTTTGGATTTTTCCACCAATGGATTCATTTCCATTGACACCAAACTACGGCATCCTTTGATTAAGGTTGTTCGCCAAAAATTGTTGGGGTTATCTCTCATCTTCAAATCGCAAGTTTTAAGCTCATTATTTTACCAATGTTAACAATTGTCATATATTGTTTTGTATTAATTTAATTTTTTTGGATTTTAGAACGGTTCACGATTAATTGATAACTGAACTGTTAAGAAAGGGTGAACTATACTGTTTGGTTATACTTAACCTATTTCATTAACCGTTATAATTGTTAATCTTACTATTAAAACTTAACTGTATGATTAACCTTTTATATTATGAACACTAGTACCGAAAGGTGAGATGTGTTGGGACTTTATATTATATTTATGTTATCAACTTTTTTTGAAACTATGATTGTCTTGGGACCTTTCAAATAAATGAATGATGGTGGTGTTTGAGAAATGGAAATGGGGGACAACGCTAGACCCATTGAGGATAATTTTTTGAGTTAGGGAAGGAAATGAAAAGATTAATGGGAAAGGTTGTTTGGGTTGGACTTTTGGTAATTAGTAAGCGTCTTAATTAAGAGATCTATTGGAGGAACATACAGTATTGCCTTTCATAGCAGCCATTCTTGAGATTGGTCCAGCAAGGGATGTGATTATGACTTTTTACTTATCCAGGAAGAAAAATAGAAGCTCAGTTCTTTGATCCTTAGTTTTTTTTAACTTTTTTTTTTTAAAAAAAAAATTTCTCTTTCTTTAAAAATATTATTTAAGCCTTGCATTTACTGTGATTAAGTGAAGTGTCTTGTTTTTATATACATATGAAACTTTTTTTTCAAGAGAAATTATGTTATATGTTAACATTTTATGAATTGACTTCGCCTTGTTTTGTTTTATAAAAGTATTTAGCTTTTTTAAGAATTAAATGGAATTTTGACTTAAGAGTATATTTTCTTTACCTTAAATTCTTAAACTTATTTGAAATGAAAAATTTTGAACTTATTATACGTGATTGGAACTGATTAATCCTAATTGAAACTTATTACACCTTATTGGACCTAACTAGAATCCATTAGACTTGATTGAAACTTAATCAACCTAATCAACACTTATAGGGTGGTTATAAAACTTTTAAATCATTAGAATTTTTTTTATTTTTAATTGATTAGCTGGGATATATCTATTTAATAGTGGTTAGTAAAATCGTACATTATTAAATTGATGATTATAATTGATATTAGTCCAAAATTGTTACATGTGTATGAATAACAAAAATACTAGATATAAGATTTTCAAAATTATTTATTACATAGTAATTGATTTCTAATTAATAATACTTTAAAAATTTAACTAGTAATTAATAATAATTTTTTAATATAATAGTAATAAATATATTTATAATAATATGGTAATACTAATATAATCACAATGGTACTAGTAATAATAATTTATAACTTTCATATTAATTTATTAAAAATTATTAGACCTACTCTCCCTACGGTAGAGCTATATTTCAAAACCTTTAATTCTCAATGTTTAAAAATTATGGGAACTTAAGAGTTTTGGTGGAAACTGAATGGATCTAATAGAAATTTATTGGCCGATTGAAACTTATCTAAACTTATTGATCTTGAAAATTAATTTTTTAAGTTGAAGAACACATATTCTTAGTAAGAAGAGAATGGGCAAGCCACTTTTCAAGTCCATTGAAAATTACAAGCCCTATTCCTCCTAATTTAAGTAACCTTAAAAACACTACTTTTAGAACCGCATCAACCACAAATAGTCCTTTGCCAACTCATCTTTTTTATCGATGTGAGTTAAAAAAATTTAAGAGTTAATTCCACTGAAATTTTTTAATTTGAATATAATTTTACAATTATTTTTGAAGAGAAGAGAGAGAATTCTTCTTAAGAAAGTTGTAGTACGTTCTAGAGAAAATTTTGCATCTCCCTCCATTCTAATATCCTTTGCTCTTATATTGATTTTGTCTTCTTCTCAATTTCTTTGATCTAGTTTCATATTCTTGATTGAAAACAAGTAAAACAAAGAACGTAATAAGACAATGAAATCATAGAAAATCCATATATTGGATCGAGTATATTTTGATTGCGAAAGATTTTAATTATAATTGGAAATGTTGTATAAACACATACATAGATTTATTAGTATGGTTGAAATTGATCGTTTTGTTTGACAATCAATCGTGTTTTTGCTTTTTTTAATCAATCTGGAAAACTTGATGTGTTTGATATATTAAATAGTTGTGCAAAAATTAATTTATTTAGTTGTAATTAATTTCTCTACTATGAATTAGATAGTCATATTAGTATCATTTGCTATTAAATGAATATATTTATTTATACTACAACAATGAATAAAAAATTCAAAGTATTTGTATCTTTATAGTAGAATAAATTGTTGTAAAGAATAACTTCTTTAATTGTAAATAATCTATTGTCTGTTTCATCTTCTTAGCATTGAGAAAAAAATATTATCATAAAACTTTATGAAAGTTTTTATGAAGTATAAAAAGGTTAAATTATGACTTTTTCACCAAACTATGTAAATTACATTTGTTTTAATTAAGAAACTAGTTGATGCCTTTTTTTAACGTGTTTTGATTACAAAGTTATGCTTTTTGAACATGGATTCGATGCTCATAAGGACAAAATTAATATTTTTTTAGGGTATTTATTAAATATAAATAGTATAATCCTTATTATTTAAGATTTGATGGCTGTTATTGATTTTGATGTTAAGTCTTGTTTATATTTTAAATAATAAAAATATACTTAAAATACCCATATCTTATGACTATTGTGATCATGATAAAAATGTTAATTTAGTTAAAATATGTTTCAGAATGATGTAAGGTTCATTTGGTAACAACATGTAATGTTTTCAAAGTTATTTTTATATTATATAATTTTTTCTCACTTTTTCCGGTCTAATTACAATTAAAGTTTGTACATGGTTAGCCACAGTGAGCACTGTGGCCCAAATGTAACGATAAATTGTAATGAACACGTGTAATTTAAAGTTTTCCCCCAAAAACATGAATAATTAAATGCAGAAAACAAATCATCTCTTCTCTAATATTAATGGCTAATATATCTTTTCAATTTCCCACATAGATTCACTCATTACTAGCACAATTCCCGGTGTTTGTGATTTTTTAATTTTCTAGATGTACATTTAATTAGATAAAAAATTCTACATGTACATTTAATTCGAATGTAATGATCATTAGGAATGTGAGTAATGTACATTATATTTGAATACTTTGTACATTAAGCATCTTGTTGTACATAGTGAAAAATTGGTGCATATGAAATTTTACATATACATTTGATTTAATTATAATGAACATTAGAAACTTAAATAATGTACATTAATCTTGGTTCACATGCTTAGTGAAAAACTGTTGGCAAATGAAATATAGATAAAAAATTCTATATGTGCATTTCATTCGAATGTAATGTACATAAGAAATGTGAATAATGTACATTAGAGTTGACTATTTTGTACATTAAATATCTTGTTGCACATAGTGAAAAATTGATGCATATGAAATTGTATATGTACATTTAAAATGTGAATAATGTACATTAAAATGTGAATAATATACATTTAAGTTGAGTATTTTGTACATTAAACAGTTTGGTGTATATGCTTAGTGAAAAACTGGTGGCATATGAAATTTAGATAAAGAATTCTACATATACATTTGATTTCGAATGTAATGAACATCATAAATGTGAATAATGTACATTAGAGTTGAGTACTTCATTTATTAAACATCTTGTTGCACATAGTGTTAAATTGCTACACATGAAATTTTACATGTACATTTGTTTTTATTGTAATGAACATTAGAAATGTGAATAATGTACATTAGAGTTGAGTATTTTGTATATTAAACATCTTGATTCACATGACTTTTCGATTTTCTTCTTTCTCTATACAATATATTATGATCATTGAAAGTACCTACATTGTACATTCAATTTATAAGAAATGTAATTAAAAATCTATCAGATGTATAACAATAACTATTTGTGTAATGTACAATATATATGTATATTTTTAAGAATGATATGTATATTTAAATTTTGAGTTTGCATATTATAATCATAATGACACGGATGTATATCGTATAACTTTGAAATGAATATATTTAAATAATCATAAGTACATTTAAATTCCATATAAGTGATGTACATATGCATATCATGTAATGTACATAATATTTTCGATATTTGTGTACGTGTGTACTGAATACATTGAAATGAAAAATCGACAGATTTTAAAATGTGATGCAAATTATATAAATCAAATAAAATTCAAAAGGTCTATTATTCACATATTTCCAACACAAAAACTGGAATTCAAATGCTTCATCATTTACTTTTACAAAGCATTAATAACTTTTTGTGTGCGTTACATTTGACCTCCATATACATTGCACATTTCCCTTAATTAATGTTGTGTGCGTTTTATGTTATACAACCTTTTATTTTGAATCGGGTGCACAGTAAGTACTATACGCCTGTCTGTACTATCTTATTTGCGCATGTATAAGATTCAACGTTATTTGACCTATTTTAAACTTATAAATTGTGCCATGGTCTACATATTTTGTCACGATCTTCTAGTATAAGATATTTGTTTTAACTTATATAATGTTATTAGAAGTAAATAATTCTATAATTTAGTTGGAAATTGTGATTAGGTAGCAATTCTTCATCGTATCTTTTTATTATTTAATCTTATTTAAACTTATACAATCTTGTAATATTTATGTGGAAAGATATTTAATATATTAATATAAGATCAGGAAATTAAAGGATCATCAAAGTAAAATTTACAAACAAGATAAGTTTTAATAAGATTAGATAAGATAGAAAAGAAAAAAATGTAAAAATCATTTGAATATAACACACCCTTATTATATATAATGTACTATTTTTGAAGGATTATTTGAGAAATCCTTTAAAGTATAAGGTTTGGGGTTTAAATGCTCAAATAAACTTATTTTTTTTATTACATGATCAAACTTAATTTGTGAGAAATAGGAACGTACGATGAATAAAATCTTCGTATATCACTAATATTTCGATGCAAGTACAAGTTATTTGATATAATTTGTATTTTCTCTAATGCACGCACAAGTTATTTTCTCTAATTTGTATTTGATATAAAATTGTATAATTCTTGCTACTTTTATCACTTATATTCCGATGCATACTAGTTGTTTGATATAATTTGTACTTTTTCTAATGTAATTGTTACTTAAGTATCTCATATGAATTGTGTTATTTGAAATTAACTTGAATCATAAGAAAACATGCCTTTTGTAACTATTATGTTAAAATTTTAAAAATCGTCAACTAATTACAAAAAATACAATTAAACTACTCTTTTCGTTCGTAGTTTTCTTCCTACTATTTGTTTACGGGTATTTCTTAATATTTTTCATACTTTTACTTTATTTATTTTATGAATAAGAAAATTGTCTCTTTTACCCTTTATAATCCCATCATATGAGTCCATTTATAATATATAATAGTACATATATCTCTAAATAAATTTCTCTTTCATATTCCAAAAATAAAAAATACTTATTTTTCACTTTCTCCCTCTCTTACATTATACAATAAATAAGAAGAACATTAACGAACGAAGGAAATATTTTGTTTTGTAGAAAATGACTTTGTATAAAAATCATTCTATTTGGATGGTTATATTATAAGAGAAAACTTAACTTATTAACTATATTTAGACTAAAAATAAAAGGTTGGATGGGAAAAAATATTTTATGATGCAATTCTATTTGTATAATGAATTTCGTAGTGAATAAAATATTTTAAGTATAATTTTCTAAGAATTATGTGATTATAGATATAGAAAATATTGTTCCATAGAGAAACATAGAAATAGTCAAATGGTTGATAAAATTGAATTATAATAACAATTGTATTACATTTTGGGAGTAACAAATGATAACAGTTAAATTAATTAAATATAAAAAATATTATTATAATGCAAAAATAAATCTTTAGAATGATAGTTATAGCACAAATGATGCTCTTATAGAAGACTCTTGTAAAGAAGACTCTTGTAAGCAAAAATTTTCAAGTTTTTGTTCTTCATAATCTTCAATGAAAGATGCATCATATTTGTCTATGCAAAGTTTTCATGTAATGCTCTTAACTTTTCCTTTGTATCCTTGTTTTCTATTAGCCATGTGTTTTTCAATTTCAGTCTTTTGATTAATATTTGCATTCATTAGATTTTCCTTTGACTCTTTGAGATCCAACTCTTTAAGACCCTATTTGAATTGTAGGAATGAAATTAAGAATGATTATAGTAGGAATAAAATCAATTTTAGAGAATTGTTTGGTTAAGTACATGAATGGATTTTAAACCCTTTTTAGTTGTTTGATTTAACACATGAATGAGATTAAATCCCTTACCTATTATTTGGTTTAAATAGGAATAAAATAACTATTTTATTTTTATATATTTAGGATATTAAAATAACTATTCTAATAAATATTAAAAAAGTACTAATGATAATAATAAAATTTATAAATATAACAATAATAATGATAATAATTGAATAAAAATGATAATATTATTAATAATAAAAAAAATAAAGATGTAATAATAATAATTATTATTATAATTCTAAGTATTATAATAAGGTGATATTCAATTAAAAGTTGTTCAAGAGTCAAGCATTGCGATTGTCAAGAGGTTGAGAAGAAACTCTTTCTTCCACTCATCATCTGGACACTAATAAAAAAGACCAAGCTTGATAGGATTAATTGCCAATTTTTCAGCACATATAGTAGCTTTAGATTTGGTGAGTCCAGGTATACATTCAACGTAGGCCAATAAATTACTTAATATATTATCTTGTGCTTGTTCACAATGCATAAGTGTTCGCTTGTATTCAATTGGAGATGAGAAGACACTCGCCAAGGATGCCAAATGAGAATCCATTTTTCCTATAACCCCAACTACATCCTTTTTACTTAAAGTTATTGGATCAACCTCCTCCCTTTTTCTCTTTTACCTTAACTTTTTGGAAACAATGGGAGTTTGTTGGGTGGTTTTGTTAACATAATCATCTTTTAGTCAATGGGGACGTCATCATTCTCAACATCCAAGTTGATGAAATATATATTGATTTTGACCTTCTATCACATCCTTTAAGGTTCCCGCATTAACTATTTTGGCTTTATCATTTCCACAAATAAGCTCCAATTGTTCGAAAAAACCATAAAGGAACTTTCCAGAAGCTTTTTGCAAGTTTCTGATTCAGCAAAAAAAAAATCCACAATTAATTAAATAAATATAATATATGAAGGAAATTTTAATATTTAGTAGTAAAATGTGTTTACCTAAAAAAAACATCATAACTTTGTCATTCACATACAATCGTACTACTCTAACTATCACAACTAAATCCATATGTTCTATAAACCATTTTAGATATGACATTGAACATGTCTCAGAACCCCTTTACTTTTGATTCAATATATGGGGTTGCATTCAAGCCACAAGTAGGCCGTTTTCATATAACATTTTCATTAGTTTGGCTAAATAGCCACTTTTAAAGCTCTTGTTTGTTTTCCGTATAAGATCAAGACTTAACTCTAACAGTCCATTAATCTTACATTCTTCTTCTTCTTTTATCCAATATCTTTTATTTTTACCCTGACCTCCTTGACTTTGAGTTACTTCCATCCTACCAAATATTGATTTATGCAAGAAATTCAATATAATTACTCTAGAAAACAATCAACAAATAAGTTTTAATCCAAATGCATAAACAACAAAATAATAACAAATATATCAAAAAAAATTTCATACTAAAAATAAATTAACTAAATTATCCAAACTAAAAACAAATACAAAATAGTACTATATAAATACTAATTGTTTCTAGTTCTATTCGTTCAATTGTTGAACATGGTTTGAGCTTCATAAAGTTGGCCCCAGTCATTGGATGCTTTAATATGAGTAATGTATTAAACTTCATTATCATTACAAATATCTTCTTCCTCCTCATTATCATCATATGTAATGTAATCAGTTGGCATGAATTTTTGAATCAAATTGTGTAGTAATACACAAGCTTGTACAATGTGACCTTGAATTCGTATGGGAAAGAATAAAGGGCTTTTAAGAATATCCCATCTCCCTTTGATTAATTCAAAAGATCTCTTAATGACATTTCTAGTATTTTATTTGAATGTTTCATATTAAAATACTATTTCTGCACTAATTGGTTATCAATCACCCCATTCCTTGAGGTGATATCGATGACTTCTACATGGTGCAAGAAACACTTCACAATTACTATACTCTATATCTACTAAATAGTATGGATATCGCGCCTCGAAGAATACAACCATCGTGTGCAGATCCTTTCCAAGCAGGAAAAACATATATGAATTCCATATTAGGATTACACACTCCTAAAACATTCATAGAAAGACCCCCTTTTTCTTATTTGATACCTTGCCCTATCCTCAACAAAAACATGAACACTAATGTGTGTATCATTTAGTGGTCCTAGATAATTCCACATAAAAAGAAAAAAAAAGAGTTAAAAGTCATGTTTATTAGAAGTATAACTATCTAATAAAAAGAACATAAAACTCTTGTAACACCTTAAAATATTTTCAATGATCACCTTCACAATCCTCGGTTATTGGTGAAAGTTTTTTAAGAAGATGCTAATGTAGCTTGAGTTCCGCGAGAAGACAACAATGAAAATTTCTACTTATAGTCTCTCTACTCCGCAAAAAATAATTTCCAACATTTCTATTTTTAAAGTGATAGGCTAAAGTATATAAAAACATGACAACTATTTCTTCTAGAGATATAAATTTACTTCCAGTCAAACCCCCAATGTCTCAAACCTTCTCACATAATATATTAAGGTTCGAATGTCCATACAAAACTCACTATGAAAACTAATATCGTTGCTAAGTAGACTATTCAAATTTTCTAACCTACATCGCTTTATCTTATGTTTGCTACAATTGATTCGTTGAATCCTACATGCCCTCAAATGCATCAAACTCAAGATCAAATACGTCAAAATGATAAAATTTATTATCATTATGGTATATACAATTAATTGGAGTCACCTCATTCTCTGTCTCCTTAAAACGAAAATCTTCTCCTTATAGAGGGCAATTGAGGTAAAACTGATGTGCTTGTTTTAGAGCACGTTTACTACCTCGTTTTAGTGTCAAGTCTCGTAATTTTATATTTATTTTATGCATATTTTACTTGATTTCACCTTGATCTTGTGTTCGAGTTGTCCTAAGGTCATTTCATGTGTTTTTGATGATTTCGAGGTGAACTACGTCAAATTCAAGTCTTTGACACCCTTAGACACGTGTATCATAGCTTGGGCAAACATTTCAAGTCACTCATGAAGATCCCACGGAGTGCAGAAAGGATCAAAAGTTGAAAAGAGGAGTGCAGAGCTTCAAATTCGACCGAATCTGATAGTCCTTCAGTCGAATGGTATAGATTTGACCGAATTTGAGAGTGATTCGGTCGAATAGTGGTCAATCTTCAGAGCATATGTTCCATGGTCACTAGGAAGGCCGAATGGCACTCATTCGGGCGAATGAGCTTCAATTCGGCCGAATCAGAGACTCCATTCGGGCGAATGCTAGATAGAGAGCAATTCTGAAGAGATGTTGGAATGAGCAAATGGAAGCATATTCAGGCGAATGATGAAGCATTTGGCCAAATGTGCCTTATATTCGGCCGAATGACAGTGTTTTCTCCAGAAAAACTACTTCTTTTTAGGGCCGGCCCATAGACATTTTAGGGTTTCCGGACCCCTTTTACTCTTTGTTATAAATACTCCTCTCTCTGAAGAGAGGGAAGGAGGGAGGTTTTGATTTGTTTATGCACTTTTAGCTTTGTTTAGCCTCCAAATTCTTTTATTCTATCTTTTAGTTTTTGGTTTTCTCAACATTTGTACTCCGTGTTTTGGATTTTGTCATTTGAATTCTGATCGTGGATATCAAATTGAAGCGTTTGTGAGTATTAATCCATCTTTTACTTTTGAATTCATTTGTTATATTTCATTCCTTGTTTAGCCTAGTATTAATCGTTTATTAGCATAGTTTCTGATTTACTCTTGTTCCCGCTGATTTCTTTTCATGATCATTTTGTTTTCTTTATTGAATATCATGTTGTTTAGCATGAATATGTGTGAGTAGTTCTCTTAGGGGTTTTGATTGGGGAAGCCCTAGGAAAAGCTATGTTCTTTATTGTCTAAGGTTGTAGGAATGATGACAATAAGTAGTTTCAGAATCCAATGTGAATCTTGTCCTGCCACTCCTTTGGAGACATAGGGCAATTATAGGTCGTTCGTTGTGATTTGTGGAATCACCAACTTCCTCTCGCATGCTTGTGATTCCATGCTAGTTATTGTTATATTTTCTCTAACCTCTCATGTTCTGTTTCGAAAGCTTTATTCCTAGGGTGAATCTAATCTTGTCCCCATTTTTTCTATATTTGATTTACCTCTTAATTCATCGTGATCTATATTCTCGTTATTAGTTTTAGTTGTTTTTCAATCCATAGTGTCCAGTTGTGTTAAGAATTGAGTGTCTTGATATCCTTTTTCCTCGTGGTTTGACCCCCTACTCCACTATAATCGTATAGTTCGTAGGTTGGTATAAATATTGTTTGCATAACTAGTCTTTTAGTAAACGGCCTAAAACCGGTTATCAAACACCATTTCTATAAAATATCGTAAACATGCATTTGAATACAATAAAATCAAACCATACCAACCTATACAACATGAACATGACACCAACCCAACACAACCACACCAACCCAATCAGCCTAGTTTTATATATCTTATTACAAATCGCCCTTGTATGCTATAAAAGTCATCATAATTTTACATTATAGAGAAAGATGTGATCTCTCATAAATTCCTGACATTTATGTTAATCGCAAAATCCAAATGAAACTCAATGTAAGAGAAATGTTTACCACTAAGCAAGATCCAAATGAAACTCAATGTAAGATATGAAACACAAGATACCATCAGATCAAAGCCCACTACATATCAAATAAATTAAATACAACATAAAATATATAACTATTTTATCAGAGAGGGAAATTCACCCAGACCAAGAGAATAGGCAGGAAGTATCATCAAACTCATCGTTGGAAAATATTGTAAATGTGCAAATAAATCACGTATAATAAAAGAAGCTTAAAACATTAACATAGGTGATGAGTAGGATCCCAAATTTTTTCAAATAAATCACGACAACCATAGAAGAACGCAAACAGATGATACAATTGCTCAAAGAATTGATTAAAATTTTTGGTTAGTCCTACAAAGATATGGCATGGATAGACCAAGATATTATAAAACATATCATTTTGATCCTCCCAAGGTCAAAACCAAAAAGGAAAAAGTTACGGAGTAAAGCCAGACGTTACTTTAAAAATCAAATAAGAGGAAAAAAATAGTTTGAGGTAGGGTTTATCAAAGTTGAAACTACCCCAATTAGATTGCAAACATAGTACCTATTCCTAAGGATTGTAGAGTCTAAATGTGTGTGAATTATTGAGATCTGAATTAGGCTAGTCCAAAAGATAAGTTTCCGCTACTCCATATTGACATTCTCATTAATTATACAACAAATCACAATATAATCTCAGGTATGGATGGGTATACAAGATACAACTAGATGAGAATGACAGAAGAGAATATGGCTACAATAAATTACTACACGGTTATTCTATTTGGCTTAAACAATGTGGGTGCCATATATTATAGAACCCCAACAATACTCCTTCATATTATGATACATAATAAGGTGGAGGTGTATGTTGTTGATATGATCATAAAATCCCAAGATCACCTGGGACATTCTATAACCCTTAAAACATTCATTAAAAGAATCAAACATTTGAACATGAGATTCAACCTGTAAAAAATACGCCTTTAAGTTAGTGTCTAAGAAATTTTTAAGGTATGTCATCAACTCTTGAGGAATTAAGGTTGATCCTAGTAAAATTAAAGTTATCTTGGCTATGATAACCCCCTAAAAATGAGAAGGAAACTAGAGTTTTCTTGGGTAGGCTCCAATACATTAGCCGTTTCATCTCTAAGTTCACTATGGTCTGCAACCTGGTATTTAGAAAATTGAAGGATGCCAATAAATAATGGGATAAAGAAAATCAGAAAGATTTTCATAAAATCATAATCTATCTTCTGAATCCTCTTGTCCTTTCCCTGTCATTGCCACAATTCCTCTTCTCTAATACATCATAGTCATCGGGTTAGCAGTCGGGGCTAAGTTAGCTCAAGAGGTATAGGGAAACAAAATGCAATCTACCCCTCTGTCCTTATAAAATTGCCCCATTTGCTTTTGTTCCTTTTTTTTCTTAAGGTAAATAGCTAAATATATGCCACATGGGTTGATTGTGTACTTTAATTAAACAAAGTCAAAGGGAATTAATTTCCATTATTTCCCTCCTTTTTTCATTGAATTGTCAAAGAAAAATGGTGAGCTATCAATATAATAGTAGTGAGCTTTATATTAGGGACCAAGGTTTGGAGCCAAACCTAAAAATTTCATCGGGTTTTAAAATTTGGCTCCCACTAAATTTACAATTTTGTCGCAATTAACTTTTACCACTAAAACTAAAAATTAACTATTTACAACTTGATCACAATAACACTATAAATATATGGACTATTGGAGTAAATACATTAACAGCAAGGCAACACAATCATAAATACACATCTCTTCCAAACAATAGTAGGTGCAACATGGAGATTAACTCCAATAACTCTCATATTAGTTCATCATCTAGTTTATCAACATTGCCACAAAATGAAGAAAATGAGCTATCATGTGGTGTCTTTCTTACAACTAATTCCGGAGGCAACTTTTAGATAATATTTCATGAGGTAAACTTTATGCAACATGGATCAGATGCCTCATATGGCCATGAAGGACTAGAAGATGCTAGTCTTTAACAAGAGACAACAACAATAACTTACTAGAATCCAACCAACCAAGGTACTTTGTCATTTTTTAACAAGCCACAACAAATGCATACTTAGGCAACATGACAAGATGAAAGGATATGAATGAAGAAGAAATACTATCATACATGATACATCTTTTACATAAAAAACCAACCTTAAGTTACCACATGGTCACATAGCCAAACTTGTATTAACATATAATTATAGTAGATAGACAGTATAAAGAATTTAGAGAGATGCCAAGAAGAGTATAACTAATAGAGAAAATCTAAAAGTGCAAAAGAATTACAAAGGAAAGGTTGGAAGGAAAAAAAATTCGATAAGTAGAAGCAACTGTTGGTAACCCCACTCAAATATATGGAACCAATATAAGATCACTTGCCAAAGCACTCAACATAAACAAGATTGAACTGTTCGTAGGAAGTTCAAATCTTTGTGCATAGGAAATAAAAATAGAATATGATAATTTGGTTGTTTGGGAAGTATTAAATGTTATTACAATAAATATAATAATCCATCATTCAAGTTATAAAAAGCCTAGATCAGTTGAGCAAATAATAGGCTAAACTAGTTCTTGCACATAGGGGTTGCTTTGATTTGTTTTGTGTGTGCTTGTGTTTGGGCTTATTTGGAGTATTAATAGTTTTAGTGAGGTTGTAAAACTTCATATTAGGATTTTATTTTTTTAGGTGATTAAGGGAAAGACAAGTGGATTAGTTGGATGACGCGTGAGAGAGCATAAAGGGGTGTGAATTTTAGAATGTGTTTGGGCTTTAATCTCGGATCTGTTTACAACCAATTGTATAGATACCCATCAGGAAAATTTATAAAATATTTAGGGTTAATGCAAGTGGTTATTTTAAGACTAAGAGTCGTGTCTAGAGATCTATAAGACTTAGAGCACAAAGCATCAAATTAGAGCATATTCTGTCCAATATTTTGAAAGGCAATATCTCCATCATTACTAGTGCAAATTGAGTGATTATTTTTGCGTTAGCCTCCTATTTTCCTTTAAAAACCCCTTTTGTAATTCCTAAAAATTATGCTTTGTCACTAAAGATTACAACAATCTTCTACTTTATGCTCCACCAAGTCACCAAGTTTCCTCCAACCAAGGTAAAATAGCCTGAAGTAGATTTTCTACTATCCTTATCTCCTGCCTAATTTGCATCTGTATAGGCTGAAGACTCAAGTGACCATGCTTTTTAACCATCACCCCTTTACATGGTGTTCCTTTAAGATACCTTAATATCCTATAAATTTCTTCTACATGTTGGTTTTAGGGCTTGCATGAATCGACTCACCATCCTAACTTCATTTGCTATATCAAGTCGAGTGTGAGATAGATATCAATTCGGAGTTCCTGATTTATCATCATTGGAGTTTCAGCTAGTTTGGAATCTAACATACCAGTCTTAGTCAAGAGATCCAAGATATACTTTCTATGTGAAATAAAGATTCCAAGCTTTGATTGAAGAACTTTAATCTTGAGAAAGTACTTAGGTTTCTCAAATCTTTCACCTCAAATTCCTAAAACAACTCTTTCCTTAATAGCCTTATCTCCTCGTCATCATTCCTTGTAATAATTATATCATTAACATATATAATAAGGAAATTCATCAAGCTGCCTATTCTCTTCAAAAATATTGTATGATTTGAATTAATCTACTTGTACTAAAACCTCTTCATGACTATAGTGAACCTCCTAAACCATGCTCCAGGAGAGTGTTTTAGCCCATACAAGGCCTTTTTTCTAGCTTGCATCCTTCTCTTATCGAGAATTCCTCTAAAAAAACCTAGGGGAGGATTTTTACACTTGCTTAGTTATTTCTCCATGTAAAAAGACATTCTTTACATCAAATTAATGTAAAGGCTAATCATCATTTGCTAATATTGAGAAGAGTACTCGGATCATATCAGTCTTTGCTATAGGTGAAAAAGTTTATAATTAATCAATCCTATAAAATTATGTATACCCCTTTGCTACAAGTCTTGCTTTATACCTTTTGATAATTCCATCGGCCTTATATTTAATAGTAAATACCCATTTACCTCCCTTGGTCTTCTTTCCCTTTGGATTGAGCATTTTTTCCAAGTCTCATTTTTCTTCAAAGCTTCAATCTCTTCTTACATAGCTTTCTTCCAAAATTCATTTCTATCAGCTCGTGTTAAATGCTATAGTAGCCTTAGATAATTTCTAAAAAATGAGTATAACTAGATATCTTGATCACTAGGCCTTATAATCTAGATCATATCGCTTTGGAGGAACTCCTCTCGTGCTTCTCGGAGGCAAAGAATAAGTCTTTTCTTAAATTAAAAGTATAAAAACTAATTTAGACGAGAGAATAATAGAGATTTTAGAACGATATGAAATTATATATATATATGTATATATATATATATATATATATATATATATATATATATATATATATATATATATATATATATATATATATATATATATATATATATATATATATATATATATATATAAAAGATAACCTATCAACAAATCTCTCCCCCCTAATAATTACCTACTTTCTACGTAAACCCACAACATTAATTGGTCGAAAATAACGCTGCATACTAAAAATACAACTATAAATCAAAGGTGGTTTGTCCGAAGTTAGATTTAAATTAATTCTTGAAAGTGACATATAACAGAGTAGAAGCAAACGCTTAACCAAGTATAGGAGATCCGAAATTTGCTACAGCCACATCCTTAAACTCGCAGGCTCTATTTTGTATCCTTTCCACAGCTCCTTCGTCATATGTTTCCCTAAGCACCTCCATTGCAACGGAGTTTCACATGGCTGTCACCGGAAAATCTCGCATTTCATCACGCCCAGCCACAATTTTCGCCCACTTATTGGCTGTGTTGATGACTGCCATGGTATTAGTTTGGCTCTTACACTTCAGGGAAGGCCTTGCGTTTAGATCTCATATCAAACCGCAAATTTTTAATGTAAGTCCCTTCCTGCTCCTGCAGTACCACACCTACTCTTGCTCTTAGCCACTTCATTGTTGCTAGAGCATGTCATTGGTTCAACTTCAAACTCGCATAGTATAAATTCATGCATGCATTTACTCTCGAGGTTACCCATTTTGAGGACAAAGTTATTTCCGTAGCACAATTTAGTTCCTCATACCTCGAAATCATTGCCAGGCATCATTGTGGTTTATGTGTTGTTTGCAGATACACCCACTTTTAATGATAATTGGGATCATCGTGACTGGGGGAGAAGGTAAATCACTGCATACCCAGTATAGCTAGCTTAATTGCTGATGCATAGTAGTTCCATACTTCTTCCACAACTAATTTATGTAAAAGTTCAATTTCCGTTGGTATAAATTAATAGGTACTCCCTCTATCCCTTAATGTTCGCCCTATTTTGACCAAAAAGCTCTCACATAAATGATCAAATGGGGAAAACATTAAGGGATGGAGGGAATAATTAAGAAAGAGAATTAGCAACAGTCAACTGCTAACGCTAAATCTTCAAATCGCAAAACAGCTATTATGGCATACAGGACAATCCCAGGAGCAAAAGGAACACAAAAGAAGGTGCATTTGATGTTGCACCTAATAGCACTACTCACAGGAATAGTGGGAATATATGCAGTATTCAAATTTCACCAAGAGCTAGAAATACCACATCTCTATACTCTTCACTCCTGGCTTGGCTTGGGCACCATATGCCTGTATGGTCTGCAGGTGAACTACTCCATACTACTCTAGTAATATCAGAAAATAGTTCAATCCTTTTCTTTTATAATGAAATGATAAATTTCAAAGCATAATATTACAGCATATTCATTTACTACATGGAAAATGACCAGAGCTTTTCTTTTAATGTTCTTTCAGTGGATTTACTCATTCTTCATATTTGCATTTCCACATACGAAATCAGCAGCAAGAGCATCAGCAGTGCCATGGCATATATTCGGAGGCATAGTTATATTTCTCTTGGCAATTTGTACTGCCATAGCAGGTCTGATTGAAAAATTTACATTCTTGAAGCTTCAACGAACCCAAGAAGCACTCATTGTGAACTTCACAGGATTGATGATTGTACTATTTGCAGTTATGGTTGCACTTGCGGTGAGTCGGTGAACCTTCCACATATGTAATACCTTTAATACTGGAGCCTAGTCACTGGTACTGGTCATCATAGAAAAACATAGGGATAACATGAAAATGATGCTCAGAAATTACTCATTTATGTAAACGTTCAACAACTTGCCATTCCAAAAAACAACCAATTTATAAGTGTAAGGGAGGATGTTTCATTATTTTAACTACAGGAGCATTATTTCTCTTCTTAAGGTATGTTATAGTTAGGTAATCTACATACCTGCAGTTCATGTAACTCTCATATTAAGCAACTTGATTGGATCCTTTTTCATGCCATTTTCAGTTTCAGCAATTTCTCATTTGATGAATCTCTCTCAATGTGTTATGTGGTTGTGTTTGTAAAGTTTCAAGAGTAACAAAGTTGGCATTTGTCAATGGTAGGACTGCCAGCCAGATGATTGAATCTCTTATTGGATGAGATTAAACATATAAATATGAAAAAGCTTCCATGTTTAAAAGAAAGACAAGTTTGCGTTTCATACTCTTCAACCACAACAAAGAATACTCTTCAACCACAACAAACAATTGCCAGTAAACCTCCAACGGTTCTAACTGAGGTTAAATTTCTCTTACCCCCCCACTCCAACAGAAGTTACACAGTTGTGCCTCCACCATCAGACATCAGAGATGCAGCAGCAGCAGCAGCTGTTGGAACCACCCCGGTAGATACACCAGGTTTTGATAAATGCAGCAGTCTGCAAATGATCCACACCATAAAACAGAAATGTAATCCAGCTTAATCAGAACACACATATTTACCAAGTAGGCTAATTTTGCATGTGAAGTTCATGAGCATAGCAGGGCTTACGGAGCAAGGTATTCACAGAAGGAAGTGACAGCAGTCACAACTTCAGAATAGTTATCAGACGTAGCAGGAGCTGTAACTTCAACTAATTGTATACCCGGAGTGACTACCTCAGCATCATCGATGGCATGCAACTTTGACATCTTACTAACTGCAGAGACGGTAACAGTGATCTGGACACCTCTGTGGTAATGGAAGGAAAAACCCACACGCAACAGCTCATGATCGAGTTTATAACCAAGTGCATAAAATAATCGGAGTGCATTCTTGCTAGTTTTGCTTTCTATCATAGTCCTGACCAGAACAGAGATCTGTTCAGCACCAGCACCTCTCATTGCACCACCAATATGACGAACAGTCCTGCATGATACAGATCCCTTCGTAACTCAGGACCAAGCATGTAATTAAGAGCATTAAACAAGACAAAAATTATCATACCAAGCAGGTTCAGGCTGCTCAAGATCACATATAAGTCGAACCTCAGAGGACACAACTCCTGCAAATACGTTGCAAAAGCAAGATCAATAAATCGAACTCATTACAACAAGCACACAAAATTCCAGTAAATGACTTCTCAAGCAACTCCACCTCATCAAAATAATATTCCATAATACATTAGGAATTAAACTAGAAATGAAAGGAAGATCATAAGCTGATCAATGAACTACGAGAGAAACAAAGAGCTCATTAGCAAGGAAACTGGTGGACACCAATGCAATGAATTAATTCAAAGAGAGTTGGAGGGTAGAAAGTCCTAAGTTAAGGATTTTTTTTCCAGAAGAAAGAACTTGTCAGTGAATGTGCCAATCCTGAGAAGCATGAAAGAGTAAAAGATAAGAAAAAACGTGCAGAAAAAGACAACTGCTAGAGACAATAGACAGGAGAAACTTGGAGATGATTTTTATATTAAAAATAAACCAGATCAACCTCTTTAAAGAAGGGAAAATTATTTTATCCACCAACACCATAATAAATGACATGGTTTTACTCGAAGACTGGTAGGAAATTATAGACCCAAAGACAGTATGGCCAAAGCACATGAAAGAGTAATGGTGTCAAAAATCCTCCCTGTAACTCAGGGTTATCTCTATATGATGTAAATCTGGGCACACAAGTCGAGATTTACACACTTCAAAGTTTCGAACTTCAAGGCTTGATCAATCGCAAGTTGCAAAAACCAGGTAATCTAAAATTCTGCTCACACGCGTGAGCTTGCTGTGTTTGTTTGCGTATTAAGTGATTGAATTTTAATGGGTTTGGCTAACCTTAATGTTCGAAGAAGAATCCACTACTTAGACTATCAAGGCCTCCTAAGACCACCATCTGAATAGCCAAATCTTTAAAATAGCAAAGGAATAAGCTTTTGCTAGTATCAATACAGAAACTATAAAAAACTCAAAGGATCTTGTTTTATGCAAACAACTTCAAAATTTCATAAACTCAAATCTGATTTTCAAGTTTGTATCAGCCACCTTATTTATAGTACTAAGACCGCAGCTACCTAGGGATTCTACTTTTACTTAAATTCCTAAAGATAAAAGACTTACAAGATAAGATAAGATTAATATAAGAAATCCAAGTTGAGTTAGAATCTATCATTGAAGAAGTTGATTCCTCTTCAAAATTTCCTCTTCAACAGTCCTCCTTGTAGAGTCCTCCTATGCTTCTTCTTTTATAGATGATAATCTTAGCCAATTTTATCCCAAATCCATGTGAGATAGGCTGATCTATCTTCATGCAATCTGACTTCAACTAGGTTTTCAATTCATCTTCTTAGACCTGTCATAGAAACGTCCTCTTTGACCCTACCTTTGACCTTGCTCCACTTTGCTCCATAGACATAAAGTTAAAGTCTTAACTTAATCTATTTAACAATTACCATAGGAACTTCTATTCTAAGCTATCTAGGGTTTAGGCAAGCATGCCAATTTATTACAAAACACAACCTTACTATATACAGAAAGTTTCTAAAATAGGAAAGTATGAAAATAAACTTAAAACAATAAATGGTAACTTTTCCTCAAGGCTTCGATATGTCCCCATCACTATATTTTATTCTCATAACTAAAATTTTGATCATATAAATGCTGGTATTGATAAGGACTATGCATGTCGAAGTGACTTGATCGATCAGCTACACCCAGAATTCATTTTCAATTAAAATATTTGTCAGAACATGGAGATTTGACAAGCCTTCCAAACATAAAGAAACATATTGTTATTCGAGGATTAATAAAATGGAAGTTATACTGTTAAAAGTATACAGACGAGTTCATTTTGGAAATGTGGCTAGAACTATTATGAACAAAGAGATCAAAGGATGTTAATAACATTGCTACAGCTTAATGCACTGCGGCATGACATTTATAATTGGATTGGTAAAAAAAACACGAAGGAAATTGGACAAGAAAACACATAAGAAGCCTGCACTTAGTTCTATAAAGAACTACAGTTACTAACTAGCTTAAACGCAAAGCTACTAAATTTTAAGGACTCCAGAGGACTTGAACTAGAACAGTAAATAGTGTCATACATATTGAATCATCATAGTGCCACAACTGATACAAAGAAGATAATTACTGTTTGAGTAGAATTAAAAAGCTTCTTTAACATCTTTGACACTTAAGTGAAATAAGCTCTGACTTGTTTTTAATCCCCCAGTTTTCATTCCTACCCTCAACCAAAAAGAGAGGAGTGTTGCTCCTAAAGACCACCATCTCTTCGCAAGCCTCTAAAGACATAATCTTTTTGTTTTTTATTCACTTGTAAAGTTATGCAACGATTTTAAGATCAGAGTTTTTTTAATACAAATCCCAGATGCAATGTTTCGAATGAAACTGAAATCCATTTCTCTTGGTCATCAAAAGAAAAATTAGTGAATGTGTATGAGTATATTCAGGTTTAGAAACTACATTTAAAACATAGACATGCCCTTTTCCATTTACTGCGTTTGACCCATATTCCATGTCCATCATACATACAGCCATGTGGCCATATTAACATGGTTATGATAGGGTGAAGAGGTGAATCCTAGCATCCTAGTTATAAACAATGTCAAAGTGCTGCAAATAAAATCCTAATTTCATTATAATTTGCCTGTGGAAAACAATTTCCTTCTTGTAGAACTACTAACCAGAAAAGAAATTGAGCCTAGGTTTTCCATATCATACAAAAGAAATCTTCCTTGCTTGCCATCCTAGTTCTCGGATTGATTGGTCTACAAAATAAAAAAGAAAAGTTGTTCCAAAATATATCTCAGATTTCAGCATGGTTCCCTGTAGTATCCATTTCTATGAGCCCATATTAAAATTCCTCTATAAAGTAAATAACTCTTAAACAGTCAATGAAGCCAGGCAATAAGAGAAGGCCCCCACCTCCCCCCTCCCCCGACACACACACACGTACATAGAAGTGCCTTCAAATGGTTTGAAGCCCTTTACCAAATTGCTGAAGAGTATCGCTAATCAAAATATTAATTTCAATCCATTTTGGATTTCTCAATGGTACCAAAGCCCAATATTGAATTTTCACAAATTACATCCTAAATACTAGTTGGAGAATAAGACAACAATCTGGAGCCCTAGCATAACAAAGAAAACCTATTTTCCTGGTCATAATACACTATTTCGAATTACTAAGGGGTCGTTCAGTGCAATTGGGCTTCCTTTTCCGTTTTCTCTGCAAAAAACTAAATCTGTTCAGCAAAATCGTTTAATAAAACAATTTTCAAGCTAAACATAAACGTAATGGAGGAAACCACTATTAGACATTTTAGAATTTCCACTATGTTTTCCATTCAACACCATCATATCCTCATCTAGACCATCATCTTCTCTCTCTTTGCAATTGAACTCATCAACAACCATTGTCAACTTCTACCTTCCTACCAGTTCACTTACCATCGACCACTTTTACTATCTTGTTAAAAACCAATACATCAAACCAAAGTCTGAAAATTAAAAATTAAAATTGGAGTCATTGAGAATATTAGTAACCTTATAAGAGAAAGATAGACACTAATTACACAAAAATTTGAAGAAAACAGAGGGAATTTGAAGATGATGAAAGATTAATCGCACAAAACATATTTGAAGAAGAATGAAGGTAGATAGAAAATTCAGGAGATGAGAATAGAAGGTTGAAGAAAGGTGAAGAGTTAAGTGGACAATGCTGATAGGATAAATGTCTCATGGATCATCTCTCAAAGTCAAAGCTCATTCAATAATAGAAATATATAGATAATCAATTTGGTTAGTGATCGTGATACCAAGTTCCTAAGTCACTTTTGGCTTACTCATTAGAGGAAAATGGGAACTAAGCTCAAGTTTAGTACTTCAAGTCATCCACAAATAGATGACTAAACTGAAGTAACTGATAGAACTTTAGGGGCATTGTTAAGGACTTTAGTTTCCAAAAATATTTCGACAATGGGAAGACTTGCTACCACATGCCGAGTTTGCTTACTATAGTGTTCCTCATAAGACTATGGGTTTTAGCCCTATTTAGATTGGTTATGGTAGCAACCCCATCACTCCCATTGATTTGCTAGTCTTTGATACAACTCACCAGTTTAGCAAAGAAGATATTTTGTTTGGATTCACATTCAAAAGGAACTATTTCCTTCCAAAAGACGTTCTAAGCTTAGCCCAAGACCAGATGGTCCTTTCAAGATCCTAGAAAAAGTGAATAACAATGCTTATAAGGTTGATCTTCCCGAAGAATATGGCGTATCTACCACCTTCAATGTTGCTGACCTTCGGCCATTCTATGAAGGTGATATTATTCCAAGTTCAAGGCCAAAATTCTCTCAAGAAGGGGAGGAAGATGTAGACATCATAAAAGCACCACTCTCGCTCATTAAAGGCCCTAAACTTGTTGTCTTCATTGCTGAAGTATTGTTTGATGTATTACAAGCTAAGGAAGCAAGTTCAACTATTTTGGGATTCATTAACCTATTTTCAATTTGAAAAAGGCATGTTCTTGTTGATTCCATATTTCCATGCAGCTGAGATGATTGTAAATGTTCCCATTCAAGAGCTACGTGATTCAAAATGCAAATCCCATGCAATGCAAGTAGTTATTTCGGTTATTACCATTGTTTTGTTGTTAATGCTTTAATTAAGCCAAATTAAAGGACATTAATCTCTTGAGCTCCTTAGAATTCTTTTAGTTGCTAATAACATTATTAGAACTCAATAGATGCAACTCTTGAATGCCTTTAGGTACTGAACTCTAGAAATGAAGACTTGTATTTTAGAGTTGTACTATCTTAAGCTTTGGCAATAAAAAGAGGTTCGAGTAGATGAGTAGTCCATTTGGAGGCATTGAAGATTGAAAACACACACTTAAACATAACTTGTTTATCACTCTAGCTTGTATAAAATCGTGTTCTTTCCTTTGCTAATTCAATCTTGACAAGATTGAATGGTGTCTAAGGAACCCAATTACATTCTAAGCAGTGTACTAGCCTTGCCCAAGGCTTCTAATTTAATGGTGAGTTTCTATCGTGATTTGAGCCTAGCCTATCTTCCCAAAACAATCCAAAAGACCTTAAAAACGTCCTACGTGTATAATAGCTCCATAGGGCCATCTAAGAAAAAAATTAAAACATAGCTGACACACTATCATATATTTTGCCTAGAAGGAGCATCCTGGTTTGCATCACAATGACATATCATAAAACTAGTAAAATGCTCTAAATAAGCTGACAAACAAGGGGACTACAGCTAGTTATGTGGGACATAGTAGTAGGAGCTCAACAAGTCTCTAAGAGGTTGATTAGTAGTAGACGCTCAACAAGTCCCTAAGAGGCTGATTTTGGACAATGCTGTCTTTGCTGAACTCCATTGAATTTCAAAGGCTAAAAATCCAGCTCCTCTCAATTTTTTAACCATGGTAGGTACTTAAAAGAGCTTTGATAACGGAGTCTTCATGAGTAAGTACTGCATGAAATATTAGAGATTGATAGCCGTGAGTATAACTGCAAGTATGTATATCTAGTTTTATACATGGTGTATTTGTCGGCACGAGAGGATTAAATCATGTAGAGAGATAAAGAAATAACAGCATTTTAAAGAACATGGCAAAAATGCAGTAGCTTATACTGGAGGGGTTTTTAACCTTCATTCAAAATTAAATCATAATTGAAACAGTTCAATTCAAGAACTAGAAAATATCATAATAGAGTTCTAGGAAATAAATGGATCCCATAGCGAATATTGACTAACTTCGATGTAATCACTATCATAAAAAAAATTCTATAAGATAAGCTCCACAATCCCTATAAGCACTGACCCTCATAAACTCAGGCAATTAAGTAGCTTTATTTTAAGTACCCTAGCTTTGGTAGGCTATCAATTATTGACTTTTCTCTTTTCACCTAAGATAAGAAAACTTCTTTTAAAAAAAAGATTCAATATGTTCAAATAAGGGCTAAAAAAATAAAAAGAAATAAAGCCTAAATACAATGATTTTTGAGTACATGAGTTTCCTTAACAAGGTCAGTTTGTGAAATATTATAGAAGTTACAATAATTTTAAGAAAAAGGCAAGTTAAAAGAATGAACTAAATACAATGTCTTTTGAGTAGACATGAATTTCTTTTTTTTATCCAGAAAAAAGATGTTCAGGAAAGCATCACTTTATTTACATATGATCAAAAGAGGATCTATGATTTCTGTGAAAGCTTTTTTTCTCACAAATAGAACCTTATAATGCATTGATATTCAAAAGCAACAAGTATCATAGTAAAAAGCAATATACAGCAAAAGAAAAATAATACCATATTATCAAAAATACTCTAAATATCAAAAGAAATAATAATTTATTACCAAGGTTTGGGCTGCTTTTCAAGCATAACTCGTGGATCCTTAATCGCTCCTTATTTACTCCACAAAGACCCTGAAGAAGAATTTCCAGAGCTTCCACATGCTGTGATAAAGAAATTAGTGAAAGAAAAGTTAATTAAATAGTCAAGAATTTGTGTGAATCACCAGATAATTCCAAATTTATATTTAAAAAAAGCTCAAGTATAATATTTTTTTAATTCCCCAATAAGTAGACTACTTATTATAAAACACTGCTTTTGTTCAAAAGTATAAGAACAATAAGCAAAAATAAACATATCCCCCTTCCTATATAATCATTTCATTGAGACCTTGACTAATAAGGGATTGCTGTTCATCAAATTTAGTTTCATTGGAAAAATACGAAAAGGTTATGTTATTATGTTTTTTTTCCCTTTCAGATGTTTGGATTTAGATTGTTCACAGCTAAAATATTATTATCCACCATCCTAGCTATCTTCCAAAGAATTTGCTCAAATGGATCAAAACTGATGCACAACATAAAGGAAAATCTATGAACTGCTATTTTTGCTAATCAATTACTCTGATTTAACTTATAGCAGCCACATGAGAGTTTTGTGTCTAACATCCTAAGGCAATTACCTGAAGCTTTATTTTTCTGCTTACTTTTCGATTACTGCCCACGATATTAGTTATAATAAGCCATTTCCGTTGACCATAAGAAATTTTTTAGTGGTCAAAGAATAGAAAAAAGTACTGTACAAAGAATTAGCCCAACAGTAATTTTTTTGGTAAAAAGTAACTTTAATTGCAAAACGAATGTGATACAGAGGTGGGGTGAGTAATTTGATGCCATGATAAATCTCAGATTGAAACTAAGAGAAGGGTGCAAGTAAGCAACTCATAATTCTGATTGTTTGACCAATGCAATCGAAAGTGGCAGCAAGGCATATCATCCACCAGCCATGTTTAGTTCTAAAGGAGAAGAATAAAGTGGTTTAAAAACAAAGAAAAGCATAACATGAGCAACATATCACAACCACAATATAATTATAAAGGAGCAAGGAATTTAAGCGAAAGGAGATTGCAACATCTGTGAGCATAAAAAAATAATAAATTTTTTTTGGCAGATGTAATAATATTAATACCAGCCGATATTTTGTGACACAAGCCTTTGATTTGATAGATTAGCTAAGTTCAGATGTGCGTGAATTCGATTGTGTAGCTGCAGTATATTTTCAGCACCTAGAATACTGAGTTCTTTAGGATGCATACTTATAAATTCTGAAATGAAAACTTGATGCTGGACTTGGTGTGTATATCATTGGAGGGAATCAATACAAGTTGCTAATTGATAACCTTAAGTGTTGAGTCCTATTCTTCAACTCTTAAAATCCAAAACAATCTTCATTTATTATATTTTAATTGTTCTGCTTAGGAGCTAGAGCATATTATGAATTATAATGCTCCCCTTGTTAGGAATTCCAAGTTTTATCCTGTAAACCTTAAAAGTCCAAAATACAATCTCTTAAGAAATGGATAATATGTCCCTAAAAGGGATATTACGTGTGTGATCATCTATCTTGCTCAGATTCTTCATTTCACCTCAAGTACCCACTTCATTTTGGGTCAAAATCATTCAGTTTTCTTATAAAATGGCCGTGTTTGGACATGTACTTGTGTCAAACACTTCTGGCCAAGTCTGAGTAACATCGGTGATCATCGACAAATTTACAACTGCTTCTTCCAGTCATCATCTAGCTCTTCATGAGATTCTCAATGTCTATTTTGATTGATCCAAAACTGACAATTATATTCCTTACCTTAACAATCTTTGTAATAACTAAGTATAAATGATCAATAGGCAATTGTAATCAATCAAGCAACAACGGAACAAGGTTGAAAGTTTTAAAAAATAGGGGTAGAGTTCAAGCAATTAGAGGAAGTCAGAAAAAAGAGAAAGGGAAAACTAATCAAAATTAAGTCTTCTTAAGTCATTATAAAATAAGATGAAGATGCAATGAGAAATGTCTCCCACAAAAAAAAAAAAGAAAAAAAAAGCATACGATAACCGAAAAACACAATAATTAGTTGTAATCTTGTAAGCATAGCTTCAGTCAAAGTGGCGAAACATGGAATAGATTGGTTCACAACAAAAGCAAAGAAATCCAAGATGTAGGTGTAAAAAAGCAGCATTCTAGGGTTTAAGGTGTTCACTCCTCTTCCAACATTCTATCAAAAATTCCGTAATTTTCATTACTTTCCTTCAATATTTTGCATTCATGTATTATTGAGGCATGTTTGTCACATTCATGTTTGTTTCGCTAATCAAAGACACTATTTTTGGATTAAGTTGTCAATGATATTATGCTTAATGTTATCATTTCCTTGAAAATGGATCTGAGATTCACTAAATTTGAGAAATTAAACACTAAAAAAAGAAACGGTCATAAAGCATACCTGGGTTTCAATAATGCCCTGAACCACACACTCCATGAGAAGTTAAGAACAACTGAATTCGAAAATCAGGATACCACGGGACTGGGATGCTCAGACTCGTCTCTTCCCCTCGCTGTACCTGTGTCGACACGGCACGGGTATCCCGCGTCGGATCCTTGGGGAGAAAATCGACTGGGTTATGTTGAAGGGAGACAGATGCGAAGGAGCAGAGGACTTTGCGTTTTCTCTTTAGCGAGTAACAAAAATGAAAAATAATACATAGGCCATATTAGTCGTACTTTTATAAAATTTTATATTATTATTTAAAAGACTTTTGAATGTGAAGCGTCCAAAAAAATTAACAGAGGTTTGTCGTTGCTTCGGATAAAAAAATATATAAAAAAAATAAAAAATTAACTTTGGGTAACCACTTTATTATATATTTGGCTTAAACAAAATTTAAAATTACATTGTTTCGGTATTTAAAAAAATACAAAATAAAATAAAAAGAGGATAACATGCATAACTGAAAACAAAACATCACATCCATGTTTACCTATCCTAAACATTTTAAAATTTGATCAAATCTTATATTATTATTTAAGAGACACAATGAATGTGAGGCTTTCAAAAGCCAAACGTTGTTTCGAGTAACTACTTCACTCTAGGTTTGACTTAAATAAAATTTAAAATCACATTGTTTCGATTGTTAAAAAATAAAAAATAAAATAAAAAGAGGATAAACATGAATAAGTGAAAACAAAACCATCACATCCACGTTTACCCATCCTAAACATTTTAAAATTTGATCAAAATCGTTAACTGCATAACCAACAGATCATTCAATCTTAAAAATGGAAGAAAATTTCTCTAAAGTTTGACGTTTTCAATAAATTCTTCCGCTTTTGTTTTATTTTGGGTAAGCCATCCATAATTACAAATCATCCAGAAAATATATTTGAATATTTTTCTGTTCAATTTATAAGTCAAATGCTGAAATTATTCAGCGCTTTTTTTGTTTGATTAGTATGATTTTGGTTGAGTTTGAATGATGGTTTTGCTATGTTTTTTTAGTATTTTATACATTTTTTGTTGGATTAGTTGTCGTAGTTATTGTTGGTTTATGGGGTGTGAAATTTACTCGGGAATTGGAGATGAATGTCGAAGATTCGATTAGTTCGATGCCCAAAATGGGACAAGGTGTAGTCGGAGCCTCATGTGTTTACTGTCTACCAATGTGGTGGTTGTGGTGCTATGTTTAAAGGTGAGTTCATGTTTTATTTGATTTTAGTAATGCACATAATGTGTTTGTTGATATGTCTAACTATGTTTTTTATTTATTTTGTTGTTTTGGGACTTTCTTAATTTTCATGAGATGGAATGAGCAACTAAGAAGAGTTCATATGGAAGTGAGAAATTGGTGAATTTTGAAAAGCGAGTAGAGGAGGTTAATGATAGGGGGGATCATTGAAAATGGTTCTTTTGATATAGGTGGGAAATCATCAACGAGATCCACATTTGGTCATTGCCTAAAGTAATTAAAAAAATGATTATATTTTAACATAGTATTATTTTATTCTATGATATTAATCTAATTTTTTTCAGTTTCATTTACCTAATTTAAAACCGTGCAATAGCACGGGTACATGCTAGTTAAATTTATTTATATGTCATTCTATCCGTCTATATTCAATCACTATGAAATTTTTTATCTTATATTCTTATTTTTTTTAAAAATTAATCCTACATTCTTATGAATACATAGGGCTATTGATTACTTTTTAATTTTTATTTTTATTTTAAAAAACTCTCCCCTCATTTAATATAGTATTTTAGGAAATAACAATTTTTTAAAATTTTTCAATAAGAAAATTTAATTTTATCTCTCCAATTATGTTAATATGTTTTCTTCTTAATCTTTTTTATTATTATGTTCCTGAATCTAATGCACGGTAATTTGGTAAAAATATGAACTTATTAAATTAGTATCATGTGCATTGTAAAAAGTTTGATAATTGACAATGTTATATTTGCTATACTTATATCGTATTTTGGACAAATTATAGCACTACTAAAAAATGATTTTTGAGAAAGCCAACAATCAATCTAAATTTCCTATATATTGTAATAATGTAGTTGACTGGCTTGTCGCTACCCTATCAAAATTAATATATTTATCTAAACTAATGTAGCTCGGGTAAGTAGGTCGAAATCCCAAGAGATTATCGGGTTCTAATGTTGTCTATGCTAGTTCTAATCTCTATTAGGAATCTCACAAACTAAGGGAGTTTATATATTCTAACTAATGACTATACTAAACTAAAATAAGAACTATAGCTAAACTGGATATCAACGTAAGATATATCTAGGACAACGAATCCCCACTAATATGACTTAGATATAGATTTCTATCGTAATTTCGCAAATTCGTTACATAGAGTAATTCCTACTACGAATGCACCCTAAACAATACTAAGGATCTCTCTCGAGTATTAATAGCTTCCTCCTAAAGAAATCCTACCTACTCTCGTGGATTCATGCGATAGCAAGATATTAAACACAACATCCTATAAGTCTTAATGGTCATGACGTCTACTTTCGTAATCATCAATCACAACTTAATCAGTGATTCTAAAGTAGATTATGAACCGACTCTTGCCGCGAACCTAATTCATGCCATTAATCAAGTACTTCTAGCCTTTTAATGGAATTAATGCCAATCAAAGATTAAAAGAATTATTTTTATGTATTTATATTCGGGTCTCGAGATTTATCAATACTTAATCCATACTAGGGTTCATCGGGATCCTAGATTAATAAACTACTCACGCTTATTGACTCTAAAACGAACACAAGCAATAAAATAAATCATGATCTATACTAGAACGATATTAAAGCAGTAAAGAAATAATATTAAAGCAATAGAGAGAGAATAGAATACAAAAATACTAAATATATAACAAACCGATTGTTGTGGAACTTGAAGGTTTAAAAGCACTCAAGAGGGGGGGGGTGAATTGAGTGTTAAGTAGCCTTGGCCTATTTTTCTTTCTTTTCTATCTATGAGAGGAACTAGTTGGGCTGGTCCCTATAAGTAGCGGAATGTACGAAAGGCAATAAAGAAAACACAAGATTTAACGAGGTTCAGCCAACTATGACCTACGTCCTCCTACCCTATGCTCTTCTATTAATCTACTCCGAAAAATAAAGAACACAAACACTCTACTGTTTTCTTACTACGGGAACTAGTATACCCCACACTCTACTCCGAATGTGCGCTCGACTTACACTAGTAAGCCCCTTGTGTTTGAACTCACAAACACTAACCCAGCCTTTCAACCCCTCTGTTGAAGGCTTTGACAAAATCAAATGTTCTCTTTTAATCTCACTTCTAAAAGCTAATTAAGAGAAAATGTTTAAGCTCTAAGAGTGCTCTTGTATATGACTCGATGAATAGGCTTTTGTGCTTAAGTGTATATGGCTCTCAAAATTTACTCCTGTTTATTTTCAGAGAGACTTACTTGAATATGAGAGACTAGATGAGTTTATATACTTGGATATAAAAACCCTAGTTTCCTTAAATCATGTAATCTTGATGAACAAGTAATAGCGTGATTTTAGGAAAGTATTTATCTTATTTGATTTAATCATAAAGATAGAATCAAATAAGATAGATACTCCTAGTTTTTAGGTAACCATAATTTTCTCATCTAATCTCCAGCTGCTTAGGATATTCTTAAAATAGTTCTTTGAAAAAGTATTTTTACAAAATCTTTTATTTTTCTCAAAACACGCAGCTCGGATATTCCGTACAGTGAACCTGGTTCCTCAACATGGTTCTCTGAATTGAGTATGTTATGAATTCTGTTCCAGCTTTGTACCAGAATTCATAATATGACTCAATACACTTATAAGCACTTATTTTACCCAAACATGCAAGTCATACTACGGAGCACATTACATGATTTAAGCATTAAAGTACAAATCTTCTTTTCTTCATGTAATCTTCAAGACTTGAATCTTCCTTAAATACTTCCATTATGAGCAATGTATCTTTCTTCGAATGTCTTCAAAAGGCCTCCATGCTCCAAGTCTTGGAATCAACTTAACTACTGCACATGTAACATAATTAATGTACAATAAAGAGTATGTGACTGCATTTTAGCATAGCAGTCCAGGAAACAGTTCCTACTGGTTTCCCACCAGTACATGGAACAATTTACATCCAACCATTTCCTACATATAGACAAGTTAGTTAAATGAATAACATAAACAAGTAATAACTTGTCTAGGAAAATAGTGTTCAATTCCACCTGGTTTCCAGCCAACTATTTGCAATGCTTATTGTAACCTATTTCCTGTAATCGTTTGTCATCACTCAAAACCTAAGGGACTCAACAAATTCCCCCTTTTTGATGATGACAAACTAATTGAAGTTCTTGTAACCAATCAAGTTAAAAACAGAGAAGAACTCCAATTAAGTACTCAAATAGGTTTGAGTACAACCAACAGACTCAAGACTCAAATGAACAAGTTAGTGAAGCTAACTGGTTCCAAAGACTAACTATCAAACTGAACTACTTGACACAATCTAAACTATCTTAGGCTTCTTAGGCTTTCGTAAACTACTTCCCCCTTTTGGCATCATTAAAAAGTACTCTTAAGTAGAAGTAATGTGCACAAATTGTTAAATCATCCATACAGTGGCATCAACCACCATTCAAGTAGTATGCTGCAAGAAGAGATTAGTCAAACAGTTCATACCATAGCAAAATTAATGGTCCATATAAGCCATCAAAGTTCAACAAAAGGAACCCAAATCCATATCAAAAGGAAAGTTCATGGATTGGGTGAGAAATATACAGACCAACAGAATCAGTTATTTTAGAATAGAAATAAGGGGGAGGGGAAATAAGAGCGGGAACCAGCATCACTCCTCATCATCATTCTCTTCCTCTTCCTCCTCTTCGTACTTAGCGTCATCGTCTGCATCAGCAACTGGTTCCTCTTTATCCTCCTCATCCTCTTCACCAGGCTCTTCTTCCTCGGGCTGAGTCTGTGGAGTACCCAAACCTATACCCGGAGCCATCTGAGCTTGAGCTTCAACTAATATTATTTCCATCTGCTCCATCCTGGTACTGAAAGAAGTTGACAAGCCTTGAACCAAACTTATTATCTTTCTCAACATATCCTCCTGATTCTCCAACCGTTTCAGAATCATTTCCTCACCTGCTGGTTCCTCTACCTTCTTTTTCTTCTTTGGTGGGGGTTTCATCTCCTCTGCTGGTTCCTCAATCTTAAAATTTAACTTATCACCAGTTATGTCAAGACCCTTTAGCTTTAGGATGGCTTTTGCGAACACCATGACAGGCATGGTGGACCCACTCATAGTAACATTGTTATTCATAAGCAATTGAGTAATGACAGAACCATAAGGCAGAGAATGGTGAGATGAACCATAACAATTCATAATGTGATCCAGCATCAAGGAGGGGGAGATTAATCTTAATTCTCTTCATCATGAGATACATTAGAACCATCTCCATGATGCGTACTGTTCCCCTTCCTTGAGCCCATGGGATCAAGACCTTGTTGCATAACAAATGCAGAACCAGCAATACTAGTTCCTTCAAATTAGCAGATTTAAATACACCAAATTTCTTGGACATCTTTCCTCCAAACAAATGCTCATAAATCTCATCAGGAGTGACCCCTACCAACATGGGCCACCAATCACTAGAATACTTATCAAATCCATCCCTAGGCACCCTTAACATGCTAGACAAAATGGCAACAGACAAGCTCACATCCACATCATTCACACGAGAACCAACAGACATATCAGGCAGCTGTTTCAAATTCACATAAAAGTCTCTAACTCTAGACACATTAGCAGCACTACAATCAAACAATGGCATCCATCCTTGATACTCAATCAAACTTTTAAACTCAGACAGAGCAAGCACATCAAAATATCCCTTCTCAACCCGACAACCAGAAAGAACCAATCGGGCATTTAAGTCAGTGGAACCAGTAGTTAGAGATTCTACAGATGTACCTTTTGTTGTGCGAGGGGTTCTTACTGGTTCCCGTTTCCTCTTGGTTCCCTGAACATAACCAGTGGATTGTTCCTCCGGAACTTCCTCAAAAGTTTTCTTCACTGAAGACCGAGTTACCCTACCACGTACCAGGACTTCTTCAGTGAGTGTTCCCTTCTCGTGACCAGTTATTTCTACTTCATCATCTCCTACACTCTGACTGACGTCTTCCAACTCCTGGCTTAGGGTTCTTCATGCTTCATGGTGATGTTCTCCCTGAGACTAAGCTGGTTCCTTGATGATGGAACCACCAGCTTCTGAAGGATCGGTAATAAGCACGGTTTGTTGTGATTTTGGTTGGGTTGATTTTGGTGGTGAGGTAGATTCTTGTGGTGGATCGAGGATGGTGGTTGGTAATTTTATGGGTGATGAAGTTATGGAAGTGAAATTGGGTGGTGGTTTGGTTGGATTTTGATCGAGGTGAGGAGAGTGAGGAGTCACATCAATGTTTCCCTAAGATTGTGAGGAATCACTTGCATGTCCCCTTCCCTTGCCTTTTTTGGCTAAAGATGCGGTTGATTTTCTACCCATGGTGATTATGCAATTGTAGATCAAAGGGTGAAGAGGACACTGATGAACAGTAATCGTTGTGAGCAGAGAATTCTGAATAGAGCACAAGAAGGAGAGAGAATTTCGAATGATGAAGAGAGTTGTGTGCTGCACAAAGGGTTAGAGATCATATATTTATAGCACAGAAAGAGGAGAGAAGAGAGGAAAAAAATAAGTCGGTTAAGCCAAGAAGAATAACGACACAAAATTTAAAAATTGAAATCAATTTTGGCAATGATTTTTTGCCTTTAATATCTCAACCGACCTAAAAATTAGGCATGTGATATATTGCCTTGATCAATAAGTCAAATAACTGAAATAAGATTATTTCCTTCCAAAAGGAAAAGATCTTATAGTAATCTTCCAAAAAATATAAAAATATTAATCGAATGACATATCTGAGCTGATCTGCTGTTTCCCTTTGCTGGTACCTATACAGAACCACGTCACCCTATTTTTTGGTAACTTAGCCTGATTTTACCTGTTTCTTGCACCAATAATTCTCAACCCTTTTGGGATCTTGAACCATTTACACAAAACTTGAAGGATTTCGACATAGGTATATACACATACTATACAAAAGAATACCATTCTAGCCAATCATTGAGGGAAGTAATCGAAGCCAAAGACCTAAAATCTAACTAGACCTAATAAGACTCTTAACTTACAAAAAGACTCTCGACACAAAGGTTTTGTGAAGATATCAGCGATCTGATCTTCACTTTTACAAAACAACAACTCCACCAAACCTTTCTCCACATTGTCTCTTAAGAAGTGATGTCTTATCTCAATGTGTTTGGTTTTGGAATGTTGGACAGGATTCTTTGAAATATTAATAGCACTAGTGTTGTCACAATAGATAGGAACACTATCATAAACAACACCAAAATCCTTCAGCTGGTTCCTTATCCATAGTATCTGGGAACAGCATGAAGTTGCAGCAATATACTCTGACTCTGCTATGGATAAAGCCACTGAATTTTGCTTTTTAGAACCCTAAGAAATTAGGTAAGAGCCAAGAAAGTGTGTCATACCTGAAGTGCTCTTCCTATCAACAAGAAAGCCAGCATAATCTGCATCCGTGTACCCAATAAGATCAATTGAACTACCTTTGGGGTACCACAAGCACATATCTGTTGTTCCCATACGATATCTAAGTATCCTTCTAACAGCCTTCAAATGAGACTCTTTTGGATTACTTTGAAACCTAGCACATAATCCAACCGAGAACACAATGTCAGGCCTACTTGCTATTAGATAAAGGAGGGAGCCAATCATCCCTCTATATAGTGAGGCTTCAACATCTTTTCCCTTTAGATCAGAATCTAATTTAGTGGATGTGGGAACAGGTGTATCATAAGCCTTGCAGTTCTCCATGCCAAATTTCTTCAGCAACTCTTTTAAGTACTTTTGCTGATGAATCATGATTCCATTTTCCATTTGCTTAATCTGCAATCCTAGGAAGAATCCTAATTCTCCCATCATGCTCATCTCAAACTCACTCTGCATAAGATTAGCAAACTCATCACATAGTACCTGATTAGTAGCACCAAATAAAATATCATCAACATAAATTTGTACTATAATCAAGTGGTTCCCTTTGGTTTTGATGAACAATGTCTTATCCACTGCTCCCCTCTTATAGTCATTCTCCGTAAAAAATGTAGACAACCTTTCATACCAAGCTCTTGGAGCTTGTTTCAATCCATATAACGCTTTATCCAGCTTGTATACATGATGGGGGAACAACTTGTCCTTAAAACCAGGTGGCTGCCCTACATATACCTCTTTCTTCAAGTAGCCATTCAGGAAGGAAGTCTTTACATCCATCTGAAACAATTTCATATTCATGTGAGCAGCATAAGCAATCAAAATTCTAATGGCCTCTAGTCTAGTTACAGGTGCAAAAGTTTCATCATAGTCAATTCCTTCTTGTTGATTGTAACCTTGCACCACTAGCCTTGCTTTATTTATGACTATTGTACCTAGGTCATCCAATTTATTTCTAAAGACCCATTTTGTACCAATGACTGACCTGTCCTTTGGTCTAGGTACAAGGTGCCAAACCTAGTTCCTATGAAACTGATTTAATTCATCTTACATTACTAGAACCCAATCAGGATCGGTTAAAGCCATTTTGTAGTCAGTTGGCTCTACACTAGACAAGAAGGAATAAAAAGCACAAAAGTTTTGAAAAACATTTCTTCTCGTTTGAATTCCCTTGTTAATGTTACTAATGATCTGATCTGGGGGATGAGAGGGTAGGTATTTATAACTTTTGAAAGTGAAATCATTTTGTGCTTCTTCATTAGGTTGGGAACCAGCATGATCGTGAATCTCTTCTTCTTCTGTAGAACCAGAAGAGTTCATGTTCACGTTGTTTCCATTAACATCACTTACCTCAGGTTCAGAGGAGGCCTCTTCATCCATTCCCTCTTAACTTCTTACCTGTCTGTCACTTGGGAAGCCATTAGGTCTTGGTTCTCCTTCTGAATTCTCGTTGTTCTCATTTTCTTCTCTAGGCTTTTCACCATCATCATCTGGTGAAGCATTAGGAGAGCCTAGAACTGCTTGTACTTCACTTAGAGAACCAGTGTCATGGTTCCCCGTAAACTCCATCAGTCTAATCATTTCATTAGGTTGTACCTACGTAATCTCAAAAGACATGTTAAATTCATCAAAAATGACATGGACACTCTCCTCAATACTCAAAGTCCTCTTATTAAAGACTCTATATGCTTTGCTTTGAGCAGAATATCCAAGAAAGATTCCTTCATCACTCCTAGGATCAAATTTATCTAGCTGGTTCTTCCCATTGTTGTGTACATAACATTTGCATCCAAAAACACGAACGTATGCAATATTAGGCTTTTGACCTTTAAGGAGTTCATAGGGAGTCTTGTTTAACTTTGGTCTAATGAGACCTCTATTCAATATATAACAAGCAGTATCAACAACTTCACCCCAGAAACTCTTAGGAAGACCACTCTCAATGAGCATTGTTCTCGCCATTTCCTCAAGAGTTCTATTCTTTCTTTCAACAACACCATTTTGCTGTGGTGTTCTGGGGGCTGAGAAGTTGTGACTAACTCCTTGTGCCCTATAATAATCAACAAAGTTAGCATTATCAAATTTAGTACCATGGTCTGATCTTACCGAGACTAGCTTGTGAGAAAGCTGGTTCTCAACAACACCCACTCATCAAATGTTTCATCTTTTGAATGTAGCATTATCACCCAAGTGTACCTGGAATAATCATTGACCATAACACAAACATATCTATGACCTCTTCGACTTTGTACTCTCATAGGACCACATAAATCAATGTGTACAAGTTCGAAGGGTCTGCTGGTACTCAAAGCTGTTTTAGGCTTAAAAGAGATCTTGACCTGTTTCCCTTTGACACATTCTGAACACACTTTATCTGCCTTATACGTGATGTTAGGGAGTCCTACCACCAAGTCACGAGACTTTTAGTTTATTAAAGAGTGTCAAGCTAGCATGTCCAAATCTCTTATGCCAAATCCATTGATTATTGTCAGACACAACTCTCAAACAAACAGACTTTTCTTGAGGAATTTTATCGAGAAAGGTAATGTAAACATCATCTTTCCTTATTCCCTCACACACAAGCTCGCTTGTTAGAGAGTTAACTATGTGACAAAGGTTGGTTTGAAACTCAACTCTATTACCTTTGTCACATAATTGAGAAATGCTCAAAAGATTATGTTGTAAGCCTTCAACATAATACACATCATCAATTGCATTTGAAAGTGTCTTACCTACTTTACCTAAACCAGTGATGGTTCCCTTGCTTTTATCTCCAAAGGTGACACTTCCATCATCAAAGGCTACTAGTGAAAGGAATTGCTTCTTATCCCCAGACATGTGTCTTGAGCACCCACTGTCCAAATACCAATAGGTACTTCCCTTCACTTTATCCTATAAGAACAAATCAAGCATTAGATTTAGGAACCCAAACATCCTTGGGTCCCTTTTTAACAACATTAGGCTCTTGTTGGTCTTTTCTTCTCCAGAATAACTTCATATGTTTATTGTTCTTATTCACACTGTTCTTCTGAGCTGAACATTCATGAATCTTATGTCCATTCATACCACAATGATAGCAAACGTACATCTCTTTAGTCATAACATACTTACCTCTTTTGAATTATTTAATCCACGTGGTTTCTCTGGGGGACCAGTTAGTCCTGGTTCTCTGCCTGGTATATCCAAGACCAACCTTTCCTTTGTTACCTTTCAATGAGGTTAAAAAACTCAAAGTTTCCTGTGCACTCAATAGTTTTTCAACATGTCGATGACTATCATGAAGTTCCTTTTCTCTGGTTTCAAGAGTTTTAATTAACAACTCATTTTTCTCTTTTAGAAATTCAGAATTACTCTTTAAGGCTTCAAGTTGTAAATTACGCTTTGAAACCATAGAATCAATAGTCATGTCAACAACTACTGGCTGCTTGTCCTTTTTCAATTGATAAATTTCAGCATGCAAGTCACAAATAGTATTTTCATATTTATTTATCACATCACTAATTTCTACGCTGGTACCTGAAGAGGAAACAGTGAACTGAGCAGCTTTAAGTGAAGTAATTTCCTTGTGAGAATTTTCCAAATTGCGAGCCAATATCTCAAAGGCTTTCAACAAAGAAGTTCTACTACAGGAATTTGCTTTACCTCTAGCTGCTGAAAAATCAAGAGATTTACTAGCGGTTGATAAGTCTCTCGGGAACCAGGAGGTCAGATCTTCTTCACCATCACTAGGATAGTCAGGTTTAGAAGATCTTTCCTTTTCTAGTTCCACTTTATACTTGTCCAATTCAACTTCTAGCTCTTCCACTTGATTTTTCAGATCATGGCAAACTTCTTCTAGGTAGTCACAACTAGCAACAACAATTTCACATTCAACACGTTTTTCTTTAAGCTCTCTTTTGCCAGTAATGTAAGTTTCACCCAATTTATAGCATTCATCTAATAAAGAGTCAATACAAGCAATCATATTATCTCTATCATATTCATGCATATCTTCTCTAACTTGTTCTAAGTTTACCTTGTGTTCATGTAATACATCCTTCTTTGCCATCAAGCATTTTTTGAATGTACTGGTTCCCCCTTTGGTTCCTGGATTAGTGTTGTTTCCCTTAATGTTTGCAAAGGCGGTCAATCAAACATCAGAGTTAGGTGATTCTTCATCCTCATCAGACCCTGAATCAGACTCACCCCACATGGATGCTATCATAGCATTCTTGAAGGCTCGTTTATCTCCGGATTAGGACTGTTTGTCCTTCCACCTAGGACAATCTCAAATAAGATGTCCCTTATCACCACACTTGAAGCAACCTGCAGAAGAAAGGTTAGACTTCTTAAAACTCTTACCTTTGAAGTTCTTCCTCTGGTCACGAAGTGATCTCTTAAATCTTTTAGCAATCATGAAAATCTTATCTTCTTCCTCTTCTATTGTTCCCTTAAGAGCCATGGCTCTAGCTGGTTCTTTCTCAGACTTAGAGTCAATCAACATCTTATGAGTCATGAGGGAGCCAATCAGCTGTTCTAGAGACAAGGTGGATAGATCTTTTGCTTCATAGACTGCTATTACTTTGGCTGTCCATGCATCTGTCAAGCTGTGCAAAACTTTTCTCACAAGATCCTCATTAGAAAATTTCTTACCAAGAGATCTAAGATCATTGATGATTGCCATAAATCTACAAAAGTAATCATTAATCTTTTTATTTTTATTCATAGTAAACAGCTCATACTTAGACATAAGTAAATCAATTTTGGACCTTTTTACCTCGCTGGTTCCCTCAAAAGCAAGTTCGAGGGTATCCCAAATCTCTTTTGATTGCTGCAACCTGAGATCCGGTTTATTTCATTCTCACCTATAGCCTGTTATAGAATTGACATTGCTTTGGCATTCTTCTCTAGCAATTTATAATCAGCGGATACTAATTCACTGTCTTTCTTGGGAACCAGGTTTCCCTCAGCATCTGTCTTGAGGATGATGTTGGGACCATTTTTGACAACTAGCCAACATTCATAATCAATTCCCATGATTACATTCTTGATCCTATTCTTCCACCAAGAATAGTTATTTCCGTTGAACTTTGGTGTCTTGTTGTCATAGCCCATAGCATTTAGATCTTGAGTACTCATGCTTGACTCCTCTAGATGTTACTCTTGTGAGAAGCCTAGGCTCTGATACCAATTGAAGGTTTTAGAGCACTCAAGAGGGGAGGGGGGGGGGGGGGGGGTGAATTGAGTATTAAGTAGCCTTGGCCTATTTTTCTTTCTTTTTGATCTATGAGAGGAACCAGTTGGGCTGGTCCCTATAAGCAGCGGAATGTACGAAAAGGCAATAAAGAAAATACAAGATTTAATGAGGTTCAACCAACTATGGCCTACTTCCTCCTACCCTATGCTCTTCTATTAATCTACTCGAAAAATAAAGAACACAGACACTCTACTGTTTCCCTACTACGGGAACCAGTATACCCCACACTCTACTCTGAATGTGCGCTTGACTTACACTAGTAAGCCCCTTGTGTTTAAACTCACAAACACTAACCCAGCCTTTCAACCCCTCTATTGAAGGCTTTGACAAAATCAAATGTTCTCTTTTAATCTCACTTCTAAAAGCTAATTAAGAGAAAATATTTAAGCTCTAAGAGTGCTCTTGTATATGACTCGATTCATAGGCTTTTGTGCTTAAGTGTATATGGCTCTCAAAATTTACTCCTCTTTATTTTCAAAGAGACTTACTTGAATATGAGAGACTAGATGAGTTTATATACTTGGATATAAAAACCCTAGTTTCCTTAAATCACGTAATCTTGATGAACAAGTAATAGCGTGATTTTAGGAAAGTATTTATCTTATTTGATTTAATCATAAAGATAGAATCAAATAAGATAGATACTCCTAGTTTTTAGGTAACCATAATTTTCTCATCTAATATCTAGCTGCTTAGGATATTCTTAAAATAATTCTTTGAAAAAGTATTTTTACAAAATCATTTATTTTTCTCAAAACATGCAGCTTGGATATTCCGTACAGTGAACCTGGTTCCTCAACCTAGTTCCCTGAATTGAGTATGTTATGAATTCTGTTCCAGCTTTGTACCAGAAGTCATAATATGACTCAATACACTTATAAGCACTTATTTTACCTAAACATGCAAGTCATACTACGGAGCACATTACATGATTTAAGCATTAAAGTACAAATCTTCTTTTCTTCATGTAATCTTCAAGACTTGAATCTTCCTTGAATACTTCCATTATGAGCAATATATCTTTCTTTGAATGTCTTCGAAAGGCCTCCATGCTCTAAGTCTTGGAATCAACTTAACTACTGCACATGTAACATAGTTAATGTACAATAAAGAGTATGTGACTGCTTTTTAGCATAGCAGTCCAGGAAACAGTTCCTACTAGTTTCCCACCAGTACATGGAACAATTTACATCCAACCATTTTCCTACATATAGACAAGTTAGTTAAATGAATAACATAAATAAGTAATAACTTGTCTAGCCAGCTGGTTTCCAGCCAACTATTTACAATGCTTATTGTAACATATTTCCTGTAATCGTTTGTCATCACTCAAAACCTAAGGGACTCAACAGAACTGCTATCTAATGGCTTCTATGTAAAACTAAGAACAAAGCATAAATCTAGAGAGAATTTGAGAGAGTTTTGTGAAAGCTAATGAAAACCTAATGAAACTACTGCTTAATTGCTAATTAACCTAATGATTGTCAGCCTTTTTGAACTAGAAAAGCTTAAGATGTATATACACAAAGTTTGGGCTTGAATAAAACACTCGTAGAAAAATCAATCGAGTAGTACTCGATCGAGTATGAGTAGCACTCAATCGAGTCTATGCTCTTTCTTCAAATTTTGAATCTGGTCATCAGTGGCGATTGGAGAAGGGACTCGATCGATTGCTCTACACACTCAACTAAATGTCTACATTTTCTTTACTTTTTCATCTAGAAGCCACTTTCTACCTGATTTTGCTTTTCCACTCGATTGAGTCCTCTACACACCCAACCAAGTTGTCTTACTTTTGACTCTAATTATGCTCATTTGCTTCATCCTATGTTCGGGTTCTCTTAGGGCTATGTTCGGGTTCTCTTAGGGCTATGTTCTTCATTCGAAGTAAGCCTCGTTCCTTTGATCTTGAACTTGTCCCATTACACTGAGTCCTTAGGAATCATAAAAAATGACATAAACACTATAAACCCCGTGAACGCATCATATGATAACAAATGAGCAGAATTTTTTTAAAATTAAAATAAAATTCAAATAACTACATGAAAAAGACCTAAAATATCATATAATTATAAGTATAATTAGGACCTATCAAATTCCCTCAAGCTAAACAAATGCTTGTCCTCAAGATTTCAAGAGCAAAGACGAGAGAAATGAGATAACACCCCCTTAGGAAATACACCATGTCTAAATTTTATAACTCCAAGCCAAAACATAATTTAAAAGAAATAAGCACATATACGAGTTATATAAAGTCCATGAACAAATCGATAGTCAAGAGTGTCAATCGATAGTCAAGAGTGTCAACTAAATACTCCCCCAAGCTAGTCTCGGTCATATGTCATAAACTTCTCACTTTAAGGTATTTATATTGAACTAAGTCACTCATGTGTTTTTGGGTTTAGAATGTTTAATCTCAACCTAGTAATCATGTTAATTCTATGAAAATGTCCTCTTTAGGCTTCCATTCTGTCTTTCTCCGCTACTAAGCATGGTGTCAACTCATTAAGTTCATGACTCTCTAGATAAGTAGGCTTGGTTAAATAGGGTAAGGTGATATTACTTAAGAAAGTGGTGCTCAACTAGACCTGATCAACAATGACCCAGCCTACTAGCCCAACCCAGCTCAACCCAAAAAACTCTGGGTTCGGGCACCAAAAAAACCCGAAATTAAGGTTTGGGCAAGTTGACTTTTGCTCGAAAATTTTTGGGATGGGTTTGGGTAATAATGCATAGCCCAAAGCTCGACTCGATTAGCCCAAATTTTAATTAAAAGACTTGAAATTTGGCAGTCCTATCCTCACTGTCTCATTTTAATATGGGCTTTACGGGCTTCTAAATATAGTCTTTGGAGCTGTTTGGGTGATTTGAGAATTTCTTCTGAATACTTTACTTTACACAATGCAAATTCTATCCAATTAACATAAATTGGCATCCTTCACCCAAGATGACACAAATCATACAAGTTTATACCTTTTTTTTGTTTAGTGCAAATAGCTACTTCTACCTTTTTATTACGAAGTATGAAGTATAAATGTAATCATTGTATAAACTTACACCATGCTACTTTCATTTCTTCTAATAGTTTTAAAGGCTCCTTTACTCAAGATGGTGTTGGACCTTACATACCGCTCTATTTTGTCTTTCTTAACCTCCTCTAACTCATTAAAAGGCAAGAATGATATTGAACTGCTTATATTGTAGTCTAGATTCCAGAAAAAATGAAAAATGTTCCACATAGGCATACGAACATACGACCAATTGGGTTTCAAACTCAAACTTTGATTGAGCTTTGGAGAAAGATCACGTACACTATAGCTTCCTTTCTATTTAAGTAAAGGCTTCACAAGCTATAGAGAAGGAATTGAACATTGGTTTGAAACTTAATGGGAGTTTGATGAAAATGTCTTAAGAACGTCGAAAATAAATACATGGCTATGAATTTTCAAATTTGAAGCCACTCTGCATAGTAAAATAAGCCCGCAAAGCCTGATTTATATGGGACATGGACAACAAATTTAGGCTCGAATATAATCTCGACCCGAATCCAGCCCAAAGATTGGGTAGAGAAACAATCTTTTGGCCCGACGTAGCTTGCAATTTGATCAAGTATATGCTCAACCTAAATAAAATTCCACTACTATATAATGTACGAGTTCAAAACCACCTTATAACCTCCTATACTCCGGAATATGACCTATTTTCTTCATACTCAGATTGATGCTTCGTTCAAACTATACACTAGATACGAAACACAATATTTCTTTATTGATGATGAGTATAGACTTAAGAAAATATTCCACTTTTCTTATTCTTCTTCTTATTTTCTCTCTTTATTCATTTTTTCTTCTTTTTCTAATTTCTTTATCTCCTTTCAATTTTCTTCTTTTCTTGCTAATACTCTTTTCTTTATTTTCAATATGTACTAGAGAAGGGGATGAAAACCGAAACTCTTCTATAAGATATGATCAACTCGATACAAGAGGCACTGAGAACTTCATACTCTTCTTCAAATAAACCTAACAAAAAGGATCTAAGGCTTTTTAATGATAGGAATCAAGAAAAAGGGAATACAGGCTCAATGTTCTCATTCAATCTGTGTTTTGAGTGCCAGACAAATAACACAAATTCTAGAGCATTATATTCTTCCTCGTTGGACAAATCAAGAGACGAAAAAGCCTTTTTTTGATATACATGGTAATATAATTGAAGAATACAGAAAAATCAGCACTATAGGTAAGTTGTTAGATGATGCTTGGTCGAAAATATTTAATTGCGTAGGACTTGCAGAGAGAAGTGAAGAAGAGTTACCACAACTATACCATAATTTTAAGGAATTCAATAGAAATCTAGAAGAAAATAATAAGGTCAAAATGGTAATGATAAAAGCACAAGAGTTGAAAATCTTTATTGGCCCTGGTGCATCTTCGACACTTGATATCCAAATTCTAATTCAGTCAAAAAACAAAGGAAAGAGACATAGGATAATTGGAGAAAAAGAGCAAAATATTTTTGAAAAGTCAGAAAAATAAGAGAAAATGTAGAGCTTGTGGGGTATATGATTACCATGATAGATGAATTTGTCCTACAAAAAATTCTTCTTAATTCTGTAATTTTTTTTAAAATAATATAAGTGCATTTTTCTGTAATAATAGATTTCTTTTTATGTAACTTTTTTTTTATATATGCTTATTGTTGCTCTGTCAATAACTAAGGTTACTGCAGGAGTAAATAAGATAACTATAAAAAAAGGTCACTATCTAATATTAATGATCATGATAATTAAAAACTATGTTTAGATACTTTGCATGTTCGAATTGAAGGGCCATTATAAAAAAAATAATGGTAACTTTGATAATCTAAAAGGTAACTATGTAATCATCATTAAATTATTCTTTTATTTTACAAATAAAACTAGGATACTATTATAATTAAAAAGGTCACTATAATTAAAGAAAAGGTCACTATAATTAAAAAGGTCACTATAATTAAAAATGTCACTATAAGATATACTTTACACTATATAGTCATCATAGTAATATAAATAGTTACTATAAGGTTACTAAAAGAGTAAACACGGTAACTATAGGAATAAAAAAGTTTACTGAAAAAAAAATTAAGCATGATAATTGAAACTAAATTAGTACACTTTGCATGCTTAAAATAAAGGGTCACTATAACAAGTATAAAGGTAACTATAATAATCTAAAAGGTAACTGCTCAAGTCTAAAATTATAGTGTTGTTTTATTTTTTACAATAAGAAAAAAGAATACTAAAAAAATGAAAGATACTACTTGGTTAAATATTATAAGATATCACTATAATTAAACTCTAGGCAATGATAATTGAACTGCGTACAATGATAATTGAACCTATGTTTATACACTTTGAATGCTCAAAACGAAGCGTCACTATAATTAATATAAAGGTAACTATGACAAATTATAGAGTAACTATAATTGTTATGATGTAACATGAAAGGAGACTACTATAATCAAATATAAGGTCACTAAATAAATAACTATGTATTAATGAAAGGAGACTAAAAAGGTCACTGTAAAATATACTTACACTGTATAGTAGTATAAAGAGTTATTAAAATGTTGCTATAGGATTAAATACCGTAATTACAGGAATAAAAAAGGTCACTGTAAAAATATACATTGACCATGATAATTGAAACTATAATTATATACTTTGCATGCTTAAAATAAAATGTCACTATAAAAAATATAAAGGTAGCTAATATGTTCATCATTAAAATTACAATGTTGTTTTATATGGTTACAATAAGAAAAAAGTATACTAAAAAATGAAAGCTACTACCTAGTTACTATATATAAAAAATAAAAAGATGTCACTATAATTGAACACTAGAAATGATTATTGAACTATTTACAATGATAACTCTCAAAATGAAGGGTAGCTATAACTAATATAAAGGTAACGATGACAAATGATAGAGTAACTATAATTTTAATAATATAATAACATATTTAATAAAATAAACATATATATATATATATATACATATAAAATACTGTTAAACCAAATATAATAAATACTAAGGAATAAAAAAGGTCAATATGATAAGAATTATGATAACTATGATAAGAGTTAAGGTCCCTATAAAAATTAAGTTCATATGATAAGAATTAAGGTCTATATGATAAGAATTAATGTCACTATGATAAGAGTTAAGGTCACCATACGAATAAAAGAAAGGTCACACTAAGAAAATAGGCAATACTACATAGTTGTTACAAAAAAAATAAAGTAGTAAAATTGTCACTATACCGATCATTAAGTAAGGTTACTATAACAATTAAAATGGTAACTATGAAATCTATATTAAAAATGTAAGCTCCACATAATAACATATATAACTATATATCAATAAAAGGTGATTATTTCATTGAAAATACCAAATATGATTTCAAGGACGACATTGTTTTTGATCTAAAATTATTACCTACTAGTGTATCAGATACATCACAAGGTAAAAGTTAAAATACTTATATACGTCTAAGGTTAGAATACTAATATTTGACAAAAGTTCAAAATACTAATATTTACCAAAAGCTAAAAAATCATATTAGCCTAATACTCTTTCTAAGCCTTGTTTGTTACATTCTTGCTTTCCTTCTCCTTTCTGCAACTTCCTTTGAAAGTACTCCACGTTTCTCTCTGAATTTTGGTGACTCCTTTAACACATTTAATCTTTGACAATTCATGTCACACAATGGAGCCTAATATTGAATTATATAAACACTTCATAATTAAAAAAAAGGATACTCAACAACTATAAATAAAATAAAAAGATTATAGAAGCTTAGAAGAAACCGTAATTGCTTTTAGTATTGGACAGTCGAAATCATTTGTTCCTTCAAAGAGGAGCATGGTAATATAGACAACGCAATCAAAATTACTTCTGTTTGACTTTCAAGGTGTGGAAACTTGACCCATTTTTTAAATTGACATTTTGTCCATATTGGAAATCTTGTCATCAAGAAATGTTGCCAACAAATTGGCCCACAAACAAGTTTATATCAAACAAAACCCTTGTACAATATAAATTAAGCAATATAGGGAAAAGAACAGAGAGGATTCAAGAAGAAAAAACAAATACCATAACATCAAACAATTCTTCAACTTGAGTTTTAGACTCATCAGTATGTTTTAAATTGTCAACCTATTGTATTTTACCAATCTTCAAATTATCAACCCATTGTGTTTTACTAATTTTAAAATTTACAACTAGTAAGAAGTAATGGCTATGCTTGAGTATTTGGACAAAAATCTGTACACTAAGAAAACATCAATAATTAAACACAAACATAAACAATATTAATAAATAGTAAGTTACTACAATACATACTTTATTCATTATAGTGACCATTATTTGACTATAGTAACCTCTATAGGACTTCTAATAATGAAAAGATCACTATATTGGATTGGAAGGTTACTTACTAGTTCAACAGTTTTCAAATAAAAAATTATTGTAAACCATGTTCATTTAAAGTCCCCAACTTTCATTCAAATTGTCAACATCTTCGGTTACTTTGCTATTCTCTTAAGTTTGTTGTAAAATGCACCAAAATAAATAAAGTGTTAAAAGGAAGTTAAAGTGCTTCTACACGATGAAAAAAACAAAGCTACATTTAAAACAATACTAACACTTTGGGTAGCATCAAAATTTTTTTTGGGTCCTTCCTTGTTCCTTTTATTCTCATTAAGTAATAATGCCCAATAATAAAAAATGCTCATAAAAGTGCATTCCAAAGGTTCCTCTAATTAATAAAACGCATGCCTTGAAATGTTATAAATATCATCAAATTCTGCCAGTAACTCACTATATAAAGAAATATAAAAAGATTAGGATACAAATAACAAAACTAAGAAAGATGAAAAGAAATGTAAAAGATAATTCAAATGACTCACTTTGAACTAATATATAAGTCATTGATGAAACCATAATTAATAACTTCTTGTTGCAAAATAGGCAGAGTCTTCATATACATTCAATTCATCTTCATCAAGTGAGAAACAAAAATAATATTTTCTAAATCATTAGTATGTAGCTCTATTGATCCTTTTTCTTTCCCAAACTTCAGAATATTTCTCAAAGTCACTACTTAAACTACTATTTGTTTCTTGTGTAAGTTCCATGTTCAAATCAGATAAGACTTCCCCATTAACATCATTTAAATTTTCTATCTTTTTGCTCCCTCATTCAACATCTCATCATTAATATTCCTATCTCCCACATGAAATGTTAAAACTTCATTCAATAAATCATGGATTTCAAACACCCACTTAACTAAACTAATATTTTCATCAATAGTAGATAAGACACTAGAGTTCATAAAAAATTGTTGTATTTGGAAAAATGTAGGAGAAGATCAGATGATGAAGATCCAGGATTTTCACTCATTGAATCTTGAGATTTTTTTTCCATTGTAAACAAACTAATGATCTTTTCCATGTAGTAGTCTAAAACCACTCTAGTATATCGCTTCATAAGAAGAAGCTACTCATATATTTCTTAAAACGTGAATATCCATAAAAGAGTAAAGTAAAAACTAGCAAGAATAGTTTATAAAAGTTCAATTTAAAAGGTATATATATATAATATATATATATAATATATATATATAAATTGCGACTATGTGTTTTGAAAAGGTGACTATAAGAAACATTAACTATATCCTATATATTTCATGTTAATATGTAATGTACATAATAAAAAGTTAAGTTTATTATAAAACAAATAGGTCAGTATATTAATAAAAAGTGTTGCATGAAAAAGAGACTATAAAACAAAGTTGCAAATATAATGGTGACTATGTCATGCAAAAAGATCACTAAGGAAAAAAATAAGTCATTATAGATAAGAAATAAGTCACTATAGAAAAAAAAACTAGGTCACTATGTCTTGTAAAAAGGTAACTCTATTAAAACTAAAGGTGACTATACTAATTAATAATGTTACTATGAAGCATAAAAAGGATACTATGAGGCATGAAACTACAAGGATTAAAAAATAAGAAAATAAAATAAAAATATTACTATTAAAAACAAAAAGATAACTATAATAAATAAAAATATAACTTACATCTCCAGCAAGTAGATGAATATTTGCATTTGACATAGCATTTTTAGACAACTGAAACTCAATTTTCCTAGCAAGATGAGCCTCCACTAAACCTCTTTCATGTTTAATAGGACTTGAAGTTTTCTAGATTTCCATCCTTAGAAGTACAACCTTCAACAAAATCCTGATATACATTGTCCTCACCAATGACACTAATAACTTGACCATTCATAAAGCCCAACTTCTCACTTACGGGATATGTACTCGAAATGACAATTCCATTGCTAAAGAAGAGCTAATCCTTCTTACTTTATTCTTGAGCTAACACTCTTATATATCAGTCTAGTGTCTAATTTTAAGGAAGAGAGGATGGCAAGTAAACATTCTTAAATCTTAACCTATAAAAGTAATAGTTTGAAGCATCACAATGCATCCACAATACTGTTGTACCTTACCTTTTTTATACTTTATTGAAGCCTCACATAGTTTATCTAACACATCTTTAAACCAATTTAATTCCCAAATTTGATCCACAACAACAATGCCCTCAATAATCTTCAGATCAAGCGTATGATTGTGGGTAGGACCTAAAAAAGTAGAAAATGCATGGAGTACAAATTAAAAGCATCATCTCCATCAGTCATTTCTAGAATCATCTGCTCAATTAAATCTAATGGTATAGGTTCATTCTTATGTTCAAGACAAAAACATTATCTAAAATGTTGTTTTAAGGGAAAATCAGGGTTGACAAGATTTAAACTTTTGGAAGCAATTTCACCATCCCTATTTCTACTTAGCAGAAGGCAAAGTACATCATAAATGTAGTACTCAGATATATGGAAGCTTCTAATAGCATCTATACTAAACATTCGATTACTAGGATCAAAACAGCGCACAAGCCAATTTAACATATATGTTGGAGTTCTAGTCAACTCCATGGTCAATAATCCTCCAAAATCTATATCTTTCACTTCTTTTTTTATCGTTTGTGAATCCTCTCATCAATTTCACCAATTGACAACGCCTATATTTTGTTTTAAATGTAGTTTTTACCTTGTCATATAGGGAAAGAGAGAATGTAAGAAAATATAAGTACATGAAAGATACTATGTCTTAAAAAATATTAGTATGTGAAAGATACTTTACCTTTTTGGGATTGGTTGTTTAAGACTGTCCACAACTTCTTCGACTTGTCTCCCCCTCTTTTTATCTTCCACACAATCCCTTTCATTTTCCTTTGATTTAACTTCAACGATAGGATTGATAACCTTAGCTAAAGTTGAGGAAGGATCATTAACAGTCTTAGTTACATTTATATATATATATATAAAATAGCAAGTTCAGATTGTAAGATTACTTTTACAATAAATTTTTTTATTAGTGATTAAAAAAGTAACTATGTTAGCATACACAGTTAGTTGGATATGTGAAATATGGATAGTTTTATCATTACAGTCATAGTTACTTTAATTACAAGCATAATTAATCTTTTTAATAAATAATAATGTCTCTATGAAGTTAACTATGTATTCTGCTTACAAATTTAAAAGGTCACTATAGTAATAAAAATTATCGCTATTCTAATTAAAATGATTACTATATATTATACAAAATAAGAATAGAAGATACCAGTCACTAACAACAAATAAGTCAGTTACTATAAGTAAAAACAAGAATACTATAGTCATAAAATAGGTCACTTAACTATAACATATGCTTACTATGAGGTCACTATGAAGTTATAATACAAAAGTAACTATATTCGTAAATAATGATACTAGAAATAAATAAAAGGTAACTATGCTAATTGACTAAGACAAGATCAAAACAACATAATTAAAAAGGTCAATATAGAAATAATAAAGGTCACTATTCTCATTAAAATAGATACTATATGTTATGTGATGAATACTATGAAAACTACCAGTAAATAACAACAAAAAAACATTAATCAACATGGAAGCAATAATTGACCACTAATAAAAATCATGTGGTTTAGACATATATTCTTCAATAATCAATGACCATTAATGCAATGCCAAAATAACAAACAAACAACATAATGTGCTTATGTTTGATTTTAACAAATTGTTCAATAATAATCACACAAAAAACACAATTAAGCATATACTTCAAAATCATAGTGAGAATTCATATAGTTTACTTGACAAATATAAATCAAACATCATACAATTAAAATTTAACCTAATGCTTCATTGTCAACACCACCACATCTATCGCCTCTAGCGACGTGACCTCCTCTTTCGTTGCCTCTACCACCACTGTCTCTCGAAAGTAGACCACCACTTGTTCTCGCCATTCAAACCCTAAGAAAGTACGAATAAACCTAATAATTAAACCTAAAAACACATAATAATTAACAATTAACACAAATTTACTATGACATTATAAGTAAACTAACTGTGTTCTTACTCTTATGCAAATAATTGTATCCACCACCACTTCATCACAAAACTTTGCTTAACAACCTATTTCAACAACATTGAAGAATATCGCAAAAACTAAAGGAATGAAGATGAATATACACACAAAAAATTGAAGCAAATAATGAAAATTTGAGAGAAGATATGGAGATGAGCAGGAAGATTGAAGAGAGAATAGCGGAACAGTTAGAGAGAGAAAGAGATGTGTGAAGAGAATAGTGACATAAAAAGAACCAAGCAAGAACCACTTTTGATTTTTGTTGCATACCGGTTTTCTCTAATAATGGAAGTGAACCGCTTGCAGATCCGTAGCCATTGATAAAATAAATGCAATGACGAGATAGCCTCATTTAAGGAGGCTTCTCATCCTTCTCATTTAAGGAGGCTTCTTATAATATCCTATATATATTAGGAGAAATGGTTAATAAGATGCCTTCAAATGATTAATTCAAAACTTATGGAATTTTCTAAAAAATAAAAAAAACTTATTTTGTCATATATAATAATAAAAAAAATTTATACACAAAAGATGGCCAGTGAGATAAACACAAGAGATCTCAATTTTCCTTGTAAAATAAAAAAAATTATACACAAAAATAACCAATGGGATAAGCACAAGATATTTAAATTCAATTTAAAAAAAATTGGATTACATAACTAAAACCAAAATAGTTGCCCAATAGATCCACTATTGGAATCCATAATCTTTTTCATAATGTGCAAAATATAAAAGAATTGGATTAAACCTATAAACACAACATAATTACCTAGATAAAGATGAGAGAAATTATTGTTTGCAAACAGTAAGCATCGAAGAGATTTTCATTCTTCACATTAACTGTCAAGCAACAATTTACTCCAACAACTCGCTAAAATAAATAAGTCAATTTCATTAACTTTATTATTTGTTGCCTTTGATGAAACAACAACCTAATTTAACTTTTATCTTTTGCTCTTTGTTATAATACACAATCATGAATTTTCATGTATTCAAGTAGATAAAGTTCGAATATGATGAGTTTTATTGCAAATGCCACTTTAGAAAATTACATAAAAATCAAATAAAAGAATTGACTCATACCGACTTTCTATAAAATGAAAAAATACAAAAGACACATAGAGAAAGTTGTATTTCTAAAGGTTAAACATAATGAAGCAAATCAGAAGTACAAATCAAATACCTCAAATATAAATCTAGCTAGTGGTAAACAGAATAAATGAATTGAATTCCTTGGTATTGTGGTAAATGATATCAATGAATTTTGATTCCTTTACTTTACCAGCTAACCCGAAAATATGAATAAAAACAACTTATTGAATGAAGTCAATAAATATTGAAAGAAAAATAAATACAAGATGATGAGGAATGTGAGACAAAAGATAGAGATAAAGATATGGGGATAATATTGATTTATGAGTATTATAATCACCAATTTAAACTTATTGTTATATAATAGTAAATATGTTATTTTTGGTACCCTGTTATTAACTTTTTAATATTATAAGAAACCAGTGCAAAGCATGGAGATATGCTAGAAAGAAGTTAAATCAAAAGATGACACGTAATTCAATCTTTAAAAACATTTTTGATTACATTAAACTAATTAAGCAATAGATTATTAAAAATTTAGAAAATTTGAAATAAATGCGTTGATATTAAAAGAATTATGTCAAGTAAACAATATATCTTTGGCATATTTAATTTCATTTATAATACTGGCAAATTTGATATACGCCACATCAAAAGGTCGATTAATATGCAATAATATATTTTAAAAATAATATATTAGAAAATTACTTTTTGGCTTTTCTAGGTTACAAGAATGGCTAATTATTCTAAGCTACAGTTTTGTAAACAAAGAATACGATTATTGTAAAAGTAAATATGGATGCTAGGCACAGTGATTAGTGTAAAGTCTTTTTCTTATGAGTTTACTTGTGCTTTCCTATCTGATTCTCTTCCCTTTTGTAGCTGCTTTCCAACATATCTTTTCCCAACTTAGAGTCTAGCTTGCTTGGGACACAAAGCTCTTATAATTGTATGATCAAGATTCCCATGTTGACCTATCTAAATCTTATTCTCTAACCGTTATCCATTAACCAACTACGCGAAGGTGTTGACCTAGTCCATCTTGTAAATGTTAAGTCATTCCTCTCAAAGGGTGTTTCTTGTCTTCATGTCAATAGGTGTTGGGGACCTTGTATCATCCTTCCATCGCCTCTAGTGTATTTCTGAGGCTTAGGTGTAACACTTACATTTTACTATATTTTGTTGAGAGGAGTATTAAAACCGGCCTTGGGTTTTTTTGGTTCTAGTTTGAGTTCTGATTAGGAATGTAGTTTCAATAACCCTCTAATTCCTCCTTGACCTTGACCCACAAAATTCCCTTAATTTTGACCACTGAAATTCCCATGTGCTTACTTTTGGTAGTCCCGTTACCCTTGGTTTTTACCAAAATTTGGACTTGCTCTACGTCCCGAGTTATAGAGGTTGGTGTAAGGACCAAACTCAGGGTTTGGGTCATGTTGTTGAGGGCATTGACCTGCTCCATGCTAGAAGGTGTAGTACCTGAGGAAGTTAGAAAATGACATTTCATAGATCTATGATAATAATCACACCATAAACATCACAAACACATAGCTTGCATAAGCATGTCAGAGTTTGATACAAGTAAAGAATGTATGCTACGTGATAGTGGGGGAAGATGAGTAGAGAGAGACAGAGGATGATGATGAGCTACTCAACACAACTTCATTAAAAGTATTAGTTAATGCATCATGCTTATAAGAAAGCATATTAATAAAATATATTTCATACATTATTCCTCTCTTAGGATACGCATACTCACCTTCATTCTAGTTAGCAAAACTCTTAATAGCTTACTAAATGACCTTGAATGCCTCTATGGGAGTCAATCTCATTATAGCACCTCCGACTCTTGTATCAAGGCTTGTCTTATTTTATTATGAAAGTTTGTTGTAGAAGCTGTAAAGGAGAGGCCACTTCTCCATTCCATGATGTGGATATACTTCTATCAAACCTTGAATCATTCCCATGCTTTGAAGAGTGTCCCATCAACTTTCTCTTTAAAAATTACAATTTTATTCCTTATGTCAGCTACCTTAGAAGGTGGGAAGAACTTATGTAATCTCTTGTAACTTCTTCCCATGTTCTCAAGGAATTTAGTTCTATTTTCTCTAGCCATTATACTGTCTTTCCTATGAGGGAAGATTAGAACAAACTCAAGTGAATGTACTCTTGTGTGACCCCATTAGCCTTTATTGTATCTTATGAATTACTTGAGGTGAGCATGTGGCGATTTACGCTTTTCACCACCAAAAGGATGACTCTCAACAAGGTTTATGAGAGCTAGCTTCAACAAGAAATTGTTAGCTTTAATGGTAGGGTGAACTATATCTCTTTGAGTGGTCTATCATTTCCCTCTGCTATAGAGAAAAGAGTGTTTGAAATAACAAAAAGTTGGTAGGACTAAAAGCAATGTCTATGATAGGAGAGCTTTGGAAGTAAAGAATAGGTTCTTTTTCCTACCCTTGACGATGAATGGCTGAGAATTCTCCTACGGATGAACTCTTTTAAGCCCTCAAACCACGTCTGATAGCTTTGATCATGCACTCGATTTCAAGATTCAATGGAGTAAGCGATAAAGTTCGACTGCTTCTTTTTGATGGCATAAGAAACCAAAGAGGAGAAAACGATTAGTACTAACATTCATAAGTTAAATTAAATAATGGAAAAATTAAAGTGAAATATACTCATAAAGAATGCAAAAGACTCAATGGTGAATGTCATTCCCCGAAAATTACATCATTTCATAAACAGGTGATTCCGCCGTTGACCAACTCCACTACCAGAAACCAAGACTTAATCAATTGAGAGTAAAGAGTAAGTAAAGATCATGATTCATAAGGAATGACTTCTAATAGACACCGACTTTTGCGATTCAAACTAAAGCTAATTCAAAATAAGGGATCGAAGGAATGTTAAACTAAACAATGACTACTAATGCGAGGTTGAAAATGAAGAATTCAAAGATAGGAATACACTAGGGGGTGCAAGATCCAACCCCAACAAAATATGAGCAATTTGGGGAGGAATTCAATAGATGAAAAGGAACAAATTAGGGGTCCTAAATGATACTTTCAAAACCACATACAGGAAAATTGTACTAAAGGGAAGGGGATTCAACCAAGATTCAACCTTTTGACTCACCCCCAAAGATGCATGCACTCACAATTCAGATTTTTCACCTAATATATTGTCTATCTTAAGTAGCCTTATCAGCATAAATTAAACTAAATTGTGAATTAAAGGCTCATTTATACCATACTAAACATTATATCTATTACTTCATCACCATTTTAAAATGGTAAGACTAAGGAACATAAAAGGGCAAAACCTATATGACCAAATCCAAATTTTCATCGAATCCTAGCATTAACAAGACCAACTCAATTCCATCGCATTCCCAACTCCATCCTCTAAAAGTAATCCATGGTCTAGATAGGGTTTTCACCATTCCTAACTATTCATGGTTTCCTTTGGAAAAAGCCATTAGATTGATAATGCAAACGAATAAAAAAAAGTTCATAAATTTGAGAAACCAAAGCTAAGTGCAATTAAACTCAAGACAAGGAATCAAAAGGAGAATTAAAAAGAAAAAGAAAAGGAAATAAAGAACAAGAGATATCTAGAGATTACTCATAAAATTTTCAAAAAATGATGATTCAATCCTTGACGATCGTGCTTCAAACTTTAATCACCGTAAAAATGAACAAGTACTCTCTAATGCTATACTATACAATAGAAAACTTGGTCATCCTCTTTATATATTGTTCCTCTTTTTAATTTATACCTCCTCTATAACTAAGAAAACCCTAAAAGAGAAGATCACAAAAAATTGCAAAACTAGCCCATAAATTGATTTGAGCGGCTGCTTAGAAGAAATGGTGAGTTACCACACATAAGGGTTATTGTTGCTGAAAGTTGAATTAAGCGGTCTCTTAGAAGGGGTTTCTCCTTCTTAATGCCTTCTTAGTGCCCTCTCAAACTTTCTGTTGCCTACGAAAAATGAACTAAGTGGCCTCTTGGGTTTATGCTTAGCGGCCACTTAAATTTAATTCCTCTAAGAGGCCTCTTAGTGATGTGCTCATTTTAGAGCACATTTACTACCTCATTTTAGTGTCAAGTCTCGTAGTTTTATATTGGTTTTATGCATATTATGCTTGATTTCACCTTGATCTTTTCTTCGAGTTGTCTTAAGTTCATTTTAGGTATTTTTGATGATTTTGAGGTGAAATGCGATGCATTCGAGCCTTTGACACATGTATCATAGCTTTGGCAAATGTTTCAAGTCACTCGTGAAGATAACACGGAGTGCAAAAAGGAAAGAAATGAAAAGAGGAATGCATGGTCTCAAATTCGACCGAATCTGAGACACATTCGGCCGAATGGTGCAGATTCGACCGAATCTGAGACACATACGGTCAAATGAAAGGTCGACTTCAGAGCATTAAATCCTTGGTCACTAGGAAGGTCGAATGGAACTCATTCGAGCGAATAAGCTTCCATTCGGCCAAATCAGACCATACATTCGGGCGAATGGTGGACAGAGATCAATTCTTTGAAGCCTCTAGAATGGGTGAATGGAAGTGCATTCGGGCGAATGGAGCTGTATTCGGCCGAATGGGACTTGAATTCGGTCGAATGACAGTGTTTTCTCCAGAACAACTACTTCTTTATAGGGCTGGCCCATATGCATTTTAGGGTTTTCATAGGTCTTTCATGTTTTGTTATAAATACCCCTCCCTCTGATGAGAGGGATAGCAGCTATTCTTTTATATTTTTATGCACTTTTAGTTTTGTTTAGCCTCCAAATTCTTTTAGTTTTCTCAACGTTTGTACTCCGAGTTCTAGATTTTGTCATTCAAATTCTGTTCGTGGATAATACATTGAAGCTTTTGTGAGTATTAATCTATTGCTTTTCTTTTAATTCATTCGCTTTACTTCATTCCATGTTTAGTTCCATGATTATCGTTTACTAGAATAGTTTCTGATTTGCTTTCATTCTCATTAATTTCCTTTCATGTTCGTTTCATTTGCTTTATTGAATATCTTTATGTCATATAGCATGAATATGTGCGAGTAGTTCTTTTAGGGGTTTTGATTGGTGAAACCCTAGGAAAAGCTATGACCTTTATTGTCTAAGGTTGTAGGAATGATGATAATAAGTAGTTTTGGAATCTGATGCGAATCTTGTCCTGCCACTCCTTTGGAGACATAGGGCGATTATAGGTCGTTCGTTGTGATTTGTGGAATCACCAACTTCCTCTCGTATTCTTGGATGTCCATGCTAGTTGTTATCAGATTTTCTCTAACCTATCATGTTCGGTTTTGAAAGGTGAATCTAATCTTGTCCCTATTTTTCTCTATTTGATTTACCGCTTAATTCATCGTTATCTATATTCTCTTTGTTAGTTTAGTTGTTTTCCAAATCCAAACAGTCCGGTTGTGTTAAGAATTAAAGTCTTGATATCCTTTGTCCTTGTGGATCGACCCCCTACTCCACTATACTCATATAGTTCATAGGTTGGTATAAATTTTATTTGCATAACTAATCTTTTCGTAAAATGACGCTAAAAGAACGGTTATCACTTAGTCTTAAGTTGAATGGTCTCTCAATTCTCTTCCTTGGATTTTCTACTCTTTACTCTTCCTCCTTTTCATCACTCGTGCTCATACATACTATGATCTTGCACGAGACAAATGGAAACACACGTAATAGTAGAAGAAACATAGGAAATCGTAGGGTAAATGAGGTGAAAAGCCAAAAGTGCTCCTAAATAATGTAGAGTCATGCATAAAATGAGATACTAAATGACGAAAAATAAGGTAAACAAAAGCCGAATGAGTATGAAAACTCACAAAAAGGGTAAGTTTGTGATATAACTGTTACTCATCAAGAGCAAAAACATGAGAGTAAAGATGTTTAAATAAGGAGAGTGATTGCTATAAAAAGTTTTATAAAATACAGGAAATCTAAACAAAAACGTAAGTCATACCACCTCTAGACACCGTTAGGCAAAGTCTTTCCAAGAATTTAGAACAAAATTCACTTAAAGTCATACAACCTCTAGGCAAAAGGATAAGTTTTCATGTCCGTATCTAGTAAGTTTTATTTTATATTTTCATTCCCATTACTAACTTTGGCATTAGAGGGTTATTGAGTGACTAAAGGCCACCCTTTCTTCCTTTATTACTCTACAAAATGGCTAATCATTGTAAGATAGAAGAAGGTCGCGACCCGATAATCATTGCAAAAACGAATGACCCCAATTTAATCGCCAGGCCAAGACCATGTCTGTTAGCCAAGGACTCGATCATTGGAGTGCATGTCAAAAATATGGAACCTATGCAAGAGCGCGCTAAGACATAAGGGGTGCCTAAGTAAAAGAAGCTAGAAAAAAGTTTGCGTTGTAAGGCATATATTACATAAAGAGCAAGCATGCATAAATGAATAACTTAGGCACAAAGAAGTAGAAATTCACAAAACATAAAGGCTAAACATAAATCCCAAAAGTCTAAATTTTTTGAAAAAAATCAACAAATATCTTATCCATACAAAAGAAGAAATACAAGAATTTCATAGAACGAAAAGCATAATAATCATGCAACATTTTCAATGGACATTACAAAGCATTAAAATTCATCGTCTTGGCATGGTCTTTGCCCTTGCAAATCTCCTTAGACAACAGGTCAACAAGCTCTCCCCGAGCATCGGCATAGTTGATAACCGGTATTTTAGGTCGTTAACTAAAAGACAAGTTACGCAAACAAAACTTATTCCAACCTACGGGGACAAGACTAGATCCACCCTAGGAATGATGCTTTCAAAACCAAATATAATAGGTTAGAGAAAATTAAATAATAACTAGCATGGACATCCAAGAATACGAGAGGAAGTTGGTGATTCCACAAATCACAACGAACGACCTATAATCGCCCTATGTCTCCCAAGGAGTGGCAGGACAAGATTCAAATCGGATTCCGAAACTACTTATTATCATCATTCCTACAACCTTAGACTATAAAGATCATATCTTTCCTAGGGTTTCACCAATCAAAACCCCTAAAAGAACTACTCACACATATTCATGCTTAAAAACATAGAGATATTCAACAACACAAATGAAACGAACATGGAAGGAAATCACGAGAATGGAAGCAAATCAGAAATTATGCTAATAAACGATAAATACTAGGCTAAACATGCAATGAAGTAAAGAGAATGAATTAAGAGTAAAGGAATAGATTAAAACTCATAAATGCTTCAATGTATTATCCACGAACAGAATTCGAACGACAAAGTGTTGAGCAAAACTAAAAACCGAAAGCTAAAACTAAAAGAATTTGGAGGCTAAAGAAAACTAAAAGTGCATAAAAGTATGTAAACCTAGCTGCCCCTCCTCTCATCAGAGGAAGGGGTATTTATAACAAAACAAGAAAAACCTACGAAAACCCTAAAATGCATATGGGCCGGCCCTAAAAAGAAGTAGTTGATCTGGAGAAAAACACTGTCATTCGCTCGAATTCAAGGCCTATTCGGCCAAATACAGTCCCATTTGCCCGAATGCACATACATTCGCCCATTCCAGAGGCTCTAAAGAATCAATCTTTGTCCAGCATTTGCTCGAATATAGAGGTTGATTCGGCCGACTGGAAGCTCATTCGCCTGAATGAGTTCCATTCGGCATTCCCAGTGACCAAGGTATAAATCTCTGAAGTCTGCCTCTCATTTGACCGAATGAGTCTCAGATTCGATCAAATCTGAACCATTCGACCGAATGTGTCTCAAACTCGGTCAAATCTGAGACCATGCATTCCTCTTTTTCACTTCTCTCTTTTCTGAACTCCATGGGATCTTCATGAGTGACTTCAAACATTTACCCAAGCTATGATACGTGTGTCAAAGGCTCGAATACATTGCATTTCACCTCGAAATCATCAAAAGTACCTGAAATGAACTTAAGACAACTCGAAGACAAGATCAAGGTGAAATCAAGCATAATATGCATAAAACCAATACAAAACTATGAGACTTGACACTAAAATGAGGTAATAAATGTGCTCTAAAATGAGCACATCAACTTCCCCCAAGCTAAACCATTGCTAGTCCCTAGCAAACAAAATAGGAAGGTGAAGTGATAGCTTAGGGCAAAACATCCATAGAAACAAAGGAAGAAACAAATGAAGAAATGAATGAAGAACATGGAAAGTGAAAATCAAGACAATGCAAGCCGTGCACGTGCAAAACTCTTCCCTAGCCATAGGTGTGCAAGTACAATGGGATTTAAAGAGCATAATCAACGTTTTACACCTACTCAGGTTACCAAGTAAACTACATCATAGTTTATTCCACCCACTACCTAATGAGGTCGTAAGTCTATGCTCCCAAGGTTATATCCCAAGAGGTGTGGGAAATTTCCATTACACTCATGTGTTTATAGGGTATGTGTTTCGCTCGAAATCATCCGAATGAAGATGAGTCATGAATTAAACACCTAAACAGGGAGAAATCTCGGGGATCATGTCTTATCTACTCTCCAGCACTGATCTTACTAATCAGGTTAAGTCGAACAGGTTTGGAAAGGGTTCTAATGTAGGCTCGGATCGAGGTATGGTAGAAATTGGGAATGAGGAGTAAAAATAGAGGATAGTAAGTGATCCAAGGAAATAAAACCGAGGAAGACTATGCCTTCCGATAACCATGCTAATCCCAAAATTCCCAATAATAGACTCTAATACACTATGTCAACTTTATTCCTAAACTTTTCTCTAATTTCTTTTGTTTGTTTTCTTTTATTTTTCTCTTTTTTTTCTTTTCTTTCTTTTTCTTTTTCTTTTTGTTTCTTTTCTCTTTTTTTCTTTTTTGGTGATTTTTAAGCTTTTTTAGAACTTTCCATGTTAATACTTCTTTGAAATGCACCTAGACTAGTGTATGTAGTCAAATTACCCAATAATCATTTCCCCAAACCAAAATCCTATATTACAATGCTACAAATACCAACTTCACTATGATCACATGACTATCCTCTAGGTAAAAAAGGGGACATTTGACTCATGTGGAGTTAGATAGCGTGGCTACAAAAAAAAGAAGATGAAGGCACAAATTGGCTTAACCTAGAGTAAATTGATTTCCATGGTAGGCACTTTGGCTATGTAGCTTCAACTACAAATATGTTATCATCCCTAACCTTTAGAAAAGTAAACTATGCTGGAGGAGAACAGACACAATGCTTAAGATTCCCTAACTAACACTCAACAATATAGGACTCATAGTAAAGTCCTGAAAGGCTCAATCCTCACTAGGTTAGTCAAAATGCGCCTCAATAGGTAGTCATTCAAACCACATACCAAGCATGCTCAGATCCCCCAAGTAAGTGAAAAATAGTCTATAAACTCAGACCCAAAATAGGCACAGGGCTAGGGGAATACGAGTTTGCATAAAACCAATGTGAAGTGCACGCCAGAAGCTTGCATGCTTGTTTGGAACATATGATGGAAAAAAGGGGGCACATGATGGAAAGAAAGGGAAAACAAATACAAATATAACTAAATACATAAATTTGGATTTTCATGTGAGCAATCATACCAGTACGTAGGTGCAGCGGCATATGGAACTTATTATATAAACACCTGAAAACAACACCAAAAAGCAAAGCGCAAAACACAAAACAACACCAAGAAATAGAACATAAGAATACAAAACACGCAAAACTACACAGCACTAAAACTGATAGCCAAGACCAAAGGACACGCGAAATAATGAGTAGTGGATTATGGATACCCCCCCAAGTTAGGGTGAAGCTGTCCTCGGCGCTAAGGGAGGCCGTTAGGTCTACCATTACTCATCCCCTATAAATTCCTCATCATCCCCCTGGTCATCCTCCTCATTAACCTCCTCCTCCCCACCCGTGTAATCCATCCTATAGTCATCCGAGGCTCTTCGAGGAGCTAGTGGGGTAAAGTTATTAAACCTACGCCTACCTACCCGCAACTTGTCAAACCCATGACTTAGTGATATCTCGTTATAGTTGTCATGGCGAGAGTACTAGGAAGGGGTGGCCATGCTTTCGCCAACCATATGGAAGCGGTAGGCCATGTCATACCATGGGTAGTTTGCCCGCTCGAAGTTTTGCTCGAGGTGGTCGAGTCAAGCAGTGTGGTGGGCTTGGGTGGTGAGGACCTGGTCAAGCCGTCTCTCTATGCGTCCTAGGGAGGACATAATATTGGATTCAGACTCATCATCTGAATCATCATGGTCTGGTAAGACCGAGGTGGAAGCCCTAGGTCTGTCACACATAGAAAGGGTGTGAGGGTGAGGAGGGGGTACAAGTGGGGGCTTGACAGCGTATCTCGGCACATCGCCGTCTAAGAGATACGAGCCCCCAAACTGGTCTAGGGGAGGTAATTGAGGACAAGGGAGGGGGATGGTGCGATCTTTCAAGTACCGCCATCGCAAGGGATCGGGGAAAATAAAACCAGCCCATACAAGGCATTGCTCATGAAGGGTGGTGGAACTGGCATATCTTTCACTGAATTCCACAGGATTCATAACGTTAAGGGATTTAGCAATGCGGAATATGTGTCCCCCTAGGCATAGGTCAGTGGTTGCATTCAGGGTGGTTGTGTTGTTTAAAAACTTCCATAGCGTCATTGGCAGTCTTAGTGCGGTGTTGTTGTGTAGTGCAATGTAACAGTGCAAAATGTGCACTTCGTGTGTTCGTACTAAGTGAGGGCTAGGGGAAGGGAACAAAGTCTCCCTAGCAAATTTAAAAAACTTGCGCAAAATAGGGTGTTGTTCATCAGAAGCATATATGTTTCTATTCGGATAAACAAGCCGGCCAGCAATTTTAGGCCATAACTAAGAAACCCGAGAGTTGTCCGGTTGTTTATCTAGAATAGGCTCGTTATTGAAACCAAACACGGCGCAAAATGCAGCAAAATCAAGAAAATAGGTTGCATTCCTTATCTTAAAAAATAAATGCAGCCTACCATCCCATTGACACGGAGCTAGGGAACTAAGGAATTCATAAGTTAAGAGCTTATGAGTAGGGTGCCATATGTTTATCCAGTTCTCTAACCTACATGCTGCTAATAATGCAACAAATTGCTCGTATATACCTATTCGTTGAAAAATTGAAAGGTCTAAATAACGAGTAAAGTTAATTTTTCGTACCTTAAGCCTTTGGAAACGTTCATATTGCTCTAAAGATACAAAATTTACCATAGGATGGTCCTTATCAAACCATAATTCATGGCTGGAAAGTCGTTGTTGGCCCTCTGGTTATTGAGAACAGTTTGTTGTGCTTCTCGTGTCGCACCCGAAGAAAAACCCTCTCCATGTTTTTTAGACCTCTTGAAGGGATTCCTCAAGGAATTCCTTGGACCCATAGCGATTGTTGAGGATTGGGAAGGAAAAAGAGAAGTTTGGGAGAGAGCAAGTGGGTGAGGGAGCTCGGGTGTGCTTTGGTGTGAAGAGATTTTTCTGTGCGAAATCCCATGGAATGAACTTATATTTATAGGCCTGGCTTCTATTCGGTCGAATGGGGCCTCTATTCGGTCGAATGGTCCTCCATTTGACCGAATGGATGCCCTATTCGGTTGAATGATTATGCGCTATGAAGAATTCTTCGCTCCTATTTGACCGAATCCTATATACATTCGGTCGAATGGCACCCCATTTGCCCGAATGGAGTGTTCATTTGGGGTTACTAGCAACATCTAAAATCTCCCTCAGCAGATTTATTCGACCGAATTGGGGGCTCCATTCGATCGAATAAGATCTATTCGGCCGAATTGAACTCGTCATTCGGCATTTTCAAAGACTTCCGCAATTTTGATTAACTTCATGGTTAATGCCCATTTGGCCGAATGGACCTATCATTCGGACGAATGGAGTGCGATTTTGCACTATCTTTGCTTTGAGTAATCAAAACACTAGTGCCTTCTCAAAATCAATATGGGTACTATGATTATGCTTTACGAAAATCCAAATACAACCGGGTTACCTCCCGTAAGTGCTTTGTTTAACTTCGTTTAGCTCGACATAGCTCGGGTAATCAAGAAACAAAGACAAAAGTTAAACTAACTACTTAAACATAACAAAACAGTAAAGAATGATGATTGGAAGTAAAGATACTCGATAAGTGCCAATGAATATACCAATCATTCGACTTCGACATCATCTAACCTTATAAGCTCAACGGTGTTGACATCGTGAAGGCTGCTCTCATGGAAGAGTTTTAACCGATGTCCATTAACAACGAAACGTCCTCCATAATAGTCTTTCAGCTCTACCATTCCATAGGGGAAAACTTGTAAAATCTCGAATGGCCCAGACCACCTCGATTTTAATTTCCCGGGGAATAACTTTGCTCTTGAATTAAAGAGCAGCACTTTATCTCCTACAAGGAACTCTCATTGGATGATACGTTGGTCGTGCCAACGCTTAGTACGTTCCTTGTAGATGTGCATGTTATGGAATGCGCCGAGCCATAGTTCTTCCAATTCTCGTAATTGGGTGGCTTCCTTCTCGCAGAATAAGGTAGGGTCCAAATTTAGAGTTTGGATCGCCCACCAAGACTTGCATTCCAATTCCACCGGTAGATGACAGGATTTCCCATATAATAGCCGGAACGAGGTGGTGCCAATAGGGGTTTTGTAACATGTACGGTGGGCCCAAAGAGCGTTATCTAACTTTAGAGACCAATATTTTCTGTTTGGGTTTACCACCTTCTCAATAATTCACTTAATTTCCCTATTAGCTACTTCCACCTGTCCTTGAGTTTAGGGATGATAGGGTGAACCGACTTTGTGCACAACTCCATAATTTTTCAATAATTTATTCAGTTAGTGCTTAGAAAAGTGTGAACCCCCATCACTTATGACTATTTTGGGAACACCGAATCATGGGAAGATTATGCTTTTAAAAAGCTTAATAACCACTTTGTGATCGTTTGTAGGTGAGGCGATGGCCTCCACCCACTTAGACTCATAGTCAATCCCTACTTTACCAAAGAAAGCCTTTTTCATAGCCCTTAATTCGAACTCTAGAAGTTCTCCACAAGCTAAATAATTTGCGATATCCACGAACCAAGGGGCTTTCCCAACTACTATAGCTGTCATTAGGGTTTCTTCGACTATTTCATCTTGGATAGGTAAGGCGTCATTATTAAGCTCGGGTAACCTAAACAAATGATCAGCTACCATATTTTCGCTACCCTTCCTATCTTTTAACTCAAAATCGAACTCCTGTAATAGGAGCACCCAATGAATTAACCTCGGCTTTGCATCTCGCTTTGTCATTAAAAACTTCAGAGCTGAGTGATTAGTGAAAACTACAACTTTTGAACAAATAAGATATTGGCGCAGTCTCTCAAAAGCATAAACTACCGCTAATATTTCTTTTTCAGTTGTAGAGTAGTTACGCTGTGTAGGATCCAATGTTTTACTGATATAACATATAACGTGGTGCTTTCCTTCCTTTTTCTGCCCAAGGACAACACCAACAGAAATATCACTGGCATCGCACATCAGTTTAAATGGCAAACTCCAATCCAGAGCTTGCGCGATGGGCACAGATATTAGAGCTTCTTTTAGCCTGTTAAAGGCATTCACGCATCTCTCATCCAAGTTAAAATCGACATCTTTCTAAAGCAATTCATTTAAGGGTTTTGCTAGAGTCGAAAATCCTAAGATGAGACGCCTATAAAATCCTGCATGTCCAAGAAAGGATCGTACTCCTGTAACTGAGTTAGGTACATGAAGATTCCTTATCACATCAATTTTGGCAAGATCTACCTCTATACCTTTGAAAGACACTTTGTGGCCTACGACGATGCCTTCTTGAACTAAAAAGTGACATTTCTCCCAATTTAGTACAAGATTCATTTCTTGACACCTTAATAAAACTTTCTCGAGATGTGTCAAGCAAGTGTCAAGAGAAGACCCTCCAACAGAAAAATCATCCATGAACACTTCCATGAAGTCCTCTAGAATGTAGATGGAGTATTACATAAACCGAAGGGCATTCTCCTATAGGCAGAAGTCCCAAAAGGACAAGTGAAAGTTGTTTTCTATTGATCCTCGGGGTGGATTGGGATTTGAAAGAAACCCAAGTAACCATCTAGAAAACAATAGTATCGATGCCTTGCTAGTCTTTCAAGCATCTCGTCAATGAAGGGTATGGGAAAGTGATCCTTTCTTGTAGCTTTATTGAGTTTGCGATAATCAATGCAATCTCGCCATCCTGTGGTGGCTTTAGTGGGGATCATCTCTCCTCTGTCATTCTCGACAATAGTCATTCCTCCCTTTTTAGGAACAACATGAACTAGGCTAACCCATCTACTATTTGAAATTGAGTAGATGATGCTGGCCTTGAGGAGTTTGAGGATTTCATCCTTACCTACCTCTTTCATGTTTGGATTCAACCTTCTTTGTGGCTCAATGGAGGAAAAATGTTCATCGTCAAGATGAATCTAGTGCATAACAAGGGATGGACTAATCCCTTTTAAATCACCTAGTGAATACCCGATGACATCTCGATATTTCCTTAATAAAACAAGTAGTTTTTCCAACAAAATGCCATCAAGCTCAGAATTCACTATGACAAGGCTGCCTTTATCTTCATCGAGATAGGCATATTTTAGGCTAGGAGGTAAAGGTTTCAAAGTCACTTGGGGGGAAGGCTTAGGACTTTCCCCCTTATGCATAATACCTTCCTCAACCTCGCAAAGTTGCTCGTACTCTGCTTCTTTCCTCTCATTATCCTGGGCCTTATCTAATCAGCCCTCCAACTGCTCATCTATTGTAAAGGTATCCTCATCATTCATTTAATACCTAACCTCTATTTCCCTATCCCCATAACAATCCTCACTCTCCCTATCGCCTACTTTAAGGCGACATACCTGCTCAACCATAGGCTTCTTTAAAAGAGGAGAGATTTTAAAGACTACCTTCACTTGGGCTACTTCTACCGTTATGGTATCATCATGGCAATTAATAACTTTCCTGAAGTGTTTTCAGAATGGCTCTGCCCAAGATAAGTGGAGTATAAGGGTCCTCTTCCATTTCCATTACTACAAAATCACAAGGGACCACTAGTTCTCCTACTTGAATAGGTATATCGTCAAGCTCTCCACATGGCACTTTAATGCTCTTATTAGCTAGTTGGATCATTTTCCTTGTAGGTCTGAGGTCAAAGAGGAGTTTTTAGCGATCGATAGAGACATAAGACTAATCGAAGCCCTAAGATCGGTAAGCACCCCTTTAGGGTCAAGGTTTCCCAACTTCACAGAGAGGTTATAAGGACCGGGATCTCGCTCCTTCATAGGCATTTTCCCTTGCACTATAGAGCTAACCTAATCGGGGAGACTGATTACCTCTTCCTCAAGCTTTTTCTTGTTAGACAATAAGTCCTTCAAGAACTTAGCATACTTTGGCATCTGCGTCATAGCATCGAAGAATGGGATTTTCATCTACATCTTCTGTAGATGTTCAAGGAACTTCTTGAACTTATCATCAAGTTGCTTCTTAACTTTCCTATAAGGAAAAGGAAGCGGGGGTGTATATAGCCGTTCTAACCTCTTTCTCTCCTCAGTCTTCTTCCTCCTCTCTTCCTCACTCTCTACTGGCTTCTCACTCCCTGTCTTAACATCGACGTCCTCCTTACCTCTTTCATTCTCAACTTCTGACCCCTTACCTTGTTCCTCCTCTTTTCCATCTTTATGCACTCTCGTCTCATCACTCACCCGTACCAAAGGTGCATCAACCGAATATGAAGGGTCGTTATACTAAGTCCCTGATCTCAGGTGGATAGCCTTAGCAGTGGTTGTGTAGAGGGGTTAGGTTGAGGGTGAGATAGGAATAGCGATGGTGCAGGAGGATTAGCCATTTGGGTTAGTTGAGTTTCAAACAACTTTTGCTGAGCTTGAAGTTGTAGCATTTGTTGGATGAGAGTCTGATTAATCTGAGTTAGACTCTAGTTCTGCTGAGCAAGAGTAGTTACTTGGGAGGCTAAATGGTCATTAGTTGATGTATGACCATGTTGTGGTTAAGAAGCCACATGATGAGGTTGACTAGGTGGAAAAGGTAGGTTTGAACCATTTCTAGGTCCTTGGTTAAACCCTGGGGGTCTATACACATTAGGCCTAGGTACATTCCCATTAGTTTGGTTCCCCTGGAAACCTTGGTTGTTAAACCCACCTTGACCATTTTTGTTGTATCCCGGGTGGAAGTTTCCCTGGTTTTGGTTTGAGTTAAAGGGAGGTTTGTACGGTTGGTTCGGGAAACGTTGCTATCCATACCCTGGCCCTTGTCCCTATCCACTATAGTTAAGGGCTGCTGCATGATCAAGGTTATACCCATAACCATCATAGTTCATTACCTGCGATTCTAGGTTATACCCTCCATAGTCAATTGCAGCTACGTGCTTGGAGTGCGAACCACCATAATAAGATGTATCATGGTTGGTACCCCCACATATGGCACATGTAAAGTGCTTTTCACGCACTGGAGGGGTGTACAAACTACCGGCTAGGCTTAGCTTGGACAACTTTTTATCAATAATAGCTTCTATTTTGGCACTAATATTGTCCAGGTTAGTTGTGTCTATCATCCCTCTAGGTAATCCCTGACTCCTAGTTCCTCCCCAAGCACTATTCTTAGCGACTTCCTCTATTTTGGCTTTTACCTAGGTGCAAGGAATTTTGGATAGTTGGCCACCTACTGCTGAGTCTAGGAGTGCTTTGGTGGAGTCATTGAGACCATCATACAAGAATGTGTTAAGATGGTTTTTCCAGTACTCATGGTGAGGGCATGCTCTAATCATTCCTTTAAATCTACTCCAGGTAGCACTAAGGTTCTCATCATCCTCTTGGGTGAATGACGTAATTTTCTTACACCAATCTTGCGTTCGAACCGTAGGATAGAACCTTTCTAGAAATGCGGTTTTTAGTTGAAACCAATTAATAATCGAATTGGGTTCTAAACACTTGTACCAATCCTTGGCATCTCTCGCTAGACTCAAATGAAATAGGTGCATTCGCACATAATCACGACTATTAGGGCAAGGAGGGATAAGTCCATAAATATCAGAAAATGCCTCTAAATGTTGAAGAGGACATTCATTCCTTAAGCCACTAAATGGTGTTTCCTTAACCATTATTGTGAATTGAGGGTGTATTTGATAAGGTGTAGTGGCAACAGGAAGTACTACACCCCCTTGGAACTCTTGTGAGCCAGGAGTTCCGAATTGACCAAACAATTGATGTTCGTCGGCCATTATGGATATGGATGGGTTTTGGACAGATTGTGAGGTGTGTTTTGAAGGGCGTTGTCTACTCACACGTTGGATTTCAGGATTATAAGGGGTAATTGGCTTGTTTGACTTACGCGTGCTATGGGGCATGCAAACAGCAAAGTCAAAGACAACCAAATAGAAAAACAAAAACATAAATGAAATAAAATAAAGTTATATTAAGAACAGAAAAGTCTATATATTACGCCTTGTCCCCGGCAACGGCACCATTTTGATAACCGGTATTTTAGGTCATTAACTAAAAGACAAGTTATGCAAACAAAATTTATTCCAACCTACGAACTATATGATTATAGTGGAGTAGGGGGTTGAACCACGAGGACAAGGTATATCAAGACTTTAACTCTTAACATAACTAGACTATTTGGATTGGAAAATAACTAAACTAATAACAAGAACTTAGATAACGATAAATCACAAAGTAAATCAAATAGAGAAAAACGGGGACAAGACTAGATCCACCCTAGGAATGAAGCTTTCAAAACCGAACACAATAGGTTAGAGAAAATCAAATAATAACTAGCATGGACATCCAAGAATACAAGAGGAAGTTGGTGATTCCACAAATCACAACGAACGACCTATAATCGCCCTATGTCTTCCAAGGAGTGGCAGGACAAGATTTGCATCAGATTCTAAAACTACTTATTATCATCATTCCTACAACCTTAGACAATAAAGATCATAGCTTTCCTAGGGTTTCACCAATCAAAACCCCTAAAAGAACTACTTACACATATTCATGCTTAAAAACATAAAGATATTCAACAACGCAAATCAAACAAACATGGAAGGAAATCACGAGAATGGAAGCAAATCAGAAATTATGCTAACAAACGATAAATACTAGGCTAAACATGCAATGAATTAAGAGTAAAGGAATAGATTAAAACTCATAAAAGCTTCAATGTATTATCCACGAACAGAATTCGAACGACAAAGTGTTGAGCAAAACTCAAAACCAAAAGCTAAAACTAAAAGAATTTGGAGGCTAAATAAAACTAAAAGTGCATAAAAGTATGTAAACCTAGCTGCCCCTCCTCTAATAAGAGGAAGGGGTATTTATACCAAAACAAGAAAAACCTACGAAAACCCTAAAATGCATATGGACCGACCCTAAAAAGAAGTAGTTAATCTGGAGAAAAACACTGTCATTTGCCCGAATTCAAGGCCCATTCGGCCGAATACAGTCCCATTCGCCCGAATGCACATACATTTGCCCATCCTAGAGGCTCTGAAGAATCGATCTATGTCCAGCATTCGCCCGAATGTAGAGGTTGATTTGGCCAAATAGAAGCTCATTTGCCCGAATGAGTTCCATTTGGCATTCCCAGTGACCAAGGTATAAATCTCTGAAGTATGTCTCTCAATCGAGCGAATGAGTCTCAGATTCAATTGAATTTGAACCATTCGGCTGAATGTGTCTCAGACTCGGTCAAATATGAGACCATGGTTTCCTCTTTTTCACTTCTCTCTTTTCTGAACTCCGTGGGATCTTCATGAGTGACTTCAAACATTTGCCCAAGCTATGATACCTGTGTCAAAGGCTCGAATGCATCGCATTTCACCTCAAAATAATCAAAAGTACCTGAAATGAACTTAAGATAACTCGAAGACAAGATCAAGGTGAAATCAAGCATAATATGCATAAAACCAATACAAAACTATGAGACTTGACACTAAAATGAGGTAATAAACGTGTTCTAAAACGAGCACATCAATAGCTAGTGAAGGTCGCTTGGGCTTCATCAGCTGACAACTTACCATCCAAGAACATTTTCATCAACTTACACTTAAGAAATAACACACGAGCTTCCAGCTCCTTTCTTAACTTAGTGTTGTGAGCAAACGCTCGTGAGCTTCTTAATTTTCTCCATCATGGCCATGTGGACCCAAGGATTAAAAAGTGTTAGGGAGCCTGCATACTAATCAAAGACTTAATGTAAAATGAAATACACCATAAAGGCAGAATGAATTAAGTAAACAACTTACCTAGAGACTATGAAAAACTATGTGACTAACCATCTCAAAGGAGCTTGTTTCGCGATAAACAATCATTGTTGGAAGTTACAACTTGTTATGGGTGAAAACCGCCAAGGTAGACGACGTGACTAGAGGAAGAAGTTATGCATCGAGCACGTGTAAAATAGCTAAGTGTAAAAAGTGGACCATGAAGTTCGCGGCAATTAGGACATGACCTCTAGCAGCTGTCGATGGGTAGGTGTCTGCAACTAACACGCGACATATGCAGCGAGAGTGACAGATAGACCTAGTCAAAGAAAACACCAACTGAAATCCGCATGGAGAAGGCACACAAGTCTGTATAACTATAAGAGTTGACTGGTTCAAATGGGATAAGGATAACAAATGATAAAAGGACTAAGATTGACTAATTCAAAGAGGATGAAGTTTGTTCCGAAAAAGGCTTGTGAAAGATTCTCACAAATAAGCAGTAGTGAATTAGCTGAGGTAGAGCATAAATAAGTCCATGGAAGAAGAGAAAAGAAGAGATAAAATTCAATGTCATTCCACATAGTGAAACAGTGGCCTTGCAAGCCCCCACGGTTTTTCTCGTTTCTTGGGTTTTCCACATTAACAATCTTTTGTGTCATTTAATCGCTTTATCATTTTATTTAAATACACACATAGTCAAAATAGTTGTTAAAATGTCCTAACCTTAATTAGTTACTAGGTGACAAATTTTGGCAGAAATAATTGACGCCCACATTGGGGGGGGGGGGGGGGGGCACTACTAGTTTTCACAACCAAATCTTCAAAGCTTTGACATCAAAATTTTCAAAAAATGAGCTAATCTTGAAGTCTCCCAGCAGCAAGTCGCATAGATGGCTAAGGAATACAACTAAACTAAAAATTCTTTTGAAACCATCACTAAAAGAGATCCCTTCTTTTCTCGACGCTTTGTCCTTGACACTTTGGTGAAAGAGTTGGGAATAAAAATTTTACTCCTTGTTTTCTCGACGCTTTTTTGTGTAGAGGAATATCTCGACAACTAAAAGTGTCGAGAATTGTGGACTTCTACCATATGCAAGTCATGTGCTACAACATGTCCTGAAAAACTTAAATGCTATGGTTTTCTACACTTAAATATCGTGGTTAGTAAAGAGAAGCACTTATTGATAAATCATTTATTTATGAAGCACTTGGAAGGTAAGAATGACATTCATGTAAATGCCTCAAAAGATGAGAAAAGTTAAGAAATGACCTAAAATAAGCACATAAATCCAATATTCTACTATGACCACTCGTTTTGACACGCAAAATCGTGATTTACAAGATTTTAAATTCATATCAATCAACCAATTCATTCTTCATAGATTTGGGTATATTCCGAGGTTTTGAAAATTTCAGAAAGGCATATCTCTTAGCCTGGTAGTCTGAACAACGTAATTATTTTTAAAACCCCCTATTTTTAGAGGTACTACATAACCATGTTGCCTCTTAGTGGCGTCAGTGACGTCGTATTTGAGATATTGAAAATAATCTTTGACAAGCCATAAAATTGGCTACGGGACTCCGATTGGAGCTTATAATATGTCTAAATTGGGTATATTTATGAGATCTACAGACCGCAAATTCGTGAACCATGGCTTTCTCCAAAAAAGGCCTCTAATAGAATATAATCTATGAAATTTGATTTTTAAGGGTTAATTCATTCACTGCTTAATTATAATCACCTCTTAATTATAATCACCGCTTACTTAGAATCACTATAGCATGCCCTCCAAAAAAATAATTAATTTCACTTAATTGATTATAGTCACCGCTTTAATTTCGTGAATTTTACCCCTTGTTTTCTCGACGCTTTTTGTGTAGAGGAATATCTCTACAAAAAGCATCTAGAATTGTGGACTTCTACCATGTGCAAGTCACGTGCTATTCTACAGCATGCTCAAAAAATAATTAGAAAAAATGCCTCTTCAATCTGCTTTTCTTCCCCTATTCCAAGATTGGTGAATTTAAAAAAATGAATTTTGTCAATAAAAAAATGAATTTCGTGAAATAAAAAATAATTTCTTGAATAAAAAGAATGAAATTCGTGAACCATGACTTTCATTGCCCCCTAGCTACCACGTTCAGTAGTTCCCAAAAGTCTTCAAATTTTTTGAAATCTTCCATCTTAAGCGGTTCCCAAAATTTCATCACCCGGCTTCATTCGTGAATTTCGTCCCATTTAGCGGTTCCCCCAAACTATCGCCCACTTTGCTAATTACTATTCCCCTACCCCGAATTTCGTCCTCATCCTTATTCCTTCACCAGCCAATTTCGTCCCTATTGTTCTGTTCAGGAATCTTCTTCCTCCAACAATCTCGTGTTCATGTACAGGCCAATTTCTTCCACACATTCAACTCAATTGTTCCATGGTTAGTTTTTTTTGTGTGGCTTAAATTCAGATTAGCTTAGATTTGTTTTGTTGTTTAAGTGATTAATTTGGATGGATTATGTGAATCATTGCACCAATGTTTATACTATAATTGTTTGTTCGTTTTTGTTTTCTATTCATGCATAGATTCATGCATAGATTTATTCGAAAATTGTAGTCACTTATCAAGAACTGACAATGGTTTCGGGGTTAGAATTCTGGGTTTTGGGTCTTGTATGCTTCTTAGTTTTATCATTTTGAATTATCAATAAGTTATCACTGGAGCTTTGAGCAATAATAAATTAGCATGGCAGATGTTGTGATTTTGAAAATGTGTATTGACCAGATTTTGGAATTTAGACTGAATGTTTGGTGAATTAAGGTGTTAAGTTTTCTTTGATCTCATTATGATCCTTTCAAAGATCTCATATTTAAGTTATTCTTTTCTACTGAGTTTTTTAGTCAAGTGTTAATTTATTTGAAGTTAGTTTAAGCTTAAGTTTAGATTTTTTTTGGCTTTTTTAATTACAGAATAGTTTGCGCTTTAAAGTTTTGATCCAACAGTATTGGGTTGTTGGAACTAAAGCTGAGTAAACTGAACAAGGATCATAGGATTAGTCCTTAAAAGTTTTAATAATTAGTAGCTTTTTTTATTGAATCAAGATTAGTCATTGATTAAAGTAGTATCCACAAATTCCTTTAGGCAGTATACTTGAAAGTAGTATCCACAAATTTTTTCAGGCATTATGGGTTTATCATTCCCTTAATGTGACAATCGTTTCCCTTTTTTACTACGCTTTGTGCCCAATCTGCTAGTCTAACTTGCTCCTAAGGAAGGCTAGGATTAAGAGCTAGGCTAATTTGATTGCTAGATGACTTGTTAAATTGGAGCTTCTTGTTTCATTAGATTGAGAAATGTTCAATTAAGATAAGCACGGCTAGTAGGCAAGGTTAGGCTAGTCCACAATATTGATTATCTTGTTTTGGTAGTATACTTGTAGTGAGGTGGGGGTATTTTTTGTTTCATTTTAGGGGTTATCTTTTATTTTGTTTGGAGGCTAGGGTGCACATTTTAATACCTAGTTTAATACCTAGTTAAATATTTAGGTATAGTCTTTTAAATGTATTTGCACTATGGGAAATCAAATCATAACATTTAAGTATAATCTTTATACTAGTTCTATTTTTTAACACGTATTAAATGCTAACCTTGATAATACGTTTGTTGGTCATGGTGAATTTTACATGGTTCATAAAGTTAATCCAGTTATTTTTTGTAGATAAGGATATTGGTTGGATTGATTTACCAAAAGGAAACCTCACTTATTATAAGGGTTGCATGAAATTCTTAAAGCTTCCTAAAGAGACTCATGTAGAAGGAAATATTCGATGCCCATGTAATAAGTGCAAATTAAAAAAATGGTTTTCTATAAATGAAGTAGGAGGACATATTTTGTTTAATGGATTTTATAAGAACTATAGAGATTGGGTTTTCCATCATAGAGATGAAAGAAGCACTATTTTAGAGCCTTCTAGTGACCATGCAATGATAATAGGTGGAGATGATATGGGAGGGTTGCTGAGAGAGGCTTTTGGGGTTTTCATTCCGCCAATTATGAACTCGAAGACCAACCCTTATATGTACCATGTCTTGAAAAGTAACGTTCATATGAAAAACATGAGGAGTTTGATTTTCAATATGAGGTAGATGGTGAAGTTTCATTGCTTGATGCCAGTGAAGAGGAGTATAAGTATGAAAGGCTCATGGAAGCTTCTAATTTGTATCTATATGAGGGTTGTACTACTTTTTCAAAGCTATTATTTTTGTTGCACTTGTTTCATATTAAGTGTATGTTCCATTGGTCAGTCGAGTCTTTTACTAAGTTGCTAAAACTTCTCTTAGATGCATTTCCTCAAATCAATGAGTTTCCATCATCCTATTATGAAGGGAAGAAGATAATTTACAATTAGGGGTTAGGATATGAGAAAATTGACGGTTGTCCTAATGATTGTATGTTATACTAAGGTGAATTTACAAATCAAGTTGATTGTCATGTTTGTCATACATCAAGATGGAAGGTGATCAAAGGTAAGGAGACATGTAAGAAAGGTGAAGTAGCTAAAGTAATGCGGTATTTTCCTTATTTCTAGGCCAAAGAGACTTTATATGTCCTCAAAAACTGCAAAAGACATAACATGGCATTATGATGGTAATGTATATTATTGACATGGCATTATGTCGAGAAGAGGAGTGTAAGTATGAAAGTCTTGTAAGTATGTGTTGAAGCATCCAGCATATGGTGAGGCTTGGAAATTTTTTGATAAAAGATATCGTAAATTCTCTGATGATCCTCGTAGCATTAGGTTGGGGCTTGCAAGTGATGGGTTTAATACTTATCGTTTAATGAATACTATTACAATACATGGCATGTGGTCTTGATCCCTTATAATTTACCACCATGGCTTTGTATGAAACCATCCTCATTTATTCTTTCGTTTCTTATTCTAGGGAAACACGGTCCTGGGATTGGTATTGATGTGTACTTACAACCACTAATTCATGAATTAAATTTGTTATGGGATTGTGTAGATGCATTTGATGCTTATAGTGGAAATAATTTTATGCTTCGAGCTGCCTTACATTCCACTATAAATGACTTCCTGACATATGCCATGTTGTCAAGTTGGAGTACAAAAGGTTACACAACTTACCCTTTGTGTGGTAATCATACCTATTGGTATATGTTTGGCAACAAGATTTGCTATCCTTGTGCTCGAAAATGGTTACCAATTGATCACCCCTTTCAATCTCGAGCAAATTTATTTGATGGTAATGTGGAGTATGGTCTTCCTCCAGTTTTGGCAACTGGAACAGACCATTTGAAGCAACAGGAACTGGTTAATTATGTTTATGGAAAGTCAAAAAAATATTCTTAGAAAAGAAAAAAACCACAGGCCAACACATCATTTATAGAAAGTGATGATGTTCCTGGTGAGGGTTATGGTAATAATGTCGTTCTTTGGAATAAGAAAAGTGGCTTTTTTGACTTGGTATATTGGGAACATAATATTTTAAGACATAATGTAGATGTTATGTATATTGAAATGAATGTGTGTGATATTTTGTTGGGAACTCTTCTAGAAACGGATAAGGGTAGAGATGACAAGAATGCTAGATTAGCACTAAAGGAAAAGGGATAAAACATTATCTTTGGCCTTAATCTCATCCAAATTGAGCACATAAATACATATCTCCCATACACCATGTCAATAGAAGAGAAAGAGCAATTTCTAAGAGTTTTACAAAAGATTAAAGTTCCTGATGGATATGGGTCTAATTTGCAAAGGTGTGTAAATATGAAGCAACGAAAACTTATTAATATGAAAAGCCATAAAAATCATGTCCTTATGTAAGATATCCTTTAGGTTACTTTAAGAGCATCAAATACTACACAAGTAATTGATTTGCTTGAGGAGTTGTTTGACTTCTTTAAGAAGCTCTGTGCGACTTCTATTGAAACAAAAGACTTGGATACCATTCAATAAAAAATTGTATTGACTCTTTGTAAGATGGAGAAAGAGTTTCTACCAACATTTTCACAATTATGGTTCATCTTTTGATGCATTTAGTGGAAGAAGTTAAGCTCGGTAGACCTATGCATTATAAATGGATGTATCCCATTGAGAGGTATATAGCTTCAACCTCTATTTCTTTTATTCCTTTCGTGTTATTAGTTTTTTTAAAAAAGATATCATGTTTTCTCATTTGAAATTAACATCCTTTTTTTTAAGGTTCTTATCCTTTTTGAAAGCTCACATAAGGAATAAGGCCCATCCCGAGGGGTCTTTTGCTGAAGGGTACCTCTTATGGGAGACAATTGCATTTTATTCAAGATATTTAGAAGGTGTTGAGACCATATTTACTAGACATAAAAGGAATGAAGATGGTGTTCTAGATTCTCATACATACTTGTTTAACTTAGGTTGTCGTGTGATTGGAATGAAGGAAAATATTTGTTTTGATGATAAAATTTTAAAGCAAGCACATCGCTATGTATTGCTTCATTCAGATGAGTTAAAACCAGCTATTAAGTAGATTCAATGGTTATATATTATTAATTTCATTATAAGACTATTAACATTCAAAATTTTTGTTAACCAAGTTTTTAATCTTTAAAGTGAATTCATTGTCCTAAAATGGCGAGAGACTAAATCTAAAGGAATTCAAGTAGATACAAATCTCGAAAATCTGTGGATAGTTAATGAGTTTTCTAATTGGCTGCAGAACCAGGTATATGTTGTGAAATTTAGATTTAGTTTATTTTATTATTACTCTTTTAAGTTTAACTTTTTTATGTAAAGACGCACAACCTCGATGATAGTACTAAAGAAGGAAAGCTACGAATAGCTTTAGCCGATGGTGTAAGTGATCGCGGTAAAAGGATGAATGGTGTCATCATCAATGGCTATCAATTTGATACCATGGACTGTGAGCGATTTCGAAAGACACAAAATTCTAGAGTTATGGTGGAAGCCAATGGCCAAGAATACTATGGAAAACTCAAATCAATAGTTGAATTTAGCTATTGTGGTGCTTTTAAAGTTTTAATGTTTCATTGTGACAGGGTTGATATACATAGGGGTTACAAATCGTACCCAAATGGTAGTGTTTGTGTCAATTTTTGGAAGTTGATGCACACAGGTTAAAATTTGTATGGTGATCCATTTATTTTCTCATCTCAAGCAAAAAAAGTATTCTATGTTGAGGATGAGATGCAAAAGGATGGCTTCATGTAATTAAGTTTAAGCCTATGGACTTGTTTAATATATCTGATGATGAGCCTTAAACTATGTAACCATCAAAGATTATTGGGTTTTGTGTTTAAGAAGGGTTATATACTATATAGTTGTAATCTCATGGTAGGCTGGTTTTTTCATGCATTTTTTGTATAGATGTTTTTCTTTGTTAGACTTCATGCTTAACCATTTGTTTTCTGTAGTTTTTGTATCAATTTTATCATACATGAAGATCCAATTTTGACATAGATTATGCTATTCTGTATATTGTATCATAGTTTTTTCTACACATCTTAATTTAATGTAAAATTATGACTTTTCTTGTAGTGAAAGATGACTTATCCAAGCAAGAGAAAGAGAGTTGTAGCTAATGCAGGTACGACACTGTTGACTGATGATGCACAACCTTTGAAAAAAAGGAACACTATTCCATCAAATCATGTCACTCCTAAGGAAAGTTTTTAATATGGGCCTTTTGTACCTACATCTTCAAATTCTATAAAAAGTACACAGGCCACACCTACTATCAACAAAATAGAAGGTATACAGAAAAAGCAACCTATTGGCACAATATCAAGTGCACTCCCTCCACAAACTAAAGAGTTCCTTAAGGTCACAAGTACAATTACGCCTAAGCCTTCACCCATAATTTCACCTTATATCCCACTACCTACTACATTAGATTCACTTATACACCCTTCTATGTCCTCTCTTTCTTCACGCCCACCAACAACGCTCCATAGATACCTTGCCCCAATGTTCCAAAGAGATTGTGAAGAACTCAGGGAAAAGTGGATTAAAAGGATTTGGTGGTACTCCTAACCAAATAGAGAAAAAGAGTGCTGAATAACGAGAAGATAAATAAAAAGCACCAAAGTCTCTACGGGTAAAGTCATTTCTTGATTGGCCTTCAAATGTTGAATTTGATGACAAAGAGGAGGTTATGACCATTGGTAAGTTTATTTTATCATTATACTTTTTCTATTTTATCATTTTATGACCATTGCTAATGTTTTCCTATTTATACTTTTCAATGTAGACGCTAAGGAGAATATTATGCTGGTGAGCGGTTCAATACAACCAATTGATGTATAGAGTAATAATGGCGTGAGGTACTTTGTTGAATTCAATGACTTGTACCAGCCTCTTAGGAAAGGTGGGCATATATTGGTCAGATTCATTGGTAGCATTGAAAAGGTGGAGGACTTTTGTCTAGTTGGAGAAGTGGATTAGCATAAAGTTGACAAGTATTTGAAAGCTAGGATTATTAAAGAGATTAGAGTAAGTAAAAATATTGGTTTCTTTGAGGTTTTTGTTTTTTCTCATCGTTTTATTGTGCATGGTGTCATTATCATCTATTTTTTCCTTTAATTCTATAAGGTTTATGACTTTTTGTTTTGGATGTTTTGTGCCTTTTTTCCTCAAGGATCGATTCATGATTCCCGATGGTGTGGAATATGACAATCAAGCCTTGAAGCGTACTAGTAAATGTTAAAGGTAATATAAATATGATTTGAAGCAGGCATACTACAAACCTGATAAGAAGATAATCGGTGAGATGTGTAGTAGTGTGCCACATGGAATTAGTAGTAATAATTAGTCCAAGTTAGTAAGGTATTAGGATTCCGAGAATGGAAAAGTACGTACACAAATCTTTTTTCTTTATTGATGTCACATCAAATGTACTTTTTTCCTTCTAGCTCAATTTTATGATCTTTAGTAGCTTTCTTAACAAATTTTATTGAACTATAAACTGACAATTTCTAGAAAAGGAGCTTGAGCCTCCCAAAATCAATTCCATAGAACTGGTTCTAATAGCTTTGCGAACCAACAAGCTGACTATGAAAGAATCATTTTGTTTTTGTATGTTCTCCAACTTCTAGTGAGATTATATATAACGAGATTATCCCTAAAATTCTTACATTATTACTTACAGGAAGATGTGTATGGTAAGAAAATGAGATTATTAGCTCTTTGGAGGAAAACTCATATGGAAAAGGACGAAAGCTTCCTTCCTGGCACTATCACTGAAGAATTTTTGGTAAGAATTATAAATGGTATTATTTTCTGATTACAATAATACAAAACAAATCTAGGATAGAGTAATAAGTGGATGATAAGGCGGGTAATGGTGCATCTCCATTGAATAGTAGAAATTAAAGTGCACACTCCTCTAATCTATTTAACTTGTACTTAACTTCACAAATTATTCATTGCCTAACCCAATCCTAGCTACATAGTAGTTGATTTTCTACTCTTGTGGTTCTATTTTTCTATAATTGTTTGTATGTGTAGGAGGATGTACATGCTAAGTTGGAAACATTGAGGCTAGTTCATCCTTCAAAGTCTCAGCATGAACTTGGGGATGAAGACTTCGAGCAGACTATGTATGGTTCAAACACTCCAGATCATCCTACAGGTTATGGATTTAGAGTACAAAAGGGCAATATTTATGGGGTCAAAGGTGTGTTGAGAAAGGAAAGGTCTGGACAAAATTTGAAAGAGGCTAGTGCAAGTAATGCCGAAGATAAGGAAGGAAGAAGTGTCAAAGGAAAATGGAATGCTAAAAGCCCAACTTCAGGAGACTAAATTCATGTTTAAAACTATAATGGGACAATTTGCTAAAGTTCTAGGAAAAGTTCATAGTGGAGATGCTTCAAAAGAACTGCTTGATGATACACAATCAGTCTTAGATGTCGTAAACCCTTCGGTATTTATTCTATTCACATTTTCTCTCTTATAGGATTAGTGCTTTACAAAACTTTTAATTATATGTTGGTTTATGTGAATGTTTGTCTAAAATTGGAGGACGGGACTATTTAGCCGGCGTTAAGCACAAGGTTAATGTGGTATGACATTATTTAGTTGTTTGTAATTGATTTGTGATTACAAATAGGTTTGAAATCAGTTTTTAAAATGGAAATAGTCAATAATACAAAGGAGACTTTGCTAAAATTTTTAAAAATGTCTGTATTTGATGATAACATGATATATTGTTTTAAAATCCAATTGGCATTATTAAAGGAACTTGAAAATCTAGTTTTGGTCATGTTTTCTAATAGTGAGACATATACGAATTTCAAGGCGTATTTTTTATATATTTGATATAGTATATACATTCTTCTCTTATTTTATATTTTTACTTAAATGAACACTTCTCTTTTATTTTTTTTAAAGGTTAAAAATGACAAGTACGCAACGGAGAAGCAAGGATAAAAAGTTCGGCATCAAATTAGCTTTCACCATATATATGCATATATATCTATCATTAAATCTAGGGTTATCTTTTATGTTTTTTAGGCTTATAGTTATTAATTGCACAAATTTGATTTGAAATAATGTCCATGACTTTTTAGATAGGTTTATGATGTGCTCGTTTTAGAGCACATTTATTACCTCATTTTAGTGTCAAGTCTCGTAGTTTTGTATTGGTTTTATGTATATTATGCTTGATTATACCTTGATCTTGTTTTCGAGTTGTCTTAAGTTCATTTCAGGCACTTTTGATGATTTCAAGGTGAAAGGCGATACATTCGAGCCTTTGACACACGTATCTTAGCTTGGGCAAGTATTTGAAGTCACTCATGAAGATTTTACGGAGTTCAGAAAAGAGGGAAGTGAAAAGAGGAAAGAATGGTCTCAGATTCGACCGAATATGAGAGACATTCGACCGAATGATTGCAGATTCGACCGAATCTGAGACTCATTCGGTCGAATGGATGACTGTCTTCAAAGATCTTGAGCCTTGCCATTGTAAAGGCCGAATGGAACTCATTCGGGCGAATGAGCTTCTATTCGGCCGAATCAACCTATACATTCGGGCAAATGCTTGACAGAGATCGATTCCTCGAAGTCTCTGGAATAGGCGAATGGAAGACCATTCGGGTGAATGGGATCACATTCGGCCGAATGAGACCTATATTCGGGCGAATGACAGTGTTTTCCTCCGGATCAACTACTTCTTTTTAGGGCCGGCTCCTATGCATTTTAGGGTTTTCGTAGGTTTTTCTTATTTTGTTATAAATACCCCTTCCTCTGATGAGAGGAGGGGAGAGCTAGGTTTTATACTTTTATGCACTTTTAGATTTCTTAGCCTCCAAATTCTTTTAGTTTTAGCTTTCAGTTTTCAGTTTTTCTTCAACGCTTTGTAGTTCGATTTCTTTTTGTGGATATCAAATTGAAGCTTTTGTAAGTTTAATTCCTTCCTTTAATCTTAATTCATTGCTTTATTTCATTGCATGCTTAGTTCTAAGTTTATCGTTTATTAGTATAATTTCTGATTTTGTTTTCATTCTCGTAAATTCCTCCCATGTTTGTTTCTATTAATATCTTTACGTCTTTAAGCATGAATATGAGTGAGTGATTCCTTTAGGGGTTTTGATTGGTGAAACCCTAGGAAAGCTATGATCTTTATCGCTTCAGATTGTAGAAACGATGTTAATAAGTAGTTTTAGATTCCAATGCGAATCATGTCCTGCCACTCCTTTGGAGACATAGGGCGATTATAGGTTGTTCGTGTGATTTATAGGGTCACAAACTTCCTCTCGTATTCTTGGATGTCCATGCTAGTTATTATCAGATTTTCTGTAATTCTGTCATGTTCGGTTTCGAAAGCTTCATTCCTAGGGTGAATCCAATCTTGTCCCCATTTTTCTCTACTTGCTTTACTTCGTGATTTATTGTCATCTATTTTCTGCTTATTAGTTTTAATTGAATTTCCAACTCCAACTAGTCCGGTTGTGTTAAAAGTTGAAGTCTTGATATACCTTGTCTTTGTGGTTCGACCCCTTACTCCACTATACTTGTATAGTTTGTAGGTTGGTATAAATATTGTTTCCATAACCTGTCTTTTAGTTAACGACCTAAGATACCGGTTATCAAAATGGCGCCGTTGCCGGGGACAATGCGTAATATTTAGACTTAACTTGTTTTAGCATAACTGTATTTCATTTTCTTTCTGTTTTTTTTGTTTTTCTTTTTGTGTGTGGTTGTCTTTGACCTTGCATGCCCCATAGCATGCGTAGGTCAAACCAGCCAATTACACCCTTAAATCCTGAAATCCAATGTGTTAGTAGACAACGCCCTTCAAAGTATACCTCACAATCTGTCCAAAACCCACCCATTTCCATTATGGCCGAAGAACACCAATTGTTTGGTCAATTTGAAACTCCTGGCTCACAAGAGTTCCAAGGGGGTGTAGTACTTCCTGTTGCTACTACACCTTACCAAATTCACCCTCAGTTCACAAGAATGGTTAAGGAAACACCATGAAGTGGCTTAAGAAATGAATGTCCTCTTCAACACCTAGAGGCATTCTCAAATATTTGTGGACTTATCCCTTGTCCTAATAGCCCTGATTATGTGCGAATGCACATATTCCATTTGAGTCTAGCAAGAGATGCCAAGGATTGGTATAAATGTTTAGAACCCAATTCAATTATTAATTGGGCTCAACTAAAAACCGCATTTCTAGAAAGGTTCTATCCTACGGTTTGAATGCAGGATTGGCGTAAGAAAATTGCGTCATTCACCCAAGAGGATGATGAGAACCTTAGTGCTACATGGAGTAGGTTTAAAAGAATGATTAGAGCATGCCCCCACCATGAGTACGGGGAAAACTATCTCAACACATTCTTTTACGATGGTCTTAATGACTCCACCAAAGCTCTTCTAGACTCAGCTGTAGGTGGCCAGCTTTCCAAAATTCCTTGCACCCAGGTAAAGGCCAAAATAGAGGAAGTTGCTAAGAATAGTGCCTGGGGAGGAACTAGGAGTCATGGATTACCTAGAGGGATGATAGACACAACTAACTTGGACAACATTAGCGCCAAAATAGAAGTCGTTATTGATAAAAAGTTGTCCAAGCTAAGCCTAGCCGGTAGTTCGAACAACTCCCTAGTGCGTGAAAAGCACTTTGCATGTGCCATATGTGGGGGTACCAACCACGATACATCTTATTGTGGTGGTTCGCACTCCGAGCACGTAGCTGTAGTTGACTATGGAGGGTATAACCCAGAACCGCAGGTGATGAACTTTGACAGTTATGGGTATAACCCTGATCATGTGGTAGCCCTTAACTATAGTGGACAGGGCCAAGGAGTAGGGTATGGGCAGCAACCTTTCCCGAACAACGAACAGTACAAACCTCCCTTTAACTCCAACCAAAACCAGGGAAACTTCCACCCAGGATACAACAAAAATGGTCAAGGTGGATTAAATAACCAAGGTTTCTAGGGGAACCAGGCTAATGAGAACGTACCTAGGGCCAATGTGTATAGACCCCCAGGGTTTCTCTAAGGGCCTAGAAATAGTTCAAACCTACCTTTTTCCCCTAGTCAGCCTCATCATGTGGCTCCTCAACCACAACATGGTCATGCTTCAACCAATGACCATTTAGCCTCCCAAGTAACAACTCTTGCTCAGCAGAACCAGAGTCTGACGCAAATTAATTAGACTCTCATCCAACAAATGCAGCAACTTCAAGCTCAGCAAAAGTTGTTTGAAACTCAACTGGCCCAAATGGCTTATCCTCCTGCACCACCACTATTCCCATCTCACCCTCAACCTAACCCCTCTATACAACCTCCACCTCAGCACCCAAACCCAAACCAGCACACTAATAAGGCTATCCACCTGAGATCAGGGACTCAGTATAACGGTCCTTCATATCCGGTTGAAACACCTTTGGTGCGGGTGAGTGATGAGACGAGAGCACACAAAGATGAAAAAGAGGAGGAACATGGTACAATGCCAGAGGTTGAGGATGAAAGAGGTAGGGAGGACGTCAATGCTAAGGCAGGGAGTGAGAAGCCAGTAGAGAGTGAGGAAGAGAAGAGGAAGAAAGCTGAGGAGAGAAAGAGGTTAGAATGGTTATATGCACCACCGCTTCCTTTTCCCTACAGAAAAGTTAAGAAGCAACTTGATGATAAGTTCAAGAAGTTTCTTGAACATCTTCAGAAGATGGAGATGAAAATCCTATTCCTCGATGCTATGGCACAAATGCCAAAGTATGCTAAATTCTTGAAAGACTTACTGTCCAACAAGAAAAAGCTTGAGGAAGAGGTAATCAGTCTGCCCCATCAAGTTATCTCTATACTATAAGGGAAAATGCCTATGAAGGAGCGAGATCCCGGTCCTTATAACCTCCCTGTAAAGTTTGGGAAACCTTGATCCTAAAGGGGCGCTCGCCGATTTAGGGGCTTCGATCAGTCTTATGCCTCTATCGATCGCCCAAAAGCTCCCCTTTGCCCTCCGACCTTCAAGGAAAACAATCCAATTGGCTGATAGGAGCATTAAAGTGCCATGTGGAGAGCTTGATGACATACCTATACAAGTAGGAGAACTAGTGGTCCCTTGTGATTTTGTAGTAATGGAAATGGAAGAGGACCCTTATACTCCACTTATCTTGGGCAGAGCCGTTCCGAAAATGCTTCAGGGAGTTATTAATTGCCATGATGATACAATAACGGTAGAAGTTGCCCAAGTAAAGGTAGTTTTCAAAATCTCTCCCCTTTTAAAGAAGCCTATGGTTGAGCAGGTATGTCGCCTTGAAGAAGGTGATAGGGAGAGTGAGGATTATTATGGGAACAAGGAAGTAGAGGTTGGGTGTCAAATGAATGATGAGGATACCCCTACTATAAATGAGTTGTTGGAAGGCCGATTAGATACGGCCCAGGATTCTGAAAAAAGAAGCAGAGTATGAGCACCTTTACGAGGTAGAGGAAAGTATTACGCACAAAGGGGAAAGTCCTAAGCCTTTCCCCAAAGTGACTTTGAAACCTCTACCTCCTAGCTTAAAATATGCCTATCTCGATGAAGATGAAGGAAGCCCTGTCATAGTGAATTCTGAGCTTGATGACATTTCTTTGGAAAAACTACTTGTTTTATTAAGGAAATATCGAGATGTCATCAGGTATTCACTAGGTGATTTAAAAGGGATTAGTCCATCCCTTGTTATGCACCGGATTCATCTTGATGATGAACAATTTTCCTCCGTTGAGCCTCAAATACGGCTGAATCCCAACATGAAAGAGGTAGTTAAGGATGAAATCCTCAAACTCCTCAAGGCCGGCATCATCTACTCAATTTCAGATAGTAGATGGGTTAGCCCAGTTCATGTTGTTCCTAAAAAGGGAGGAATAACCATCGTCGAGAATGACAGAGGAGAGATGATCCCCACAAGAGCCACCATAGGATGGCGAGTTTGCATTGAATATCGCAAACTCAATAAGGCAACCAGAAAGGATCACTTTCCCTTACCCTTCATCGATGAGATGCTTGAAAGACTGGCCAGGCATAGGTACTATTGTTTTCTAGATGGTTACTCGGGTTTCTTTCAAATCCCAATCCACCTTGAGGACCAACAGAAAACAACTTTCACCTGTCCTTTTGGGACTTTTGCCTACAGGAGAATGCCCTTCGGTTTATGCAATGCTCCATCTACATTCCAGAGGTGCATGTCGGCTATATTTGCTGATATGTTAGAGGACTTCATGGAAGTGTTCATGGATGATTTTTCTGTTGGAGGGTCCTCTCTTGACACTTGGTTGACACATCTTGAGAAAGTAGTATTAAGGTGTCAAGAAACAAATCTTGTACTAAATTGGGAGAAATGTCACTTTTTAGTTCAAGAAGGCATCGTCCTAGGCCACAAAGTGTCTTCCAAAGGCATAGAGGTAGATCCTGCCAAAATTGATGTGATAAGGAATCTTCCTGTACCTACCTCTGTTACAGGAGTACGATCCTTTCTTGGACACGTAGGATTCTATAGGCGTCTCATCCTAGGATTTTCGACTCTAGCAAAACCCTTGAATGAACTTCTTCAGAAAGATGTCGAATTTTACTTCGATGAGAGATGCCTGAATGCCTTTAAGAAGCTAAAAGATGCTCTAATTTCTGCGCCCATCGTGCAAGCTCCGAACTGGAGTTTGCCATTTGAATTGATGTGCGATGCCAGTGATATTTCTGTTGGTGTTGTCCTTGGGCAGAAAAAGGAGGGAAAGCACCATGTTATATGTTATATCAGTAAAACACTAGACCCTGCACAACGTAACTACACTACAACTGAAAAAGAAATGCTGGCAGTAGTCTATGCTTTTGAGAGACTGCGCCAATATCTCATCTGTTCAAAAGTTGTAGTGTTCACTAATCACTCAGCTCTGAAGTTTTTAATGACAAAGAGAGATGCAAAGCCGAGGTTGATCCGTTGGGTGCTACTATTACAGGAGTTTGACTTTGAGTTAAGAGATAGGAAAGGTAGAGAAAATGTGGTAGCTGACCATTTGTCTAGGATACCCGAGCTTAATAACGACGCCTTACCTATCCAAGACGAAATGGTCAAAGAAACCCTAATGACAGCAATAGTAGTTGGGAAAGCCCATTGGTTTGTGGATATTGCGAATTATTTAGCTTGTGGAGAACTTCCAGAGTTTGAATCAAGGGCTATGAAAAAGGCTTTCTTTGGTAAAGTCGGGAACTTCTTTTGGGATGATCCCTATTTATTTCATGCTTATGCAAACGGCATAATCCGCCACTGCGTCACTGACGAGGAAGTTCCCAAAATCCTAACTCACTGTCATTTATATGCGTGTGGCGGTCACCATGGTATAATGAACACTGCTGCTAAGGTTGCCACCATAGGTTTCTATTGGCCAACGTTACACAAGGATGTTGAAACTTTTGTGAAAAGCTGTGAGAGGTGCCAAAAAGTTGGCAACATCTCAATGCAAAATGAGATGCCTCAAAACTACATCCTTAAGTGTGAAGTGTTCAACTGTTGGGGAATTGACTTTATGGGTCCATTTGTTTCATCTCATGGGAACCAATATATTTTAGTAGGAATTGATTATGTGTCTAAGTGGGTGGAAGCCATTGCCTCACCTACAAACGATCATAAAGTGGTTATTAAGCTTTTTAAAAGCATAATCTTTCCTCGATTCGGTGTTCCCAAAATAGTCATAAGTGATGGGGGATCACACTTTGCTAAGCACGAACTAAATAAATTATTGAAAAATTATGGAGTCGTGCACAAAGTCGGATCGCCCTACCATCCCCAAACTCAAGGACAGGTGGAAGTAGCTAATAGGGAAATCAAGAGAATTCTCAAGAAGGTGGTAAACCCAAATAGGAAAGATTGGTCTCTAAAGTTAGATGACGCTCTTTGGGCCCGCCGGACGTGTTACAAAACCCCTATTGGCACCACCCTGTTCCGGCTTTTATATGGGAAATCCTGTCACCTACCGGTGGAACTGGAATGCAAGTCTTGGTGGGCTATCCAAACTCTAAATTTGGACCCTACCTTATTCTGCGAGAAGCGAGCCGCCCAATTACAAGAACTGGAAGAACTACGGCTCGATGCATTCCATAACATGCACATCTACAAGAAACATACTAAGCGTTGGCACGACCAAGGTATCATCCAACGAGAGTTCCTTGTAGGAGATAAAGTGCTGCTCTTTAATTCAAGAGCTAAGTTATTCCCCGGAAAGTTAAAATCACGATGGTCTGGGCCATTTGAGATTTCACAAGTTTTTCCATATGGAACGGTAGAGCTGAAAGACCATCATGGAGGACGTTTCATTGTTAATGGACATCGGTTAAAACTCTTCCATGAGAGCAGCCTTCACAATGTCAACACCGTTGAGCTTATAAGGTTATATGATGTCAAAGTCGAATGATTGGTATAATCATTGGCACTTATTGAATATCCCTACTTTAAATCATCGTTCTTTAGCGTTTTGTTAGGTTTTAAATGCTTAGTTTCACTTTTGTCCTTGTTTAATTACCCGAGCCACGTCGAGCTAAATGACGTTAAACAAAGCACTTACGGGAGGTAACCCGGTTTATTTGGATTTTCATCAATCTAATTCATAGTACATTGATTGATTTTGAGAAGGCACGAGTGATTTGATCTAAGAAAGTGCGAAATCGCTTTCCATTCGGCCGAATGATAGATCCATTCGGCCGAATGTGCATTGAACAGGAGCTAAATCTGAGTTTGGCCAAGTTCCTGATAGTGCCGAATGAAGGATCAATTCGACCGAATGAATCTTATTCAACCGAATAGAGTGTTCCATTCGGTCGAATAGATCTACTGGGGAAATTCACGAAGCTGCTAATAACCCCGAATGAAGCTAACATTCGAGCGAATGTAGTTCCATTCGACAGAATACTAAACCTATTTGGTCGAATGGGAGCGAAGATTTCTTCGTAACTCTACTCCATTCGACCGAACAGGTTATCCATTCGGTCAAATGGGGCACCATTCGACCGAATGTAGGCTCCATTCGACCGATTGGAAGTCAGTTCTATAAATATCAGCTCATTCCACGTTAATTCGCACAGAATTTTTTTTCTACTCCTTCCACTCGGCCGATTTCCCCACACTTTTGCTCTTTCTCAAATTCCTCTACCCCCTTCCAAATCATCCTCAATTACCATGGGTCCGAGGAGAACCTTAAGGAACCCCTTCAAAAGGTCCAAGAAGCATGGAGAGGGTTCCTCTTCGGGTACGGCTCAGGAAGCTCAACAAACCGGTTCTCAACAACCAGAAGGCTCGCAAAGACTTCCCGGCCAGGAACTATGGTTCGATGAGGACCATCCATCGGTAATTTTCGTATCTTTAGAGCAATTCGAACACTTCCAAAGGCTTGAGGTACGGAAAATCAACCCACTCGTTATTTAGACCTTTCAATTTTGCAACGAATGGGTATATATGAACAATTTGTTCCACTACTAACTGCATGTGGGTTAGAGAACTGGATAAACATGTGGCACCCAACTCATAAGCTCTTAACTTATGAGTTTCTCAGTTCCCTAACCCCGTGCGAACGGGATGGTAGGATGCATTTATCTTTTAGGCTAAGGAATGCAACCTATTTTCTTGATTATGCTGCATTTTGTGCCGTATTTGGTTTCAATAACGAGCCTATTCTGGATAAACAACCGGACAACTCTCGGGTTTCTGAGCTATGGCCTAAAATAGCTGGCCGGCTTGTTTATCGTAATAGGAACATTTATGCTTCTGATGTGCAACACCCAGTTTTGCGCATGTTCTTTAAATTTGCTAGGGAGACTTTGTTCCCTTCCCCTAGCCCTCACCTAGTACGAACACACGAGGTGCACATCTTACACCGTTATCTTGCACCACACGACGACACTACACTAAGCCTGCCAATAACGTTGTGGAAGTTTCTAAACAACACAGCCACCCTGAATGCTACTACTGACTTATGTTTAGGGGGACACGTATTCCGCATTGCTAAATTCTTGAACGTCATGAATCCTGTGAATTCAGCAAACGATATGCAAGCTCCACTACCCTTCACGAGCAATGTCTCGTATGGGCTGGCTTCATATTTGCGGACCCCATGCGATGGCGGTACTTGAAAGACCGCACCATCCCCCTTCCTTGTCCTTAGTTACCTCCCCTGGTCCAGTTTGGGGCCTCGTATCTCTTAGAAGGCGATGTGCCGAGATATGCTGTCGAGCCCCCACTTGTACCACCTCCCCGCCCTCACACCCTCTCTATGCGTGATAGACCTAGAGCCTCCACCTTGGTCTTACCAGACCATGACGATTCAGACAATGAGTCTGAATCCGATATTATGTCCTCCCTAGGACGCATAGAGAGAAGGCTTGACCAGGTCCTCACCACCCAAGCCCACCACACTGCTTGGCTCGAACACCTCGAACAAAACTTCAAGCGGGCAAACTACCCATGGTATGATATGGCCTATCGCTCCCACATGGTCGGCGAAAGCATGGCCACCCCTTCTTGGTATCCTCGCCATGACAACTATAACGAGATATCACTAAGTCATGGGTTTGACCGGTTGAGGGTGGGTAGGCGTAGGTTTAATAACTTTACCCCGCCGGCTCCTAAAAGAGCCTCGGATGACTATGGGATGGACTACACGGGTGGGGAGGAGGAGGTTAATGAGGAGGATGACCAGGGAGATGATGAGGAATTTATGGGGGATAAGTAGTGGTGGACCTAATGGCCTCCCTTAGCGCCGAGGACGGCTTCATCCTGGCTTGGGGGGGATATCCATAGTCCACTACTCGTTCTTTCGCGTGTCCTTTGGCCCTGGCTGTGAGTTTAGTGTTGTTTAGTGTTGCATTGCTTCGTGTTTTGTGTTAAAAGTGGAGAGCAGATAAGACACGATTTACGGGATTTCTCCCTACTTAGGTGTTTAATTCCGGACTCATCTTTAGTCGGATGATTTCGAGTGAAACACATAACCTATAAACACATGAGCGTAATGGAAATTTCCCACACTTCGTGGGAAATAACCTTGGGAGCATAGACTTGTGACCTCATTAGGTAGTGGGCGGAATGAATTATGATGTGGCTTGCTTGGTGATCCCGAGTAGGTGTGAAAAGTTTATTATGCTCTTTAAATCCCATTGTACTTGCACACCCATGGCTAGGGAGGAGTTTCGCATGTGCACGACTTGCATTGACTTGAGCTTCACTTCCCATGTTTTTTATTCGTCTCTTCATTCATTTCTTCATTCATATTGCCTTAAGCTGTCATTTCACCTTCCTATTTCGTTTGCTAGGGACTAGCAACAGTTTAGCTTGGGGGAAGTTAATGTGCTCGTTTTAGAGCACATTTATTCCCTCATTTTAGTGTCAAGTCTCGTAGTTTTGTATTGGTTTTATGTATATTATGCTTGATTTTACCTTGATCTTGTTTTCGAGTTGTCTTAAGTTTATTTCAAGCACTTTTGATGATTTCAAGGTGAAAGGCGATACATTCGAGCCTTTGACACACATATCTTAGCTTGGGCAAGTGTTTGAAGTCACTCATGAAGATTTTACGGAGTTCAAAAAAGAGGGAAGTGAAAAGAGGAAAGAATGGTCTCTGATTCAACCGAATCTGAGAGACATTCGACCGAATGGTTGCAGATTCGACCGAATCTGAGACTCATTCGGTCGAATGGATGACTGTCTTCAGAGATCTTGAGCCTTGCCATTGGAAAGGCCGAATGGAACTCATTCGGGCGAATGAGCTTCCATTCGGCCGAATCAACCTATACATTCGGGCGAATGCTTGACATAGATCGATTCCTCGAAGTCTCTGGAATGGGCGAATGGAAGACCATTTGGGCGAATGGGATCACATTCGGCCGAATGAGACCTATATTCGGGCGAATGACAGTGTTTTCCTCCGGATCAACTACTTCTTTTTAGGGCCGGCTCCTATGCATTTTAGGGTTTTCGTAGGTTTTTCTTATTTTGTTATAAATACCCCTTTCTCTGATGAGAGGAGGGGAGAGCTAGGTTTTATACTTTTATGCACTTTTAGATTTCTTAGCCTCCAAATTCTTTTAGTTTTAGCTTTCGGTTTTCAGTTTTTCTTCAACGCTTTGTAGTTCAATTTCTTTTCGTGGATATCAAATTGAAGCTTTTGTAAGTTTAATTCCTTCCTTTAATCTTAATTCATTGCTTTATTTCATTGCATGCTTAGTTCTAAGCTTATCGTTTATTAGTATAATTTCTGATTTTGTTTTCATTCTCGTAAATTCCTCCCATGTTCGTTTCTATTAATATCTTTACGTCTTTAAGCATGAATATGAGTGAGTAATTCCTTTAGGGGTTTTGATTGGTGAAACCCTAGGAAAGCTATGATCTTTATCACTTCAGATTGTAGAAACGATGTTAATAAGTAGTTTCGGATTCCAATGCGAATCTTGTCCTGCCACTGCTTTGGAGACATAGGGCGATTATAGGTTGTTCATGTGATTTATAGGGTCACAAACTTCCTCTCGTATTCTTGGATGTCCATGCTAGTTCTTATAAGATTTTCTGTAAGTCTGTCATGTTCGGTTTCGAAAGCTTCATTCCTAGGGTGAATCCAATCTTGTCCCCGTTTTTCTCTACTTGCTTTACTTCGTGATTTATTGTCATCTATTTTCTGCTTATTAGTTTTAATTGAATTTCCAACTCCAACTAGTCTGGTTGTGTTAAAAGTTGAAGTCTTGATATACCTTGTCTTCGTGGTTCGACCCCCTACTCCACTATACTCGTATAGTTAGTAGGTTGGTATAAATATTATTTGCATAACCTGTCTTTTAGTTATTGACCTAAGATACCGGTTATCAGCTTATATTTAGCTGTAGTGAAATATATGTCAAAATTTATGATCATATTTTTGACATATTATTAATGTCATTTAGGGTCTCGATTAATATATATATACTAGTTTAATTAGCTTATATTAAATTTATTCAAGACGTAAGTATATGTACGTGTACATTGCATTTAAATAAGAGTTCAAGTATATATAGCATATATATTCTCATTTTTTTCATTTCCAAATCATATCATTTATTGTATTACAAATATATTTTTTAAAAAAATTAATTAGAAATCTTGACGCTTTTTTAAGTCTAGAAAGAAAACCTATTATATTAAATTTTTTTAAAGCGTCGACAAATCTATGGACGAAAGTAAGCGTCAAGAAAGTCAACACCAAAATATGTCAACAACAAAAATGGACACAAAAAAGCGTCTAGAGTGTCGACGCCACAACATGTCAACGGCTAAAATGGACATCAAAAAGCGTGGAGAAAGTCGACTGTAAAAAGCGTCGAGAATTACTTCAATGTGTCAAATGCATGAATATTTCAACAATTTGGGCAGTTTTAAGCGTCGACATTATCGGTACAAAATAGCATCGAGAATTTTCGACATTTATTTTGTCGACGCTTTTGGCGACAAAAATGTACACAACTAGCGTCGAGAAAACAAGGGATTGTTGTAGGGGCATCTAGAAGGAACTAGAGTCCGTTTGAAGTAAGAAGTTCACATCACATGGCGGAACAATGGTGCCCTTCCCCAATCTAGACGACTCAAACACTGATAAGAACCCAGAATAAGAAGACGAGGATATCGTGACGCTAAGAGTCCAGATGAAGATGAACACTCAGGATCTAGACCCGATGATAGCAAAACTAAGAATGCTCAAAGCACAAAATGCATAGATACTAAAGATGCTGGGAAGGACGCATGGGGTCCCGACGCTAGTAGACCTAGAGAAAGAAGACATGTATGAGGCATTCGTGTTCGTCGTAGAGATTGGCAATTATACCAAAAAGGCTCGCGTTTCCTACCTAAACACCTTTGTATGATGGAGCAAATGACCCTTATGCCCACATGGAAGCTTGCAAAGCCAGGATCACCAACATCGATACCTGAAGGAATATCGACACGTTCTTATATGCAAATCATTTGCCCCAATTTGCAACAAGTCAACATTTGGGGAAGCAAACACTAGTAGAGAAATGCCTAAATGTTGTGGTTAGTTAACATTATTTGCTGCAGTTATTTATACGAAGCACATATAGGCGAAGCACATGAAAAAATATCAATTGCTTCTGTTTTATGAACACGGCAATAAAAAAAATAAGTGTTGCATTTTTTACAAATAACCGCAGCACTTATAAGACATAAACACTGCGGTTTTTTCAAATACCCGTAGCATTTATTATATAAAATAAAAAAATATTTTTTTTTCATAATTGCTGCGGTTTTAAGAAAAACCACAGCATATGAGACAAATTTTTTTTTATTATTATTTAATATTTTTCTATTATTAATTGCTGCGTTATATTCGAAAAACCGCAGCAATTAATTATGATATGCTGCGGTTTTTCCAAATAGCTACAGCATTTATTCTTTTTTTTTTATAATATTCTATAATTTTTATAAGTACTGCGATTTTTTAGGAAAATCGCAGCACCTATTACTCTAAGTGTTGTAGTTTTTTAAAATAACCGTAGCAAATAGTTCTTTTTTTTTTTACTGGTTACCCACTCTTTCTATACATTAGGAAACTGATGCCAATTTCTGCCAAATATATATGGAAATGTGCTAATAAAATATTTATTTAAATAATCACAAAATTGTTATTAAATTTACAAATCTATTATAAGCAAGTTGAATTGAGATCATATAAACTAAGTTTACATCTACAAGAATAGGACTAACTTAACCCAGTGCTATAATATATACAGAAAATAATGGCCTAACCTAATGCCATATACAAAAAAGAATGGTCTAACCTAATGCAATATTTTTAGATTTAACCCTAATGTATTTATGTATAAACAAAAGAGAAGATTGAGCTAGCTACCTAATTATACATATTATCCGGCCCCGATGAAGTATTCTGCCCATATTTCCTTAATCTTCATCAGCTCTTTAGATGAGTATGGCGTTGTTCTTTGAATTATCTGAGAGGGTGAGAAAAGATAGGTTTAGTATTACAATAACGAACACAAGTTGGATAATAGGATACATCATTCTAAGTGTAAATTTCAGCAGATTTTCCTCTATAATTAGGCCTATTTCTATTTTTTATAAGTATATGTTTTCATAATCATTATAGTCCAACACAATCCATCCAAATTTTACAACACAATTGTGTATTCACAACACAATTCACCATTCACAACACCATCCATCCATTCTCAACTCAAGTTATCTATATCCTAGACCTCAAAAATAAATTACGAAACAAAGGAATTATATGTACCGTTGAAATATCCTCACAAGTACCATGGTGTTGGAGGATGTCAAATACGAAACACGTAAGAAAGTTGCCACACTCCGTGTTTCCTATTTGTTGAGGACACTGCATTTGAAAAGCAAATAAAATGTAAATCAAACATATCTAATACAATTCTAATGCAATAAAATAGTCATATGATTCAAAATAGGGATACCTGAGCTGGAATCCAATTCAACTTCAATCTATTACGGCGGCCGGACTGAACTTTATATCTCTTGAAAGCACTATATTTGAAAAAAATAGTAGTCAATAACTATACTCTAATTCTTACTCTTATCAATGAAATAAAAGATGTAATTAACGAATACTTACGTATTTAACACGTCCTTAATCGCTAAATTACGTTTTCTTTGAAGAGGATTGAAAATGTACACTGTCCTTTTCTCTAAGGAAAGAACAAGTAGTATCCATTGACGCCTACGAAATGATTAATAATTGGTTAAAATACGAACATATTCATATATAAAAAAGCTTACATTTAGAAGCTCATACCTTTTATGGTTCGGCCGGAAGATGAAATGCCTATTATGGTATTTGGCTATTAAAGATACCATGTAAGAAGTGATGAAGTCCTGGTCATTGCCAATCAAGGTAGCAGAGATCCTAGAAGGGCACATAAAACTGAAGGATCCTAGTCCTTCTTCTTGGATCAACTCATAATAGGCCCTATAACTAATTTATCAAATAACAATACCCATTTAGTCACAAGAATGAATCAAAAACACATAATATAGTAGGAATTATATGTAATAGTTAGGTATCTTACATCATAAAGACTTGGAGCTTAGATACGTTGAACTCGTCTCCTATCATAAGTTGAGTGACATCCTCTTCTATGACCACAATATCCAGGTCCCACAACAAAAGGAGATGAGGTTGTCTGATGGAAGCCTCGATAATTTAGCCCTTATTGGACGACAATTGTCACCAAGATGACTCAAGGCTAACTCAATGAGATCAATTCTGGCAACATCCTTCTTCACGGACTCTGTTGTCTCTAGACCGCTGGAAACACCTTGAACTGCATCCTTTTCACCCGTACCTCCTGACTAATTCAAACAAATTCAAGAATTCAGTAGAATACATTAGTCGAATACAACTCACCAAATTAAGTTAGGCAAAATGCATTTACCTCAGTCGTCAGGAGCCAAACTAGATGCTTCGGCCATTGTGTAAAGGTCCCGTGGGCTTGCTCGAGCTTTTTGATAAAGGTAGAAGGGGCAGGAACAAGGATATCCTTATATACCTGATCATAGTCGTCGACACTGACCTTTACATAATTAGGAAGGATGTCAGAATGGTGGTCTCGCGTTAGAGATGGATGAACGGTTCCTAAAGCAACGACAATTGCTTCATTTCTATTCAACATGTGCAACAAGTGGTAGGAAATTGCCCCATAATAAAAGTGACAAAGATGTCAGTATCTCATTAATTTAAATTATACGAATTTCATATACGATTAGTAGATTACAAAACATGAGAAAACAAACCTGCAGATCCTAAAAAGGATCTCTAACCCTTGAGACGCTGCTAGATGGGAAGACTAGAGGGTCAAGCCTGATGCAACGCTCAGGTTCTTGCATAGGTCATTGTAGGATACCGAACTACGCAACAAACAGCCTGAACTTTTCTTGAAGCATTAGATCCATCTTCTCCTCCATCTCCTTAATCGTCTGAGCTTGAACTCACTGCTTATCCTCTCACACAGCGTTATCGATTCAAGCTTCCATGTCCTCTACCCTCTTCATCAGGATCGAGCTCCTCTTGTCAGCCTCAAACATAGTTTTTTGGCCTACGCCGATTCCATAACCGATCACCCAACCTGGGTGGTCTTTCTTGCTGAAAGCACGGGACAAGATGTTGTCCCATGGCTGAGAGACAAACTCCCCCGATTACTCTCTCCGTCTCCATTCCTCTTGCTTATTTAACAAAAGAGAAGAAAATATCAATTAGTAAAGGATAAGTAATAAGATGAATATGATAACATTACAAATAAACATAGCTTAAAATGGAGTCTTGGACAACAACAGTCCTCTTGTCAAGCACCACGAGACATCCTTTGTCGTTAGGGATGGATCTCGCAAGAAGCCAAGTCGTCGTCCTGTTTGACAGACTCAAAACAACTGATGAAAAATTGGACGATGACGACAAAACCGACGGAATGAAGCCCTTTCACCTCCAGATTTCACTCATCTCAGCATATGAGTGTTGACCCATATGATGAGGATACAAGTTCTGGGCTACACTCCTCTTTGCCTTCTCACTTCTTTGCTATTTATAGGAAACAAGTAAATACATATAAGAAAATATAGTGAGAATAAGTAATAAATTATATTACTATCATATAATATTCAAAGAAATACTTACCCTAAACTCCTCTGTGGAATGCATCTTCATGAACGCATTCTAATCTTCTTTAGACATGAAGTTGTAGAGCTCCCAAGGTTGCTTTATGGTCTGGCCCTCCTTATTCCTTGTACAGGAGATCCAATCACTCACGAACTTGGCCTTGAAGTCTCTCCATTTCAGGTATTAAGAGGTGAGAACCGCCTGCTTCTTTCGAGGGTCCTCCTTCATCTGGAACTTTTTCTATATGATTTACCAACAAAAAATAACGCAATTAAATTTGCAAAAAATAACACATTTAGATTTGCAAAAAATAACATGATTTAGTATATTAATTACCTTCGCATCCTCCCAAAGTATATCCTTTACACCTTTCGGGATGGAGCTCTAATCCGATATCAAGATCGACACTTTCGATCGACTGATCTCTCCCAAATGGTTCTTGTAGTCCTTGTAGAATATCCCATAGAGGCGTCCGAGTGCATCCCACTCTAGACTTCTCTGGACACCTGGGATGGACTTAATCCCTTTTGAGGGACCTCTCCCCACTCTCTTCTTCTTTGTCTGCTGGGTGTCGGCAGCACAAGATGGCTCGGGTACTCTATATTCTTCCATTTCTTTGAATCTTCAAATAAAAAAAACAAGTAAAGTTAATATGAATCAAAGAGTAAATAAGTAGAACAAAAAAATAACATAAAAGAATGAAGAAACTATATCCAATAAACTTTTATATATGCAAATTTGTTGTTTATTAATAAGCTGTTTAGATACTCCTAATATATCCATTTTCTTAATAGTACCTTTTTATTGGATTTGTAATATTATATGTTGAATCAATTTCCTTGGTAGTTCATTATTACTCAGACTCCCTAGCTACATAGAATCCTTCATCATGGTCATTGCGTCTTAGAATATCATTAACATCGTCAACATCTTATTTTGGGATATTCCATGTGGATGGCGGGGTTTCATCAAACTGTTCATCATATTCATCTTCATAAACAACATCCCTAATGACAAGAATCCATCTCTTCCCTTCAATAACAACCGATCGATTGCAATCAACAGGATTGACCATGTAAAAAACTTGCTTCGCCTGTGATGCTAAAATGAATTGATCGACATAATGTCCTAGGCAATTGGGATTCATAAGGGTTAAATACCCGTGTACGTCCTTTTTTACCCTATGGTTATTATCAACCCAATTGTAATAGAAAAGAGGAATATTGAAATTCATATAGTCAAGTTCAAAAATATTAACAATAACCCCATAGTATGAACTCCGTTTGTCGATTAATGTTTGATCTTCTGAACTAGCAAATTCTAGAGACATGCAAATGACCATTACACCACTATTCTGCATAGTCAACTTCTTATCTTGGCGCTTTGATTAAAAAGAATAACCATTGATGTCGTATCTCTCATACGACATAACTTGAACTTTAGCACCATATGCCAACCACCTTAATGTATTAGAAACATCATCGGGTGTGTCGGATAATTGAGCCATGATCCTTGCTTTGAACCATTCAACAAATGTTGCATTATGCTCCTTTCCCAGCTATAAATCCCTTTTAGAAGGATATTGACTCCTCAGAGTGTTCATATGGTCATCTATATACGGATGGACTTCACTTAGGTTTTGCAAAATAAACAATTTAGTCTTATATTTCAAATCAAAAATAAATGAAATTCTTTTCCGACCAATAGTGACATGACCCTCAAGCCTCCCTACATATCTTGATTTTGGCACCCCAATTTCATGTGCTCGGGCAAGATACTGTGTAATCCATGATACAACTTCTTCAGCAACTGTTCTCTGTACTATATTGGCCTTTGGTTTGGTTGGATTCATGATTCTACTCTTCAAGGTACCCATCTCTCATTCAAATGGATACATATACCTCCCCCAAATTAGCTCACATAGCTTAATCTCATGAACCAAATGAATGACCAAGTGAGGTATGATATCGAAGAAAGAAGGTGGGAAATACATTTCAAATCGACACATGGTCTCAACCACATCAGCTTGCAAGTCATCTAATATCGCTGGATTTATTACCTTGCTAGAAATATCATTGAAGAAGATGCACAGCCTGTTAATTGTGTATCTCACTTGTGGAGGCAATATCCCTCGAATAGCAATGGGAAGAAATTGTTGCATCAAAACATGACAATCATGGGATTTCATACCTACTAACTTTAGATCATTCATTGAAACAAGTTTTGCAAAATTCGAAGAGAACCCAGCTGGAACCTTAAGTCCATGCAAAGACTCACAGAAGCTAATCTTCTCCTTTCTTAAAAGTGTGAACCGAGTTGGAGGAAGATACCATCATTTACCATGTTCTTGAGGAGCCAATTCAGTTTGCCCCATAGCAGCCATGTCTCTCCTAACTTTAACCCCATCCTTGGTTTTATCGGGCATATTCAAGAGAGTCTCAACAATGGCATCACAAATGTTCTTCTGAATGCAATGACATCTAGGCAATGTCGTACCTCCAAATGGCGCTAATAGGGAAGACTCCAGAACACAAACCTCTTGTTATAACCACCAGCTGATCTACTTTTGAAGCTCTTTCCAAACACAGTTTCAATGTCCTTCAATCGATCATATACTTCACTCACACGTAGAGGGAGACGAGCTTCTCGAAACTCTATGGAGCCATTAAAAGCTTTCCTCTTTCTTCTGAAAGGATGATCTTATGGAAGGTACTTGCAAAAACCCATGTAAACATGCTACCCACAATTTTGTAGGCACATAGCTGCTATATCTTCTTCACATACCAAGCATGCAGTCTTCCCCTTCAAAGCATAACCAGAAAGATTTCCATAAGATGGGAAATCATTGATTGTGTAGAAGATCAAGGCACGCATAGTGAAATTTGATTTAGAGTAAGAATCTAAAACCTGGACACCTTCCTCCCTCAACAATCTCAAGTCATCGATAAGAGGAGCAAGATAGACATCTATGTCATTACCAGGTTGTTTAGGTCCAGATATAAGAAGCAATAACATGATTTATTTACATTTCATGCTTAACCAAGGTGGCAAATTTTAAATAGTGAGAAGAATAGGCCAAGTTTTATAATGGGTGCTTAAGGTCCTGAATGAATTCATTCCATCCATGCAAAGACCTAGCCTAAGATTCCGATCTTCCCACCAGAATCTGTGAATATCATATCAATGTTTCTCTATTGAGGAGAATCAGTAGAATGCCTTAAAAACCCATCTTTCTTCCTCCCCTCAGCATACCACTGCAATAATTTCACATTAATATCATCAAAGTAAAGTCTCTTAAACCTTGGTATAATTGGAAGATACCATAGAACCTTGGCTGGTATCCTCTTCTTTCTCAAATTGACCTCATTGTGCTTCTTTTTGCAACGGGGAATTCCACATACTAGGCATTCATCTAGATCTGTATACTCATTTCGATATAAAACATAATCATTTCGACACGTATGGATCTTCACATAATCCATTCCCATAGGACACATGAATTTCTTGGCCTCGTAGGTAGAAACTAGCAGTTCATTACCCTCAGGTAGCATACTCAATATAACTTCTAATGAGTGTGTGAAACTCTTGTCAGTCTAATTGTGGCGTGCCTTTAAGTTGAAGAGCTTCATGATTGCACTCAATTTAGTGTGTGAAGTACAAGAAGGATACAGAGGCTTCTCTACAGCTCTATGGATTTCATTGAAGATATAAGGACGATCCGTGAAATCATCCTCAACATCACGCATCATCTCATCTATTCTATCCTCTTCCACTATACCCTGATCTCTAACATCATCATATACCTCATTAACATTCAAACCATCTTCATTGTGAAGTTGCTTCTCCCTAGTAGTGCACTTACTAGTGCTTGACCCAAATTCTAATATTTCACCATGCCAATTCCATGTCCTATAATTCGCTCTAAAACCTCAACGAATTTGATGATCTTTGATTTCACTAATGTCAAGATAACCCATAGAGTTGTTACAATCACAACACGGATACAATACTTTCTTTGAATCGTTGTCTACTTGGTGTATAAGTGCAACCCTAGCAAACCCCTCAACCCCTTATATGTATTCCATTGAGGTTTGGTTACCGTGCATCCAATCTCAATCCATTTTGAACTTCTAAGAAATAAATAAAAAACTTGAGTTAGTAGTTTAAGGCAATGAAATTATATATCATCGAAAAACTTATTTTATATACTAAGAAAATGTTCACTGTTTTTTTCCCTGTCAATGTCTTCACCTATTTAGACCTATTATGGATTTTAAGGTTATGAATTATGGCCTTGTTGTTAGGCTTGTGTGATGCAACTCATTTCAGTTTTATGCCACAAAACTTGATGATAACATAAATAAGCACACTACTTCATAGTTTACACATCGAAAAAAATCCCACGTAAATATAATATAACTTATATATATTGAAAATTATAAGTGGGCATATATATATTTACAAAAAAGTGGGCATTGCTTCATGTCAAAAATAAATAATTGTGGGCATATATATATATATATATATATATATATATATATATCTATATATATATATATATATATATATATATTTTTTGATATGGTCATTGATAGTTATCAAATTATGTATTATCTAGTTGTGAATGTGTAATGACTAACCTAGAGCATAAAACGCTAGAACCGGATAATATAAGAAGTGAACTCCTTTAACTAAGTTAAAATACATTCATAAAGGTAATTTATTTGACATGGCGGTATTATTTTTAACATATTTTAGTAGTACTCAATCAGTCCATTTGGGTTGGCCCAAATTCAATTAGGCTAAAAACTTTCAACCAAAGATGAGGAACTAGCATAGTTAAACCATAGAGAAGCAAACTAGTTGGCTTATTCTTTGGAAAGGAATAATGTTGTGTGCATGCTAATCCTAATTTGGAAAGTCTTAGGTATAGATGTCTACCTGAGCGCATAGTGACATAGGTAACTGGATGAGCTCCAATTTACGAATGTAAACGGTAAATACAGAATAATGTTCCTTATTGCATGTAGCATAAAACTATATTACCACAGTTTCAAAACAACCTACATTTCCATATTCCATATTCCTAATTTCACCAAGAAAATCATTTCAAATACTACAATTAAAAAAAGGAAATACGTACCTCCAATTTCGCGAAGAAGAGTACAAAAGTCACCTGGTTCTATAGCCTAGATGCAAATGCCAAGCTCGTTCAAAGGGAGAGAAAGTTTGTAAGTGGGTGTTATGGGTTAGGGCTCAAGACTAAAAGGGGGATGTTAAGTAATGGGGTTAGGGCTAGCTAGAGAAGACAAAGGTAAATAGAGTTAGGGTCTTTTTTTCGTGCACTGAAGTGTTGGGAGTCTGGGGAAGCCTTTTTAAGTTTTGAAATGGCCTGGAAAAGAAAAGGTTGGTTAATATACTAATGAACAAGTGTTGTAATTATTCAAAAAACCACAACACTTATAAAACAAATGTTGCGGTTATAAGAATAACCGTAGCACTTGTTCATTGATATATTAACATTTCCCAAGCCATTAATAAATGTTGCGTTTATTAGAATAAGCACAACACTTATTCCCTAAGTGCTGCGGTTATTTACATAATCACAACATTTGTGTTATAAGTGAAGTAGTTATTGAACTAACTGTAGCACTTATTCATTAATTTATTAACATTTTTCAGGCCATTAATTAATGTTGTGGTTATTTCAATAACCGCAGTACTTGTGGTGATAAGTGTTGCGGTTATTTAAATAACCGCAGCACTAATGACCATGGTATTTTTCCAGAATTCCTTTGCGCCAGGGCAGGGACTAAATGCTGTGGATTTTTCATAACCGTAGCACTTATAATGACCTATGTGCTGTGGTTATTTAAATAACTGCAACACTTGTGGTTATAAGTGTTGCGTTTATGGAAAAAACCACAGCATTTAGGTTAAAAGTATGTTATCCCTATTCATGTGCTTTGAATTATATTTTACCACAACATTTGAAACGAAGCAATTGAAGTGTTTTCTACTAGTGAAACGAGTGACTTGTACCGGGTATACAAAAACCGGGCGACTCCGTCTGCGATTACTTTACCAGGTTTAACAACGAAATAATTAGCATTAGGCATTATGATCCAAGGGCCGCTATAGAAGCCTTTAATTCAGGATTAATCCTTAACTTCAAGTTGTATATCAAACTCACGAAGTATAGATGCGCAACCTTTAAAGATGTTAGAAATCGTGCAGTTGCACAAGTGATGGTGGAAGATGACAAAGAGCCAGATGAATCTTGAGAATTGGCCATCTTGAAGACAAATTCATATTCAACAATGAAAGGCATGCCTTTACCCCAAAAAGAAATGACAACAGGTCAAAGCCATGGGTTCAACACATAGGTAATTATCCTGACCACAAAGTACATGGGTTCAACACTAATGTTATGGGTATTTTAAGGGCTTGGCAGGATCTTAGGGAAACCATTAGGTGTCTAGGAAAAGCAACAAGCCGGATGAAAAAAAAGACAAAGCTTTATGGTGTAAATTCCATCATGAACATGGGCATCGAACCGAGGAATGTATCACCTTGCGAAAAGAAGTGGTTTTCTCGCTAAAGAAGAGACATCTAAAAGATCTCCTCGCAACTAAAGAAGATCTTCCCATAGCAAAGGGATTGGATAAAGTACTTGCCTCCTTGCCAGAGCATGTGCATACAAAAGTGATTAATGCATTAACATACTCTGCGTCAAGGAAGGTATCATGTAAAGTAACAAGAACCATAGAGGATGTACATGATAAAGAAGATATTGTTAGCAATCTTCCGATAATATCTGTTTACAGCGACCTAAGAAACACAAGAAATTATCATGACGAGTTGGTAATATCACTAATGATAGGCAACTGCTTGCTCAAAAGGGTACTGGTCGATGTAGGTAGCTCAAAAAATGTTTTATTTTTAAGCGCCTTGGAAGATATGGGGTTAAGTCACGACGACATCATTAAAAAAATCAACTATCTTGGTAGGCTTCAGTGGAGATTCATTACATATGATTAGTGAAATAGAGCTACCCGTCTATGCAAAAGGAGTAAATCAGAAGGTCAAGTTTAGCGTGGTATATGATCCATCCGCCTACAATGTCATCATGGGGAAGCCATGGATCCATTTAATGAGAGCAGTGCAAAAATATATTGCGCAAAAATAAAGGATTGGACTGGACGGACATACACGAGAAAGATCTCCATCAATTAAACAGTACTTGGAAATCCCCACTCCATTGTCGAAACCCAAGGAAGGAGAAGACCTACAGTTGTATCTCGCGGTAAGCACACATTTAGTTAGTGTAGTGCTGACAAGGGAAGATGATAGCCAACAACTACCGGTTTACTACGTTAGTAAGTCTATGCTTGACGTGGAGACCAGGTATTCCAATATAGAAAAATTATTCTTAGCTTTAGTTGTTGCATGCAAAGAGTTGAGACATTAGTTTAAAACTTACACTGTAACAATCATGATTATTTTTCTTATTAAGAATGTGATACGCAAGCCAGAATTGTCAGGTCGGATGAGAAAATGATCAATGTTGTTAAGTGGATTTGACATTAAATATCACCCTAAAACCACCATAAAGTCACAAGTGTTGGCAGATTTTGTGGCATATTTCAATCCAAAATTGGAACCGTTAGCGACTAAATAAGCTGAACATGTCGCCACGTATGAAGATGGAGGGCATTGGACCTTATTCGTCGATGGGTGGTAAAATGTACAAGGAGTTGGCTATGAGTTATCCTGAAATTGCTGCAAGGGGGTACGATCATATAAGTTATCTGTTGAGACTTTAAAGCAATGAACAATGAAGTTAAGTACGAAGCCTTGATTGTGATATAGTCATTTGCTAAAGATATGGCGACAAAAACGCTAGATGTATGCAACGAATCCTTGATGATCGTGAGCCAAATTAATGGAGAGTTTAAAGAAAAAGATTCCAAGAGTCTGCATATTTAGAAATTGTGAAGTTTAAACTTTTAAATTTTCATTCAACCATAATCAGGCAAATCCCAAGAGATCAAAATACTTAAGTAGATGCTCTAGCCGACATCAGATCAGCACTGGGGGCATTGTCTTACAAAACATCCCAATCATTCACTTGCCATCACCTTCTATCAATAGATAAGAAACACCCGGCTCACTGATGGTGTGTACCATGGCTACAACAGGCAGCTATACAACACCCATTATCAGTTGTCTGAAGGGAATAGATGCACCAAGTGACAAGTTAGAAGCGAGAAAGATACACTTTGAAGCGTCTCATTTCACCATCATTAACAATATAATATTCAAAAAGTCTATTACAAGACCATATCTAAGGTGCCTAGAACCGGATTTGTAACAACAAAGCAACCAACATGATGGTGAATGCGATAAGCATGCAGGAGGTAGGAGTTTGGCGATTAAGAAAATATGAATAAGATACTACTGGCCGACTATGGACCAAGATTACATTAACTATATAGCTAGATGCGACAGCTGTCAATCTTATGTAGGTGTCACACAAAAACCTCCGGAATTCCTTCACTCCTTGTTGTCACCATGGTCATTTATGAAGTAGGGAATGGATATTATCGGCAAGTTAACTATGGCGCCTGGATAAAAAGTCTTCATATTGGTGTTAACCGATTATTTCTCCAAGTGGATTAAAGTCGACACATTCAATCAGGTAAGGGATAAGGAGGTGATATCGTTTCTATAGACCAATATCATATGTAGGTTTGGGATACCCTCTAATATTGTATGTGATAACGGTTCCTAATTCATCAGCCATAAGACCAAGAGCATGTGTGGAAAGTGGAATATCATAATCTTAAAGTTTTCGACACTAGTATACCCGCAAGCAAACGGACAAGTAGAATCTATTAATAAGAAAATTATAAACTCCTCCAAGAAGAGACTGGAGTGCATAAAGGAAAGTGGGCAGAAAAGCTTACGGAGATACTATGGGCAAACATAACGACACCAAGGGAAGCCACTAGATAAACTCCCTTTTCATTAGTGTATGGATGTGAAGCCATTATCCCTGCTAAAGTATGAATCCCAACATCTAGGTATGGATTGGCAACCGTGGAATCAAATGAAGAATAGTTGTCTAGTGGACTTGAAATCATTGAAGACATGCAGGAAGTAGTGCTTGTAAGAATGGCATCCCAATAACAAGTAGTAGAACGAAGTTTCAACAAGAACGTGAAAACAAAATGTTTCAAACAAGGAGACTGGATCTTGTGCAAAGTAAACCAAAACACTAGGAATCCTTCTGACAGTAAGTTAGTTCCCATATGGGAAGGGCCTTACCAAATTGACAGAATTATAGGCAAAGGGGCTTATTGTCTAAAAAGCACTACAGGCTAAGCTATCCCAAGAAGTTGGAAAGATTTTTATTTGTTATCATTTTTAAAATACATTAAGTGTTTCATCTCCCTTACTTTTCATTTTTTACTTATTATCAGTATAAGTACTGACTTAGGCATTGAAAGGTCATTGGGAAACCATTGACATCCCCTAGTCACTCCTTTGTGTTTTTGATTGATTAACACGATGTCTAGATAAATAAATACATTGTCGCGACGGATGTCTTGTTTTAGAGCATGTTTACAACCCCGTTGTAGTGTCAAGTCTTGTGGTTTTAGATTGATTTTATGCACCTTACACTTGATTTTACCTTGATATTTTCCTCGAGCTGTTTTAAGGTCATTTCAGGTATTTTCGATGATTTCAAGGTAAATTGCGACGTGTTCGAGGCTTTGACACCCTTATCAAGCGGTTAGACGCGGGTATTCGAGCTTTGGCATGCGTTCCAAGTCACTCTCAAAGATTCTACAAAGTTCAGAAGCCATTAGACACTTTGAAGAAGCTTTTTAGCAAGATTCAGGCTCACATTCGACCAAATTTGATCACTACTCGGTCGAATGGATGACAGGAACTCAAGCATATGATTCAAGCTCTCTAATATGGCCGAATCAGATCCCATTCGGTAAAATCATGGTCCATTCGGCCGAATCAAAGCTTCCTTCAGTTGATGGACAGGTTCCAGACTTATGTTACTCTACTCTCTCCTTTGGACGAATCAACCTCCCATTCGGCCAAATCCACTCCCATTCGGCCGAATCCACCCACCATTCAGCCGAATGGCCTTTAACTCTCGCAAAATCTAACTCTTTGTAAGCCGGCCCTCAAGGGTTCTTTTAGGGTTTTATCCCCTTATGTCCTTAGGGTATAAATACCCCCTTTCTCTGTGTAAAACCCTCATGCCTATTTTAAGAGCTCTTGTGCCTTAACTTGGAACATCATTTTCATTGATAGTGCTTACGCTTAGTTTTAGTGTTGTTTGCATGTCCTATAGCACGCGCAGATCAAATCACCAGCTATTACGATACGACCCTGAGGTTCAACGTAGTAAAAGGCGAGTTCCATCCCAAACTCTGTTACAACCAAATACTCCCGACCCTAGTACATCAGCAGTTATTTGGCCAATTTGGGACACCTGGGTCCCAAGAATTTCAAGGGGGTGTCGTGTTACCCATAGCACCAACTCCTTATCAAATACATCCACAGTTCACCCGGATGGTGAAGGAGACCCCTTTTTGCAACTTAAAAAATGAATGCCCCCTCCAACACTTGGAAGCATTCTCAGATATTTGCAGGCTTATTCCTTCATGCCCCAACAGTCCGGACTATGTGCGGATGCACCTATTTCACTTGAGTCTAGCTGGGGATGCTAAGGATTGGTATAAATGCCTACAGCCAAACTCAATCATTAATTGGGCTCAATTGAAGACAACTTTTCTAGAGAGGTTCTATCCCACGGTTCGAACACAAGATTGGCGCAAGAAAATCGCGTCCTTCACTCAAGAGGATGATGAGAACCTCAGTGCTACTTGGAGTCAGTTTAAAAGAATTATTAGAGCATGCACCCATCATGAGTACGGGGAGAACCATCTCAACACATTTTTCTACGATGGTCTCAATGACTCCACCAAGGCACTTCTAGACTCAGCAGTTGGTGGACAACTCTCAAAAGTCCCATGCAATCAAGTGAAGGCTAAGATTGAAGAAGTGGCAAAAAATAGCTCTTGTAGAGGAGCAAGAGGTAATGGACTACCGAGGGGGATGATTGATTCAAGTAACTTGGACACGATTAGTTCGAAAATCGAGGCTATCATGGATAAGAAACTGTCCAAGTTCAAATTTGCTCAAGGTTGCTCCAATGTATCATCGGCTAATGAGAAGCCCTTTTCATGTAGAATCTGTGGGGGCACCAATCATGATACATCCTATTGTGGGGGTTTGAATTATGAACATGTGGCAGCTATGAACTATGGGGGGTGCAACCAAGAAGGAACTCCATTCATGAACTATGATGGTTATGGGTACAATCCCGATTGTGTGGCAACTGTGGGTTATGGTGGTAAAAACCAAGGGTTTTCTCAACAAGGTCCCTAAAACAATCAACCCTTTAGACCTCTCTTCAATCCAAATTCTAGCCAAGGAAACTTCAATGAAGGGTACAACTCCAACAATAATGTCCCCTTTAGCAATCAAGCAAATGGGAGTTTTCCTATGCCGACTGGTAATAGGTCGTATCCTCAAGTGCCAAGGCCCAACCCCAACCTACCCGACCCAACTACACAACCACCACCAAACCTACCTCCAAATCATGATTACCTTTCCACTCAAGTGAACTCCCTTGCGCAACAAAATCAAACCCTCTCCCAAATAAATCAAACCTTGATCACTCAAATGCAACAACTTCAAGCACAACAAAAGTTATTTGAGTCCCAACTTGCTCAGATGGCCAATCCTCCTCCCCCATTACTATTCCCATCTCACCCTCAACCAAACCCATCTACCTAACCTCCATCATCAAACACTCCTGTCTCCAACCCCAAACATCACACATGCAATGCGATATTCCTAAGATCGGGAACCTTATATTTAGATCCAGTTGTAGCTCCAAGAGATGATTTAGGGGAAGGGTCTGCAAAGGATAGTAGTTTTCAAAGGGAAACTGAGCATAAGGATTATCTTGAGGGAAGAGAAGAGAGGAAGGTTAGTGAAGAGGATGAGAAAAACAATGTTGAAGTAGATGAGCATGAGAAGAAAAGGAAGGATGAAGAAGAAAAATGGAGGGAGATGCAAGAAAGAAGGAAACTTGAGCTTCAACATGCTCCGCCGCTACCTTTTCTTTACAAAAAGGTAGAGAAACAATTGCAAGAAAAGTTTTTTAAATTCCTAGAGCATATGCGGCAACTTGAGATAAAGATACCATTCTTGGAGGCCATGGAAAAAATGCCTCAATATGCTAAATATCTGAAAACTCTCTTAGGAAATAAGAGAAAGCTTGGGGACAAAGTGATTAGTTTGCCAGAGCAAGTGAGTGCAACCATTTAGGGCACCTAGGCCAAGAAAGAAAAAGCTAGAGGACCCTTTGTGCTCTGAGTCACCCTTGGAAAACTGAATTCTAAGGGAACACTTGCTGACCTTAGGGCCTCCATTAGCCTCATGCCGATGTCCATTGCCAAACAACTAACCTTTGAGCTCAAGCCATCTAAGAAAACCATCCAACTAGCCGACCGAAGTATAAAAGTGTCATATGGGGAGTTTGAGGACCTTTCGATCTAATTGAGGAATATTGTGGTTCCATGTGACTTCGTGGTGCTTGATATGATTGAAGATCCTTATACTCCCTAATCCGAGGGCAAGATGATTTGAAGACTTTGGGTGCCTTGATTGACTACAAATCAGAGACTCTCACTGTAAGGGTAGCCCAAGAGAAGGTTGTGTTTGCCTTTTATAAGTCCTCCAAGGAACCCATGGTGGAGTAGATTTGTTCCTTTGATGTTTTTAAAAATATAGTTAGACAAAAGGTTGAGGGGTGTGATGTTTTTGCTGCCCCAATGTTTGTTGAGGTGATAAATAAGGAGAAAACGATTTAGAATGTTGTTTTTGATGTTGAGAAGGAGATGGTTCTGATGTAGGAAAATTATGATGATTCTAAGGGTACTGACACGCCATCCCATAAAAGGAAGAAGGGTAGAAAAAGAAGAAAAATCAAAAAGTGATCTATGGCTCCACCCTGGCTTGGGGGAGCCCCGTATTATAGCCCAACTCCAGATGACCCTAGTTCTACTTTGCTTACTTCTGCCAGTGCTGCTCGATGGAGAGTTTTGACTCCCCACGCTGGAGGTGATGGAGATGCTTGGAGTGAGTCCACTCCTACGGCAGGTATAATTTATTTTTCTTCTTTTTCTGTCTGAGCTGGTGGCTAATTGTGTCAAACTTACTGACGTTAAACAAAAGTACTTACAAGAGATAACCCGGTGTTAGTATAGTTTGTTTGTTTTCTTAGCTAAGTTTCCATAATGCTGATCTTTCTCCCTTTTGGTTCTCTTATCCATCTTTCCCACGTGCCGAGACAGCTCTTGAGCTGGCTTGGGGGAGGGTTCTTGTGTTTTCAAAGTTTTGATAGATCCGCATTATTGTCATTATTGCCTTGGTTTTTGTTATAGTTTTTGCATGTTTTGTTAAGATGATGTGCTTGAGTTGTGAAACCGGAAGGAAAGCTTCTGATGTGTACATTCTAGTGTTCCTATGCATACTCATGTTTTCTTAGCCTTGTGCCTGTTTTGGACCAAATGATCGACTGTTTTTCCACCTGACTTGGGGATCTGGGCTTGCTTGGTTTGTGTCTTAGATGACTATCTATTGAGGTGCATTTCGACTAGCCTAGTGAGGATTGAGCGTTTTAGGACTCCATTATGAGTCATATGTCATCGAGTGCTAGTTAAAGAATCTAAGTATTATGTCTGTTCTCCTACAACATAGTTTGCTTTTCTAAAGGTCAGGGATGATAACCCGTTTGTAGATACAGCTACATGGTAAAATTGCCTACCATGAATATTAATTGACTTAGGGTAAGCCAAGTTTGTACCTTTACCTTTTCTTCGTAGCCACACTATTTAAACTTCACATGAGTCAAATGTCCCCTCTCTTTACCTAGAGGATAGTCAAGTGATCATAGTGAAGTTGGTGTCCATTGCATTGTGATGTAAGATTTTGGTTTGAAAAGTCATCGAATGATATGACTCTATACATCACTCTTAGTATATTTCAGAATTATTAGCATGAAAAACACAAAAAAAAAGAGAAAAAAATCAAACAAAAAGAAAAAAAGAGAAAAGAGAAAAAAAAGAGAAAAAAATCAAACAAAAAGAAAAAAAGAGAAAAGAGAAAAAAAAGAGAAAGAGAAAAATTTGAGAATAAGGTTGGTGTAATGTATTAGAGTTCATTTATGTGTATCTTGAGGATTGTGAGAGTGGCATTGTTGTCAGAAGTCATAGTTGTCCTTGGTTTCATTACCTTGGATTGCTTACTATCCTCTATTTTAACTCCACATCCCCAAATTTTACCCTACCTTGATCCTAGCCTACATTGCAACCCTTTCCAAACCTGTTCGACTTGGTCTGATTAGTAACTTCTATACGGGAGACTAGATAAGATACAATTCCTAAGACTTCTCCCTGTTTAAGTGTTTAATTCCTAGCTCATCTTTAGTCGGATGATTCTGAGAAAAACACATACCTTATTAAACACACGAGTGTATTAGAAATTTCACACATCTTTTGGAAAATAGCCTGGGGAGCCCAGACTTGTGACCTTATTAGTTAGTAGGTGGCATGGCTTATGTTGTAGCTTTTCTAGTGATCTCGAATCTATGGAAAACGTTGTTTATTTTGGTATTATGCTCTCTTGAGCCCATTGTACTTGCACACCCATGGCTAAGGAAGAGTTTTGCGCATACACGGCTTGCATTGTTTTGTTTTCCGCTCACCTTACTTTTCATTTGTTTTTCTCATTGTGTTGCCCTGTGCTTGCGTGTTGCCCTACTACTTCGTTTGCTAGGGACTAGCAAAGGTTTGGCTTGGACGAAGTTGATGTGCTTATTTTATAGCACGTTTACAACCCCTTTGTAGTGTTAAGTCTCGTGGTTTTAGATTGATTTTAAGCACATTACACTTGATTTACCTTGATCTTTTTTCCTCGAGCTGTTTTAAGGACATTTCAGGTATTTTTGATGATTTCAAGGTAAAATGCGACGTGTTCGAGGCTTTGACACCCTTATCAAGAGGTTAGACACGGGTATCGAAGCTTTGGCATGTGTTCCAAGTCACTCTTGAAGATTCTACGAAGTTCAGAATCCATTAGACACTTCGAAGAAGCTGTTTAGCAAGATTCAGGCTCATATTCGACCGAATCTGATCACTATTCGGTCGAATGGATGACAGGAACTCAAACATATGATTCAAGCTCTTTGGTATGGCCGAATCAGATCCCATTCGGTGGAATCATGGTCCATTCAGCGGAATCAAAGCTTCCTTCGGTCGAATGGTGGACAGGTCCCAGACTTATGTTACTCTACTCTCTGCTTTGGGCGAATCAACCTCCTATTCGGCCGAATCCACTCCCATTCTGCCGAATCCACCCACAATTCGGCCGAATGGCCTTTAATTCCCGCAAAATCCAACTCTTCGCAAGCCGTCCCTCGAGAGTTCTTCTAAGGTTTCACCCCCTTATGTCCTTAGGGTATAAATACCCCATTTCTCTGTGTAAAACCCTCATGCCTATTTTGAGAGTTCTTGTGCCTCAACTTGGAACATCATTTTCATTGCTTTTCATTTCATTCATGCACTAGTTTAGATTTAAGGCTTTCATTGCTCTCCTTTTCAAGTATTGGATTCAGAATTTCTTTCATTCACGTAAGTTATCATTTCCTTTATTGCTCTATTTCGTTTAATGCTTTCACTTATTACTTTTGTTGATTTCATTACTCTTGCTGTTATTATGTCTCCATTTATGCCAATGAGTGAGTAGTTCTCTTAGGGGTTTGATTAGTAAAACCCTAAGTTTGGCTTGTTCTTCATGCGTAGGGTTAGGGTTTGAGATTATCGATGATTGTTTGATTGATATTCGATGTGAATCTTGTCCTGCCACTCCTTAGGAGACATAGGGCGATTATAGGTTGTTCATGTGATTTATAAGGTCGCAAACTTCCTCTCGTCATCTTGAGTCTCTTGACTGATTGTTGATCGATTTTCCCCGACCTAGCTTATCTTCTAGTTTTATTGTCTTGCCTAGGGCGGAGCTAATCTATCCCAGTTAATCTCTCATTGCCTATCATCGTTTTTATTCTTGCTTACTTTCCTGTTTTTAGCATAGTTTAAACAATACACATCCAAATAAACTTTTACATCAAGTGTAGAACCTAGCAGCCCTTGTCCTTGAGGTTTGACCCCCGACTTACCATTACACTAGTTGTAGTAGTACTAGGGTGATTATAAATATTGTTTGTATAACTAATTTTTTAGTAAACGACGCTAAAAGCCGGTTATCAGCGACCACTACACAAACGAGGCTCTATTGAAACTTATTGTGCGTCTCCAATACAATGCTTCATGGCCTAAAGCATAACTATTGGATTGAACGTCAAATAACCGGCACTAATACTTAGGTGCGCTAGAAACGGGTGCCCAAGACATATAGACACTAGAACAATGCACAAGTTGCTAAAATACACCCGACAAAAGAAATGCATGCATCAACCTAACTATTGGCTAGGCGGCACCCACACAACGCGACAAAAAGACTAAGCTAGGAAACAAGCAAAATTAGTCACACACAGTCATCAAATAAAAAAACTAATATCCAAATGTTTTACACACGCAAATAAAAAATTTCAACAACGCCATGGTAGACGAAAACAAAAATTGTTCAAAGCAAAAATAGTTAAAAGCAAACAACAGAAACTAAGCATTCGGGGCAGCTGCATCTTGGTCAAGTAGCATTTCTGAGATCTCATCCTTCTGTGCCACAAAAGTAGCCGTAACAAGATGATCACTCCCATCAGCAACCTCCTTAGATTTCAGATCGGCCAGGTCCCCTCTAGCGTGGATAAACTTGTCTTAGGTCGCTTGCGTCTCCCTGGTCGTGAGCTTCCCGTCTAAAACCCTCTTCATCAACTCACATTCAAGAGTTATGGCAGTCTCAGCTAGTTGATTGTGAAGGAAATTTGCCTCCTCCTTGAGCCCTTCGGCCGAAGCCAATTGGTCGGTCGCCTCTTTCTGCACCTTAGCCACTTCAGCCTCTTTGGTGACAAGGTTGTTCTCGGCCTCAGCCCTAGCCTTTCCCTCTAGCTTCAGCAAATCGTTTAGGCCTGTCAGTCGATTAGCGAGGTCAAATGCTTAATCTTCAAGCTGTTTCTCGGCATCCCTTAGACTGGAAGATGATTTCTCTAATGATTCCTCGAGGCTTGTGACGCGACCTTCCAACTCCTCCCTTAGCTTCTTGCTCAATTCAGCCAGCTTCTCATGACCCTTCAAGCACTCCTCTAATTTATTCAAGTAGAGTTGGAGAACCAATGTATCCTAGAAAGACTACAAGAAAAAAAAGGAGTTCAGGCACAATTTTGGTCTGTGTCAAATGAAGGAAAGCCAAGTAACTTACGCGTAGGTTGTGGTAGAGAGAATTATTGGCTAATTCTAAAGCAAACGAGTTTTCATGAAGGACAACCATTAAAGGTAGAAGCAGTTAGTCGACAGCAGGATGCAGAGCGTGAGCATCTTGACCCTCTCTTAAGAAGTCCAAAGGGAGAATCATATGATGGTGAGTAATCTCGGCAGTAGTACGAGCGGCCATAATGTCCTTGGTAGAAGGAACATCTTCTTTCCTCTTTTTTGTTCACAACAAGTTCCACATATCATATTTTGACATCTTGGGAACGGAACTGCAGTTGCTTCCTGAGAACCCAACGAGACAATTAAAAGATGACGGTAAGCGGTTAGCAGAATAAAGAAAAGATCAATGACATGCTTGAGGGATTCAACATGACCGGAGTAGGTGAGCTTTCGAACTTTTTTTATTTTTAAGCCAAAAAAAATTAAAATTTCGAAAAATAAGTTACTGTTTAAAATAATTTCAGAAATAAGTCAATTTTAGGTTCGGATAAAAACGCTGTCCACGACAACGTTATACCTAGGGCAGCGACTTGCATGGGCTTGATTTTAGGGTAAAATACTGGGCCAAAAGAAATCGCTGCCTAGGGCAGCGTTACAACTCTATGAAAAACGCTGTCAAGGGCAGCGTTTTTCTTTGGAATATTTTCAGAGTTAGTGCTGCAGAGGCCAGGGAATCAGTGCATAGCATTAATGAATCGCTGCCCGAGGCAGCGATTTTACTACTTAATGAATCGCTGCCCAAGACAGCGATTTTACTCAAGCTGGGTTTTTAATTTCTGTTTCTCCCTTCTTCTTCCCCATTTCCTTCTCCCATTTCTCCTGCGCTACTGCTCGTGCTCGTCCCTCCTCTTCGAACCATCCTCCCAAAATCTTCCATTTTCCTCCCAAATTCTTCCATTTCTTTCCATTTCACAAGGTATGTAATTTATTTTGAGTAATTTTAAGTTTTTATCATGTATTTTATTTTTTCATTTATGTTTTTTTTATTTCGTTTTTTTATTTGAAATTATGTTTTGTGTTATGTTATTTTTTTACAATTTCTTGAATTAATTATTTTTATGTTAATTTCGTGAATTAATTTTTGGTATGTTATGAGTTATGATATGTTATGTTTGGTAATTATTATTGATATTTTGGTAGTGTATATGTTTTATTATTTTAGTTTAGGTATTGGTATGGATTTGGTTAAGTGGACTTTTATTTAGGTTAGTAAACCATAAATTAGGTTAGTATATAAATTTAGGTGAGTTCATTAATTAAGATTAGTTAATTAAATTTGTGTAATATTTAGGTTAGTAATTAGTATAGGTTATTTTATTAATTTTGTTTAGTTTATTGAAATAGGTTAGTTCATTAGAGTAGATTACGTAATTAATTTAGTTTAGTAGATTAATTTAGGCTAACGTAGATTAGTTAATTAAGTAAGGTTAATTAATTAAAATTAGCTTATTATGTAAGGTTAGTTATATTAGTTAATTAATGAAGCTTTGTTTATTAGATTAGTTTATTTTATTAACTTAGTATATTTAGGTTAATTTAGTATATTTTACTAGGTTAGTATATTTAGGTTAATTAAGTAAGGTAATTATAGTAGTTAATTAATTAAGTTTAAATTACTAGATTAGTTTAATAAATAAGGTTAGATTATTAGGTTAGTTTATTAATTATGGTTAGTGTATTAATTTAGATTAGTTTATTAGGTTAATACATTAAGTAGGGTTAGTTTACTAAATTATTTTATTTCTTACATTAATATATTTAGGTTAATTTAGTTTATTTTATTAGGTGCTTATATTTAGGTTAATTAGGTAAGGTTAATTAAGTAAGGTTAACTAAGCTTGTTAATTAATTAATTAAGATTTGTTTAATTGGTAAGGTTAGATTATTAGGTTAGGTTATTAATTATGGTTACTGTATTAATTTAGATTAGTTTTTTAGGTTAGTACATTAAGTAGGGTTAGTTTACTAAATTATTTTATTTCCTTATGTTAATATACTTAGGTTGATTTAGTTTATTTTATTAGGTGCTTATATTTAGGTTAATTAGGTAAGGTTAATTAGGTAAGGTTAATTAAGTAAGGTTAACTAAGGTTGTTAATTAATTAATTAAGATTAGTTTAATAAATAAGGTTAGATTATTAGGTTAGTTTATTAATTATGGTTAGTGTATTAATTTAGATTAGTTTATTAGGTTAGTACATTAAGTAGGGTTAGTTTACTAAATTATTTTATTTCCTTATGTTAATATATTTAGGTTAATTTAGTTTATTTTATTAGGTGCTTATATTTAGGTTGATTAGGTAAGGTTAATTAAGTAAGGTTAACTAAGCTTGTTAATTAATTAATTAAGATTAGTTTAATAAATAAGGTTAGATTATTAGGTTAGTTTATTAATTATGGTTAGTGTATTAATTTAGATTAGTTTATTAGGTTAGTACATTAAGTAGGGTTAGTTTACTAAATTATTTTATTTCCTTACGTTATTATATTTAGGTTAATTTATTTTATTAGGTGCTTATATTTAGGTTAATTAGGTAAGGTTAATTAAGTAAGGTTAACTAAACTTGTTAATTAATTAATTAAGATTAGTTTAATAAATAAGGTTAGATTATTAGGTTAGTTTATTAATTATGGTTAGTGTATTAATTTAGATTAATTTATTAGGTTAGTACATTAAGTAGGGTTAGTTTACTAAATTATTTTATTTTCTTACGTTAATATATTTAGGTTAATTTAGTTTATTTTATTAGGTGCTTATATTTAGGTTAATTAGGTAAGGTTAATTAAGTAAGGTTAACTAGGTTAGTTAATTAATTAATTTTAATTTATTGTATATTACATTCTTGAATATCATTGAATAGTTTTCGTTGTTGTAGGCTTCATGAATACCAATGTATACCCATTGTTATGTCAATGGGGTGGAACATTGATAGACAAGATAATACGGTTGGTTATGATGGTGGACAGTGTAGACCTATCGTAATTAGTGGTGAGAATAGCTTCTCTGATATTGTTGACATGGTCTCTAGTTTGTGTGGGTTTGATAGACGGTTGGTGGAACTGAAATTGAGAATGAAGTATCCTACTGGGTCGTCAACATGTATGGCATTGCCGTTCACTGATGACTATGCTGTTAAAGTATTATGGGTGTGTATTCAAAATTATCCACAATCTGGCATTGAAATATATGTCGATCTAGTCCCCTTGCCATCATCATATACTGGTTTAATGGACATCTTATCTCAACATCAGTCATTTTCAATCATTCCATCCAGAAGTCAAATTCACGATGATAGCTCAGAACTAGCTACTTCTCGGGTGAATCCATTAAACAGTACGCTTCTCAGATATGGGTTTGGAAATTACCTTTATGGAGAAAGGACTCGACAATTCGAGGAAGGAGTAGAAGAAGAGGAAGTAGATGAGGAAGCGGAGGGGGAAGAAGATGCAGAAGATGGGGAGCCTGTCAACCTAGAAGAAGAGGATGACGGTCATTTGAACATAGAGCTAGGAGTAGGGACTAGATCGGAGGCCAACGAGATTGCAGTTGAATCTAACATTCCTTATTACAATAGCATGTTAGAGTATGAAGAGGACGACAGTTGGACGATGATAGGCCCACCATGTGGTGTTGATAATGAATTTGTAAAGGGAATGAAGTTCGCTAATAAGAGAGATCTCATTGAAGCTGTTAAGATGTATAACCTTAAGTCAAATACATCGTATCGGTGTCGAACGTCGAAAACTAGTGTGTTGGTGCTGGTTTGTAGTAATAAATGTGGTTGGAGACTACGTGCTAGGCAGAAGAGTACCTTACTCTCATTTTGGTGCATAACAACATACAAAGGTCCACACGCTGCAAGTATAGAAGGGTTGCCCCATATTATGCAAGCACTAATGGATACTCATCCTGGGATGGCCGTTGAGTGGTGTTACAAATCAGAGGGTCCTGGTTATAGGGTGTTCCAGTGTTTATTTTGGTCATTCAAACCGTGTATAGAAGGGTTTAAGCACGCACTTCCCCTGATTGTCATCGACGGTACGCATTTGTATGGAAAATACATGGGTAAGATGCTTATAGCAATAGGGGTTGATGGGAATAATCTACTATTTCCCATTGCTTTTGCTCTCGTCGAGGATGAGAACGGAGAGAGTTGGAGCTAGTTCATGGCATGCATCAGACATCGTGTTACGAGTAGAAGGGGACTATGTGTATTATCTGATCGTCACCCTGGTATTATTCAGGCTATGAATGATGGTCATAGTGGATGGACGCCGCCAGACGCATTTCACCGATTCTGCATTCGTCATGTTGCTTCGAATTTGAATACCCACGTCAAGAATACCTATGTGAAGAAAGCATTCATTAGAGTTGCTTTCCAGCGGAAAACTTTAAAGGTCGACAAAGCCATCAGACGCATTGCTCAGGTCTCTCCTAACGCAGCTGAATATATCCAAGATATGTCAATTGAGAAATGATCGATTGCCTATGATGGAGGACATAGATACGGATATGCGACAACGAACATGGCTGAAGTGTTTAACGGTGTCATTAAGGGAGCTAGATTTCTGCCAGTTTTAGCAATTGTTGAATTGACATTCTACAGAGTAAACAAGTGGTTCGTTCACAAATGAGAGATAGGTGCGGAACACGTAGCAGCAACCCAACCTTATACTCGTCATGTACAGCAGAGGATTGAAGTTAACGGAAGTAAGGCCAGATTCCACAATGTAGTGCCGTATGACATTGGGAGCGGTGTATACGAAGTGACGAATGGCCAAGGTGAAAGGTTGGCACGTAAGGGAGGGAAACGATACATGGTACATTTCGCTAACGGGACATGCACGTGCAACAAGGTTCAAGTATATCACTACCCTTGTTCGCATGTGTTGGCCGTGTGTCGTCAGTATCACGTTTTTGAGGCACCATTTGTTGATACACATTTCCATAGTGCGGCATACATGTGCACATACCAGCCTCAATTCCACCAACTTCTTGATGATACGGTGTGGAGAGCATTTATAGGACCCCGAGTTATTGCTAATGAGACTCGAGTTTGGGCTAGGGGTCGTCCACGATCTAGAAGGTCACGAAATGAGATGGATGACAACACAGACCGAGGAGTCACATGTAGTGTTTGTCACGTTGTTGGACATAATAGAAGAAGTTGTCCGCAGAGACGAGCAGTAGTATAGAGTGTTAACCAATATGTACTAGGTTCTTTTATGTTATGAACATTCCCACTATTTATTTTTTGTTATGCACATTTCCGAATATAGAATATTTTATGCACATTTTGTACTCTGTTATGTTAGATTCACAAGATATGGAACCAGGCCCAGTAGACCCGTCTGTTCTCAGACTGTAGCAGACGCATCGTTCCCATGCGTTGTGGAATGGAACGTTGGACAGTGCATCTATGCTTTACACTCGCCACCACTCCTTTGAGTGGCCTGTGGATGATAGAGTCCTTCAGTATGTTCGACGTGCCGGGCTATACGGGATCCATAGGTTACGGTCGCTGCGAATCGACCGTGGCCTTGTCACGACCTTGGTTGAGAGGTGGAGGCAGGAGACACACACCTTCCACCTATCTGTTGGGGAGGCCACGATCACTTTACGGGATGTGTGCATCCTCACACGCCTACCGGTGACGGGTAGGGCAGTGTCTGGACCTAGCCCCGCACAATACGCCATGACGATGCTCTGAATGTTTGGAGTTTCCCCACCAGAGGATGCCGTGGTGGGGTCCATTGTGAGATTCACTTGGCTGCATGATACCTTCGCCCTTCTCCCGCCTGCGACCGCCAGTGAGATGGATATTTTGAGGTACGCCAGGATGTACTGTTGGGTCCTCGTTTCTTGTGTACTTTTCGCGGATAAGTTAGGAAACGAGGTGCAACTTATATACTTGAACCTGTTCGACCGACCTTGGGATAGTGTAGCCAGTTACAGCTGGGGCAGCGCCGCTCTATCCTACCTGTACCGGAATATGTGTCGGGCTTCTCGAGTTCGACGGGGTCGGCCAATAGGTGAGATAGCTGGGCCACTGGTCATTCTCCAGGTATGCATGTTCGTTTGTTAATTTATGTGAACCGTACATAATTATGTAACTAACTCATTCCATTTACTTCAATTACTCAGCTTTGGGCGTGGGAGCATCTCACCGTCTATCGTCCGGCCATACCTACACGACGCAGACGAGCTCAAGAGGGAGTTCAGGAGGTTCACATTTACGTCGAACCGGGCCGAGCTGGAGATGGAGAGCCATACGGAACAAGATGGCTGGTCGATCGTCTTACTCGCGTTCACCTCGCGACAGGGGTGAACTCTCTGCGAGATTTATTAGATAGGATGACGGATGAACATGTACTATTCCACCTCATTAGTAATTCGTACATATATTTTAAATGGATTTATTGTCATATTATAATGTTAAACTGTTATTTATAAACAGATGGTATGGGATCCGTATCCCGAAGATGAGGGTGAAGAGGACGAGTGGTGTGTCATTTCGCCGCTCGTATGTTTTGAGTGCGTTCAATTCCATTTGCCGACACAAGTTATGCGGTAATGCGGATCGCGTCAGGTCATTCCCCCACCTGTTGACACGAGCGAAGACTTACACAAGGTGGACCGACGTGGGAAGGCTGGAGTTGATTGGTCGGACCATCACCGACAATTTATCGACGCGTGGGATAGGCGTTTACAGTCCGTAGTCCAGGTCGATCCGTTTGAGGGAGCTATGGACTACTTCGATCCATACTTGGTATGGTATCGACGTATCACTAGACAGTTCATCAGCCCTTTCTTTCGGCCGCCTGTGCCACATTTCTCTCCTGCAGCAGTGTCGTTACACATCGTGGTAAGATTTCTAGTCAATTTAATTGTTCAAATTTATTTATATAGTACACTACTAACATCATTTGTATTTCTTCTTTCTCATGTAGACTGAGGAGCTGTTGCATATTCGTGACTACGTTCACGACTTCAGAGACTTGTGTCCTCCCATGGCGGACCATGTGTATGGTCTCGTCCAGCAGAGCATGGAGAGGATACGGCAGCCTTACCGACTTCGGCCGTATCCATTACATTCGAGTTGCGACCCATCCACCCCCGCGGCACCCTTTACTATGCCGGAGACCCTTGCTATCGAGATGTCTAGCCAACATTACACTCAAGGTCAGTCTTCGTCATCGGCGTACACGTCCCCAGAGGCCCCATTTGCACACCATCCGCCTTGGACCCAGCAAACACAAACTCAGAGTTCGTATCCTCATTTGGACATCATTTTCGAGGAGCAAACTTTGGGTCCAGACTCTTAGAGCTTATTCAGTTTTCATTACGTTAATTTAATACCAATTTGTAATGTTTATAACTAAAACTTAGTTTCAAACATTATACAGTTTGTATTTCAAACATCATTTGTTATGACCTTCTTCCTAATCTGTGTTTATTTCGATACTTATTATTAGAATTTGTCTATTCATATTTGAATTCATAAGTATTTAAGTATTGATGGAAAATTATATAATGTATTTGATACGTCTAAATAATTTACGGCATTTAAAATAAAATTCTGTGCAATTAGGAAACGGAGGCAGCGTTTTCCTAATTGCACAGAATTTCCCTAAAAACCCAGCCCCATGCAAAACGCTGCCCTGGGTAGCGTTTTGTCCTACCTAAGGCAGCGTTTTATTTCCGAAGCTAGATTAGCTTATTTTTTAAAATATTTTAAACAGTAACTTATTTTTCGAAATTTTAATTTTTTTAGGCTTAAAAATAAAAAAATGTTCTGAGCTTTCTCCACTGGAGTGACTTTGTTCTGAGGGAAGGCTGAGAATGGGTCGTTCTTTTCGAAGAGCAACGGGTGTAGAAATAAGTATGTCCTTTTTCTTAGAAGTGGTAGACATCTTAACAGTAAATTTTGGGGCAACGGTATGATAACTTCTACGCTTTGCATCGATGGATAAAACTAAAGTTGTGCGATACTTGGACTCCTCGCGTGGCTTCACCAACTTGATCTTATAAACTACAAAATATGGAATATGAGCCTTATGTTAATAACACATCCATTAACAAAAGTGCGTAAGTAAAGAACGTCTTACCTAGAGAAGAAGGACCACTAGCAGGGATCCCACTCTCGAGAAAACCAAGTGATGATTTATCTACAAGGACAAAGTGCTTGGCCCAACCACGGTCATTGACACGTAGATCTATAATCAATGCTTCACAATCTAGATTCAGGTCTCCTTCACTACTCTCATGGAATAACTAAACATTAAGTCTTTAACAGTAAATGGATCCTCCTAATCCTCAGTCAACCACTCTATTACCCTAAAGATACGCCATGTTCCTGACATAATTTGACTAGGATGAAGATTGTAGGTTTTTATGAAGTCTTGGACAAGAGGGGAGAAGGGTATCTGGTAGCCTAAAAGGAAGGGGTATTCATATAAATCAACACAATTATCTAGACAATCGCTTATGAAGCAATCACCAACAGCATGTATTTGTACATCTAGGGAAAGACCCGCTAGCAATCTAAACGCATCTAAGTTGTCATCTGACTAAAAGACACTTAGATCTCCACTAGTTAAAGCAATTGAAGAAGGGGACCCCCTTTCCTTTTTCAATTGGGTCTTCTTGTTAAGTGTCGTAGCCACACGTAAGGATCCCTACTAGCTGCACTCTTTACCATGATTTGATGATGAAAAGCAAGTAAAGGAAGAAGGGAAGTTAACTGGGTTAAAGATAAGGCCAATGAAGAGGACGAGCCAAAAGAAGATTAGAGAAATTAAGAGTACGGTCGAAAGAGATAGAATTTTGTTAAAGTGAAAATGTCTCGAGAAAGAGGAAGAAATAGCCTTTAAAGAAGCGACAAGACAAGAGGCGTAGAGTCATGATGATGGTTAATTAATAACCTCCCCTTTTTACCGCCCAACTGTCAATAGGTAAGAGTTTTAAAATTTGAAAATACTAGAATCAGGAACCTTATAGGACTCTTCGAATTTTGGGGCAAATTGCTATGAGTGAAAACCCGCCAAGGTACATAACGCGACTAAAGGAAGAAGCTATGCGTTAAGCACATGTAACATAGCTAAGTGTAAAAAGTGGACCATGGAGTTCACAGCAGTTAGGACATGACCTCTAGTAACCGTCAATGGGTAGGTGTCTGCAACTGACACGCGACATATGCAGTGAGAGTGAAAGATAAACCTAGTCAAAGCAAACACCAACTGAAATTCGCATGGAGAAGGCGCACAAGTCATTATAACTACAAGAGTTGACTAGTTTAAATGGTATAAGGATAACAAATGATAAAATGGTTAGGATTTACTAGTTCAAAGAGGATGAATTTTGTTCCAAAAAAGGCCCGTAAAAGATTTTCAATAATAAGCAGTAGTGAGTCAGTTGGGGAGAACATAAATAAGTCAATGGAAGAAGAGAAAAGAAGAGATAGAATTCTCAGGAACAAAGAAACACAATCTCATCATCACAAAAGCATACCATCTTGTATTCAATTTAAATCTAATTCCTATTTTTAGTTTCAAATGTTGTAACACAAGTGTCATTTTACATAGTGAAACGACAGCCTAGCAAGCCCTTGCGGTTTTTCTCATTTCTTGGGTTTTCTGCGTCACCAATTTTTATGTCGTTTAATCGATTTATGCTTTATTGTTTTACTTGAATCAACACGTAGCCAAACTAGTTGTTAAAACTTCCCAACCTTAATTCATTACTAGGTGACAAATTTTTGGTAGAAACACAACTCATCCAAAGATCGATTAGAAGAATAAGCTCCTAGTGAGTGACACCAACTGCTACCTAGGTGGCAAAGAATCCTTGTGACCTAATACAAGGAGGATTGTTCACAGGGGTATCTTGCATAACCTCAATTGCTTTTTTAGTTGGATCAACGTCAAAGTCAACCATTGCATAAATGGGGTCGTCATAAGGGGCAAGTGATATCATATTAGGTTTAGAGCCAACTCTCTCATAAGCTAGATCTACGAAGACGATAAGAGGCGTGACAACTTTTTAAGAGTCTCTCTTCCTCTTATTTTTTTACATTAGTTTCACATCTCTAATTCAGATATTTTTGGAGCAGATGTGTAAGCACTCTCTGGCAAAACCAACATAAAGGATAAAAGCAAAGACATGTATGATGATGAAAGAAAAAGTGATTGCAAGATTAAGCGAATTACCTACAGGTGTGGACATGATTGGTGTAGGGGAACTTTCTTTACTAGAGTGGCTTTTCTTGGTGTTTTCTTCCTCCTCCTTAGAGGCTTTAAGGATCAAACATTTTCTCGATAGAGATATAAGGGAAAAGATGGATGATTCTTTCTTCTTGACGGCAAGTTTGAATGTAAATTCAGGGGCAACTGTGTGATAGCTTCTTCAATCCGTGTGTAACAACACAAACAATGACATTTGAAAGGGGGAAACTAGACCATCCTAAACAAAATCAAAATTACAAGGGACCAAATATGAGAAGGGAGATTATATAAGAGTCAAATGTGAAAAAAGAGGATCAAAGTGATACCTAATGTAGGGGGATCAAAGCGCTTGGTCCACCTATGGTCAACAGAGGATGAAACTTAACACATATAAAGAAGAAAGAGACTGGAACAATTCCATCAAAGAAACAAAACAATGGCATTGAGTGAGTCAAAAGGAACACACATTTGCCCTCTTTTTTTCAAAATTCTTTTTTGAAATGCACTTGCATATATAGGAATTGTCATCAAAGATCAATATTTAGAATGCAAAGTAAGAGATATAATGCAATGAGATAAACTCAACACAATATATACAAGAAACTAAACATGATTTTAAAATTCAATGCAACTACTACTAAAAATGAAAAAATAACTCTCTCCCCCCAAGTCAAACCTCGTAATGGCCTTAGTGCAAGCTTAGGACACGAAAGGAAAGCCCGAAGAGAAGGAATAAAGGAAAAGAAACTAAGGATCTGAGAAAAGAGGATCTTACTTGGGGGGTTGATGTGAATCTAGGTATTGAAACCTTAATCCACACAAAAGGGATAGAACTAGATAGAAAACCCTCTAAAGCTACGCACCAAAGGTTTAAAATCTAGGGCGAATGTTTAAGAATTGATTAAAGCAAAGCACCCTCAATTCCTACACTTCCTCACGTGAATCTAAAGCTTTAAGCACCAATTCACAACTCTTTGTTACACACAAAGAAAAACAACAAACTCTCTAAGTTTATTGAAGAATATATAGAAAAGAATCTCCAAATCTGATTTTTCCAAGCTTGGGTGCACATCTATTTATACCCATAGCTTGAGAGTTTCAATCATATTATGACTAGGCCTCCTACTTCTAAAAGGACTCCTAATAACCAATAGGATAATGCCACCTATTTATTACATAATCCTACTAAAACTCTAACACTATCTTATCTTAATTAGAATCTTATCCTACCTAAAAAGATAATATTACAAATCAACTACTCTAATCCTATTTTATTTAAATTAAAACACTAAATATCCAATCCCATGTGTGTAGCCACGTCCATACCCATGCCATGTCACTTGCCATGTCACTTAAGTCGTAATAAAGCACCGATAAGATGTAATAAGCACATCTCAATGTAACAAGCACCTCCCCTTGTCTTAAAATTTTCCTCCTTGGTCAAAATTTTCAATCCTCGAAAATTACTCCAAGATTTTAGCTTTTGATCAAGGCCTTCCATCAATCATCACCTCCATGGCTTCCACACATTATAGAATCATAAAACCTGAAAATGGAAAGTTCAAAAACACACCTATGCCTAAAATGAGAAAAACCCTATCAAATGAAATGGGAGAAAACTCATAGGCAAAACCAACTTATTCCCCATGTCCACCAATCCTCATTTACATTTGCATGTTATCATGCACATGCAAATGTTCCCCTTTGACGCACCTAGAAGATTCGTGTCTCCATAAGCCAACAACTCTCCCATGGTAGCATTCTTCTTTAAAGCTTCAACCGATCCTTCGAATTTGGCATCCTCTATCATATCATCCTCCTCTTCTTCAAAAGAGTTTGTCCTCAAACTTCGAAGTTGATCATTAGGCACATAAGGTGCTAAGTCGCCTATATTGAATGTGGCATGAACTCCATAGTCTCCAGACAACTGAAGCTTATATGCATAATCACTCACCTTACTGATGATTTTGAATGGACCATCACACCTAGGCATAAGCTTGTTCTTACGTCGATTAGGAAATCTTTCCTTCCTCAAGTGTAACCAAACCAAGTCTCCCTCCTTGTAAGTATGTTGAGTCTTGTGTTTGTTAGCTCTAGCCTTATAGATATCATTGACCTTCTCAATTCTTGCTCTCACTTGGGTGTGAAGTTTTTGCATATAGTCAACCTTGGCCTTCACATCCTTCTCTAATTCCCTTCCATCCACCAATAACACTCCCTTGCCATTATCTTTGTTAGAACGAGTTTTTAGAGCCATAAAAGGCTTCAAAGCAAATGCTTTGGCTTGTGCATTCTTCCTCACAACATATATGTTTGTCCTTCCATCAAACTTCACAAATCTGTCATATTGCCAAGGTCTTCCCAAGAGAATATGACACGCATCCATGGGACAAACATCACAAAGCACTTGATCTTCATAATTGCCAATTTTGAACGAAATCAATGCTTGTTTACTAACCTTTACATCACTTGAATTGCTAAGTCAATGAAGCTTATATGGTTGAGGATGGATTTGAGTGGGCACCTCTAACTTGTCCACCAAGAGTGTAGAAACCACGTTAGTGCAACTCCCCAAATCTATAATCATATCACATAGTCTTCCTTGGACATTGCATCTTGTGAGGAAGATTTTCTCCCTTTGGCTCTCCTCTAATAGTGAGGACTTGGATTGCAATGCCCTTCGCAATACTAGGCTAGATCCCCTAGTTTCTGCCATCACCTCCTCCACATCCTCCTCTAGGACTTCAAAAGATATGTTACCTTCTTCCTCTTCAAGCTCATGCTCCTCTTCTTCAAAGGTTTCATCTTCCTCCCAAGTCCGAGTAGTAGCAATCCTAGCATTGGGACAATCCCGTTGGATATGGCCTTGTCCCTTACATTTGAAGCAAGTTCGTTGATCTCCCATAGGGGGCCTCGAACTTCCTCCCTTATCTCTCCCAAAAGATTATGGCTTTATGGATTTCTCGAGATTAGGCTTCACATTAGACATCTCACGCACCCCTTTAGCTTCAAATGATCGAAAGATCCCTCTAGGTTTACGTGTTTGCCTTTCAACCCTAGTTGCTATTGTACACACCTCATCAAAGCTCCAATAGGGTTGTAATTCCACCTTTTCCTTGATTGGGTCATTTAACCCAGCCACAAAACGAGCCACCTTGTGGTCTTCTTTCTCCTCTAGCCCATACACCATGGCTAGATTTTCGAATTCCATCAAGTATTCCTCCACAGACCTCCTTTCTTGCTTCAAAGTATGCATTTTTATAAAATTGTTTTGTTCAAAGTCTTGAGGAACAAACCTTTTTTGCATGTACTTCTTTAGTTTTGTCCAAGATGAGATCTTGGAACGCCCCTCCTTTCTCCTCTTCTTTTGCAAACCTTCAAGCCACAAACTTGCATAAGAAGTGAGTTTGAGTTCAGCAACCTTAAAGGATCTATGATCATCATAGTCCTTATATCTGAAAATTCGTTCAACTCTACGGATCCAATCTAGGAATTTGTCTAGGTCCAAACTGCCATTGAACTCAGGGATTTCAAGTCTCAAGCTTTGATCCTCTTTCCCCCTTAAACTCTTTCTCCTACGCCCTTTATATGATTCCTCATCATCACCTGAAGAGGATGGGTCCCTCTTGCTAGGCCTCTTGAGCTTCTAACACTGGATTCACCATCACTTTCGCTAGAGTTAGATTCATGAGAAGAGAGTTTACCTTTGCTTGAGGACTTTTCCTTCTTCCCCACGATTTGCAACAGCTCATTCATACGTTCCTTCAACTCGCGTTCCATGCACAAGGCTTTGGCTTCTTGTAAGGTTAAACCTTTTTTGAAGCCTGGTGGCATCTCATGTGCATCATCACCACTGGAATCCATATTGCTTGAGTATTCTTCGAATCCTCTCAATGAAAGCACCAAAAGTTGATGTGAATCTAGGTATTGAAACCTTAATCCACACAAAAGGGATAGAACTAGATAGAAAACCCTCTAAAGCTACGCACCAAAGGTTTAAAATCTAGGGCGAAAGTTTAAGAATTGATTAAAGCAAAGCACCCTCAATTCCTACACTTTCTCACGTGAATCTAAAGCTTTAAGCACCAATTCACAATTCTTTGTTACACACAAAGAAAAACAACAAACTCTCTAAGTTTATTGAAGAATATATAGAAAAGAATCTCCAAATCTGATTTTTCCAAGCTTGGGTGCACATCTATTTATACCCATAGCTTGAGAGTTTCAATCATATTATGACTAGGCCTCTTACTTCTAAAAGGACTCCTAATAACCAATAGGATAATGCCACCTATTTATTACATAATCCTACTAAAACTCTAACACTATCTTATCTTAATTAGAATCTTATCCTACCTAAAAAGATAATATTACAAATTAACTACTCTAATCCTATTTTATTTAAATTAAAACACTAAATATCCAATCCCATGTGTGTAGCCACGTCCATACCCATGCCATGTCACTTGCCATGTCACTTAAGTCATAATAAAGCACCGATAAGATGTAATAAGCACATCTCAATGTAACAAGCACCTCCCCTTGTCTTAAAATTTTCCTCCTTGGTCAAAATTTTCAATCTTCGAAAATTACTCCAAGATTTTAGCTTTTGATCAAGGCCTTCCATCAATCATCACCTCCATGGCTTCCACACATTATAGAATCATAAAACCTGAAAATGGAAAGTTCAAAAACACACCTATGCCTAAAATGAGAAAAACCCTATCAAATGAAATGGTAGAAAACTCATAGGCAAAACCATCTTATTCCCCATGTCCACCAATCCTCATTTACATTTGCATGTTATCATGCACATGCAAATGTTCCCCTTTGATGCACCTAGATGATTCGTGTCTCCATAAGCCAACAACTCTCCCATGGTAGCATTCTTCTTTAAAGCTTCAACCAATCCTTCGAATTTGGCATCCTCTATCATATCAAGGGTGGAACTATGTCCACTCACAAAAGTACCAACACATGTCCTTGCCCATCAAGTGAAATTCTATCTACATGGAGTGATAATTACTCTGTATACGTCCAAAGGTTGTGGTCATGTCCTGATGGGATGCCTATAGCTCAGCATAGCTATTCGTCTTATTCCAAAATTGGTCCATTTGAGACCAAATTTTGTCTAAAGTGTTGTCATTTGGGCCTCCATGGTAAGTGCTCGACTACTCAAGGGATGTTGCTTTGGCCTCCCATGTAGCCATTGAAAACCTTACCACCCTCGACTCTAACAAGTCTAACTAATAGAGAGCATGCTCCTTAGGTTAATATGAGTCAAACCAAGTGCCTCATACCTCAAATTCCATGAAAGATCTACATCACGTGCATGAAGAAGTAAGGTGAGCATGTTACCGTTGGAAATATCTCCAGAGCTATCAGCGACAGTAGATAAGTAGTCCATGAACCAAGCGACAAGAAAAAGGGTACTACATGTCGTCTTACCATCCATAAAAAAAGAAAATGCATTATTTACTAACATTTTCCATAAGAGATACAACTCCCTAGTAGAACACACACCCCCAGCTAAATCTCAAACAAATAACGTCCAAGCCATGACATGAAACTCAATGTGGATAGTAGGGTGGATATTGTAAGAGGCTTTTGATATACTAGGGTCTTATTTAGATAAGTTAGTGATATCTCTCCAAAACACAGTGTCATAGTAGGATTCAAATTTTTGGAGGCGAGGACACAAAACTCCTTCTCCCCCTCACTAGTGCCCTACTATGGTGCACATCTACAAGTAGTGGCTATACGACTAAATTGTCAAAGGAGTCGCCACCAAACCTTTAAGGGTGGATGCACACCCCATTGGGTTTGAATCCTAAAATGACTCGTGTGAGTGGTCTTTGAACCAAAACTAGGTTCAAGAATGAGCAATCTATGTCAATTTGAGAAATGACGTGCGTGAAATTTTTATTAAGATGGAACAAGTAAGTTTTGTTAATTCCTAAGGCAATCATGAAAATACAATAGAGAACACTCTAGATTTAATCAGTTTAGAAAGTTAAGGATTTTGTATATAAATTTAGATTAGGCGATCACTTTGTTAAAGTCCACAAGATTAAGGGTCTCTATAGCTAGTTGTCCAATTTATCTTATTTATTGCAATAACACTTCTATAGGGTTTAAATTAGTGTAACAAGACAAATGTGGTCACACACAGTTATAACATAATAAGATTCATTAAATAAAGCAATAAAGATCATTAATTATGAATGGAATAAAAGTGTGGAAATTGAAATAAAGCAATGAAGAGCAATATTGAAATATGAAAATTATGGATTATGCATGGACATGAGTTGATGCTTTTACTAATAAAATAAAGAATTAAGCCTAAGATATTATTCCCTATGACATAATTCAAATTAAGCAAAAGTCTAGTTAATAGAAGAATTATATGATTTATCCATAGAACATCATTAATTAAAAGATTAAATAAATACTAATGTATGTTTTATATTGCTAACAAGAAATAAGCACTAGGATGACACCTAAATGTACATTCAAGTATGATGTACACTTAGAGTTTTTCTCATGAAAAAGGTTTAAAAAATTTTATGTTTAGAGAGTATGGAGATGTCCAAATCTCTTCATCATAGGCCAAAAAAGAAATAAAGGAACTTAAAAAAAGTAAAAGGATTGCAATAAATAAAGATGTAAAGGGGAAGGATTGCTTGAGTTACTAGGAGGACCTTAATCCATAATGATGGCTCCTTGAACATGGTGCTCAAAGTTATGGTTATGAGACTTAACCTAAGGAAGGAAAGAGTTGCTTCTAATCTATCACATCATAGGTGAAAGAGACATAAAAGTAAAGTATTTTGGAGTTGATCTTAAGTAGTATCAATGGTGATGTCTCTTTATTTGATCATAGCTCACTAAAAGTTGTATAAAATTGAAAGAAAGTTTTCATGTAGATGGAGGTTTTTATCCTCTACAATCATCATATAAATAGATTTATTCTTAGGCCCTTGAGTGGATGAACACCACTAGAACCTAAGGTGCATGGTGAACGGAGAAGAAGTAGACTAAAACAAAAAGTAAAGAGATTAAATTAAAGGGGTCCTTGGTGTATATCATTAAGGGAAGGGCATTAGCTTGAGCTTGAATTGAGTGTTGGTGGAAGGAGTAATGATTGCTTGCTTGATAAAGGCAAAGTATGCCTTAAATGATCCTTGGTAGGTATTGAATGATGTTTGAGAGTATTTGGTGGTGTTTGAGAGGTTATTGGGGCAGAGTAACAACGCTTAGAATGTGGAATATTTCAAACCTTTTCCTCATAAAAATTTTGGGAAGGTCGGCTTGCGAGCGTATGACACTGATTTTGAGCCTCAAATGCAAAGATCGGGTGTCAAATGCTCAAACTGGGCATTAGATGCTCAAATAGAGAATCATTTGCTCGACTGAAGAAGGGAGTGCAAGACCTCTAACTAAGATTCTAGGCAAGAATGCCCTATTTGTGTTTACTTATGCTTGTGTTAAGTCCTTAAACAAGTTAAAGGATGGTCTTATTATCGCTCCTATAAGCCACCTAACTAGACCTTGCCATTTGAAATCATGTGTGATGCATGTGATTAAACCATAGAAGCAGTTTTAGGATAAAAAAGGAATGGAAAACTCTATGCCTTCCATTATACAAGCAAAATACTAGACCCAACTCAAGTGAATTATGCCACTATAGAGAAAGTTCTACTTTTAGTAGTGTATACAATGGAAAAAGTTTGTTCATACTTGGTCAGTTTAAAAGTGATAGTGCACACAAACCACGCCGCACTTATGTAATTGATGAGTAAGAAGGATATTATATCCCATTTTATAAGGTGGATTTTGTTATTGCAGGAATTTGACTTGGAGATACAAGATAAGAAAGGTACGAAAAATATGGTAGTTGATCATCTCTCTTGCTTAGTTCTTGAGAAGAAGAATGACGATCTCCAAATCAATGATTCCTTCTATGATGAGAAACTTTTTGCAATGTTTATTGTTAAAACCCCTTGGTACGATAATCTGGTAAACAATTTAGCTGTCAGAACCATCCCTCATGGCTATTCTTCTCAGCAAAAGAAGAAATTCTTTTAAAATGTGAAGCATTAGTTTTAGGTTAAACCTTTCTTGTATAGAACTTTTACTAACGATATTATCAGGAAATGTGTTCCAGAGAGTGGATTATAGGAGCATAATAAGTGCATGTGCAAAGGTTCTACATTATGGGTTCTATTGGACGTCTCATTTCAAGGATGTTCATGCTTTCGTACATTCTTGTGATTCTTTCCACCGTACATGGAACATTTCTAAGAGGAACACCCCTTAATAACATCCTAGAAGTTGAAATCTTTGATGTATAGGGGGTGTATTTCATGGTCCCTTTCCCTTCCTCCTATGGGAATATGTATATACTGGTTAATATAGACTTTGTATCTAACTGGTTTGAAGAAATTGCGTCGCAAACCAATGACGCTCGTGTGGTGAGCAACTTTTTAAGAATACTATTTTTCTTAAATTTAGTATTCCTCAAGTTTTGATAAATGATGGAGGAAAATATTTCTATGAAAAGAAGTTCGAAGTTATGTTGATGAAGTATAGCATGCATCACAGAGTAGGATGCTCCTATCACCCTTAAAAGAGTGCTTAGGTTGAGGTGTCTAACTGTGATTTCAAGGCCTTTTTGGAAAAGACTAGCGAATTTTCAGAAAGATTGGGCAGCAAAGCTAGATGATGCCTTATGGGGGTATCATATTGCTTTTATGACACTTATAAGAACGAGCCTTCAAAAGATTGTCTATTAGAAGGTGTGTCATCTACCAATTAAAATCGAGCATTATGCCTTTTAGGCTATCAAGAGAATCAATTTTTATCATTAGTTAGTTAGTGAGAAAAGGCTCCCGTAACTCAACAAGCTCGATGAATTTCTCTTAGATGCTTATAAGAGTTCAATTTTCTATAAGGAAAAACCTAAGAGGTGGCATAACAAGCATATTGCATGGCATGAATTCTGTGAAGGTGAACTAGTATTGATGTTTAATTCTAGGCTAAACTTGTTCCCTAAAAAACTTAATTAGGTGGCTTGGGCCATTTATCCAGCAAGATTGTTGAGTACAACAGGAGAAAACCTGCAATAGCTAATAATGTGCTCCAAAGCATAAGCTAAAGTTTGAATAATTCTCTTTAAAAGTCTAGAAATTTATTTATACTAGGAAAATTTGATGGGAATAATCCAAGTTTTGGCTGGTTCGCAATTAATAATTCAACCTTTTTTTTAATTCTGAATAATTCTACCTTTGACCCCTTACGCTTTTATTAGGCTCGTTTTCAGGTTAGCAGCTGAAAAGGTTGCTTCTATGATGACGTGAAAGCTTAATGTTATTTTCGTCTTTGATCGCTATCTAATCACGCGCATTAACCTCAACCCCTTTGATTACCGTTCATCACCATCAACTCCCAACTCTCTTACTTTCCTGCACACTAATGCCAATATAGAAAGTTGATAACTAGGTATGTTGACTCGTCAAGGTACAATGTAAAGGAAAAGGCAACGAATAAAGGTTGCAGTCAACAATAAAAAAAATATTTAACACTAGAACTACATAACTATATAATCAACATTTCTCATAAAAGTTGGAGTCAATAATAAAAAAAATATAATATTTAACACAAGAAGGGAGAGGTAGTGTACTAACTAAAAAGTGGGGTTGGCTAATGGATTAAGCACAAGCCAAAAAGTAAAATCATATACAATGAAAACCAAGTCCGAAAAACCAATTACCAAAAAACCAATGAAAACCAAGTTAGGAAAAGCATTTTTTCAACTTAAACTTTAATATCACAAAATCAATAAGATTTCACACAATGTTGCTTCCCTCACCAAATTTGAGTGAAATCGAGTAATAAAACAACAAGCCGCCAAGTTAGAAAGTAAAGGATTGAGATTGAAACTGTGGAGAAGCCTTTCAAACATAACGCCATGTCGTTAAAAATAGGAAGAAATAAGGATGAAAAAAAAAATAAGAAATAACATTAATAATTACCAGGCATTTTACCGGCATTTGTATGTCACATTTGAGATTAGTTCAATAAATCGAGTGGGGATCTTCGGTAAGATTATTAAAAAAAACAAAAGATTGGATTATTAATAGCGAATCGGCCAAAGGTTAGATTATGCCCATCAATTTTTCCTTTATACTAAAGGCTAATTACAATGGGCTTAAAACGAATCGAATCAGGATAATTGGCCCTAATGAACAGACCAGACGTGTGTGATTTCCACACGTCTATGTTGAAATTGCACAGGGTCTTCTAGAGTGTTGTCCTTTGCAAGACACAGACGTTTTTATTACACACATCCGTGTGGAAGTTATACAAGATCTTCTGAAGTTTCGTTCTTCACTAAGCACGGACGTGCCATGTTACACACGTCCGTGTACCCTACCATGTAATTAGATCATACCTTATGCTTGATAACCGGTATTTTAGGTCGTTAACTAAAAGATAGGTTATGCAAATAATATTTATTCCAACCTACAAACTATACAAGTATAGTGGAGTAGGGGGTCGAACCACGAAGACAAGGTATATCAAGACTTTAACTTTTAACACAACCAGACTATTTGGAGTTGGAAATTCAATTAAAACTAATAACCAGAAGATGGATGGCGATAAATCACGAAATAAAGCAAGTAGAGAAAAACGGGGACAAGATTGGATTCACCCTAGGAATGAAGCTTCCAAAACCGAACATGATAGATTAGAGAAAATCTGATAATAACTAGCATGGACATCCAAGAATACGAGAGGAAGTTGGTGATTCCATAAATCACAACGAATGACCTATAATCACCCTATGTCTCCAAAGGAGTGGCACGACAAAATTCGCATCGGACTCTGAAACTATTTATTATTATCGTTTCTACTACCCTAAGCAATAAAGATCATAGCTTTCCTAGGGTTTCACCAATCAAAACCCCTAAAGGAATTACTCACACATATTCATGCTTAAAAACATAAAGATATTCAACGATGCCAAAGAAACGAACATGGAATGAAATCACGAGAATGAAAACAAAATCAGAAATTATGCTAATAACCGACAAATATAGAACTAGACATGCAATGAAGTAAAGCAATTGATTAAGAGCAAAGGAAGAAATTAAACTCACAAAAGCTTCAATTTGATATCCACGAAAAGAATTCGAACTACAAAGCGTTGAGGAAACTGAAAACCGAAAGCTGAAACTAAAAGAATTTGAAGGCTAAAGAAATCTAAAAGTGCATAAAAGTATAAAACCTAGCTCCCCCTCATCTTATCAGAGGAAGGGGTATTTATAACAAAACAAGAAAAACCTACGAAAACCCTAAAATGAATAAGAGCCGGCCCTAAAAAGAAGTAGTTGATCCGGAGGAAAACACTGTCATTTGCCCGAATGTAAGTCTCATTCGGCCGAATACAATCCTATTCGCCCAAATAGTCTTCCATTCGCCCATTCCAGAGGCTTCGAGGAATCGATCTCTGTCAAGCATTCGCCCGAATGATGATGTTGATTGGGCCGAATGGAAGCTCATTCGCCTGAATGAGTTCCATTCAGCTTTTCCAGTGGCAAGGCTTAAAATCTCTGAAGACTGCCTCTCATTCGACCGAATGAGTCTCAGATTCGATCGAATGAACCATTCGGTCGAATGTCTCTCAGATTCGGTCGAATCTGAACCATTCGGTCGAATGTCTCTCAGATTCGGTCGAATCTGAGACCATTCTTTCCTCTTTTTCACTTCTCTCTTTTCTAAACTCCGTGGGATCTTTATGAGTGACTTCAAACACTTGCCCAAGCTATGATATGTGTGTCAAAGGCTCAAATGCATCGCATTTCACCTTGAAATCATCAAAAGTACCTGAAATGAACTTAAGACAACTCGAAAACAAGATCAAGGTAAAATCAAGCACAATATGCATAAAACCAATACAAAACTGCGAGACTTGACACTTAAACGAGGTAATAAACGTGCTCTAAAACAAGCACATCAATGCTCTTCAAAGACATAGACGTAAACAAGTCTGATTACACAAGTCTATGTCTAGCCTCTTCAAAGAAATCCAAGGTTTTGCCTCTTTATCCAACTTCCATGCGCCCACGTCTCTGAACCACGTGTCCAAGCCTGCATTCCATCTCTACTTCAAGAATTCAAATCTCCTTGAATTGAACTCCAAGGTTCTTCACGGCTAATGTAACTTATGATGTTCTAACTCTTGATAAATCTTCACGACTTCTCCAATATTCTTGAAATCAACAAAAACTATTAGAAATACCCGTGAAAGCATCAAAGGTGAGCAAATGAGCTAGAATCGACTAAAGTTACACTTTATGCACCTATTCTACATGAAAATGCCCCTAAAACATCCCTAAATTACACATTTAAACGAGATCAGGGACTCCAACAAGTGGATCAATTTCGAAGATATTTCGATAAATAAACGCCTAGGTACCAGATGGATCTAGCCTTGGTAGATAAGGCCCATTCTTGTATAGCGTTAGTGAAAATTTTAGCATTTTTTTTTCTATATAATGTTGTTAATTTATGGAAAGGCAAAAAAAAGAAAAAAAATAATACACGTAAATATTTATAAGTCATTAGTCACATTAAAACAACTCAAACATTATAATAAATCAAAATATAGTTCATTATTATATTTTTTATAATTATAATTATGTCGCCAATTTTCTTTTGTAAAATGAATAGAATAACTAACCCTTAGACACTACGGACTACAATTTTTTATCGGGGTTTCAGCTATCAATGTATTACAGTCTCTAATATCTAAAACTTCATGGCAACACACGATCCAAACAATCGAGTGTACCCCACCCGCTTACTTTAGGTGCACAAAATCGCAAGCACAGCCAACCAAATTTCATCTTACCCTATCCAAAGTCCCACCTTCACCACTCTTCATTACTTAAACCACTCCTTCATTTCCTGCATTTTCCTTTGCATCATCTCTCAATCTCTAACCAAAAAGGTATTCTACTAAGCATCCATCCTTATTCGATTCGAAGTTTTTAGACTACAACTTAGACAAATCATTGGCTTTTAATTTCTTGGTACTTTCATAGTTTATTGTCGTTTCTTGCAATAGTGTTAGTAAACTTCTAGTTTAATTCTTGGTTTCAGATCAAAGCGGGAGTTGAAAGAAATGGCAACAGCAGCTTCAACTATGTTTTCCTCAGCAGCGGTACCAGCTGCTGCTACTATCTCAGGCCGCAGAGCTCAGAGAGAGATGAACAAGGTGGTGTACATGAGTGGAGTAAATTCGTACGGTGGTCTTAAGGCTCACAACACCGTGCTCGGCCTCGGTCAGTCAGTATGCACTGAGCAGTGTTTTGCCAATGTGGTGAGCTCATTAAGGAGTGCAACTAGCAAGAAAGGAACATCAGGTGGTGCTCTGACTTCTACCTGCAACGCTGCAGCTGAGATTTTCAGGATTGCTGCTATTATGAATGGCCTTACGCTCGTTGGTGTTGCGGTTGGTTTCGTGCTTCTGCGAATTGAGGCATCTGTAGAGGAGGCAGAGTAATCTTTACTCAATATTTCATCTTTGGATGTAGCTATGTAAAATTTGTCCATTGCCTCCCTATTTCTTGGATTGGGAACTGGTGTCCAATTTGTAAGTTGATTATAAGCCTCAAACTCCCACATTATTTTCCCTTCATGGTATCACTTTATCCTTCAAAATTTTTTTTATTTTTACTGGGAATTATTAGTAGCCAGTTGTTTATCATCACACAATCTTTCAAATGAATAAGGACTATGTAAAATATTACAACTATATATTGCCAATTTTGCAGACGCCATTCAATCGAATGAATAGGTTTTGATACAGTGATTCTCGCCTTTCATCCTTACTCAACAAGATAAGCAACTCATACACGCCCCATTAAATATTTTCCCACCCAATGCAACGGCTCCTAGTCTTTGAATCATGTAAGCCTCGTCAATGAAATATGTCCCACTTAATAGCTTGTAAGCATGATTTAGGTAATGTTCAAGCCACTGCAAGACCAATCATATATATTCCCATCCAAATAGGGGTGTCAATTCAAGTCCGTGGGTTGGGTTTACCTATTGTGGGTCGTTGCTTATTAGTTCGTGTTAAATCGGTTCAATTTGGCCTATTAGGTCGGATGAAGTTGGGTAAAGCCATTATCGGGTTGGGTCAAATCGATTAATTGCTTGTTTGGGTTTGGTTTGGATTCGGGTCAGGTCATTTTTGCTTCAGATCAAGGTTGGCTCAGGTTAATACGAGTCGGTTCCTAGAGGGGCTATAGCGGATTATATCGAATTTGGGTAGATTTCTGGTCCAGTCAATTATGATAATAGGTTGCCTCGATTCGGTTGAAATCCGGGTTGCACTTTATCAAATTCTTATCGGGTCATTACTTGTATGTTATTTTCAATTTATGACTCGATATTTGATTATTTTATTGTATTAATCTCACGTCATATTAGGTAATTTCAAGTCAGTTCATGCGATAACTAGTTTTTATATTATAATTAATTTATAAATTGGATAATGATGATGTTGATAAATCATTGCAAAATAAAATATTTATGAGGTAATGAGTATTAAATGTGTATTATTGTATGACACGAATGTAGGATGTGTATCTTTAGTATCTTATTGTATCACTGTATTTTCTATATCAATTATCTACATTAGTGCATATCACAATTTGATAATTCAATTATTTTATCATATACAAACAAGTATCAAACATTATATATAGACATATAAATCAAACAGGATAATCAACTAAGTGCGCTTAGTAGATTTAATTGAATCAAATAAATATATACTTAAAAGTTATATCATATAATGTTACGTTTATATAAATATATTAGTTAAGAAATCATAATATGTTAGTTTGAATGGGAAAACACAAGTTCATATAAGTAAAGCTTAATCATATTAATATAGATTAGTTAAAATACATTGCATTAGTTCGAATCAAGTTAACTAATAAACATAAAACCAGAATCAAATATGATTTTATTGATCACTAGACCTTGAATAATATTAAAATTTATTATGATGACAATGAGATTTGTATTTAACGACTGATTTAAGTTAGTGATTGATGAAAATTGGAAAATACTGATAGAGTTATAAATGCATAATCATTTGTTAATATATACTTGTAACATAAGATGTGAAGTTCACATAATTACTATGATGACAAAGAATTTTGTATTTCCTGATTAAACATATAACTAAGATGAGAATGAATTTTGTGTTACGTGATAACAAATTTGATGACATTTATTAGATAGATGTAATACTCATAAGTCATAACATAGACATATTGTTAGTAAACCTTTCAAAATTTTAGTTCCACAATATAACGATTAAATAATTAAATTAATAAAAATATTAAGTTTAAAAGTTATCTAAAATTAAATAAAAAATATGTTAAATTTTAGGATTCAAACCCATGTAAGCATTTAAACCGACTTTATTAGTTTCAGAACAACTCATCAATAACCCTTTGAGACTCAAACAATACGACGATAGATAAGTCGCAATTCTAATCTATATTGATCACTCCAAACCATAGGGACTAGCAGAAAAAGGTCCATTTTATCTCTCTTCATCAAGAAAGGAAGCTTGGGTTATAAAAAGTCGAGCATTTTATGGTAGCTTAATCATTGTGTTATGTACCCATACTCTAGTTTTATCTTAATCTCAAATACCCCCTAACAAATTTGGCGACTCTACCAGGAATAGTTGCCTATCTTTTCAACATTGCGAGAATGAGCAATTGAAAAAATTTTCTTTGATGTGCTTGCAAATTAAATTGTGATTGTGATAGGCATTCTTGCATTATGCAGGCAATTCCTAAGCCAACCCTAGTTGTATTTATATACTTAGACTCTTGGTTTAGGTGTAGACTTTAAGTCTTGTATTCATGCCATTATGCTAGTGTGACTGCATAAATTTATTTGCGCATCCTCTACATTATTTTAGAAATATAGGGAACTTATCTTTGCAAAACTTAGGGAATACCTAAACCCCCAAAATCATGTCATGTGTTATACATCCCTAAAAGTTATGATAATCAATTAGGGAGTTATTTTCCTCTTTGGTGCAAAAATCATGTCAATTCGCTTAATGTAGTCATAATGTCTCTGTCATACACTACTATGTCATTGTAATGCCCTTGTCATACTCTTATGCATTCGTAATTCTTATGGAATGCCTCACCATGCTACTCGAACCAAGATTAGCACCAAAAAATCCAAACGTGGTAAAAACCAAACATTATCTCTCAAAAATTCCTAAACATGGTAAAAAAAACATTTCTTACCTCTCAGAAATGCCTAAACACTGTAAAAACCTTTTTACCTTGCCATCAAAAATTCAAATTTAGTAAAATTCTTACTTTACCCATCAAAATTTCAAATTTAGTAAAAGTCACACCTTACCCTCCAAAATTTTCTAATTTGGTAAAATTCTCACATTTCCAACAATAAAGTTCGAAAAAAGTTCTAATATAGTAAAAATCCTTATTTTGCCTCTCAAAATCCTAAAGCCCTGTAAAATTCCAACCATACCCCTAAAAATTCTCAAAATCAAAGTGTAAAATCCTCGAAAAATTCAAACAAGGTATAAATCTTGTAATTATAGGAAATAGTTTACCTAAATCAAAAGCATATGCATCATGTATTATAAGTGATCATGTAGTACCATCATATTGTAATTACATTATTTTAGGAAAGCATTCTCCTCTCTCTTACCAGCCCTAACTTTTAAAACACTTGAGTCACCTCCCTAGAAAATGAGTTAGAGTATTCCATGAATAAAGTTATGAAAGTTCCTTATTTCTTAAAGAGTTTGTTAGTTTGGGTGTGTTGATTAGGTAAGAGATTAAGAAGAGTTTTGCTAAGTTATCACTTGTTCTCGAGATCGTTTGACTTTCAAGTTCTTCATTTGAGCTCTTCTTTGAGATAATTCTTTTTACAGTCACAATGGAAACTTCTGAACAATTTGCTCCGCTCAAGGCTATGGTAAATGGCTTGCTAAGTCTCTAGAGAGTATGAAAACTTGTCTAGAGTAGGTCAAAAGAAAAGTCTTTGTTGCCAAAATGGCAAAGAAAATCAAAGGAATGGTGCACAAATTCACTAATAGTGGTTAATACTTTGATATTATGAATGGTGATAAGCTATATGGTAAGATGAACTTTCCCAAAAAGTTCTCTTCTAATGACATTTCAAAGTTCAATTCAACAGATGATCTATGTTATCATCTAAAGAACTTGCAAGTTACCATGGCCATCAAGGGGATATATAGATCCAAAAGCATTTTCCGTCATCTTTTTAATATCCTTGAACCTAATTTTTAGTAATAATTCTATGCTTTGAAGGACAAATTAAAGAAACCGAAATATGAGAGGATGTCACTAATGCTTTCACATATCAATATCATCCAAATGTGCATCTTCGACAACTCTTTAGGTGTTGAAAGTCTCCATCAAGAAGCGAGGGAGGGGTTCATGACCTACCCCAGTTGCTGAAGGGAAATGATGTCTCAAATGGTCTCAAGACCACTAAAAAATGAGCTAGTAAAGACCTTTTCCACTAGATTCCTTCCCAAATACAAAACCTATATGAAGTACTTGGGTTTAAAAGCCTTCAAATAAGCCTACAATAAAGGCACCGATATCAAGAATAATTTGATAAGAACCCTCCGACATCTCAAGGCACAAATCTTTGTAAAGGATAGAAACCCGAAGCTAGTGCTAGCTCCTAAGCACTTATGAGTGAAGTCATTACTTTTGAAGATCCTAAGCTTAAACGTAATTTTTCCAACAACTACAATAATAATAATAACAACAAAGGCAGCAGGGTGGTTTCCAGAACCTTCCTCCTAGGGTTTCTCTAAATTAGGGATAACCAATTCCTAAACTTTTGACCACCTAACTAGCAATGGTCATCTTGTTTTCGTCAATCCAGCTGAAGATTTACCAATCAATCAGAGGGGAGCTAAATGAAAAAAACATATTGTAATTTCCTTGAGTCAATGGCCATGACATAGAGGAATGCATTCGTCTAAAGGATTTTCTCTAAGATGAGGTGAATGAAAAAAAAATTCTATCCCTCCTAGGGCTAGCCAAGCAATCAAACTCATCCCTTAGTGGTGTGCCTTGTCATAGCTACCAAACAAAATCAAAACTTATCTAACTTTAAATGAATGTAGCTAGGGAAGTCAAGTTCGTATCCACGGAGAAGAGATACTTAATAACTAAAAATCTATGTAAAATTATCTTAACAAAACAATAAACTAAATAAAGATGGGGGTTTGTAATATCAAGATAGATTTGATAACCTAATTATAACCGAAACTAGTTAAATGATAAATCAGTGAAAAGAGCACTCTTGGTTAGTTGAAATCCACTTATAAACTACAAGTTAATCATAGAAGTCTCCTCAATTAACACCATTGAACACCATGTTGTAGAATTCCAAAATTCTATATTCTCATGAATTTGCTAGAAATAACGAAGCGTTCCTTGTGGCCCATAGCACCAGAAATAGCTACCCGCCGTGGTGGAACGCGAAAGTAGCCCTATTTTCACCAATGTAGCCACATTATAGGTTAGGTAGGTGGAATCCAATGGTGCAAGATTCCGAGGCGGAGAAATTCCCAAATATTAAACTAAAAAAGTAACCATGCCACCCATGCTAATATGACCACTAGAATTGCTTCGCACTTTTAAACAACTGTCGACAAATATATCAACCCAATCAGGAATGCCGACACCCGAAGGAGTCATGGCCCATAAGTACGACATAGTTACCTTCGCGACCTTAGTTGCCTCCCCTTGACACAGAATAGTAGAGGAGAGGGATCTATGGGCTAACCTAAGGCAAGGGTGCGTGATTTTAAAGCTATGATCACCATGAGGATCCACCGTGCATCCTGTTATTGATCTCCAAAAGTTCCGAGATGAAAATACATAATAGGGATCCCAAATATTACCTACAGGGGGGTCATTCCAACCAAATGTATTCCGAATATCCTCATATGGCATCACATAGTTCTTATTATTGAGATTAAAAGAAATTTCTTTACGACCCTTAATCAATGTAGATAGGAATTTATAAGTGTACCTTACGTAGGTAGGTGCGCTCTTCATCAAGAATTCTTCAATTCCTACTTTAAGGAATAATTGCCTCATCACATCCTCTAAACCAAGTACTCGCAAAGCTTCCAAATCAAAGAACTTCATGCATTGCACCATTCATTTAGGTTGTTGGAGTTGAATCCATATAGATTTTTCATTGTTTGAGAGACGAATACCCATAAAATCATTTGAGTGGGGTAAAGAGGAAGGCTCACCTTCCCTTGAAGTACTACCCGGGTTTCTAGCCCTTGGCACCCTTGAGGTGGATGAAGTATGCCTCCTTTTGTTTCCTCTATCCATTGTATTAGAATGAAATGCCTAAAATACCCCTTCTCTTCCAAAAGACAACAAGTTACTCACCCAACCTTCACACCACTTAAATGCTTCAAAACTTAGAATACCCTGTTGAAATTGAAGTAAAAAGGAAGCAATTATGTGAGATGGAATGAAAATGTGATTTGTAGTGTGGAGGGGGTGTAATTTTGAGGAGAAATTGAGTGAAGAGTTGGGATGTAAGTAGAGAGAATAAGAATGAGGTTAGGGTTTGAGAGAGATGAATATGGAGTTTAGGAGGGAAATGGTGAAAGTGGTGTTTTAAAAAAAATTCTTTACAGGGGGGGGGTTTGCTGGGAGGGCCGCTAGTAGTGGCAGAGGGGCAGCTGCCAGCGGCTTAGACAGGGGGTTGTGGGTATTGGTTGCTGGAAGACCTGCTGGTAGCGGCTAGTGTAGTGTCTCCCTTTTCCTCCTTCTTTTCTGCAATAGTGTTGAATCCGAGGCATACACCTACAAAAATACACCAAAAGCAATACACAAATTAAACAAAAAGATGAAAACTAAAAAAAATTAGGAATAAATAAAATTCCTCGGGTTGCCTCCTGATTAGCGCCTTTGTTTTATGTCATTGGCTTGACATAATGCCTTTATTTCATTACTCAATTGATTGCACAAAGAGATTGATGCTCTCTACAATCTCAACATTTGCACCTTCTCCCAACTCCGGATATGCAATGCACAATGGTTGTTGGTTCAAATTAGGAGCAGTGAGTTCTCTTAATGTTCGGTGTTCTGCCATCTCCTCCTCTTCTTGCTTGTCAAAAGTTGATGGCGATTCACTAGACTTTGCTCCTGCCTTCCTTCGCAACCTGGAAATAACTCTTTCAATTTTCGAATTTAACTGCACAACTTCTTTGTTAGCAGAACGAGTACTTGTCATACCCAAAAAGAGCAAAACAAAGAAAATTATCAAACAGAATACTATAATGAATTCTACAAGATTAAACAATTAAAAAGCAACGCCCTTCCTCGGCAACGGCGCCAAAATTTGGTGTGCCTTGTCGGAGGCTACCAAACAAAATCAAAACTTATCTAACTTCAAATGAATGTAGCTAGGGAAGTCAAGTTTGTATCCACGGAGAAGAGATACTTAATAACTAAAAATCTATGTAAAATTATCTTAACAAAACAATAAACTAAATAAAGATGGGGGTTTGTAATATCAAGATAGATTTAATAACCTAATTATAACCGAAACTAGTTAAATGACAAATCAGTGAAAAGAGCACTCTTGGTTAGTTGAAATCCACTTATGAACTACAAGTTAATCATAGAAGTCTCCTCAATTAACACCATTGAACACCATGTTGTAGAATTCCAAAATTCTATATTCTCATGAATTAGCTAGAAATAACGAAGCATTCCTTTCTAACCCTTTCTAGTCAACAACTCAAGATAAGCACTCTAAATCAATCACAAGAAGCAATCAAGCAAAGAAATCAACAAGGATTGATGAAATTAACACAAGCGGTCTAATTTCATCAATAATACTATTCTCCCTTCAAGTTATCAATCATAAAGCATGCATTAATAACCTAAAGTCACTCCTTTGGTAAGATTAAAGAGATGTAAGCGAATCCAAATAACCAAACCTAGTATTTGATTCAAGCAAATCATGAAATAACATAAGAGAATAGTAAACATTCAATATATATTAATAGAAGAGAAATCTCATAACTTACAGTCAAAAGCTTCAATCTTTAACCAAGAATATATAGATTAAGCTTCCATAGAGTTTTTCTCCACTAAAGAGCAAAGAAGAAATTCAAACCTAAGCTTTTTCTCTAATCTCCAAAAAGTATCCTTATAACCCTAGATTACAATCATTATTTATAGGTACCTCCCCTAACTAACCTAAACTACAGATGCCTAACCTAAGACGGCCCAAAACAAGAGTTTTGCTTGCTATTTAGCCGCTACCAGCTGCTATTTAGCCGCTGGCAGCGGCTAAGGCAGCATCCTTCTTCTCTTGCTTGCTGTGAGTGCCGCTGCTAGCTACCCCTTTGCCTCTGGTAGCGGCTCTGGCAGCTTGTACTGATATTCATCATCTTAAATCTTTCTCGCTCAAAGGTAGATCGTTCTTGCTCAAATGTAGATTGTTCTTCATCATTCCTCCAAGTTCAACATGTCGTTTCAACTCTATAATTTCCCTTAATTGCACACAAGTGAGTTGAAACGGCTAAGACTTATAAAAACCAATAAAACTCCATGAAGAACATCAAAAACTGTCCTAAAACACCTCTATCAACACATTAAAAGAAGACTTATCACTTAGCTATCCAATCGATCTACAAATATGGTCCAACCGTTGACCCATCTTTTCTTATCACTCCTACTAGCTATCCTTTATTTAAAGTTAAAACCTTATTGTCATATGGAAGCATTAACAATGTTTGGGGTAGTGAAAATAAATATATCTATATAAACAAAATAAACCAAGTTATCACTTCTTCTAAAATAATATATCCAAAACAATACTTGAAGAGCACCTTTAGAGTCAATGTCATAACCAAATTTTATTATATTCAAAACCAAGTGTCAAATCCAATAACACCTCATTTGGCCAAGCCCACTCACGAAGAGAGTTCCCTCATCAAGAAATTCAAAAAGAACTAAGAAAAATTCAACATATGGGAACTAATCACTTCTTTCTTTGAGCATTAAAATATGTTTCTAATTGCATTGACAAAAATCAAATTAAATGTCCCATCCTAGACATTACCAAGTAATTTAGTTCATTTCCTTACTTTATAAAAGGCCTTAAGTGTGAATCTTGTTCACCGACAACGACTTTTCTGTAAGAAAGAGCAACCATAACATTGCTCTTTATCTGATAGTCATTGCTTGCAATAAGAACATCATGGTGAATTATTGATAATGTCTTAAAGATTCATGTATACCCTCTTCACACCACTGAAAACTTAGGCTAGACTGTAAAGGATTTCACTCCTTAAGCTCAAGGGATTCTTGCATATGATAACTCTCACTTTCAATCCCTTGGTATTATTTTCTTATCCCTTATCTCAGGTCCTATTAGTGAAAAGGTGACTTTGCAAGACTTGAACATCAAGGCGAGCTTCAACTTGTTATTAGGGCATTTAGGGATTCATTATCCAGGGGTCTTTTGGTCTTATAAAAGAAAGCATCCCTTATAAGGTTCCACCATTGCCATTGATGCTTTGACTATCAATGTTGAGTAATTAGTTAGCCCCCTCATATATATCAAGCATAATGAGGATTATGAAAATGTGAAGTATGGGGCCTCACTCAATTCACAATGCTAAAAGAAGATGTATCATCCTTCACCATCCACCCAAATGGGCACATAATGATGAGGAACCAAGGTCACTTTCTTGACTTGACTCTTGATCATAAGCTAACGTTGGCCAATCCATTCCGAGACCCCCAAGGTAAGAAAAAACTTTTTATGTTGGGGTACATGCCAACCAAGAATATCTTCTTGAAAATATCATCCAAGAGGTATCTCAAAAGGTTATTAAGGCCAAAGAAAAAGCTAACCTCAATCAAAAACCTTATCCCCTAACTCTAAATGGGTAGTTTGTCAAAGAAGGTGAAGATGACTTATATAATGATTTCTCCAAACCTTCGTTTAGCACAAACCAAGGAAATTTCTACCCACAAATTGAAACATTCCACGATTGCTACTTTCTTGATGATGACAAGGTAAAAAATTGTGGGACCTTGATCGCGATCAACTACCAATCAATCAATAGAATCCCATGATTTAATCTTGCGTGACTATTTGTAAAATATGTAAAATTACCACCTTATTTTTATCTAAATAAGGATGCTTTTCTATTTTTCTTATTGTTTTTTTCTTAACATTTTATGAGTTGTCTCTACCAGAACGATTCATTAAATATGTGTCCTGAAAATAAATTAGTACTAGTCTATAAAAAAGTAAGGGTTCAGAGTCTAAGTTAAGAGAGTTGAACGTCTATAACTTGTCCTCTCTTCAATTTTAAAGAGCGGCTTCCTACTTCTACATTGCCTATATTCATTAATTTGACTATGGCTATTTTCTTAAGAATAAATAGATTTAAGATAACTTCACGTAATTAAACCCATGTAAGCATACGAGGTTTATTATACCTAAATAGTACATACTTATTGATGTGTTGTAGGTTTGAACACGGAAGTTACACTATGTACTAATCATAGTAAGATTTTGAATCCACTCATGGATCAAAACCATCATAATTGAAATGAATATCATATCTTATAATGAGCTATTTTACTATGATTCAGGGTTGATAAAAGAGTAAAGTATTATTAGTCTCAAAATGAGTTTGCAAAAGGAGTTTACTCATAAAGTTAAAATAATCCACTTGAAGTGAGGTAATTGCCTATATAAGCAATAACAACAGTAGTCTTTTAAAGAAGATGATTTTCAAAGTAAATTGTGTCCCAATTAACAACTTTACAAGTAAGAATGATATTTGGAGTTATTCTCTTAACAATTTGACTTTGTTGGTAATTACACTCAAAAGAAAATCTTGTAGATTAATAGGCTTAGTATAATTGGCCACTTGAAACACGATATTTATTTGTTTAGTCCTTGTTTCAAAATAAAAGGTGATAATTAACTATTTAATTATTGTTGACTGATAGTTAATCTTCTAAAATTTTATGGTTAAAGACTTTTATGGAGGAAGATCAATCTCTTAACCTTCATAAGTGAATTTCATATCTTAACCTTAAACTTGAAATTTAGGCCACCCATATTTTATGACCTAATTTTAAACACTCGGTAGGCATACAATTGATTAATTAATTTTTCATGCACAAAATCAATCTAAAATTTTACTAAAGAATTTTTTTATGAGTAGAGAAAATTTGAGAATTTTCTTTCTTTTTTGTCCACCCCCTTTTGGTCTTGAAACATAGAGTATTCATCGAGTTAAAAGAGGAAAATTTTGTAAATAAAAAAGGGGGACACCACTTTTTCTTCACTATGTTTAATTTACACTTCTATGTCACTAACTTTAGTGTGGTGATCATTCATCATGAAGGTTATTGATGAATCATGATCTTGTATAAATGTATATCATTGCAATGAGTCAATAAAGAAACATATATAGCTATAACTTATACTTTTATGAGGTAGTATAAATAGGTGTAACAACTTATACTTATACTTGAGTCGTTTGTGTCAAATGGAGAAACATAGAAATCCTCCCTTAATGTAACAACCCCTGAAATCAAAAAATAAACATTGATTTTTCTACTCATTCCTCTTTTCTTCTACCCCGACTCCTACCAAATGCTTTGTCTCTGATGAACATGACATTGAATTCATTAACACAATAGAAGAACTTGAAATCAAATAACCTAAATCAAAGAAACTAAAAACATTAATAGGTGCCATATAGGAGCAAAGGCATATGCAAGGCAGGCTAGCGCCATCCCCTAAAGAACGCGTAGAGCATATACAATTGCTCAAATAATGCATCAATGTCTTTTCTTGGTCCTACCTAGATATGCTAGTGATAGACAGAGATACATTTGGAAGTAAGGTTCATCAAAATTGCAAACTACCCTGATTGAGTTACAAACATTATACATGTTCCAAATAAGGGCCAGAGTCCAAATTTCTATGAATTACCAAGGTCTGAGCTGGGTTAGTCCAAAAGACGGGTTTCTGCTACCCCACATCAATGTTCTGATTGAAAAAAATAGAGAGCCTTACTCTCATTCATTTATGAGAATGCAATCTACCACCAGATAATGGCGAATGAGTATGTGAAGAAAACCATCTTCATGCTCAGTGATAACCGTTCTTTTAGGTCGTTTAACTAAAAGAATAGTTATGCAAACAATATTTATAAACACCCTAATACTACTACAACTAGTGTAGTGGTAAGTCGGGGATCGAACCACAAGGACAAGGGGCGATAGCTTATAGACTTGATGTAAAGGATTTAAATGGGATTTGAAAAGAATTATACTAATAACAGAAAAACAAAGCAAGAACTAAGACAATGTTATACTTATGAAAAGAAAACGGGGACAGATCAGTTCCACCCTAGGAAGGACAATCGAACTATCAATACGCTAAATTAGGAGAAATCAGTCAACAATGAATCATGACACTCAAAATGACGAGAGGAAGTTTGTGACCCTATAAATCACACGAACAACCTATAATCGCACTATGTCTCCAAAGGAGTGGCACGACAAGATTCGCATCGAATATCAATCAATCAACCGTTAACAATCTCAAATCTTAACTCTACGCATGAAGAACGAGCCAACCTAGGGTTTCACCAATCAAACCCCTAAGAAGACTACTCACACATAGTAATAATAAAAGACATGATTAAAAGCATGAATAGACTGAATGGAAATGGACAAGAGAACGAAAACTAAGAACTATAATCGAACCAAAGACTACTCTATCAAAACTGTAAACGAAACAACGATTATAGCTAGAGGAATGAAATCAAGAAAAACAATACTTGAAAGCTTTAAAAGAACTAAAACAGAAAAGAAATAATACCTTGCATAAACGAAATTGTATGAACGAAATAGGAACCGAATCCGAAATACAAAGCTTGAAAGCGAGAACAACGAAAGCTGTAAATCTAAACTAATGCATGAAAGAAATGAAAAGCTTTAAAGTGATGTTCTAGGTTGAGGCACAAAAGCTCTCAAAGTAGGCATAAGGTTATGTACAGAGAAAGAGGGTATTTATACCCTAGGGACAAAAGGAGTAAAACCCTAGGAAAAACCCTCGAGCGCCGACTAAAGAAAGAACCAAAATATGCGGGAAAGAAGGCCATTCGGCCGAATTCATAGTGGATTCGGCCGAATGGGTGGCCATTCGGCCGAATGGTGTTGACATTCGCCCAAAACAGAAGCTTGATGATTTTGCGATCTGTCCACCATTCGGTCGAATGAGTGGAACCATTCGACCGAATGGGTCTTGATTCGGCCGAATGAGTCTTCATTCGGCTATTCCCGAGAGCTTGATTTATGTACTTGAATCCCTGTCTTCCATTCGACCGAATGGATGTCAGATTCGGTCGAATCTGAACCTAAACCTTGCTGAACAGTTCCTTTGAAGTGCCTAGTGGCTTCTAGAGTTTATGGAATCTTCGAGAGTGGCTTGGAACACATGCCCAAGCTATGATACGCGCATTCAAACTCTTGATAGAAGTGTCAAAGCCTCGAACACGTCTCATTTTACCTCGAAATCATCGAGATCACCTGAAATGACCTAAAAACAGCTCGAGGACAAGATCAAGGTAAAATTGAATGTAACGTGCATAAAACCAATATAAAAGCACGAAACTCGACACTAAAATGAGGTTGTAAACGTGCTCTAAAATGAGCACATCACTCAGTGAGGAACCTATTGCTACATGGTCTTGCTGTTTGGCCTCAAGAGCATGGGTGCCACATGTAGATGCTTGATCATCAAATTTAGAGATCATCCTGAGAATTTCATCACCCTATGAATATTCATTGAATGACTTAGATAGCTTAATACGGGACTCAGCCCTCATAAACATCAAGCAAGTTGTCATCGACTCTTGAGGCATTGAAGTAGATCCTAACAAAGTTGATGATATCTTGGCTATGACACCCCCTAAAACATGAAGAGGAAATCTGAAGCTTCATGGGCTATTTGCAATACATCAATATACAAGTCGGTGTTCCAAAAATTGAAGAAGGATACACCAAAGGAATAGAGCATAGATTGCCAAAATGCTTTGAATCTGATATTCTCTCGTGCCCTCCCTAGCATTGCCATGAATTCCCCTTCGCTTATACCTCTCGGTCACAGACTTTTTGATCGAGGCTTTCCTAACTCATGGGGTATAGGGAAAGGAAAGTGTAATCTACTATATCCGCAAGAGACAGTCACTCTGAGAAACTAGCATGGACCCATGGGGCAAATTCCGACCGAATTAGACTAGACCCTTCGATTCAAGAAAATCCTTTTCCAAAGGAACATCACAGCTTATAGTTATAGACGATAACGAGTTCCCTAACAAATCTTATTTAGTCAAAGAAATTCTTAGCACACTTTGTCCATGTAGATCTACGTTTGGGTCAAATTCAAGTAGTGGATATGTAGGCAACCTCGCCTAAGGCTCGGCAATAATCATGTGGTTCCAAATCTGAAAGGAAACCTCTGAAACATCCTTGAGTTTTGAACCTAGCAAAAACTTCAGAAATAAACTATCTTAGTCTCGCTGCCTAGAGTTATGTTATGGTATGATTCCCTTATCGAATATATAGGAAACCTCACATGTGGCTCGGTTTCCATCTGTGTTTCTAAATGTGAAAGGAAACCTCTGAAATACATCACCTCGAGTTTTCCAATCTAAAAAAACTTTTGAAAAAAACCTTGCCATAGTTACAAGTTTCTAAATCTGGAAAGAAAACTCTAAAATGCATTATAACCTAAGTTTGAATTTGAAAGGAATTCTAAATAGAGCTACATTTTGACCTAATTCCTTTAAAAGGATACGTAGGAAACCTTACATGAGGCCCGGTCACATCAATAATCAAGCTTTACACCTTGAACAACATTTCCAACAATTATGTAAAAGAGCGCATGTCTCAAGTTCTCTAGTTTCTTCAGTCGTATGATATTTCGTAACTTTGTGCTAAGTTGCGGCTTGTTTTTCCATGATTACTTTTTCTCATTCGGCCTTAGTGATCAATCTTAAATTTATAAATTAAATGTAATCCTTAAAACATTTAATGGAGCCTCATAACTCGAACAAACATAGTTTTAAAGCTTAAAGAACGATAAGTCTAAATTAGAGGAGACAAAGCAAGTGGTTTCAAACCCCAAAAAAAAACCCTTTCTCTTTTATTTTGCAATTCCAGCCCCCAACCAAAACCCAAATTGGTTGGCCACTTTTCTTGCCCTCGGTGAGCATTTCTTCAACCGGCTTCACCGTCTTCCCAAACCTTTCTATCATTAACACAACCTACACTTGCTAAGCTCTAGTTATTCAAACTTGGCCTAATTCCGATAAGAATAAAGGTCTACGAATCATTCGTCTCACTAAAATAACAAATCAAGCCACCTCCCATAAGAAAACGTCTCATAAGTTTAAAACCATTGTCTCTCCCTTAAAACTCAAAAAAAACATGCTTCTAGCCCGTGCAAACTCCTAATGCCTCTCGCACTCTCACGTCACAACCTAGTCATACCCTGATGACTCCTACATCCTATTAACCATAAAAAAGCTTTGTCAAAACCTCTTAGTAAACTTTGCTCGGTATTGCATCCATGCAAAATCATACATGCATCATAAATCATGTTAAGCATTGTCTACATTAGACATATGAATTTTTAAGTCATGTTAAACCTTATTTGCATTCTCATGAATCATAAGTTAATACCTTGTCACAATCACATTTAGCGAAATCACCCAAGTTTCCAAAGCTACATAAATCTAAGCTATAATCAAATCAGCCACAATCCTAAATCCTATGAAAACCTAGAATCTTGATTTTACAGGACAATTATTCATCAAAGCATTGATCAGTAGTTGAGCCATCATCTTGAAAATTGGCGAACAAAAGATCACAAATAAGCAAGCATAATGTTGGGGCTGAGATCTCTCCTTTGAAGGCCTCGAGGGCCTTTTCTTTGGGTCCCCTGGAATCTCCCTATAGAGTTTCCATAGCAAATCTAGAAATCCATACAAGGAAGCTCAAGGCTCCCACTAGCCACATCGCTAAAAAAAACTCTAGGTTTTTAAAAGACATACTTGCCTCTGACCTTGACACAAAATCTCAAAACCAAATATGCAAAGCCATAAATCTCCAATAAGGTGGTGCCCCTTGAGAAACCTAACAACCAAAATAACCAAGGGCAATCCTGATGACCTACCCAAACATCCAAAAGTTCACATACTCTAACACTTTCAAAACCGAGGGCTTACCAATCAAACTCATTCCACAAACACATCAAAATAGAGGGCTTATAACTCATACCCGTCCTCTTCTATATCAATAGGAAAAACACCATTTGGCCCTTAAAACGCAAAAGTGACATTTTAGTGGTAAAAAAGCAGGGTAACCCCGCATAACTCATAAGCACTTCAATGACTCAATGAGACTGTCTCAATATCTCAAGAGGTGTCCCTATAATACGTAGGCAGTTTCTCTGACTCAAGAGGCATCCCTAAAATATGCATGGTGGGTCAAGCTAGCCCTTTTTTCAAGAGGCATCCTTGAATACGCATATTGGCTCATGGCTTGGGCGGCATCCCTAAAATATGCTATGGCTCGAGCAACGTCTTTATAATATGCAATGGCTTAGGAGGCATCCCCATAATACCCAAATTGGCTTAAGGCATGAGACGCGTCTCCACAATACGCTAAGCAAGTTTAGGCAATAGTGGGCCCAACAAAAATCCTTAGTGTATCACTTCAGTGTTTTAATCCTCAACTGAACTAGCTAAAATCCTGTTCCCCATGGAGTTGTCTTGCAATCAAAACTCTTCCCAAGCGAATGAAAATCCCAGCACATTAACATCCCTAGCGGATAATCACTTCTGCAAGGATAAAAAGGGAATCATACCCTCCAAAATCATTCAAAAGCCTCAAGCACGCAGGACCTCCTTGGCGAAAATGCAAAAGGGAAATTCCTCAACGGAGTTTGTCTGCCCCTAGAAAGGCCCTAGAAAGACCCTTCAAAGTTAAAGATTCAATAGCTGAATCAACTAGAAACCGAGCTGAATCATTTGAAGCTATAAGTCACCTTGAGTTTAGGGACCAATACAAATAAAAATTCTATAGTGGAGTAGGGTAGCACCCTCTTCAAGCACTAAACCCTCCTTAGTAAATCGCATAGGTGTAAGGAGCACCAGTCCCTCCTCAATTTTATACCGCTACGGAGGCTCCCATCTAGCACACCAGGCCATGTTCCTAGCACAATAAGTCATATCTCTAACACAATAGGACATGTCTCTCAATCACACCATCCTAATAGCGGCTCCTTGTTGGCATATCAAGCCTTGTCTCTTAGCCGCGCCATCCTGATAGCGACTCCCCGTTAACATAGCAGGCCATGTCTCTAAATCATGGCATAGTGATAGTGGCTCCTTGTTAACACAACATGCCATATCTCTAAGTCGCGCTACCCCAACAATGACTTTTCCATTGGTGCATGAGCCAACTTATAAGCCACACCACTCCAGTAGAGGCACCCCATTGTACACTAGGCTAATCTATAAGCCGTATCATTCTAGTAGCGGCTCCTAGTCAGCACCAGTCTCCCTAGTGAAGCTTCTTAAGTTTGTGGCCTTAGGTATTCAAGCTAATTGACACAAGTTTCCATCCTTAACAAAACTGGCTCAATGATACCAGATGGACAGGTATTTGCGGACTAACCCTTATTTGTTTTATAGGTACCGGCATTAGAAGGAAGGTTTGAGGTTGCAGAATGTCTCAAATATTCCTCCATCTCGAGTCGTACGTTGACCTCTGTCTTACCCAAGACTTTATCAAAGTGGGAGCTTCTAGAGACACGAAATCATGTATCTTCATGTAGCGGTCCAATGATGAAACAATCCTTTGAGTATGTGTAAACCCAAAAACACCTCAAAATCAAACCTCCCAAATAGCCTCAAACACAAACTCGAGCCCAAAGCCCTTAACTTGACCTAAACACAAAACCCAAGTCATAAAATCACATCATCCAAACACACCTCAATCTGTGCAAACCCTAAAGCTCAGGCATCCAACGCAATACTCGGATCTCTATTAGGATTGAGTGTTTAACACTAAGTCTGGAGCCCCCTCTTAATCTACTCTTTTTTTTATTGCTTTGTCTACTTCTACTCCATTGACTTTTTAGTCTTTAGATCTCATCATTTTCATCCACTCAAGACCCTTAGATTATAACCTTTTGTAATCATTGTGTAAGGTGCAAACCCTTCTCATATGAACACTTACTTCAATCTTTATGCAACCTTGATGAGCCTTGATCTAGCAAAGATACCTCATCCTTAATGCTCTCCTATGACCAACCCATACACTTTTCATTTCAATATCTCATTTTTCCTATGACGTGAAGAGCTAAGAGAAACTCCTACTTTAATAGGTCAAGTCTTAAAACCCTGCCTTTGGGCACCCCTTTCCCTTACATTGCATTTATTATAATCTACTTACATTAATGCAAATTTCTTTTCCTTTGGTATATGATTAAGAGACTTAGACATCTCCATTCTCTCTAGACTAAATCAAATTTGACACTTTTTTTGAGCAAACCCTAGGTGTACATCATACTTAAATGTATATTTAGGAGTTATCCTAAAGGCTCATTCCTTATTCAAGCATCATAAAGCATATCTTAATCTTGATTTTGCCTCTCTTTATCAATGATGTTCTAAGACTAAAGCACATAATTCTTCTTAAACTAGACTCTTAACTCTTGTCTCTTTAGTTGAAGTATGTCATGAAGAAGGGTCTCTTAAGGCCTAAATTTTCATTTGATAAGAAAATCTTTAACTCATCATCATTATGCATAATACTTATAATGCATTCTAAACAATCTAACTTATTAACTCTTAACTCCATTGCTTTATTTTAATTCTGCAATTTATACATAATCCTTACTTTGTATTATAATTGCATGATCAAACTTACTCTTATAATCAAGACCTATTGATTGAATGTCATGCTTAATAAGATAAACACTAGACAATCAAACATAGGTACCCATTAATCTTGTGGATATTTAACCAAGTGGTCATCTAATCTTGATTTATGTGCATAATTCTTAACTTTCCATGCCGACTAAATCTAGAGTGTGCTTTGCCTTTGTATTTGCATGTTTGCCTAGGACTAAATCTAATTTGTTCTCCATCTTTATGCCAATTTTTTTGCACACATTCACGGATTGAAATAAGTTTCTCATTCTCAAACCTTCTCATGGTTCATAAACCATTTACATGAGTCATTTTGGGATTCAAACCCAAGTGTTTCCAAGAAGCCTGTAAATGTTTATTGGTGACTCTTTGACCCTCTCGTTGTCTCTAAAGTTGCATAGTCGATCCTTATGGATGCGCAAAATAGTAGGGCACTAGTGGGGAAGAGTATTTTCCTCTTTTCTTCACCGAAAATGCAAGGTTAGTTGGGTTGTAAAAAATCGGGCTCTCTAGTGGCAATTCACTCATCAAGTTGTCCACCCTAACCTAGTTGGGTTCTAGACCCTTTAAATTACAAAAAAATCCCCTACAGTCCCTTTTTTGTATGTGTAAAAATTCTACTTTCATATTATATCGATTGACATTAACATCATGGATCACAACTATGGGATTGTATGTAGGCTTATAAAAAGTTTTAGACTTAATTTCAAAACTACGAAAATTCCCATTTTTATACCGGAACTCTTACTAATAACCTGAAAATTTTTTATAAGCTTACTTTCACATGATTCAAAGCAAAGACGATGGAATTATTATACCAATTTTTTAGTATTTTTATTAATCGAGATGTACACTTATGGTGCAAGTCCGCATAAAAAAGAAAAATTGACCAAGTGTTATTATTTAGTCAGAGGGTGATTCATATTATATGCCACATAACTTAGGAGGCCCATCACTGACACCAAACTAAATTGGGATGATCATGTTGACAAGAAAAATTTACAACCACATACCACCAAATCTTCTCGTGGTCATATACAAGTGGAGTTGTCAAAAATAGACCCGACCCGATAAGTTACCCGAAACTGACCCAGACCCAACCTGATTATGACCCGAAAAGTGTAACCCAAAAACCGACCCAACACGACATGAAGTCAACCCGAAACCAATTTGACCCGATATTCGAAGACCTGAACTCAATTCGTGTCCAACCCATTAGGAACCCAACCAGTTATAGAAGTAACCCGTTACAAACCCGACCCGAAGAGAACCAGAAACCAATTAAACCCGACACATAACCGATATGACCCGATTTATAAAAATTAACTCCATATATTAATAATTTGAATATATGTGAATGTGACATAATCTTGTCCGACCTATTTTTACCCAATTTCTAATAATCTTGAAACCAAACATTTTTCATTAATGACCGGATGCGAACCCGATAAAGCTTAAACCAAATTTCAACCGAAATTGAGGCGACACATTACCATAATTGGCTTAACCCAAAATCTACCCGAACCCGAAAATCTTTATGGCGTGATCTACTTGCTTTTATCCTTTCATATTCGTCTTCACTTGAACTAGAACTTGTAACTGATTTGTTCTTCCTTGAAGATGAAGTTTTGTCACGTTCATCAAGCCTAGCCAATACTTCTTGCAATTGTTGTGATAATCGCTCTATTTGGCGATCCCTTCGCAAGTTATGCGCTTGATCAAGGTTCAAACCCCTTGGAATCCCTGGGATTTCTTCGTCACTCATTGTTCCTACACAAACCAGGTTAGTTTATGCAAAAATCTTGATTAAAAGATTGAGTCTTGATTGATTCTTGAAGCAAATAAAAACCGTTCTCCAAATCGCAACTTCGTGTAATAATCTCAAAAGTTTGAGGTTGCACAGACTTTGTTACTCGTCCAATTGACACGAAATTTTGTCACAATGTTGATCTACGTTTTCTGAATCTTCCCACAAATTGCAACCAAAAATTTCAAGCCAAACGTCACCAACATCTCTGATACCACGATGATGTGATTCTTGATCCGAAAACCAAGTTTTCACAAGGATATGTTCTTAGCTTCGTCCTATACAGATAAATTACCAAGAACTAGGCTAGAACCGAGTTTAGTTAATTAAGAGTCCACCTAATTAATCAAACCAATGAATGTTTTAACTAAAACACCCAAAACAGCAACTAACTCTTAAGTTAGCCAAAGAAATATTTAGGTAATCCAACCAAAATATCACTCGTAAATAAATGTGTTTTGTATTGATCAAATTTGTGAATAGTCTATGTAAACCGTGAATTACAAAGAATATTTATAGCAATCTTTTCCTAAAAATATTAGAATTCTAGCTTGAATAAAACTCCTTCTTTTCCTAAAAATATTAGAATTCTAGCTTGAATAAAACTCCTTCTTTTCCTAAAAATATTAGAATTCTAGTTTGAATAAAACTCCTTCAATTTGCCTTGATCTCCAAGCAACCGCCACCTATTAAAATTCAATCTTGAGTAGGAATCCATCTTGAAATAGGAAACGTAACCTTGGGCGCCAAGTATCATTACACGGTTTCTTAACTAACTACTCTAACTAACTCACACGTACAAAATAATCAAGAAAATAAAGAAAATAAAGAAACCTAGGGACTAAACCAAGAAAAACCCTTTCAAGTGAAAGGTAAAAACTTGTAGACAAAAATCTAAGAAAGCTTTTAAAGAAACCTTAAAGAACCATCAAGAAGCTTCAAGAAACTCCCAAGAATGCCACCATACAAAGCGTGGCTTTGTCTTGATGCCCCAGATAGTAAGCTTAACCTATTGAAGAAGCTTCCAAGTATAGATTCATGCTTTCTTGACTTTCATGGAATAATTCTTCAACATGCTTGTCATTCACTTTAATGCACGCATCAGAACATGAACTTTGTGATTGGTTATGCAATCATAAAAGATGAAACAAAGGCAAGTTAACAGTAGGTATTGGAGAAGCTAAAAAATTATGTTGGTCCTGAGGTGCACCCGAGTTCGATAGTAACTAATTGCGAGGGTGGTATTTTTTCCCCAATTAGGGATTTGTTCCCTAATTCCTCACATTTACTTTGCACGTGGAATATCAATAAGTGTTTGTTGAATAAAGCTTATCATTGCATGGGAAAAAACAAGGTTTCAGCTGTAAAATTCCAAAAGGGGCGTTGGAGGTAAGTCATGTATGCTACTATGCAAGAGCAGTATGAGGATAATGTTCAGCTCATGATGGATTGCTATAGCTGGTGTCCTATACTTTTACAATATGTTACGCAAGAATGGATTCCTCATAAAGAGAAATTTGTGCTATACTAGACGAATCAGGTCCTTCATTTTGGGAACACTACGACTTGCAGAGTCGAGAGTGCCCATAATGCACTAAAGGACAGGCTTAACTCTTCCACATCGGCTCTTGACAGGTTATTTGAGCGTGTTAACAAGGAATTTGAGACCCAAGTCAACGGTATTAAATAGTGTTTGGAGGACTCAAGACGAAGACGTGGCACATTATATCGAGGTTGACTGTACGAAAATCTCCATGGTCGCACTTTCTATCATTTTCTGAGCTAGCTGGAAGAAGAGAAGAGTAGGATGAGTGCTTTAAGTGATGAGATTGACATTAGATGTGGGTGTGCGCTAAAAAGAACCCATGGGATTCCATACGCTTGCACAATAGTGTGATGCATTCAGCCGGGCGAGGGTTTTTACCTAGATTTGATTCATCCTTTTTGGAGATCGCTTATCATTGGTGAAGTTGTGGACCCTAATGTCGTAGATCGATCCATGCAAGACATAGAACATTTTAATGAACTTACAGGCTAAGTGCGATCTAGTTATCCCTCGTTTATACATGATGTTACTCTACTTCTACATGGTATGCTACACCCAAATGAGTCAAAGATTAGAGAATCTGAGGGTAGCATCATTACTAGAGGTCAACCTCAACATGATGCTTGGGAGTATATAGAGAGAAATGCTGATCGAGGTTGGGGTCTGGGTGGTGGTTGAGGTCGTGGTTGAAGTCAATCTTCTAGCAGTATTCATACTATGGGTCGTTCGTCCTCATCTATAAACATGCCCTCCACTAGTACGTGCATGTTTACATAATGTTATTTTTGTGTTTTCAAGTTACTTGTAATTAAATATTTTCATGTTTTCATTTGTCATTTTCTTGGTTGTACAAGAAGAGTGAACGTCGACTAATTTCCATATAGTGATAGAGTTCCCGGATTCATAATGCCGTATTTGGAAGGATGAAAGGATAAAATGCCGTATTTTCATGTTGTACCTAAGAACAAGAAGGAAATCAAAGGCTTCTTGGGTCGACTTTACTACATCAGCTATTTTATTTCTAAGATCATAATGGTTTATTAGTCGATCTTCCAAAAATTGATGCACCTAAGGAATGGGTTGAAGATTATCAAGAAATTGATCAGAATAAGAACTATCTCCTGAATCCTCCTATAATTTTGCCATAATTGCTAAGAATTCCTCTTTGCCTATATCTCATAGTTATTAATTCAGCAATTTGTTCCATGTTAACTCAATAGGTAGAGAAAAAGAAAAATGCAATATATTTCTATGGTAAGAAGCTTATCAATCATGAAACTAGGTACACTCATTGGAGAAGCATAGTTTCTTAGGTTTAGGCCATGAGAGGCCATCGTCGAGCCCAAAAAATTGTAAGGTTCCTATCTTGGTCTCACAAACTAATAGTTAGGGTAAGAAAGGGTCGAACCCAAGAGAGGTATTGAATCAACCACCGAGTACTACTGTTTAAATAAGCTAAATGAAGTCAAAATTGGGTTGGTCTTGAGTAACTTCTACTAGTTTAATTCAACCAAAACTAAGAGGAGATTAACAATATTTAGAGGAATCTAGGGCTCGGGTTATACCGCTCAACTTCATCACAAATCACAATTAGCATGCAACAAATTCAGGGTAAATTAATGGGATAAATCAGGGGAAGTCATCTAAGGCACCCAACTACTCTCTCAAGCTAGAGGGGTTACTTGAATCATGAATACAACAAACTCTCGTGGTTACATAGAAAAACAAGGTTAAAGCATAATCATGATGACATAACATTCCTTGACCAAAAATTCCTATTCTCATGGCATTTTAAGTCAATCAAGCATAATGGAGCTAACTCAAGTTCATCTCTCGACCCTTGATAGAGAAATCTTGGATAAATAGTTCTAGCAATGGCCATATACAAGAACTAAACAATTAAACCACTTAAGCTCAACTAATTAACATCCCACAATAACCAAATTAGCACATGCAACAAATTCTTTGTGACTACATTGAGGCTTTTACCCAAACCCTAGAAATTAGATTACTCACAATCCATGGAGGTTAAGGCAAATAGAGATTTCAACCAATTCATGAACAAGTTCAAACTAAGGATTAAGATAATTAATAATCTAAGCATGAAAGAATTAAGCAAGTAATTAACACCAAGTAGAGAGAAATGGAGAATAAAAGTAAGAAATAATTACTATGAAGCTTCAAAATGAGCAACAATGGTGGAACTTGTCTTCTACAATGATTGAAGTTTAATATTTCGAAGCTAATATTTAGAATCTACTAATAATTTGAGAATTTAATGTTCTAGAATTGAAATATAAGAGAAAGCTCTAAAAACTTTGGTGTCATATCCAAATGAGCTCAAAGGCGGTATTTATAAGACCCCCAAAAAAAAGACGGAGAAAACAAGAATTAGGCTCGACTTTAGGTCTGGACGGGTGTGCTAGGTTTGGCACAGACGTGTAGACCAAGTCAGTAGCTATTGTCTGCTCTTGAAATCCTACACGGACATGCCATTTTCATGGTGGTTCCAAATTAGGCACGATTGTGCAAGCCTAGGCAGAAGGTTTTGGCTTTCTGGTGCACTCATGCACGGGCGTGCAAGGTCTGGCACGGCCGTGCAGGGTCTTCTAAGCCCTTTTTCATCTTTTCTTCTATGTTGCTCCTTTACTTGGCTTCTTTCTACTATCTTCTTGCTTCTAAACTCGGTTTAGTATCCATGGGCTTCATTTGACCATCTTTGGACCTAGAATCTCAACCAATAACACTAACAACCCGTGAAGCATAGGATACACAAAAATTGCATAATAATAGAGTAAAAGTGAACCAAAACACAAGTTAATCAAGTAAACTAGGTTCAAAAACACCCTAAAATTATATTAAATAGAAAGTTATCAAATCCCCCCAAGTTAAGCTTTTGCTCATCCTCGAGCAAAACAAACACGTCGAATAAAAGGAGGAAACAACTTGCTAACATCAAACCAAGGAGAGGTAACAAGGGGGAAGCATAAATACACAGTTGATGTGCTCGTTTTAGAGCACGTTTACTACCCCATTTTAGTGTCGAGTCTCGCGGTTTTAGATTGAATTTATGCACATTATATTTGATATTACCTTGATCTTGTCCTCGAGCTATTTTTATGTCATTTCAGGTACTTTTGATGATTTCAAGGTAAAATGTGACGGATTCAAGGCTTTGACACTCTTATCAAGAGTTTAGATACGTATATTATATCTTAGGCATGCGTTCCAAGTCACTCTCGAAGAGCCTACAAACTCCAAAAGCCATTAGACACTTCAAAGGAGTTGTTCAACAAGGTTCAAGTTCAGATTCGACCGAATCTGACATCCATTTGGTCGAATGGAAGACAGGGACTCAAGCATATAACTCAATCTCTCAGGAATAGCCGAATAAACTCCCATTTAGCCAAATCAAGGACCATTTGGCCAAATGCATGGGCTCCTTTGGTCGAATGGTGGACAGGGTGAAAAAAACTCCGAGCTTCTGTAATGGGCGAATAAAACACTCATTCGGTCGAATGTCCTCTAATTTAGCTGAATCCCATCTTCATTCGGCAAATTGGCCTTCTTTCCCGCAGTTTTTAGCTCTTTCTTTAGTCGGCCCTTGAGGATTTTTCTAGGGTTTGACCCCCTTATGTCCTTAGGGTATAAATACCCTCTTCCTCTGTAAAAAACCCCCATGCCTACTTTGAGAGCTCTTGAGCCTCAACCTAGAACATCACTTTAATTCCTTTCATTTCATTAATGCATTAGCCTAAATTTACAGCTTTTGTTGTTCTCATTTTCAAGCTTTTTATTTTGGATTCGGATTCTCTTTCGTTCACATAATTTCATTTATGCAAGGTATCGATTCTTTACTGTTCTATTTCATTTAATGCTTTTACGTATTTTTTTTGTTAATTCCATTGTTCTTTCTATTACCCTTGCTCCATTTATAGTGTTGATAGAGTAGTTGTTGGTTTTGTTATTGTTCTTCGTTTTCCCTTTTCATCCTTGTTCATTTACGTGCACATTGTTTATGTTTCCCATCATGTTCTTGTTCGTTGTTTATGCCCTAGTTTTCATTACTATGAGTGAGTAGTTTTCTTAGGGGTTTGGTTGGTGAAACCCTAGGTTGGCTCGTTCTTCATTCATAGGGTTAGGGTTTGAGATTGTTGATGATTGATTGATTGACATTCGATGCGAATCTTGTCCTTCCACTCCTTAGGAGACATAGGGCGATTATAGGTTGTTCATGTCATTTATAGGGTCACAAACTTCCTCTCGTCATCTTGAGTGTCATGATTGATTGTTGATCGATTTCCCCTAACTTAACGTATTTGCTAGTTCGATTGTCCTTCCTAGGGTGGAACTAATCTATCCCCATTTTTCTTCCATAGCGTATTATCGTTTTTATTCTTGCTTCATTTTTCTATTATTAGGATAGTTCTATCAAATCCCAAATAAACCCTTTGCATCAAGTCTAGAAACTATCCCCCCTTGTCCTTGTGGTTTGACCCTCAACTTACTATTACACTAGGTGTAGTAGTATTAGGGTGTTTATAAATATTGTTTGCATAACTAGTCTTTTAGTAAAATAACGCTAAAAGTCGTTGTTGGGGAAAAGGCGTTGTGTTTAGATTATAGTCTTGGTGTAATTTTTTTTTATTATTGTCTCTTAATTTGCTTGTCAGTGCTTACGTTTGGTTTCTAGTGTTGTTTCCATGCCCTATAGCACACGTAGATCAAATAAACAACTAGAACCATACGACCCTGAGGTTCAATGCAGTAAATGGAGAATTCTAACCCAAACCTCATTACAACCAAATACTTCCAACCTTCCTACACCACCAATGGATGAAAACCAATAATTATTTGGTCAATTTGGGACATCTAGGTCCCAAGAATTTCAAGGAGGTGTAGTACTAACCATAGCTCCAAATCCTTATCACATACATCCTCAATTTACCCGGATGGTGAAGGAGACCCCTTTTTGCAGTTTGAAAAATGAATGCCCTCTCCAACACTTGGAGCATTCTCAGATATTTGCAGTCTTATTCCTCCATGCCCCAATAGCCCGGATTATGTGCGGATGCATTTATTTCATTTGAGTTTAGCTAGTGATGCTAGGGATTGGTATAAATGCTTAGAGCCAAACTCAATCATTAATTGGGCTAAATTGAAGACAACTTTTCTAGAAAGGTTCTATCCCACAGTTCGAATGCAAGATTGGCATAAGAAAATCGCGTCATTCACTCAAGAGGAAGATGAGAACCTTAGTGCTACTTGGAGTCGGTTTAAGAGAATGATTAGAGCTTACCCCCATCTTGAGTACGGGGAGAACCATCTCAATAAATTCTTCTATGATGGTCTAAATGAATCCACCAAGGCACTTCTAGACTCAGCTTTGGTGGCCAACTCTCAAAGGTCCCATGCAATCAGGTGAAAGCTAAGATTAAGGAGGTGGCAAAAAATAGCTCTTAGGGAAGAGTGAGAGGTAATGGACTACCGAGGGGAACAATTGATTCAAGTAACTTGGACACGATTAGCTCAAAAATTAAGGCTATCATGGATAAGAAACTGTCCAAGTTCAAACCCGCTCAAGGTAATGCCAATGTATCATCGATTAAAGAGATGCCCTTTTCATGTAGAATCTGTGGGGGCACCAATCATGATACATCCTATTGTGGGGGTTCGAATTCTGAATATGCAGCAGTTGTTAACTATGGGGGGTATAACCAAGAAGGAACTCGGGGCATGAACTATAATGGTTATGGGTATAACCCCGATTATGTGGCAGCTGTGGGGTATGGCGGTCAAAACCAAGGGTTTGCTCAATAAGGTCTTTACAACAATCAACCCTTTAGACCTCCTTCAATCCAAATTCTAACCAAGGAAACTCCCATAAAGGGTATAACTCCACCAATCAAGCAAATGGGAGTTTTCCTAAGCCGAATGGGAATAGGTTGTACCCTCAAATGCCAAGGCCCAACCCCAACCTACCCTATCCATCTACATAGCCACCACCAAACTCGCCTCCAAATAATGATTACCTTTCCACCCAAGTGACCTACCTGGCGCAGCAAAATCAAACCCTCTCCCAGATAAATCAAACCTTGATAAATCAAATACAACAACTTCACGCACAACAAAAGTTGTTTGAATTATAGCTTGCTCATATGGCCAATCCACCCCCACCATTGCTATTCCCTTCTCACCCTCAACAAAACCCATCCACCCAACCCCCACCGAAAAACACTCCTGACTCTAACCCTAAACATCACACATGCAAGGCAATCTTTCTAAGATCGGGAACCTCATATTCAGGTCCAGTTCTGCCTCCATGAGATGATTTAGGGGAAGGGTCCTCAAAGGATAGTGGTTTTCAAGGAGAAACTGAGCATAGGGAGGATCTTGAGGGGAGCAAAGAGGAGGGTAGCGAAGAGGACTCCGAAAACAATGGTGAGGTAACTGGGCATGAGAGGAAGAAGAAGGATGTGGACGAGAGATGGAGGGAGATACAAGGAAGGAGGAAACTTGAACGTCAACATGCTCCACCTCTACCTTTTCCTTATAAAAAGGTAGAGAAACAATTGCAAGAAAAGTTTCTTAAATTCCTAGAGCATATGAGGCAACTTGAAATGAAGATACCATTCTTAGAGGCCATGGAGCAAATGCCTTAACATGCCAAGTATCTGAAAGCTCTCTTAGGGAACAAGAGAAAGCTTAAGGGTGAAGTAATTAGTTTGCCAGAGCAGGTGAGTGCCATCATTTAGGGCACATGGGCAAAGAAAGAAAAAGCAAGAGGACCCTTTAAGCTCCCTGTCACCCTTGGAAAACTCAATTCTAAGGGGGCACTTGCTGACCTTGGGGCCTTCATTAGCCTAATGTCGATGTCCATTGCTAAGCAGCTAACTTTCGAACTCAAGCCATCAAAGAAAACCATTCAACTTGCCGACCGTAGTATAAAAGTACCATGTGGGGAGTTTAAGGACCTTTTGATCCAAGTAGGGAACATTATGGTTCTATATGACTTTGTGGTGCTTGATATGGCTTAGGATCCTTATACTCCCCTCATCTTACGGAGGAATTCTTTGAAGTCTTTGGGTGCCTTAATAGACTGTGAATCATAGACTATCACTGTGAGGGTGGCCCAAGAAAAGGTAGTATTTGCCTTTTCTAAGTCCTCTTCAGAACCCATGGTCAAGTAGATCTATTCCTTAGAGGTTTTTGAGAATGAAGTTGAACAAAAGGTTGAGGGGTGTGATGTTTTTGCTACCCCAATGTTGGTTGAGGTGTCGGATGAGGAGGAGGCAAGGGAGCGTGTTGTTTTTGAGGTTGCAAAAGAGATTGCTCCGACAAAGGAGAATTATTATAGGTCTAAGGGAATTGACAGGCCAGCCTGTAAACAAAAAAGGGCTAGAAAAAGAAAAACAAAAAAGAGATCAATGGCTCCACCCTGGCTTGGGGGATCCTCGCATTATAACCCACCTCTAGATGCTCCTAGTTCTCCATTGCTTACTTCTGCCACTGCAGCCCGGTGGAGAGTTTTGAGTCCCCATGCTGGAGGTGATGGAGATGCTAGGAGTGAATCCACTCCTACGACAGGTATGATTTCGTTGTTTTCTTTTTCTGTATGAACTTGTGCCTAACTATGGTGAACTTACCGACGTTAAACAAAAGTACTTACGGGAGATAACCCGATGTTTGTTTTATTTGTTTGTTTGTATAGCAATAGCTTCCATAATGCTGATCTTTCTTCCTTTTGGTTCTTTTCTCCCAAGTGCCGAGATGGCTCTTGAGATGGCTTGGGGGAGGGGTCTTGCGCTTTTAAAGTCTCAAAAGATCTGCATTAGTGAAACTATTGCCTTGGTTTTGTTTTAGTTTTTCTTTGCTTGTTTAGGTGTGTTAAGTTGATGTGCTTGAGTTGTGAAAATCAACATGTGAGCTTCTGACATGTACATTATAGTGGTCCTATGCATACTCATGTTTTTCTAGCCTTATGCCTGTTTTGGGACCAAGTGATTGACTGTTTTCCACCTGACTTGGGGGATCTGGGCTTGCTTGGTTTGTGGCTTGGATGACTACCTATTGAGGCGCATTTTGACTAGCCTAGTGAGGATAGAGCCTTCTAGGACTCCATTATAAGTCCTATGTTATAGAGTGCTAGTTAGAGAGTCTAAGTATTGTGCCTGTTCTCCTCCAGCATAGTCTTCTTTTCTAAAGGTCAGGGATGATAAAACGTTTGTAGTTATAGCTACATGGCCAAATTTCCTACCATGAATATCGATTGACTTTAGGGTAAGCCAATTTTATGCCTTTACCTTTTCTTTATAGCTACATCACGTAACTCCACATGAGCCAAATATTCCCTCTCTTTACCTAGAGGATAGTCAAGTGAGCACAGTGAAGTGTTGCTCGTTGCATTGTGGTAAAAGATTTCGGTTTGAAAAGTTGTTGTATTATATGACTCTTTACATTACTCTTAGTATATGTAAGAAATGTTAGCATGAAAAACAAAAAAAGAAAAAAGAAAAAAAGAGGAAAGAAAAAGAAAAGAAACAGAAAAAAATTAGGAAAAAGAAAAAATTCGAGAATAAAGTTGGTGTAATGTATTAGAGTTCATGCGTATCCTGAGTATTTTGGGAGTGGCATTGTTGTCAAAAGTAGTAGTTGTCCTTGGTTTCATTACCTTGGATTGCTTACTATCCTCTATTTTAACTCCACATCCCCAAATTTACCCTACCTTAATCCTAGCCTACATTGAAACCATTTCCAAACCTGTTCGACTTAGCCTTATTAGTAAGTTCTGTGCTGGAGAGTAGATAAGATACAATTCATAAGATTTCTCCCTGTCAAAGTGTTTAATTCCCGGCTCATCTTTAGTCGGATGATTATGAGCGAAACACATACCTTATTAAACACACAAGTGTATTAGAAATTTCCCATATCTTTTGGGAAATAGCATGGGGAGCGTAGACTTGTGACCTCATTAGGTAGTGCGCGGCATAGTTGTGTTGTAGCTTCTCCAGTATTCCCGAGTCTGTGGAAAACGTCATTCATCTTGGTATCATGCTCTTTTGAGCCCATTGTACTTGCACACCCATGGCTAGAGAAGAGTTTTGTGCGTACACAGCTAGCATTGTCTTGTTTTCCGCTCACTTTGCTTTTCATGTGCTTTACTCATGGTGTTGCCTTGCTAGTTCATTTCCTAGGGACTAGCAAAGGTTTTCCTTGAGGGAAGTTGATGTGCTCCTTTTAGAGCACATTTACTACCCCATTTTAGTGTTGAGTCTCGCGGTTTAGATTGATTTTATGCAAATTACATTTGATTTTACCTTGATCTTGTCCTCGAGCTGTTTTTGGGTCATTTCAGGTACTATTGATGATTTCGAGGTAAAATGTGACGGATTTGAGACTTTGACACTCTTATCAATAGTTTAGATGCGCATATTATATCTTGGGCATGCGTTCCAAGTCACTCTAGAAGAGCCTACAAACTCCAGAAGCCATTAGACACTTCAAAAGAGTTGTTCAGTAAGGTTCAGGGTTCAGATTCGACTGAATCTGACATCCATTCAGTCGAATGGAAGATAGGGACTCAAGCATATAACTCAAGCTCTCGAGAATAGCCGAATAAACTCTCATTCGGCCAAATCAAGGACCATTTGGCCGAATCCATGGTCTCCTTCGGTCGAATGGTGGACAGGGTGAAAAAAACTCCGAGCTTCTGTAATGAGCGAATGAAACACTCATTCGGTCGAATGTCCTCTAATTTGGCTAAATCCCATCTTCATTCGGTCGAATGGCCTTTTTTCCCGCAATTTTTGGTTCTTTCTTTAGTCGGCCCTCGAGGGTTTTTCTAGGATTTGACCCCCTTATGTCCTTAGGGTATAAATACCCTCTTGCTTTGTAAAAAACCCCCATGCCTACTTTGAGAACTCTTGTGGCTCAACCTAGAACATCACTTTAATTCCTTTCATTTCATTCATGTATTAGTCTAAATTTACAGCTTTCGTTGTTCTCGTTTTCAAGCTTTGTATTTCGGATTCAGATTCTCTTTAGTTCACGTAGTTTCATTTATGCAAGGTATCGATTCTTTACTGTCCTATTTCGTTTAATGATTTTAAGTATTGTTTTTGTTAGTTCCATTGTTCTTTCCATTACCCTTGGTCCATTTATATTTTTGATAGACTAGTTGTCGGTTTGTTATCATTCTTCATTTTCCCTTTTCATTCCCTTGTTCATTTACATACACATTGTTTATGTTTCCCATCATATTCTTATTCGTTGTTTATGCCCTAGTTTTTATTACTATGAGTGAGTAGTTTTCTTAGGGGTTTGATTGGTGAAACCCTAGGTTGGCTCGTTCTTCATGCGTAGGGTTAGGGTTTGAGATTGTTGATGATCGATTGATTGACATTCGATGCGAATCTTGTCCTGCCACTCCTTACGAGACATAGGGCGATTATAGGTTGTTCATGTTATTTATAGGGTCACAAACTTCCTCTCGTCATCTTGAGTGTCATGCTTGATTGTTGATCGATTTCCCCTAAACGTATTTACTAGTTCGATTGTCCTTCCTAGGATGGAACTAATCTATCCCCAGTTTTCTTCCATAGCATATTATCGTTTTTATTCTTGCTTCATTTTACTGTTATTAGTATTGTTCAATCAAATCCCAAATAAACCCTTTGCATCAAGTCTAGAAACTATCACCCCTTATCCTTGTGGTTCGACCCTCGACTTACCATTACACTAGTTGTAGTAGTATTAGGGTGTTTATAAATTGTTTGCATAACTAGTCTTTTAGTAAAACGACGCTAAAAGCCGGTTATCAACCATAATCACTTTTAGCACAAGTGAGAAGCAATTTAAACCTCTAAGTCTCCTTAGAGGACGAGTTTTTATCTCGTGAGGGTTTCCACTGAGCTTAACCCACAACTCACACAAACCACAACAAAACTAACAACCTACTCAAATTCCAATGTTTTATCACCCAAGTCAACTCATCAGGATATAAACCGCAAGCAAGTCAAGTGAGCAAGTTTCAAGAATTACCAATCATATAGTGTACACATGAGTTGGGGGCAAAGAGGGGAATTAAGCAAGGTTGCACTAGGATACTTCTTTAGACCTTTTACTAGATCATTAGAGCACATATAAATATTCCAAAGTTGCAACAAGCCCTCTTTTGATTATAAAATCTCAAAATTCTTGTCCTCTTCCCAAAATGCACACCCTAGACCCTTAACTACACTCTAACTAGGGAATTTTACAAGAAATAACATAACAGACAAGGTGTGGGTGGCATCCACAAGTTGACCTCTTAAGAAGAGAAAATCAAAATTTTGAGAATTTAGGGAGAGTTTTTGTCATCCCTTCTTTTCTATTTTTTTTCTTTTTCTCTTTTTTTTTTAATTTCATTGCCCTCGCCTCTTTTAACTATGAGTGGCTCTTTCTTTATTCGAAACATGTTGTTTATTATGCCACTTATTACACATGATACAAGTAGAGTTGATTCCCTAATAGAGTTTCATTTTGGGGAGGAGAGGAGGCACATTAAAGGCACATTGGACCGCAAATTGATTCAAACATAATCTACTTTGGGAAAATTTGACAATATCATATGCTAGATGTGCAATTGAGCATTCATCGGCTTTCATTTCATATACTCTAATGCAGTCGAGATTAATAGACCTCTAAAGAACCCAAACTCTTGCACACACTCTTCTAAAAGAACTTTTACTCATCACTCAAAAGTCAAGCAAGTAAAACATATAAGCATCGCCATTTGAGTTTCATCCTTGGGCGATTTTTTTTAGAGAAAGGTAAAAAATCAAAAGTAATTACAGTAATAGGCTAAACTAAGCATAAAAATAATTATACATCTAAATAAGGAGATTGGGAAGGTAATCACAAAATAAGAGATTTGGATTTAGGGTATTGGATTTCAAGGGGAGCAAATTTGGATTCCAAGGATTTGGATGTTAGTGAAAAGGAAATAAACAACATGAGAATACAACATGAACTAATGGCACATGAAAAATAACCCCCCCCCCCCCCCCAAGCTATCATAAACATTGTCCCTAATTTTAAAGTAATGCAAGCACAAAGAGAAGGGGAGGAAGACTAACTCATTGGTTTGGGCCCCCTTGGGAGCTTGAGCCCCCGGGGTAGAGATGCTGGTACGCATTACGGAAATCACCTAAGTCTGATCTTAGAGATGCTGGTATGCATTACGGAAATCACCTAAGTCAAATGAAGTTCTCATATCTTTGTTTGATTTTCTCATGATCTTAAATTCGGTGGTCATGCGGGCAAAATTCGCATTCATGTTGGCGATTTGTTACTCAAAAGTGAGGTATGGGTTGTTCTCACCCATGTCTTGATTTTGGTACCCCTCTTTGTGCCCTTGTTGGAACTCATATTGTTGATGATACTGGTGTTGTTGATGATGATGATGTTATTGATGATATTGTTGTTGTTGTTGATGATGATGATAATGATGGTGTTTCTCTTGTCCTTGCTCTTCTCCCTCTTCACTGGGAGCCCAAGGAAAGTTCCTCTGAAAACTCCAATTGCCTTCTTCATAAATGGCGGTAGCCTCCAGGTCAGGGAGATAGGCATAAGGTCGTCTACTCACCAACCACAAGTAGGGGTGATTCCCCTCTACATCCGTAAGCCACTTCATGGCCCTCAATGACTGCATGTCCAACTACGTTGGCCCTGGGACTATCTCTTCATCTGAAAAATCAAGGTTAAGAGCAACAGTAATAATAGTAATCATGCCACCTATGGTGATGTTGCCAATTCCTATGGCAACATCCTCAAGGTGGTCTATAAACCAAGACCAAACATCTAAGCTAGCGTTACCTTCACTCAAGTTCCAAAGAAAGTAGAGCTCCCTAGTGGACACCACCCCCAAGCTATCCCCCCTAGCAAATGTCGTGTTTTCTATAGTGTGCTGAGCAATTCTGAATGCGGGGTGGATAATGGGGGTGGCCTTATCGGATCTAGGGTTGTACCCAAAATCCCCCGAGATTCTTCTTCAAAAATCTCCTGCATCATAACCACGGGGTTGTCTATCCTTAGGTCCGATAGTTTCGGTTATGGGCCACCTAAAAGCTCGGTTTACCCTAGCTATAGTCATTTTATGTTGGGTATTCATGAGTTGAAAAGTTATGTAACGGGGGGTCCTCGTGGTGTCCTGATGCACATAAAGGGAGGAGAGGAATTCAAGGGTTAGTCTCGTATAGGTTTGGGCATGAATTTGTAGCCAAGAACCTAGGTCAGTACCCTTAAACAACATCTTAACATCATCTCCTACCCCTAGGGCATCGGCTACCTCTTCGTTGTAAAACTTAGTGGGCCTATTTTTCTTTGTACTATTCCTATGGAAGTTGGCCGAAAAGGTTGGGTCAGTGAAAATTATTCCCATTGTTTCCACTTGTGGTGGAGCAACGGGAGGAGGAGGCGATGGGTTCCTAAGTCTAGCGGAGGAGGTGTTTCTTGGGCGGCTTCTTCTCGACATAGTCAGTTCTTGCAATTAAACTAGCCACAAAAATTAAAATCACCACACTAAACGCAAAAAAGCTCTAGGTCTGCCTAGACAACGGATCAAGGTTTAATCAACACCAACAAACACCACATGAATTACGTTGAGGCTCTAAGTCCACCACCTAGGATCAAGTCCAAGCAATCACGAAAATGATCAAGATGGTCTTCACTATTCTAAGTCACAAACATTCAACACCAATATTGCAAAAATCATGTATATAACAACACACATAAGCTAGCATGCTCTTCATTCTCCCAGTTAAACACTCCAAACCCTACTCTCTTACAAACATCCAATTCTCACAAAATTTCAACAATACTTAACATATATCAACAATTATTGACTCACAACCAATTCAAACAACTTTTCAATCAAAATTAAACACAAAATATTGAGATTTTAAGTATGGAAGTAGTGAATAAAAGGAACGATTATACCGGGTCTAATGTGGGTGTAAAACCCGCAAATGAACCTTTCTAGTCTTCCTTTTGCTTGTTTGAGTCTTCTCCTTCAACCAATTTCTTTAATTTTCAACCCAAAAGAAAACCCCCAAATTGATTTTTGTTGTTGTTACGGTTTAGAGAAATTTGGGTTTAAAGATGGAGAAAGGAGTAGTATTTTATGAACTTGTTGAAAAAGAGTGAGGTTTTTGATGAAAAATGTTGAATGTGGGTGAGGAATTGAGTGTTTGAGGGTGTTTCGTAGAGGAGGAAAAAGGAGTTTAGAGAAAGAGAGAGAGGAGGGAGCCATGAGGTTGAGGGTGTTGAGTGAGTGTGTGTTTTTTTTGTGTAAGACCCGTGCTTATATGTGCCTTAAGCAGGGGTGGCACGGACATACAGATGTTGGCACAGACGTGCAGCTCCAAGTAGAATTGTTGTCGTTTTTATCTTCAGACACACGGACGTACATAATTCTACACGGACATGCCACATTCCTCTGCACGAACGTACGTAAGTTGGCATGGACGTGCAGCTCTAGGAAGAATTGTTAATGTTACTGCCTTCGGGTGCAAGGTTGTGCCAATTATGCACGGGCGTACCGCTCAAAAAAAATTTGGAAAATAAGACAAGTGGAATAATAGTCTAAGGGAGAGAGTGGGGAATTCGGGTTGCCTCCCGAAAGCGCTTCTTTAATGTCACTAGCTTAACATCATTATGGGATTGACTATTAGTGGGGAACATCAAATTCATCAAGGTGAACAACCTTTGCCTCTCTATTCACAAACCCATCAAAGTATGCCTTTAGCCTTTGGCCATTCACTTTGAACAATTCACCATTGTCATTGGAGATTTCTATTGCACCATATGGAAACACCTTCCTAACGGTAAAAGCTCCACCCCATCATGATTTAAGCTTACCCGAAAATAACTTCAATCGGGAATTGAATAGTAAGACCTTGTCACCTTCTTTGAATTCCCTTTTGTTGAAATGCTTGTCATGCCAAGCCTTGGTCTTTTCCTTGTAAATTCATGCATTCTCATATGCATCCAATCTTAGCTCTTCCAAGGCATGGAGTTCAAGCAACCTCTTTTCACCGACACTTTGAAGGTCAAAGTTCAACGTTTTGATATCCCAATGAGCACGATGCTCAAGTTCTAGCGGCAAATGGCATGATTTCCCATATACAAGCTTGTAAGGTGTGGTGCCAATGGGAATCTTGAATGTGGTGCGGTAGGCCCATAGAGCATCATCTAGCTTCACAGACTAATCCCTTCTAAACCTATCCACCATCTTCTCTAAGATCATCTTTATCTCCCAGTTTAAAATATCAGCTTGACCACTTGTTTATGGGTGGTAAGCCAATGACACCTTGTGCCTCACACCATACTTCTCAAGGAGACCTTGGAAGGATTGCTTTGCAAAATGCGAACCTCCATCACTAATGACGGCATATGGCACCCCAAACCTTGGGAAAATGACCCTCTTGAAGAGCTTGACCACCACCTTAGCATCATTAGTGGGAGATGCAACCGCTTTTACCCACTTTGACACATAATCGACAGCCACAAGAATGAATTTATTCCCAAAGGAGGTCAGGAAGGGCCCCATGAAATCTATGCCCTATACATCGAAAATATCTAACTCAAGAATGTTGTTTAAGGGCATTTCACTTCTTCTTGAAATATTGGTGGTTCTTTGACACCGGTCACAGGCGTTCACTACACCCCACACATCTTTGAACATTGTAGGCCAGTAGAAACCACATTGCAAGATTTTCGCCAAGTTCTTGTTGGCACTCATATGCCCTCCACAAGATGAGGAGTGACACATTGTGATGACATCTTTAATCTCATCATCCAGGACACATCTTCTAAAAAGGCCATCAACACCTTGTTTAAAGAGCAAGGGGTCGTCCCAAAAGTATTGCGAACATCATGAAGAAACTTCCTTTTTTAGTTATAGGTGAGGTCAGGAGGAAGAATAGAGCAAGACAAATAGTTTGCAGTGTTTGCAAACCATGGTGCTAGTGCTTGAAGGATGGCAAATAGTTGATCATCCAAAAATGAATCATCTATTGGCAAGTTATCAAGATCGCCCACGAAGATAGGTAACCATGAAAGGTGATTGGCGACAACATTTTTGGCACCCTTTTTATCTCTAATCTCAATATCATAATCTTGCAAGAGCAAGACCCACCGAATCAATCTTAGCTTAGGTTCCCTTCTGGACAAGAGGTACTTCAAGGCTGTATGGTCGGTGAAGACTATGACCTTAGAGCCCAACAAGTAGGACCTAAACTTCTCAATTGCATTAACAATGGCTAGAACCTCTTTTTTTGGGGTTGTGTAATTTCTTTGTGCCTCGTCTAATGTTTTGCTAGTATAATAGATAGCATGGAGCTTCTTGTCCTTCCTTTGTCCAAGAACGGACCCAACGGCAAAATCCGAAGCATTACACATAAGCTTGAAAGGAAGCTCCCAATTAGGGGGTTGAATGATGGGAGCTAAAATCAAGGCCTCCTTTAACCTATCAAATGCTAGCAGACAATCATTAGTAAACACAAAAGGGGCATCTTTTACCAATAATTGAGTGATCAGCCTTGTAATTTTTGAAAAATCCTTTATGAACAAGCGGTAAAAACTCGCATGTCTAAGAAAGCTCCGTATCCCCTTCACATTTGTAGGGGGTGGGAGACGCTCAATTACCTCAATATTAGCACGGTTTACCTCATGCCCCTACTAGAAATCACATGACCAAAACAATGCCCTCCTTTACCATGAAATGACATTTTTCCCAATTTAAAACTAAGTTCACCTCTTGACATCTTTTTAACACTTTAATCAAATTTGAAAGACAAGTGTCAAGAGATTAACTAAAAATAGAAAAGTCGTCCATGAATACCTTAATCGATGATTCAAGTATGTCGGAAAAGATAGACATCATACATATTTGAAATGTAGAAGGTGCGTTACAAAGTCCAAATGGCATCCTTTGATATGCAAAGGTTCCAAAAGGACATGTGAATGTAGTCTTTTCTTGGTCCTTGGGCTGGATTAGGATTTGAAAGAATCCCGAGTATCCATCCAAGAAGCAATAATGACTATGTGATGCTAGTCTTTCCCATATTTGATCAATGAAGAGAGTGGGAAGTGGTCTGGCCAGGTGGATTTATTCAACTTTTGATAATCAATGCACATTCTCCACCCGATGACCGACTTCGTGGAAATAATCTCTCCCTTATCATTTTTTATGATGGTCATGCCTCCCTTTTTAGGCACAACTTGAACCGAGCTAACCCACTTACTATTAGAGATAGGCTAGATTTTGCCCGCCTCAAGAAGCTTTAAAACTTCCCTTTTTACCACTTCCTTCATGTCGGGATTGAGCCTTCTTTTGTGCTCAATCGAGGAAGCATGATCATCATCAAGTAAAATTTTATGCATGCATATGGTGGGACTTATCCCCTTAATATCATTAATTTTGTACCCAATGACATCTCTATACTCCCTTAAAACAACTAGGAGTTTCTCAAGAGAAGTGTCATCGAGCTTAGCATTGACAATGACAGGATAACTCTCACTCTCATCAAGAAAAGCATATTTGAGTAGAGGGAGAAGGGGTTTAAGTTCAACCTTAGGAGGAGGCGTAGTCCTCTCCTCTTTTGTTTCCACGTTAAGCACTTCGAATTTAATCACATTGTGGGCTAAAGGTTGGTTGAGTAAGAGATCATACCCCTTTGCTTCTTCACCCTCCCCAACTAAGCTTCCCGTTAGGGTAGCTCGTAAAGGGTCTCTTTCATACAATCTTTCTCGAAACTCTTCTAAGTCCCTCTCCAATGTGTCAATTCTATGAACCTCATCAATCAATGGCTTCTTCAAAGTTTATGAGAATGAAAATGAAATTTTCTCGTCTCCCACATTCAAAGTCAATATTTCTTCTTTCATATCAATCACTTCTCCCGCGGTGTATAAAAATGGTCTCCCCAAAATGAGGGGTACTCTTGTGTCTTCGTCCATTTCCATTACCACAAAATCACATGGTACAAACACTCTTCCAACTTGAACCAGCACATCTTTAAGAATCCCCAAAGGTAGCCTAACCGTGTGGTCGGCTAGTTGTAAGGACATTCTCGTTGGTTTCAAGTCTCCAACCTTTAAACTTTTTGAAATAGAAAAGGAAATCAAGCTCACACTTTCCCTAAGATTGCATAAAGCATCCATAGCTTCCAAATATCCAATCCTCACCGGTATTGCATAGCTACCGGGGTCACCAAGCTTTTGGGGAAGCTTGTTTTGAATGATTGAACTCACCTCTTTAGGAAGGGAGATGGTTGCACTCTCTTCAAGCCTTCTCTTGTTAGATAGAAGATCTTTCAAAAATTTTACATAGGTAAGCATTTGTGACATAGCGTGAAGAAAGGGGATGTTCACTTAAAGTCCTCTCATGACATCAAGAAATTTTGAAAACTTCTCATTTAACCTTTTCTGTACAATTCTATGGGGAAACGGAATGGGGGGTAAATACTCTTATAGGGGGATTTTCTATTCTTTCTTTATCTCCCTCATCTTTCTTTGTGGCTCCCTCATCACTCTTTTATTGCTCTTTTATCTCAACTTTAACTACTTCTTTTTCAAAATCATCCTCACTTCCCACCGTAACTCCCTCGTCTTTCTTTTATGGCTCCTCTTCACTCATAACCGGACCCTTATATCCTCTTCCTAATCTCAAAATAATAGCCTTAGCTATCTCCTTTGGGTTCACTGCCGTTGAGCTTGGAAAGTGACCACTAGAGTTGGAGGATGAACTTCCAACTTGTTGTGCAATTTGAGCCAATTGGCTCTCCATTATCTTATTATACGCTTGAAGTTGTTGGATGTTTGCATTCATATTCGCATTGCTCCTTATTTGTTGTGTCATGAAGGTTTTATGGCTAGTCTTTTTAGGAGGTGGAGGAGGAGGAAGGGGTTGGTTATATTATGGTCTTTAATGGTTTTGATCCCTTTGGTTAGGGTGGCGGTAAGAAGCTTGTTGATTTTGAGAATGGGATTAGTTGTAGTTGTTTTGAGGGGCACCTTGGTTGTGTTGCTTCCATCTTGTATTTTTTTGGGGTTTCCAACTTTGGTTGTAGGATTGGGAGTACTTCTCATTTCCTTACCCAATTGTTGTCGCTTGCTCTCTATTTTTTGAGTTGCAATAAGAGGACAAGTGATCATTTCCTCCACAAGTGTCACAAGTCATGACTTGTGAGAAAGAACTTGAGGGTGTAAGGGTGGCTTGATCTAGCTTATGGGCTAGCATATCGAACTTTGATGCAATAAGTTCTATTGCACTAAGATCATGAATTTCGCCCTTCTTTGCTTGAGGTTTCCTTCGATCACCTCCATATGCATAGTGCTTGGCCACTTCCTCAATCATCTTATATGCGTCATCCATCGATATCTTTTTGAGCCTACCACCTGCCCCGGAATCAAGGTTGGCCCTTAAAAAAGGAGTAAGACCGTCATAGAAGCTTTGCACAATGATCCATGATGTAAAGCCATGGTGGGGGCATTTCATTGTGTAATCTTTAAAATTCTCCCATGCTTCACTTAATGTTTTATCAATGTCTTGATTGAAATTGGTGATCTTTCTTCTCAATTCGGAAGTCTTTTTCAAGGGGAAATACTTTCCAAGAAAGGCCCTAGTGACTTTGTCCCATGTACTCAACGATCCCTCTTCAACCATTCTCACCCAATGCTTTTCTTTATCTCGGAGGGAGAATTGGAACATGTGCATACAGATGAACTCTTTCGAAACATTATTTTGCTTGATGGTTGTACACAATTCAAGAAAGTTTCCTAAATGAGCAAGAGGACACTCATGAGGACTACACCCGAATTGATCGCCTTGAATCATACGGATGAGTTGAGGTGAAAGCTCGAAATTGTTTGCATTTGTGGTGGGGAGACGTATGCCACTCCAAAGTTAGAATGCATTAGGGTGGTCATAGTCCCTTAACAACGGTTGTGGAGAATTCTCTCCCATGTTATCTTCTTCGTTAGTTCCAAATACCTCTTTTGGATCGGAATCCGAATATACAATGGAGAACTCAGGTGTGCCGTACAAAAGTCTTCTCACACTTCTCAAAGTCCTATTTAGCTCTAGATCAACGGGAATAAGCGATGACTGCTTACTCTTTCGTGTCATGCAAAGTCAAAAAAATCTAAGAAAAACGTTAGCAACGACTATCACAAGTTACACACACATAAATGAAAACTAGGGTAAGAAAACTATTGCACATATACACACATTTAGTCTCATTCAATAATAATACATTCAATGTGACCTTGCCTCCCTAGTAAAGGCGCCAAAATTTTATAGGCCGTCATCGAGCCCACCAAATTGTAAGGTTTCTATCTTGGTCTCATTAAGTAATAGAAAGGATAAGAAAGAGTCGAACCCAAGAGAGGCATTGAATCAACCACTTAGTACTATTGTTTAAATAAGCTAAATAAAGTCGAAACTGGGTTGGTCTTGAGTAACTTCTACTATTTTAATTCAACCAAAACTAAGAGGAGATTAACAATATTTAGAGGAATCTAGGGCTCAGGTTATACCTCTCAATTTCATCATAAATCATAATTAGCATGCAACAAATTCAGGGTAAATTGATGGGATAAATTAGGGGAAGCATCTAAGGAACCCAACTACTCTCTCAAGCTAGAGGGGTTACTTGAATCATGAATACAACAAACTCTCGTGGTTACATAGAAAAACAAGGTTAAAGCATAATCATGATGACATAACATTCCTTGACCAAAAATTCCTATTCTCATGGCATTTTAAGTCAATCAAGCATAATGGAGCTAACTCAAGTTCATCTCTCGACCCTTGATAGAGAAATCTTGGATAAATAGTTCTAGTAATGGCCATATACAAGAACTAAACAATTAAACCACTTAAGCTCAACTAATTAACATCCCAAAATAACCAAATTAGCACATGCAACAAATTCTTTGTGACTACATTGAGGGTTTTACCCAAACCCTAGAAATTAGATTACTCACAATCCATGGAGGTTAAGGAAAATAGAGATTTTAACCAATTCATGAACAAGTTTAAACTAAGTATTAAGCTAATTAACAATCTAAGCATGTAAGAATTAAGCAAGTAATTAACAACAAGTAGAGAGAAATGGAGAATAAGAGTAATAAATAATTACTATGAACTTCAAAATAAGCAACAATGGTAGAACTTGTCTTCTACAATGATTGAAGTTGAATATTTCCAAGCTAATAATTAGAATCTACTAATATTTGAGGCTTTAATGTTCTAGAATTGCAAAATGAGGGAAATCTCTAAAAACTTTGGTGTCCCATCCAAATGAGCTCAAAGGGGGTATTTATAAGACCCCAAAAAAAAAAGGACAGAGAAAACAAGAATCGGGCTCGAATGTAGGTCTGCACGAGTGTACCAGGTTTGACACGGACGTGCAGACCAAGTCAATAGCTACTGTCTACTCTTGAAATCCTGCATGGACGTGCCATTTACGGCATGGGCATGCAACCTCTTCTGCACGATTGTTCCAAATCTGGCACGATCATGCAGGCCTAGGCAGAAGGTTCTGGCTTTTTGGTGCACTCTTGAATGGACGTGTAAGGTCTGGCACGGCCGTGCAGGGTCTTCTAAGTCCTTTTTCATGTTTTCTTCCATATTGCTCCTTTACTTGGCTTCTTTCTACCATCTTCTTGCTTCTAAACTCGGTTAAGTATCCATGGGCTTCATTTGGTCGTCTTTGGACCTAGAATCTCAACCAAAAACACTAACAACATGTAAAGCATAGGATACACAAAAATTGCATAATAATAGAGTAAAAGTGAACCAAAACACAAGTTAATCAAGTAAACTAGGTTCAAAAAACCCTAAAATCATATAAAATAGCAAGTTATCAGGCCACCAAGAAGCTTAGGAACAACATAAACTTGCATACGATCAACAATATGCCAAGGGTGGACCTTCTTAAGTTCTTATTACTATCCAAGTTTAACAAAAGTATCTCCCTTAGAAAGTTATCAAGGGTTTGCAGTTTTAGATTTTCTAGCCGAATCTCTCTTAATGATTTAAAGGACAAATTTAACCTCCTAGATAAGGATCTCCTTATAAGAGAATGATAGCTAGTTACTCTATTTTGATGATGCAACCAATCAAAAAAGGATGTGGTGATGGGTTAATCATGGTATACCTTGAAAAAGAACACATATCTATCTTTGCAAGTTAGATTTTGAGGTATAAATCAATGTTGTTAAGTATGAGGCATGCATCTTGAGGTTACAAGAAATAATCTCCTTGAACATAAAAAAATCTTTGAGTTTTTGTGATTTCTCCTTGATAATCTACCAAGTTTTAGGAAAGTGAAAAGTTTACAGTGAAGCCTTGCTCCATATTAGGCTTATCTAAAATAACAAGCCGAACAAATTTCAAAAATTAAATTTAAATATTTGCCTAGGGATGAAAACCAATTTATTGATGCCTAGCACACTTTGCTTCAATGATCAATATTTAAACTAATTAGATTGGGATGTCCTCCACGATAAAAAGGAAGTTGAAAGCAGCACACGTTAATGGTAATGACATTGAGGATAGTGAACCCTATTATACTAGTCTCTAAAATTATGTATGAAACAAAGAATACCCTCTTGATTCCTTTAAAAAGTATATAAGATCTCTTAGATTCTTTGCAGCCTAGTTTATTGCTCAAGGAAATCTACTTTACAAGAGCACCCCAGAAGCTATCACCTTAGTTGTATTGATAAATAAGAAGCTAAAATTGTCATGGACCAAGTCCACAATGGTATTTATGGTACTCATATGAATATGAATGGTTGAATGTTAGCTTTGAAAATATTAAGGTTTGGTATTATTAGACTACAATGGAACAAGATTATACTTGGTAGGTCAAGATGAGTTTCATATGTCAAAAGTGTGTAAATTTGTAGCATATTTCCCACCATTTTTACATCCTTACTCATCACCATGGCCCTTCTACACATGGGGTATGATGTCATCGGCAAAACTACGCCTCTAGGCAAAGAGGTCATGGGTTCATATTTATATCCATTGACTACTTCACCTAATGGGTTCAAGAAAATCCTATAAGTCATTGAGATCCAAGTAGGTAACCCAATTCATAAAGGAAAACATCATTATTTATCTTAAGAACTCATAATGAGAAGACCTCTTTACTAAATTTCATATTAAACATCATTATTTATCTCTATACCAACAACAGGAAAATGGTGTAGTTGAAGCCAAAAATAAAATCATCAAGGTCATAATCCAAAAAATGACCAAGAATTTTTTCTTTTTGGGATACCAAACTTCAATTTGGACCTCGGTTGGTGCAACCCCATACTCATTAGTATAGTGGACGGAAGCATTCCAATTAGTTGTGCATGAATTATAATTCCTTCCTTGATGATAGTTCTTGAAAGTTAATTACCCAAAATAGATTAGGTAAAGGCAAGATATGATGAGTTAGTTTTATAGATGACCACTGGCTCAAGGCGGCATACACCATGTGCAAGTTTATCAACAAAGAATTTTAAAGTACTTTAAAATAAAGGTTCATACCAGATTCATCAAAGAGATTAACCTAGTGATCAAAGTACTCTAAAATAGTGTCATGGTCCCATGGAGAAAATTTAGACAAAAACTAGGTCGGACATTACTTCATCAATAAGATCCTTTCTAGAGGATCCATGTAACTTACCAATATGGAAGGAATGAGTTTCATTCACTATCAAACTTGTATCAGTTGAAGAAGTTTTATACTTAGTTACCTACTCATCCATTGAATAGGTTTGGCCTAATTCCTACAAAGGATACATAGGCAACCTTTCTTAAGTCTATGCCCCAATAACAAACTCAAGTTAATAAACCCTAAGTAGAAATTTTGAGAAAGTAAGTTAGGTGTTCAGTACTAGCCCTTAGCATTAAACATCTAGTTGTTTAATGATGAACACTAAGGATTCAGCACCCCGCGAAAAGTGCTCCTATGCCCTTAGCCTAAAATTCAATGTAGGATGCTAAATTTCCAGCATGCCATGAAAATACTCTTGACTATTTTGACCATTCTTCCCCGTGCCTCAAAAAAGGTCACTGGTCTTTGGAAGTTTTCAGTTTTTCTTCTTTGAAATTTTTCCTAACGTTGTAAAAAAAAAGTTTGGGTGTGTCCTCCTGACAAGCTAAAGTCGTATCACCTAATCAAAAGTGATTCCTAAAACCAATAACTAAAATAGATAGGGAAGTAGGGTCGAATCCATAGGGAAACAAGTCTTTATATTCCTAATTAATTAATATAATCTAAATTATCAGGTAACCAATTTGTTTTTATGAGAATTTAACTAATAGAAAATAATTAAACTAAGGTAATAATCAATAAGGGAGGAAATCAATAATAAAAGGCCTAGGGTATAGGTTCACCCGTAAATAATATTTCAGGGGAAAACACAAAAATCAAGTATCAATGCATAAATTAATCAGACCATAAAGGGCTTTCGCTACATAATACGACCACAGAATTAATCTATCGGTATTAAATCGCATCTCTTGAATCTTGACTTAACCATTTATAAATTAAACCCGCCTATTGAAACTAAGCCTAAACATCAATTCTCATCTCTCGAATCTCAAATTGATATTACGTAACTCATACAATTAAACCAGGCCTAATCTAATTGCATAACATTAAATCAATCAATAGGAAATCAATCAAGAGCATTAACAATCAACAATAATTAATTACCCCTTCATATTATTTATGGATCCCCACAAACCCTAGAATTAAACTACTCACACATAATTAAATCTAGACTAATTAAATCAAATAAGAGAGACATGATTAATCAAAGAAATTAATTGCTAAAAATGAAAGGAAATGAATCGTTACCAAAATTAATGGAAAATAATGAATTGCATAAAAACTCCTCGGTGTCGTGAGAGAGTATTTCCAAGAAATAGACTAGATCCGAAATGCTCCGCTTACAAAGAAAAATGGCCGAACACATATTTATATTAGGCTAAGAAAATAAAACAAAATAAACAAATAAAAAAAATCTTCAGAAACCCGCGCCCGGTCGGGCAAAGGGTCACCCAGTCGGGCGCGCCTTCTTCACTCCTTTCTTCTACATCCGCGCCCGATAGGGCGAAGGGTCGCCTGGCCGGGGGAGCCTTCGGGCGAGGGTGAGGGCTTGCCCTGTCGGGCTAACTCCCGGGCAAACTGAACCTTGCCTTTGGGCTAATTCTTTTTGGCCCAAATCCGGGTTTTCCACCTTAGGTCTCAAACACTTGGTCCATTGCCTCGATCTCTTCTATGTCAAGTCCTTAATCACCAATTTGATGACTCTAACCGATCTTAGGCTACGAAATACGGTCATAATCCTCCAATGCTCGTAGTGGCCTATCATAAGTCCGGGAAAATGCTCCAAATTTGCAATTTTCTATTAAATTGTACCAAAACTACAAAACATTAGAAAACGCAAATTAGTAATAAAAGTGACTCCGAAGAGCCAATAATACTCCTAAAAATAACTAACGGACGGGGGTAAATCACTATATAAAATGAACATATCAACCTCCCCTAAGCCAAACCTTTGCTTGTCCCAAAGCAAAGAGCTCATCAATGAACGGATAAAACATACTTCACCCCAAAATTAATTCAATCCAAACTCACCAATTCAAGGCAAATCCAACAAGCATGCATCAAAATCAACCAATCAAATTCATCCAATTACTCATCTTTCCTAACAATTGTCAAATAAAGCAAACCACAAGAGCATATAGAATTCAAGACTAGTGCTCACGCACTCAACTCTCATTTATATGGCGAGTAAAAATTGTACTCGATCGCTCTCTAACCACCCCTTTATATGTTAACAATGCCATCCCAACTCACACACTCGTGTGTTTAAAAGACATACACTCAACCTAATAGTCGACTCGGAATATATCAAATCATTCTTCGCATTGACAAATAACCAATTCCGCATTCATACAACTCTATGCACAAAGGTCAGAAGGTCTTTAAAGCTTGTAACGTAAGGTTAGGGAAAAAGGTAGGATAATTTGGGAAAATGTGAGAGTAAAGCCTTGCTTAAGGAAGCTAAAATCCTACTAAATAAGACCAAGATCAAACATAAATAATAACCAATCATCTCCAACACAACTCATCTCTATCGAAAATTCACCAAACATCCAAATATATTAAAAAATCCCAACACTTACAATTTCACTCATAAAAATGTAACAATGAGGAAATAGAGCGAATGAACAATCTTTGTACCTTTTTTTTGAAATTTTTTTTTCTTTCTTTGAGCAACCTTTAACTAGAATTTTTTTTTTCTTTTCTTTTGCTCTTTTTTTTTTTCTTTTTATCTCACATTGAAATTTTTTCAACTTTGAACGACAATTTCTCAATTTTTTTTTCCAATCCACAAAAATAAGAACAAATAAAGACTTCTCAAATCAACCCAAATTTGTGCAAATTAAGTGCACACTACAACTCCCTCACCTCACTTACTATTAGCTCCCTCAAGCCAAGCTTGGGACTAGTAACCAATGGGGCAAAAATAAGCTTGTAATGTGGCTAAATAAACAATAAAAAGTTAAGGAAACAACATAGGTAGCAAGAAGGGAACAGATGTATCTAAAATCATCTGAAGGCTACCTAAGAAAACAAATGCCTTCGTCCTCCTCAATGTGCATAATAATGAGTCATACAAACATTACTCAAAGTTATAAACCAATACTCAACTTCATTGACATACCAGGAACTAACACACATTCCTAACCAAATCAACTAGTCAAGCACTATAATCACAAGTAGTTGGGCAAAATTGACTCATGTTAAGACATCTAAGCAATCAAACATCAAATCATGGCTAACCTATCCACAATACTCATCAACATATACCAAGAATCAAAACAATTTTCATATAGGGGGCATAGGGAAGCATGATTTATCATTCATTGGATCGTATTTTTGTATTTTTTTTGTTTTTTCAAAGCAATAAAATCTAACCTAGAAAGCAATAAAACTAAATTATATACATCAAAACATAAGGAGAGAAAGAAGAAAGATACCTACATCAAAAATCTCCCCCCAAGCCAAAATCAGACAATATCCTCATTGACTCGGGAATTTGAGGTTAATCATCACCATGATTAGCCCATCATAGCTAATCATCACCATCCTCATCCATCGCACCACCACAGCTGGTTAACCCAGTTTAAGAATTTGAGGTACGACAAGTTCATAAGTGTATCCCCCCCCCCCCCCCAGCTGGTCAACCCCTCATATCTAGACTCACTAAACCCGGCCTTCTTAATCGATATCCTAGTAATTAGGCTGCCATAATGGATGGGTGTCTTGGCATTGTTACTATAAGCATTGGCGTGCCTACTCAAATGGGTAATAATATATCGGGAAATGTTCAATTTCCCGTACCCATACACATAGTGGCCTAGGATAACTAGCTCGTTAGTTTGGGCGTTATGGGGTTCATGACGAGCTAGAAAACAAGTTCCCCAAAATCTTTGAAAGATTTTAGGGACGGTGTGGTGGAAAGGGAGGGCACTAGAATGTTGTGAATTCGAGCAAGGTTTGCCTGACAAAGCAAGATATATATCATTGCCCCTATAATTTTCATGCCATTGGGTGGGGGAGTGGGGATTAAGTTTGAATAAATTTGCAAATTCAACATATGTTAAACTAACATTTCTATTATTCAATTAAAAATGCAAAATAGGACTGTTATTAGATTGAACTACATCTAAGGAAGAAAGAAATTCGCATGTTATTTCTCTATAAGTAGGATAGTGCATATCAACAAATTTTTGCATGCCAATATCATTCATAAAACATTTAACATGCTCATATAATCCTAGAGATTGAAGGTGTCTCAGTGTAACCACCGAGAAGGATTTACCTCACGTTCGTAGAGGTTGATGAGCCGTTCACGTTGTTGCAAAGTAGCAATCCTTATCGTCGGCCATTGAGGTAGTTGTAGCTCTGGGTCCACCGGCGCACTGGAGCCCGAACTACGCCCTCCTTGTGTCCTAACCCTCTTTCCAAACATGTTGAATTTATTTATTTTTAAAAAAATGTACAAAATTAATGTAGGAATAAAGAGGGTGAAAAGAGGAGAAGGAATATGTAAAAAATTGAGTATGGGTGAGAAATGGAGGAGAGATCTTAGAGATAAGGTAGAGAAAATTGAGTTTTAGAGAGAGAAACAATGGTGAAAGGAGAAAGAAAAAAGAAAGAAAAAAGAAAGAAAGGAGAAATGAAGGAGAAAGAAATAAGGCGGAAACCGTAGGGTATAGGCGTGCTCGGTCGGGCGAGATCTCGCCCGGTCAGGAGATCTTACGGATTTAAAATTGTCAGGCTCGTACCCCGGTCGGGCGGAGTCTCGCCCGATCGGGCGAATTATTTACCAAAATCTTTCTTTCTCTCGCGCCCGGTCGGGCGGAGTCTCACCCAGTCGGGCGAATTGTTGACCAAAATTCTTCTTTCTCTCGCACCTGGTCGGGCGCCATCTCGCCCGATCGGGCAAAAATGCTCATATACGGACTCCTTCTCGTTCTTGATAGGGCGACGGGTCGCCCAGTCGGGCGCGCTATAGTGTTTTGAGTCCGAATTTTTTCGTTTTCTCTTTAAATTTTGGATAACTCTTTTTCTTTAACCTATACAAAATACTCAAAAACAAATTAAATTCACTCCTCTCTTCCACTCAAAAAAAAATTAGTAAAAGAAAAAAAAATACTCTAAAAGAAAGAAAAATACGGGTTGCCTCCCGCAAAGCGCTGGTTTATCTAGGTCCCGCACGACCTTCTTACCATATGTCATTCAAGATGAGATAGAATTGATTAGGTTAAGTAATTCAATCGCACCAATCGTAGCCTTTTCATGGTATAATTTCAGTCTTTGGCCATTTACCTTAAAATCACTACCATGTTCATCATATAACTCCACATAACCGAATTTGTTTGCCCTTTTAACAGTAAAAGGACCCGACCACCTTGACTTCAACCTTCCTAGGAAAATTTTAAGTCTAGAATTGAACAACAAAACCTTATCACCCTTTTTGAATTCTCTCGGAAGGTTCATCTTGTCATGCCATTTCTTGGTCTTCTCCTTATAAATATGTGCACTATCATAGGCCATCAACCTAAACTCATCTAGTTGGTTAAGTGATGTGCTCGTTTTAGAGCATGTTTACAACCCTATTTTAGTGTCGAGTCTCGTGGTTTTAGATTGATTTTATGCACATTATATTCGATTTTACCTTGATCTTGTCCTTGAGCTATTTTTAGGTCATTTCGGGTACTTTAGATGATTTCAAGGTAAAATGTGACATGTTCGAGGCTTTGACACTCTTATCAAGAGTTTAGATGTGCGTATCATAGCTTGGGAATGCGTTCCAAGTCACTCTTGAAGATCCCACAAACTCTAGAAGTCATTAGAAACTTCAAAGAAGCTGATCAGCAAGGTTGAGGTTCAAATTCGACTAAATCTGATATCCATTCAGTCGAATAGAAGACAGGAACTCAAGCATATGACTCAAGCTCTAGGGAATAGCCGAATGAACTCCCATTTGGCTGAATCAAGGCCTATTTGGCCGAATGGGTTCTCTCCTTTGGTAGAATGGGTGCTCTCCTTCGGTCGAATGGTGGACAGGTTGAGAAAACTTGAAGTCTCTGTAATGGGCGAATGACACAACCATTTGGTCAAATGGTCCCTCATTCGACCGAATCCTCCCTTCATTCGGCCGAATGGCTCCCTTTTTCGTAGATTTTGGTTCTTTCTTAAGTCGGCCTTCGAGGGTTTTTCTAGGGTTTTACCCCCTTATGTCCCTAGGGTATAAATACCCCCTTGCTCTGTAAAAAAAACCCTTATCCCTATTTTGAGAGCTCTTGTGCCTCAACTTGGAACATCACTTTCATTGTTTTCATTTCATTCATGCTTTAGTTTAGATTTAAGGCTTTTGTTGTACTTCCTTTCAAGCATTGTATTTCGGATTTAGATTCTCTTTCATTCACGCAATTTCATTCACGTAAGGTATCGATTCTTTACTGTTCTATTTCGTTTAATGCTTACATGTATTGTTTTTGTTATTTCCATTTCTCTTTTTATTATCCTTGCTCCATTTATAGCTTTGATAGAGTAGTTGTCGGTTTTGTTATAGTTCTTCGTTTTCCCTTTTTTGTTCTCTTATTCATTTATGTTCAAATTGTTTATGCTTTCAATCATGTTATTTTTCATTGTTTATGCCCTAGTTTTTACTACTATGAGTGAGTATTTTTCTTAGGGGTTTGATTGGTGAAACCCTAGGTTGGCTTGGTCTTCCTGCATAGAGTTAGGGTTTGAGATTGTTGATGATTGATTGATTGACATTTGATGTGAATCTTGTCCTGCCACTCTTTAGGAGACATAGGGAGATTATAGGTTGTTCATGTGATTTATAAGGTCACAAACTTCCTCTCGTCATCTTGAGTGTCTTGATTGATTGTTGATCGATTTCCCCTAACTTAGCGTATTTGTTAGTTCGATTGTCCTTCTTAGGGTGGAACTAATCTATGCTCGTTTTTCTTTCATTGTATATTATCATTTTTATTCTTGCTTTACTTTTCTGTCATTAGTGTAGTTCAACCAATTCGTATTTCAAATAAACGTTTATATCAAGTCTAGAAACTAGCATCCCTTGTCCTTGTGGTTCGACCTCCGACTTACCATCACACTAGTTGTAGTAGTATTAGGGTGTTTATAAATATTGTTTGCATAACTAGTCTTTTAGTAAAATGATGCTAAAAGCCGGTTATCATTAAGCTATAGTAGCCTCTTCTCTCCCGCTAACTTAGCATCCAAATTGAGCTCTTTGATTGCCCAATAAGCCTTATATTCTAATTCCACTGGGAGGTGACATGCTTTTCCATACACGAGTCTATAGGGGGAAGTACCAATGGGGGTCTTAAATGGAGTTCTATATGCCCAAAGAGCGTCATCTAGCTTATCGCTCCAATCCTTCCTAGACTTTGCTACCACCTTATCTAAAATAGCCTTAATCTCTCGGTTAGAAACCTCAACTTAGCCACTGGTTTGGGGATGGTAAGCTAAACCTGTCCTATGGTAAATACCATACTTCTTGAGAAGGGTATCTAACTTCCTCTCATGAAAATGAGATCCTCCATCACTAATAACGGCTCTAGGGACTCAAAATCTTGGAAAAATGGTTTTCTTAAAAAGCTTATGGACCACCTTGGCATCATTTGTAGGTGTGGTAATGGCTTCAACCCACTTGGATACATAATCAACGGCTACAAGGATATATTGATTTCCTTTTAAGGAGGGAAAAGGTCCCATATAATCAATACCCCAAACATCAAAAATTTCAACTTCCAAAATACCTATTTGAGGCATCTCATGCCGACGCGAGATATTTCCAGTCCTCTGGCAAGAGTCACAAGCTTGAACAAAGGAGTGAGAATCCTTAAACATGGTGGGCCAATAGAAACCTGACTCATTGATTTTTGCAATTGTCTTGGTGGGACCATGATGTCCCCCATATGGTGAGTTGTGGCATCATTTAAGTACACCATGGACTTCCCATTCTAGAACACACCTGCGAAATAGTCCATCTGCACACTCACGAAACAAAAAAGGATCATCCTAAAAATAATGTTTTACATCATAAAGGAACCTCTTTTTGTATTGGTAGGACATATCGGGAGGTAGAGTACCACCCACCAAATAATTAGCATAATCTGCATACTAAGGGTGTTGTTCTACAACTGTAAACAAGTGGTCATCAGGGAAAGAATCATCAATAGGGAGAGAATCCTTTCCTTCATCATACTTGATCCTTGACAAGTGATCTACAACTACATTCTCTACTCCTTTTTTGTCTTTGATTTCCACATTGAAATCTTGGAGCAAGAGAACCCAACTGAGGAGCCTAGGCTTCATTCCTGCCTTGGCTATCAGGTATTTTAAGGTTGCATGATCACTAAAAACAACAATTTAAGAACCAATTAGATATGATCTAAATTTTTCTAAAGCATAAATCACAGCAAGAAACTCCTTCTCCGTGTTGGCATAATTAACTTGGGCTTCATCCAAAGTTTTACTTGCATAATAAATAACATGCAAAACTTTGTTCTTTCTTTGTCTTAACACGGCTCCTACTGCAAAATCGCTGGCATCATACATGATCTCGAAAGGAAGATTCCAATCGGGTGCACATATGATAGGTGTTGATTTCAAAGCCTGCTTAATCCTGTTAAAAGCCTCAAGACACTCATCAGTAAAATCAAATGGGGCATCCTTAAGTAAAAGCTGAGTCAGTGGTTTAGCAATTTTAGAGAAATCTTTGATAAAGTGACAATAAAACCCCGCATGACCTAAGAAACTTCTAACCCCCTTAACATTAACTGGTGGAGGTAATTTCTTAATCACAGATACCTTAGCTTTATCTACTTGTATACCCTTATCAGGTACAATATGACCAAGGACTACTCCTTCTGTCACCATAAAGTGACATTTTTCCCAATTTAGGACCAAATTGCATTCTTCGCATCTTTTTAAAATTCTAGTGAGATTATCTAGACATGCATCAAATGAAGACCCATACACACTAAAATCATCCATAAAGACTTCCATGATAGACTCTATGAATTTAGAAAAGATACTCATCATGCAACATTGAAAAGTAGCTGGGGCATAACATAGACCAAAGGGCATCCTACGATATGCAAAAGTATCATAAAGGCATGTAAATGTGGTGTTTTCCTGATATGCAGAGTAGATCGGAATTCGGAAAAATCCCAAGTACCCATCTAGATAGAAAAAGAATTTATGATTAGCTAGCCTTTCTAACATTTAATCAATAAAAGGGAGAGGGAAGTGATCTTTCTTGGTGGCGATATTTAATCTACGATAATCAATGCACATACGCCACCATATTACAGTTCTAGTGGGAATTAATTCATTGTTATCATTTTTAATCACAGTCATCCCACCCTTTTTAGGAACTACCTGTATAGGACTCATTGATAACCATTCTTTTAGTTTGTTTAACTAAAAGAATAGTTATGCAAACTAAATTTATAAACACCCTAATACTACTACAACTAGTGTAGTGGTAAGTCGGGGATCGAACCACAAGGACAAGGGGCGATAGTCTCTAGACTTGATGCAAAGGGAATTATTTGGGATTTGATAAAATGAAACTAATGACCGAAAAGTAAAGTAAGAACTAAAACGATAATATGCTATGGAAGGAAAACGGGGAAAGATCAGTTCCACCCTAGGAAGGACAATCGAACTATCAATACGCTAAATTAGGAGAAATCAGTCAACAATAAATCATGACACTCAAGATGACAAGAGGAAGTTTGTGACCCTATAAATCACAAGAACAACCTATAATCGCCCTATGTCTCCAAAGAAGTGGCAGGACAAGATTCGCATCAAATATCAATCAATCAATCATTAACAATCTCAAACCCTAACTCTACGCATGAAGAACGAGCCAACCTAGGGTTTCACCAATCAAACCCCTAAGAAAACTACTCACACATAGTAATAAAGACTAGGGCATAAACAATGAAAGAGAACGTGATTGAAAGGACAAAGAATTGAATGAAATGAACAAGAGAACAAAAAACGAAGACCTATAATAAAACCGACAACTACTCTATCAAAACAGTAAAAGAAGCAACGATAATAGCGAGAGGAATAAAATTCAGAAAAACAATACTTGAAAGCATTAAATGAAATAAAACAGAAAAGAATCGATACCTTGCATAAATGAAATTGCGTGATTGAAAGAGAATCTGAATCCGAAATACAAAGCTTGAAAGCCATAACAACAAAAGCTGTAAATGTAAACTAATGCTTAAATGAAATGAAGAGAATTAAAGGTGATGTTCTTGGTTGAGGCATAAAAGCTCTCAAAGTAGGCATAAGGGTTATTTATAGAGCAAGAGGGTATTTATACCCTAGGGACATAAGGGGTAAAACCCTAGTAAAACCCTCGAGCACCGGCTAAAGAAAAAAACCAAAAACTTCGGAAATAGTCTCCATTCGGCCGAATGTGGTGTAGATTCGGCCGAATGAGTGGTGTATTCGGCCGAATGAATCTTCATTCACCCATATCAGAAGCCTTGACTTTTCTCACCCTGTCCACCATTCGGCCGAATGGGACTTGATTCGGCCGAATGAATGTTCAATCGGCTATTTTTGAGAGCTTGATTTATGTGCTCGACTTCCTGTCTTCCATTCGAACGAATGGATGTCAGATTCGGTCGAATCTGAACCTGAACCTTGCTGAACAGCTCCTTTGAAGTGTCTAATGGCTTCGGTCAAATCTTCGAGAGTGACTTAGAACGCATGCCCAAGCTATGATACGTGCATCTAAACTCTTAAAAAGAGTGTCAAAGCCTCGAACACGTCTCATTTTACCTCAAAATCATCAAAGGTACCTGAAATAACCTAAAAACAACTCAAGGACAAGATCAAGGTAAAACTGGACGTAATGAGCATAAAGCCAATACAAAATAGCGAGACTCAACACTAAAATGGAGTTGTAAACGTTCTCTAGAATGAGCACATCAACTTCCCCCAAGCCAAACCTTTGCTAGTCCCTAGCAAATGAACTAGCAAGGCAACACCATGAGCAAAGCTCATGAAAAGCAAGGTGAGCGGAAAACAAGACATTGTCAGCCGTGTACACGCAAAACTCTTCCCTAGCCATGGGTGTGCAAGTACAATGGGCTCAAAAGAGCATAATACCAAGATGAACAACGTTTTCCATAGACTCAGGATTACTGGAAAAGCTACAACACAGGCCATGCCACCCACTACCTAATGAGGTCACAAGTCCACGCTCCCCATGCTATTTCCGAAAATATGTGGGAAATTTCTAGTATGCTCGTGTGTTTAATACGGTACGTGTTTCGCTCAGAATCATCCGACTTAAGATGAGTCGGGAATTAAACACTCAATCAAGGAGAAATCTTAGGGATTGTATCCTATCTACTCTCCAGCATAGAACTTGCTAATCAGGTCAAGTCGAACAGGTTTGGAAACGGTTACAATGTAGGCTGGGATCAAGGTAGGGTAAAATTTTGGGATGTGGAGTTCAAATAGAGGATAGTAAGCAATCCAAGGTAATCAAACCAAGGACGGCTACGACTTCCAACGACAATGCCACTTTCCAAAATTCTCTAGATACGCATAAATGAACTCATTACACCAACTTTATTCTCGAATTTCTCTTTTTCTATTTTTTTCTGTTTCTTTTCTTTTTCTTTCTTTTTTCTTTTTTTTATTTTTGTTTTCAAGCTAATGTTTCTGAAATAAACTAAGAGTAATGTAAAGAGTCATATCATACGACACAATTTTTCAAACCAAAATCTTTCACCACAATGCAACGGGCACCACTTCACTGTGATCACTTGACTATCCTCTAGGTAAGAAGAGGGAATATTTGGCTCACGTGGAGTTAGGTGATGTAGCTACGAAGAAAAAGTAAAGGCCCAAATTGGCTTACCCTAAAGTCAATCGATATTCATGGTAGGCAATTTGGCCATGTAGCTTTAACTACAAATGTGTTATCATCCCTGGCCTTTAGAAAAGAAGACTATGCTGGAGGAGAATAGACACAATACTTAGACTCTCTAACTAGCATGTAATAACATAGGACTCATAATGGAGTCCTAGAAGGCTCAATCCTCACTAGGCTAGTCGAAATGTGCCTCAATAGGTAGTCATCCAAGCCACAAACCAAGCAGGATCAGATCCCCCAAGTTAGGTGGAAAACAGTCAATCATTCGGTCCTAAAACAAGCACAAGGCTAGGAAAACATGAGTACGCATAAGACCACTATAATGTACACGTCAAGAGCTAGCATGTCAGTTTCATAACTCAAGCACATTAATCTTGACACACCTAGACATGCAAAGAAAAACTAAAACAAAAACAAAAACCAAGGCAATAGTTTCAATAATGTTGATCTTTCGAAGCTTTGAAAACACAAGGACCCTCCCCCAGGCTAGCTCAAGAGTCGTCTCGGCACTTGGGAGAGGAGAAACAAAAGGGAGAAAGATCAGCATTATGGAAGCTATTGCTGTGCAAATAAACAAACAAAATAAACACCGGGTTATCTCCCGTAAGTACTTTTGTTTAACGTCGGTAAGTTTGACACATTTAGGTACAAGTTTATACAAAAAAAGAAAACAACAAAATCGTACCTACCGTAGGAGTGGATTCACTCCTAACATCACCATCACCTCCAGTGTGGGGAGTCAAAACTCTCCACCGAGCTGCAGTGGCGGAAGTAAGCAATGGAGAACCAGGGTCATTTGGAGGTGGGTTATAATGCGGGGCTCCCCTAAGCCAGGGTGGAGCTGTCGGTCTCTTTTTAGATTTTATTTTTCTAGCCCTTTTCCATTTGCGGGCTGGCTCATCAGTACCTTTAGATTTGTAATACATCTCCATTTGTGGAGCAATTCCCTTCGCAACCCCAAAAATAAGACGCTCTTGCATGTCCTCCTCATCTGACACCTCAACTATCATTGGGGCAACAAAAGCACTACACCTCTCAACCTCTTTTGCAGCTTCATACTCGACCACCCCAAAGGAACAAATCCGCTCGACCATGGGTTCCATTGAAGACTTAGAAAAGGCAAACACGACCTTCTCTTGGGCTACCCTGACGGTTATAGTTTCTGATTCACAGTCGATCAGGGAACCCAAAGTTTTCAAAGCATCCCTCCCTAAGATGAAGGGAGTATAAGGATCTTCAGCCATATCAAGCACCACGAAGTCACATGGTACCACTATGTTCCCTACTTGGATCGGAAGGTCCTCAAACTCCCCACATGGCACTTTTATACTACGGTCGGCTTGTTGGATTGTTTTCTCCGAAGGCTTAAGCTCATAGGTTAGCTGTTTGGCAATGGACATCGACATTAGGCTAATCGAGGCCCCAAGGTCGGCAAGTGCTCCCTTAGAATTGAGTTTTCCAAGGGTAACTGGGAGCACAAAGGGCCCTCTAGCTTTTTCTTTCTTTGCGCATGTACCTTGAATGATGGCACTTACTTGCTCTAGTAAACTGATCACCTCACCCTCAAGCTTTCTCTTATTCCTTAAGAGGGTTTTCAGATACTGAGCATATTGTGGCATTTACTCCATGGCCTCTAAAGAATGGTATGTTCATTTCAAGTTGCCTCATATGCTCTAGGAATTTAAGAAACTTTTCTTGCAATTGCTTCTCTACCTTCTTGTAAGGAAAAGGTAGAGGTGACGCATGTTGACGCTCAAGTTTCCTCCGTTCCTGTATCTCCCTCCATTTCTCATCTTCATCTTTCTTCTCTCTCTCATACCTAATGACCTTGACATTGTGCCCCTCATCTTCTTCGCCACCCTCCTTTTCTTCTCTCCCCTCAAGGTTCTCCTTGTGATCATTTTCTCTTAGACAACCACTACCCTTCGAGGAATCTTCCCCTAAATCATCTCCATTGGCTACAACTGGAGCAAGATGTGAGGTTCCAGATCTTAGGAAGATCGCCTTACAGGTGTGATGCTTAGGGTTGGAGTTAGGAGGGTTTTGTGGTGGAGGTTGGGTGGATGGGTTTTGTTGAGGGTGAGAATGAAGTAGGAATGGTGGGGGTGGACTAGCCATTTGCGCAAGCTGTGATTCAAACAACTTCTGCTGCGCTTGAAGTTGTTGCATTTGATTTATCAAAGTTTGATTGATTTGCGAGAGGGTTTGATTTTGCTGCACAAGGGAGTTCACTTGGGTGGAAAGGAATTCATTAGTTGGAGGCGGTTTTGGTTGTGGCTGTGTTGATGGATAGGGTAGGTTGGGGTTGGTTCTTGGTATTTGAGGGTACGGCCTATTCTCATTCGGCCTAGGAAAACTCCTATTTGCTAGATTGTTGGAATTATACCCTTGGTAGGAGTTTCCTTGGCTAGAATTTTGATTGAAGGGAGGTCTAAAGGGTTGGTTATTGTAAGGACCTTGCTGAGAAAACCCTTGGTTTTGACCACCATATCCCACAGCTGCTACATAATCGGGATTGTACCCGTATCCATCATAGTTCATGACTGGGGTTCCTTCTTGGTTATACCCCCCATAGTTAACAGCCGTTATGTGCTCAGAATTTGCACCCCCATAATATGATGTATCATGATTGGTGCCCCCACATATTCTACATGAAAAGGGCGTCTCTTTAACCGATGATACATTGGAGCTACCTTGGGCGTATTTGAACTTGGACAACTTTCTTATCCATGATAGCCTCTATTTTTGAACTAATCGTGTCCAAGTTTCTTGAATCCATCCCTCCTCTCGGTAATCCACTACCCCTTGCTCCTCCCTAAAAGCTATTTTTAGAAACCTCCTCAATCTTAGCCTTCACTTGATTGCATAGGACTTTCGAGAGTTGGCCACCAACAGTCGAGTCTAGGAGTGCCTTGGTGGAGTCATTTAGACCATCATAGAAGAATGTATTGAGATGATTCTCCCAGTACTCATGATGGGGGCATGCTCTTATCATTCTCTTAAACTGACTCCAAGTGGCACTAAGGTTCTCATCATCCTCTTGAGTGAATGACGCAATTTTCTTACGCCAATCCTGCGTTCGAACTGTGGAATAGAACCTTTCTAGAAATTTTGTCTTTAATTGAGCCTAATTAATGATTGAGTTAGGCTCTAGGCATTTATACCAATCCCGAGCATCACCAGATAAACTCAAGTGAAATAAATGCATCCGTACATAATCCAGGCTATTGGGGCATGGAGGTATGAGACCGCAAATATCTGAGAATGCCTCCAGGTGTTGGAGAGGGCATTCATTTCTCAAACCGCAAAAAGGGGTCTCCTTCACCATCCGGGTGAATTGAGGATGTATGTGATAAGGGTTCGGGGCTATGGGTAACACTACACCTCCTTGAAATTCTTGGGACCCAGGCGTCCTAAATTGACCAAAAAGTTGTTGGTGGTTTTTGTCCATTGGTGGTGTAGGGGGGTTGGAAGTATTTGGTTGTGACGAGGTTTGGGTTGGAATTCTCCGTTTGCTACGTTGAACCTCAGGGTCGTATGGTTCTAGTTTTTAATTTGATCTGCGTGTGCTATATGGCATGCAAACAACACTAGAGACCAAGCGTAAGTACTGACAAGCAAACTAATAGTCAATAATAAAAATAAAACAAAATGACTTACACCAAGACTATAATCTAAACACAACGCCTTATCCCCGACGACGGCGCCATTTTGATAACCGTTCTTTTAGGTCGTTTAACTAAAAGAATAGTTATGCAAACTAAATTTATAAACACCCTAATACTACTACAACTAGTGTAGTGGTAAGTCGGGGATCGAACCACAAGGACAAGGGGCGATAGTCTCTAGACTTGATGCAAAGGGAATTATTTGGGATTTAATAAAATAAAACTAATGACAGAAAAGTAAATCAAGAACTAAAACGATAATATGCTATGGAAGAAAAACGGGGACAGATCAGTTCCACCATAGGAAGGACAATCGAACTATCAATACGCTAAATTAGGAGAAATCAGTCAACAATAAATCATGACACTCAAGATGATAAGAGGAAGTTTGTGACCCTATAAATCACAAGAACAACCTATAATCGCCCTATGTCTCCAAAGAAGTGGCAGTACAAGATTCGCATCGAATATCAATCAATCAATCATTAACAATCTCAAACCCTAACTCTACGCATGAAGAACGAGCCAACCTAAGGTTTCACCAATCAAACCCCTAAGAAAACTACTCACACATAGTAATAAAGACTAAGGCATAAACAATGAAAGAGAACATGATTGAAAGGACAAACGAATTGAATGAAATGAACAAGAGAACAAAAAACGAAGACCTATAACAAAACTGACAACTACTCTATCAAAACAGTAAAAGAAGCAATGATAATAGCGAGAGGAATAAAATTCAGAAAAACAATACTTGAAAGCATTAAATGAAATAAAACATAAAAGAATCGATACCTTGCATAAATGAAATTGCGTGAATGAAAGAGAATCTAAATCCAAAATACAAAGCTTGAAAGCGACAACAACGAAAGTTGTAAATGTAAACTAATGCTTAAATGAAAGAGAATTAAAGGTGATGTTCTAGGTTGAGGCACAAAAGCTCTCAAAGTAGGCATGAGGGTTATTTACAGAGCTAGAGGGTATTTATACCCTAGGGACATAAGGGGTAAAACCCTAGTAAAACCCTTGAGCGCCAGCTAAAGAAAAAAAACCAAAAACTTCAGAAATAGTCTCCGTTCGGCCGAATGTGGTGTAGATTCGGCCGAATGAGTGGTGTATTCGGCCGAATGATTCTTCATTTGCCCATATCAGAAGCCTCAACTTTTCTCACCCAGTCCACCATTCGGCCGAATGAGTGCAACCATTCGGCCAAATGGGATTTGATCAGGCCGAATGAGTGTTCATTCGTCTATTCCCGAGAGCTTGATTTATGTGCTCGAGTTACTGTCTTCCATTTGACCGAATAGATGTCAGATTCGGTTGAATCTGAACCTGAACGTTGCTGAACAGCTCCTTTGAAGTGTCTAATGGCTTTTGGAGTTTATGGGATATTCAAGAGTGACTTGGAACGCATGCCTAAGCTATGATACGTGCATCTAAACTCTTGATAAGAGTGTCAAAGCCTCAAACACGTCTCATTTTACCTCGAAATAATCAAAGGTACCTGAAATAACCTAAAAACAGCTCGAGGACAAGATCAAGGTAAAACCGGACGTAATGAGCATAAAGCCAATACAAAATAGCGAGACTCGACACTAAAATGGGGTTGTAAACGTGCTCTAGAACGAGCACATCACTCACCCACTTTGAATGAGAAATAGGATAAATAATACCTACATCAAGTAATTTCATAACCTCTTTCTTAACTACTTCCTGTATGTAAGGATTCAACCTTCTCTGGGTTGAATACATGGCTTGTGATTGTCCTCTAAATGTATCTTGTGCATACAAAAATCAGGGCTAATACCCTTGAGATCATCAATATTGTACCCAATTGCCTTTTTGTGGGTTCAAAGAACCTTAAGAAGTTGGAAAATTTGTGGGTTATCAAGTGCAGTACTAATGATCACAGGGTGTAATTCCTGCTCATCAAGAAATACATATTTTAAATGAAAAGGGAGAGGTTTTATTTCAGGTTACTTAACCTCTGTAGGTTTTGAACCCTGAACTAATTTTGCTACCTTTTTGCTCTCCTTAGGGTCAAGTTCTTCAAGTGCGAGAGCTTTCTCTATAGCATCCATCTCACTGCTCCAAATACCTGCTTCACCTGTACTAAGATCACCACAAAGTACTTTCTCTAAGGGATCCCTTTCAAGGACTTGTGGTAAGATATCTTCCCAAATAATATCAATCACATCAATACTACAACAATTTTCCTCTAACATAGGACCTTTCAAAACTTTCCCTAAATTAAAAGTGATGTTATCATCTCCAACAGATAGAGTTAGTTTTCCATTTTTTACATCAATAATGGCTCCTTCAGTATGGAGGAAGGATCTAGCTAATATTATTGGAATTTATGTATCCTCAACCATGTCTAAAACAACAAAATCAACAGGGATAAAAAATTTACCAACTCTAACAGGGACATCCTCTAGAATACCTAAAGGGTATTTAACAGAATGGTCTTCCATTTGCAAGGTAATGTTAGTAACTTTGAAATCTCCCATATTAAGTTTTGAACACACAGACGATGGCATAACACTAACACTAGCACCCAAATCACATAATGCTTTATCAATGTAGACATTTCCAATATGGCAGGGAATAGAAAAACTACCAGGATCCTTTAATTTAGGTGGAGATTTATTTTGTAATAAAGCACTATATTCCTCTATAAAAGCTACAGTCTCAACCTCATTAAAGGCTCTCTTCCTAGTCAAAATATCCTTTATAAATTTATCATATGCAGGAACTTGTGTAATTAACTCTGTGAAAGGAACTGTTACCTGTAGGTTTTTCACCACCTCCAGAAACTTACCAAACTGCTTATCTAATTTAGTCTTCAATTGTCTATTGGGAAATGGTAGTTTGATAAATGGTTTCTGTACATCTCCACTCTTGTCTTGGGTTGAAATTTTCTTGGGAGTTGTACCCTGCAATGTATCGTCAGAAATGTTAGTTTTACTTTGGAGCCCTGAAGGGTTAGTAACAAAATCATTTGGTACAACAGAATCAGGATTAGCAATTCTTGTTACAACAGGTCTATCATCCTTGGGCATAGGAGGCCCATCATAGATTGAACCACTCCTTAGAGTAATTGTACTTGCATGATATGTGGGTGGTTGTGGTTGTGATGGTAGGACTCCCTGCTGGCAAGTTTGTAGAGTAGAGGAAAGTTGCGTAATTTGATTGTCCATAATTTTATTGTGAGCTAAGATCGAATCAATTTGGGCATCCCTACTCTGCATATGCTTTTGCATACTAGCCAACATAGTTTTAATTTCTGACAAGGCAGGGTCAGTAGATGGAGGTGGAGTTTCTAGTTGGGTCCTTTGGTTGGGTGGTTGATAATATTTTTGTTGTGGTTGTTGTGGAGGTTGTGGAGGGTTTTGAACATTTTTACTCCGATAAGAAAGATTTGGATGGTTCCAGAGACCAGGATTATAAGTGTTGGAGTATGGGTTATTTTGCCTATAGGTTTGGAAGGCATTAACTTGCTCCATGGAACTCCTACAATCTTGTGCCCAATGACCTACAATTCCACAATTTTCACAAAAAACATCGTTAGTATTATTGACATCAGACATTAGTTATAGAGGTAGGAATAGCAGTACTAATATTATCTAATTTTTGGCAAATAGAAGTTAATTGAGCTTGCACAAAGGATACTGAGTTGACATTGTGTTTCCCCTTGTTTGCAAAACCTCTAGGATTCCCGTATTGGGAATTATGAATTGCCATCTCTTCAATAATTATTCCTGCTAAATCCCCTTGGAGATTCATAAATCTTCCATTGGTTGTTGAGTCGAGAATTGATCTAGATGTGTTTCCAAGCCCGTTGTAGAAGGCTTGGATTATCTGCCACTATGCCAATCCATGATGGGGGCACTCTCTCTACAAATCCTTAAACCTTTCCCAAGCTTCATATAAACTTTCATCAGCCGGGCAAAGTTTTGGATTGAACTCCTTAATAAAGTTGTCCTCTCTGCAAGGTAATATTTATTATAGAAATTCAAAGCAAGAGTATCCCAGTTAGTAATACTAAGTGCAGTTCTATTCAAACCATTGTACCACAATTTAGCTTTACCACATAAAGAAAAGGGAAAAAGAATCTCCCTGATTTGGTCCTGTGTGACCCCAGCTTGCCTAATAGTATTGCAATATTAGCAAAAATCCAAGATGTGAAGATTTGGATCTTCACCCTTAGCTCCGCTAAATTGCTTCCGTTCAATCATGGTAATAAACTGGGGTTTAATCTCAAATTGTACTCCCTCAAGATCAGGTGTAGGGACAAGGTGTGGAAAATCTGCCAAGGATGGCTGCGAATAATCGCTGAGCTTACGAGGTGGTTGAGCCGTCATCTCTGATTCTAGTTCTAAAGAAAAATCTGTATCACTAGAATCAGATGGGTGTTCTAAAGGTGTAGTACCCTCGGAAGTACCTTGTACTTGTCTAAAAAGATTCTTCTGTCTATGAAAGAACGTTTGATTTTAGGATCGAATGGGATGTAACCTGATCTAGAACTCCTGGGCATAAACACAGAACTAAAAAGACAAATATGAGAAACTTCCCCAAAGAACTTGCATTCTCTGAGACTAAAGAAAATAATCGAGACTACAAGAATAATCAGAAATAAAAATAAAACTGTTTCCCCAGCAACGGCGCTAAATTTTGACAGGCTAAAGTCGTATCACCTAATCAAAAGTAATTTCTAAAACCACTAACTAAAATAGATAGGGAAGTAGGGTCGAATCCGCGGGGAAACAAGTCTTTCTATTCCTAATTAATTAATATAATCTAAATTATCAGGTAACCAATTTGTTTTTATGAGAATTAAACTAATAGAAAATACTTAAACTAAGGGAATAATCAATAAGGGAGGAAATCAATAATAAAAGGCTAGGGTATAGGTTCACCAAAAAATAATATTCCAGGGTAAAACACAACAATCAAGTATCAATGCATAAATTAATCACACCATAAAGGGCTTTCGCTACATAATACGACCACAAAATTAATCTATCGGTATTAAATCGCATCTCTCGAATCTTGAATTAACCATTTATAAATTAAACCCGCCTATTGAAACGAAGCCTAAACATCAATTCTCATCTCTTGAATCTCAAATTAATATTGCATAACTCATACAATTAAATCAGGCCTAATCTAATTGCATAGCATTAAATCAATCAATAGGAAATCAATCAAGAGCATTAACAATCGACAATAATAAATTACCCCTTCATATTATTTATGGATCCCCACAAACCCTAGAATTAAACTACTCACACATAATTAAATCTAGACTAATTAAATCAAATAAGCGAGACATGATTATTCAAAGAAATTAATTGCTGAAAATGAAAGGAAAGGAATCGTTACCAAAATTAATGGAAAATAATGAATTGCATAAAAACTCCTCGGTGTCGTGAGAGAGTATTTCCAAGAAATAGACTTGATCAGAAATGCTCCGCGTACAAAGAAAAACGGCCGAACACATATTTATACTAGCCTAAGAAAATAAAACAAAATAAACAAATAAAAAAAATCTTTAGAAACATGCGCCCGGTCGGGCGAAGGGTCGCCTGGCTGGGCGCGCCTTCTTCACTCCTTTCTTCTGCATCCGCGCCCGATAGGGCGAAGGTTCGCCCGGCCGGGCGCGCCTTCGGGCAAGGGCTTGCCCTATCGGACTAACTCCCGGGTGAACTGAACCTTGTCTTTGGGCTAATTCTTTTTGGCCCAAATTTGGGTTTTCCACCTTGGGTACACTTGGTCCATTACCCCGATCTCTTCTCTGACAAGCCCTTAATCACCAATTTGATGACTTCAACCGGTCTTGGGCTATGAAATACAGTCATAATCCTCCAATGCTCGTAGTGGCCTATCATAAGTGAAGGTTCAATGGGCACTCAAGAGGGGGGGTGAATTGAGTGTTAAGTAATCGTTGGCAATTTTTACTTCTTTTCAGATTATGTGTAAGGAACCAGTTGTGTTGGTTCCCTTATGCAGCGAAATAAAACAAGGCTATAAAGAACACCACAGACTTAACGAGGTTCAGCCAACTCTGGCCTACGTCCTCCTACTCTAAGTCCTTTATTGATCTACTCCGAAAAATAAAGATAAAGAACACTCTACTGTTTCCCTACTCCGGGAACCAGTAAACCCCACACTCTACTCCGAATGTGCTTTAAACTTACCCTCGTAAGTTCCTAGTGTGTTTGAACTCACAAACACTCACCAAGTCTTCAACCCCTCTGTCAAAGACTTAATACAAGATCAAGAACTCTCTAATGATCTAACTCTCAAAAGTCAAATAGAGAAAAACGTTAAAACACTATTATGCTCTTGTGTATCACTTAATAATTGAATTAGTGCTTTTAGCTCTCAAAGATCAAACTCTACTAAAAATGCATGAGAGCTCTGTATGTGATTATTCAGAGCAAGATGTATTTATAGGTTAGTTGGCTAAACCCTAAAATCATGCATATAAGATATATATACGATTTTAGGATAAGTATTTATCCTAATTGATTTGATCACAAGATAAGATCAACTTAGGATAAGATACTTCCCGGTTTTTAGCTAACCAAAAATATCATCTTATCTTTTAGCTGCTTAGATATATCTTAAATCAATATATTTCGGAAAATATCCTTTTTGTAAAATCTTTGTAAAAACCGCAGCTTGAATAATCTGTTCAGTTAACCTGGTTCCCTGACCTGGTTCCCTGAACTGAATATGTTATGAAATTTGTTCCAAACCTTGTACCAAATTTCATAACGATATTTAATATACTAAAAGCACTTTATATACTCAATTATATAAGTTGTACTACGGAGCATTTACATGAAGATCCTAAATAACTCTTCGAGTGAGTCTTCCTTCATGCATTCGTTAAGTCTTGAAAGCTTCCATGAATGAACTAAATTATTGACCAAGGACCTTCCTTTAAGTTGATCGAAAGTCCTTTCAAGCTTCCAATCTTAGAAATCAACTTAGATGCATAGCTCATTTATCATCTAGTTGTTCCCTGCATAAAGACAAGTTAGTTCAACAAATATTTCATATAAGTAATAACTTATCTAGGGAAACAGTGTTCTATTTTAGCTGGTTCCCCAACTGTATTGAACACTTTCAAAGACCTGTTTCCCTTAGCTGTTTGTCATCATTCAAAACTGTCAATCAAAGCCTAAGGGACTCAACAAATTCCCCCTTTTTGATGATGACAAACATTTGAAGTTTCTGCACCTGTGAACATACTCAAAAGAAAGTAGTCAAAAACTTCAAGAACTCAAGACTCAATGGAACAAGTCAGTTAAGCCAACTAGTTCCCTAAACAGAAACAGAAAATAAGATAAAGACTCAATCTAAACTAGTAAAGACTCTAGGCTTCAACTTCAACTATTTTCCCCCTTTTGGCATCATTAAAAAGATATGCAAAAGTAGTATCTTATGCATAAAGTAACGTGCTAAACCATCAAATGGCATCAACCATTATACAAATAAAGTGCTGCAAAAGAAGGTCAGAATAGTCAAAGTCAAGCCATGCCACCAATAAAGATCATAGTTTAATACAAACCAACAAAAGTGAACGATAGAGCCCAAATCCATATCAAAACAAGTTCATGGATTGGGAGGAATAAAAACAGTCCAACAAAATCAGTTATTCAGAATATAATATAATAAAGGTTGGCTAAATGAAAAAGAGAACAGATTCAATCATCATCATCATTTTCATCATCTCCTTCCTCTTCTTCAGTGGCAGCCTCCTCAGCTGTTTCTTCCTGGTTCTCCTCTTCTTCACTGTCATCTTCCTGCTGGTCTACTTGCTGGTCCTCCTCAACTTGTTTCTTTTCATTTCTAGAACTACCAGCAATCTGTTTCTCTAACTTGATCATCCTCATAATAAACGAAGTAGATAGACCTTCCACTAAGTTCACTAACTTGCTGAGTTGATCCCCTACAGCACTTATCTTCTCTTCCTGACTCTCCAGCCTCTTAAGAATAACCTGCTGACCAGCTGGTTCCTCTGCCTTTTGTTTCTTCTTGGCAGGCTTAGGAGTCTCTACTGGTTCCTCCTCCCTAAACTTCAACACCCCAGCACTTATGATCAACCCCTTTTGTTTCAGAATACCTTTGGTAAACACCATTGCAGGAGCAGTTGATCCACTAAGAGAAACATTATTCTCTTTAAGAAGCTTAGTTATATAGGAGCCATAAGGAAGAGAGTGGTGGGATGAATTATAGCAATTCATCATATGGTTTATCATTAGAGAAGGAAGATTTATCTTAATCCTTTTCATCAGCAAATATATAAGCACCATTTCCATAATGCGCACAAAACCCCTACCTTGTGCTCGAGGGATAATCATCTTGTTACACACAGAATGAAGGACCAGCATCACTGGTTCCTTCAAGCTACCAGTTTTAAACGTTCCAGCTTTCTTTGGAACTTTCCCTCCAAACACAAAGTCATGCACTTCATCTGGACTGACCCCTATAAGTGTGGGCCATCCATCTCCAGAATACTCATCAAAACCATCTCTGGGTATATTCAACAACCCAGCCAAACTTGCAACAGACACATTCACTTCAACATCATTCACAACTGAACTTAACGATCTATCCAACATTTGTTTCAAATTCACATAAAACTTTCTAACACCATCAATATTAGCATCACAGACATCAAACAAAGGCATCCAACCCTGATGTTCTAACAACTCTTTCACATCACTTAGGGCAACTTCATCAAAATAACCAACTTCTGTTTTACACCCAGATACTACAACCCTAGAACCTAAATCAGTCATACCAACAGATGGAGATTCTACTGACATACCTCTTGCAGACTTCCATGCTGTTCTCTTTCGTTTGGAACCAGCAGAGTCCATCGACTGTTCCTCTATTACTACTTCGCCAATCCTTTTCAGGGAAGACCTAGTCACTCTGCTGCGAACCAAGGGTTCTGTAGTCCACTTTTTATGCCCAATAATCTGTAGATCATCTTCCTCACTTCGAACTTCCTCCTCTTCCCTTTCTCCAATAGTGTCGAAGAATTCTTCAGTGCTTTTGGGCTGGTCCCCCTGAGATGAGACAGGTTCCTTGATGATGGAGTCATCAGCCTCAGGGGTTTTGGGTAAAGGTGCATTTTTGGGAGGTGGAGGTGAGGGAGATTTAGAAGATGCAGATAGAGTTGGTGATGGGTTCTTTGTGGTGGTAGGAGGTGAGTTGCTCGATGAAGTTGGAGCAGGGTTTGCTTCATTGATGGAGGTCTCCTTCAATTGAGTGGACTCACTCGCTTGAGTCTTCTCCTTCCTTTTCTTAGCTGGAGCCCTGGTTGATTTCCTTCCCATTGTAGCAGATGAGCTTCACAGATTTGAGGGAGATGAGAACGGAGTGAGCAGTGATCAGGGTACCACTTTTGAACGAGAGAGAGAGAGAGGATGAGTAGAGTGATGATGTGATGTAAAGCTGTATCAATGAGTTGATGTGTATTTATATCAATTGCATAGACATAGGATTTCAAAAATTAGCCAGTTGAGAGTCAAGATAAACAGAAGAGATAATTTCAGAAATTGAAACTTTAAAAATTGTAGTTATCTTTTTACAAAAGAGTCAACCAACTATAAATTAGGCAATTTAATATATTTGCCTCTTTGTAGGATAGGAATAACTGAAATAAGATACTTCTTTCCAAAAAGAAATTATCTTATAGTAATCTTCCGAAAATAAGATATTTTCGGATGACATATCAGAGCTGAACTGCTGTTTCCTCTTGCTGGTACCTGTATTGAACCAGTCATTCTATTTTCAGCATGTTTCAAAATAACTTCTCCTGTTTCTATGCAACAATAATCCACTTAGGTTATTTACACAATATTTGTAAGTAAGCAACATAGTTATATACATAATCGATACAAAAGCATACTTATTCTAACCAATCATTGAAGGAAATAATTGAAGCCATCGCCTAAAATCTAACTAGACCTAAAAGGACTCTTAACCTACAAAAAGACTCTCTACATAAAGGCTTTGTGAAGATATCAGCTATTTGATCTTCACTTTTACAGAACAACATCTCCACCAATCCTTTTTCCACATTGTCTCTTAGAAAATGGTGTCTTATCTCAATGTGTTTGGTCTTGGAGTGTTGCACGGGGTTCTTTGAAATATTGATTGCACTAGTGTTATCACAAAAAATAGGAACACTTTTATAGATAACACCAAAATCTTTCAGCTGGTTCCTTATCCACGGTAGCTGCGAACAGCATGAAGCTGCAGCTATATATTTTGACTCTGCTGTGGATAGGTGATATGCTCGTTTTAGAGCACATTTATTAACTCATTTTAGTGTCAAGTCTCGTAGTTTTGTAATGGTTTTATGTATATTATGCTTGATTTTACCTTGATCTTGTTTTCAAGTTGTCTTAAGTTTATTTCAGGCAATTTTGATGATTTCAAGGTGAAAGGCGATACATTCGAGCCTTTGACACACATATCTTAGCTTGGGCAAGCGTTTGAAGTCATCGATGAAGATGTCACGGAGTTTAGAAAAGAGGGAAGTGAAAAGAGGGAAGAATGCTCTCAGATTCGACCGAATCTGAGAGACATTCGACCGAATGGCTGCAGATTCGACCGAATCTGAGACTCATTCGGTCGAATGAGAGGCAGTTTCAGAGTTCTCGAGCCTTTCTACTGGAAAGGCCAAATGGAACCCATTCGGGCGAATGAGCTTCCATTCGGCCGAATCAGACTATACATTCGGGCGAATGCTTGACAGAGATCGATTCCCCGAAGCCTCTGGAATGGGCGAATGGAAGACAATTCGGGCGAATGGGATTACATTCGGCCGAATGATACATAGATTCGGGCGAATGACAGTGTTTTCCTCCGGATCAACTACTTCTTTTTAGGGCCGGCTCCTATGCACTTTAGGGTTTTTCGTAGGTTTTTCTTATTTTGTTATAAATACCCCCTTCCTCTGATGAGGAGAGGGGGGAGCTAGGTTAAATACTTTTATGCACTTTTAGATTTCTTAGCCTCCAAATTCTTTTAGTTTTAGCTTTCAATTTTCAGTTTTTCTTCAACGCTTTGTAGTTCGGATTCTTTTCGTGGATTTCAATTTGAAGCTTTTGTAAGTTTAATTCCTTCCTTTAATCTTAATCCATTGCTTTATTTCATTGCATGTTTAGTTCTAAGTCTATCGTTTATTAATTCTGATTTTGTTTTCATTCTCGATTTCATTCCACGTTCGTTTTTGCTGTATCTTTTAATATCTTTATGTTTTTAAGCATGAATATGAGTGAGTAATTCTTTTAGGGGTTTTGATTGGTGAAACCCTAGGAAAGCTATGATCTTTATTGCTTAAGATTGTAGAAATGATGTTAATAAATGGTTTCGGATTCCGATGCGAATCTTGTCCTGCCACTCCTTTGGAGACATAGGGCGATTATAGGTTGTTCGTGTGATCTATAGGGTCACCAACTTCCTCTCGTGTTCTCGGGTATCCATGCTAGTTATTAACAGATTTTCTGTAATCTATCATGTTCGGTTTGAAGCTTCATTCCTAGGGTGAATCCAATCTTCTCCCCGTTTTTCTCTACTTGCTTTACTTCGTGAATTGTCGTCATTTATTTTCCGCCTGTTAGTTTTAACTGAATTTCCAACCCCAATTAGTCCGGTTGTGTTAAAAGTCTAAGTCTCGATATACCTTGTCTTCATGGTTCGACCCCCTACTCCGCTATACTCGTATAGTTTGTAGGTTGGAATAAATATTGTTTGCATAACCTGCCTTTTAGTTAACGACCTAGAAGATCGGTTATCAAAATGGCGCCGTTGCCGGGGACAAGGCGTAATATTTAGACTTAACTTGTTTTAGCATAACCTTATTTATTTTATTTCCATTTTTTGTTTCCATTTCTGTGTGTGGTTGTCTTGACTTAGGTGTTTGCATGCCCCATAGCACGCGTAGGTCAAACCAGCCAATTACACCCTTAAATCCTGAAATCCAACGTGTTACTAGACAACGCTCTTCAAAGTATACCTCACAATCTGTCCAAAACCCTACCATATCCATAATGGCCGAAGAACATCAATTGTTTGGCCAATTCGGAACTCCTGGCTCACAAGAGTTCCAAGGGGGTGTAGTACTTCCTGTTGCTACTACACCTTACCAAATTCATCCTCAGTTCACAAGAATGGTTAAGGAAACACCATTCAGTGGCTTAAGAAATGAATGTCCTCTTCAACACCTAGAGGCATTCTCAGATATTTGTGGACTTATCCCTCCTTGTCCTAATAGCCCTGATTATGTGCGAATGCACCTTTTCCATCTGAGTCTAGCGGGAGATGCCAAGGATTGGTATAAATGCTTAGAACCCAATTCAATTGTCAATTGGGCTCAACTAAAAACCGCATTTCTAGAAAGGTTCTATCCTACGGTTCGAACGCAGGATTGGCGTAAGAAAATTGCGTCATTCACCCAAGAGGATGATGAGAACCTTAGTGCTACTTGGAGTAGGTTTAAAAGAATGATTAGAGCATGTCCCCACCATGAGTACGGGGAGAACCATCTCAACACATTCTTTTACGATGGTCTTAACGACTCCACCAAAGCACTTCTAGACTCAGCTGTAGGTGGCCAGCTTTCCAAAATTCCTTGCACCCAGGTAAAGGCCAGAATAGAGGAAGTTGCTAAGAATAGTGCCTGGGGAGGAACTAGGAGTCAGGGATTACCTAGAGGGATGCTAGACACAACTAACTTGGACAACATTAGCGCCAAAATAGAAGCCGTTATTGATAAAAAGTTGTTCAAACTAAGCCTAGCCGGTAGTTCTAACAACCCCCCAATGCGTGAAAAACACTTTGCATGTGCCATATGTGGGGGTACCAACCATGATACATCTTATTGTGGTGGTTCGCACTCCGAGCATGTAGCTGCAGTTGACTATGGAGGGTATAACCCAGAACCGCAGGTGATGAACTATGACGGTTATAGGTATAACCCTGATCATGTGGCAGCCCTTAACTATAGTGGACAGGGCCAAGGAGTAGGGTATGGGCAGCAACCTTTCCCAAACAACCAACAGTACAAACCTCCCTTTAACTCCAACCAAAACCAGGGAAATTTCCACCCGGGATACAACAGAAATGGTCAAGGTGGATTTAATAACCAAAGTTTCCAGGAGAACCAGACTAATGGGAACTTACCTAGGGCCAATGTGTATAGACCCCCAGGGTTTCACCAAGGACCTAGAAATAGTTCAAACCTGCCTTTTCCCCCTAGTCAGCCTCATCATGTGGTCCCTCAACCACAACATGGTCACACTTCAACCAATGACCATTTAGCCTCCCAAGTAACAACTCTTGCTCAACAGAACCAGAGTCTGACGCAAATTAATCAGACCCTCATCCAACAAATGCAGCAACTTCAAGCTCAGCAAAAGTTGTTTGAAACTCAACTGGCCCAAATGGCTAATCCTCCTGCACCACCGTTATTCCCATCTCACCCTCAACCTAACCCCTCTATACAACCTCCACCTCAGCAAACGAACCCAAACCAACACACTGCTAAGGCTATCCACCTGAGATCAGGGACTCAGTATAACAGTCCCTCATATCCGGTTGATACACCTTTGGTGCGGGTGAGTGATGAGACGAGAGTGCACAATGATGAAAAAGAGGAGGAACATGGTAAAATGCCAGAGGTTGAAGATGAAAGTGGTAGGGAGGACATCAATGCTAAGGCAGGGAGTGAGAAGCCAGTAGAGAGTGAGGAGGAGAGGAAGAAGAAAGCTGAGGAAAGAAAGAGGTTAGACCGGTTATATGCACCACCGCTTCCTTTTCCCTATAGGAAAGTAGAGAAGCAACTTGATGATAAGTTCAAGAAGTTTCTTGAACATCTTCAGAAGATGGAGATGAAAATCCCATTCCTCGATGCTATGGCACAAATGCCAAAGTATGCTAAGTTCTTGAAAGACTTACTGTCCAACAAGAAAAAGCTTGAGGAAGAGGTAATCAGTCTGCCTCATCAAGTTAGCTCTATACTGCAAGGGAAAATGCCTATGAAAGAGCGAGATCCCGGTCCTTATAACCTCCCTGTGAAGTTGGGAAACCTTGATCCTAAAGGGGCGCTCGCCGATTTAGGGGCTTCGATTAGTCTTATGCCCCTATCGATCGCCAAAAAGCTCCCCTTTGCCCTCCGACCTTCAAGGAAAACAATCCAACTGGCTGATAGGAGCATTAAAGTGCCATGTGGAGAGCTCGACGACATACCTATACAAGTAGGAGAACTAGTGGTCCCTTGTGATTTTGTGGTAATGGAAATGGAAGAGGACCCTTATACTCCACTTATCTTGGGCAGAGCCGTTCTGAAAACGCTTCGGGCAGTTATTAATTGCCATGATGATACCATAACGGTAGAAGTTGCCCAAGTAAAGGTAGTTTTCAAAATTTCTCCCCTTTTAAAGAAGCATATGGTTGAGCAGATCTGTCGCCTTGAAGAAGGTGAAAGGGAGAGTGAGGTTAGTTGTGAGGACAAGGAAGTAGAGGTTGGGTGTCAAATGATTGATGAGGATACCCCTACTATAAATGAGCTGTTGGAAGGCCGGTTAGATACGGCCCAGGATTCTGAAAAAGAAGCAGAATATGAGCATCTTTACGAGGTAGAGGAAAGTATTACGCATAAAAGGGAAGGTCCTAAATCTTTCCCCAAAGTGACTTTAAAACCTCTACCTCCCAGCTTAAAGTATGCCTATCTCGATGAAGATGAAGGAAGCCCGGTCATAGTGAATTCTGAACTCGATGACATTTCTTTGGAAAAATTACTTGTTTTATTAAGGAAATATCGAGATGTCATAGGGTATTCACTAGGTGATTTAAAAGGGATTAGTCCATCCCTTGTTATGCACCGGATTCATCTTGATGATGAACAATTTTCCTCCATTGAGCCTCAAAGACGGCTCAATCCCAACATGAAAGAGGTTGTTAAGGATGAAATCCTCAAACTCCTCCAGGCCGGCATCATCTACTCAATTTCAGATAGTAGATGGGTTAGCCCAGTTCATGTTGTTCCTAAAAAGGGAGGAATAACCATCGTCGAAAATGACCGAGGAGAGATGATCCCCACAAGAGCCACCACGGGATGGCGAGTTTGCATTGACTATCGCAAACTCAATAAAGCAACCAGAAAAGATCACTTTCCCTTACCCTTCATCGATGAGATGCTTGAAAGACTTGCCAGGCACAGGTACTATTGTTTTCTAGATGGTTACTCGGGTTTCTTTCAAATCCCGATCCACCCCGAGGACCAACAGAAAACAACTTTCACCTGCCCTTTTGGGACTTTTGCCTACAGGAGAATGCCCTTCGGTTTATGCAATGCTCCATCCACCTTCCAGAGGTGCATGTCGGCTATATTCGCCGATATGTTAGAGGACTTTATGGAAGTGTTCATGGATGATTTTTCTGTTGGAGGGTCCTCTCTTGACACGTGCTTGACACATCTTGAGAAAGTACTATTAAGGTGTCAAGAAACGAATCTTGTACTAAATTGGGAGAAATGTCACTTTTTAGTTCAAGAAGGCATCGTCCTAGGCCACAAAGTGTCTTACAAAGGCATAGAGGTGGATCCTGCCAAAATTGACGTGATAAGGAATCTTCCTGTACCTACCTCAGTTACAGGAGTACGATCCTTTCTTGGACACGCAGGATTCTATAGGCGTCTCATCCTAGGATTTTCGACTCTAGCAAAACCCTTGAATGAACTTCTTCAGAAAGATGTTGAATTTCACTTTGATAAGAGGTGTATGAATGCCTTTAACAGGCTAAAAGAGGCTCTAATTTCTGCGCCCATCGTGCAAGCTCCGGATTGGAGTTTGCCATTTGAATTGATGTGCGGGCCAGTGATATTTCTGTTGGTGCTGTCCTTGGGCAGAAAAAGGAGGGAAAGCACCATGTTATATGTTATATCAGTAAAACACTGGACCATGCACAACGCAACTACACTACAACTGAAAAAGAAATGCTAGCAGTCGTCTATGCTTTTGAGAGACTGCGCCAATATCTCATCTGTTCAAAAGTTGTAGTATTCACTGATCACTCGGCTCTGAAGTTTTTAATGACCAAGAGAGATGCTAAGCCGAGGTTGATCCGTTGGGTGCTCCTATTACAGGAGTTTGACTTTGAGTTGAGGGATAGGAAAGGTAGCGAAAATGTGGTAGCTGACCATTTGTCTAGGCTACCCGAGCTTAATAACGACGCCGTACCTATCCATGATGAAATGGTCGAAGAAACCCTAATGACAGCAATAGTAGTTGGGAAAGCCCCTTGGTTCGCAGATATTGCGAATTATTTAGCTTGTGGAGAACTTCCAGAGTTCGAATCAAGGGCCATGAAAAAGGCTTTCTTTGGTAAAGTCAGGAACTTCTTTTGGGACGATCCCTACTTATTTCATGCTTGCGCAGACGGCATAATCCGCCGCTGCGTCACTAAAGAAGAAGTTCCAAAAATCCTAACTCATTGTCATTCCTACGCGTGTGGCGGCCACCATGGTATAATGAACACTGCTGCTAAGGTTGCCACCGCAGGTTTCTATTGGCCAACGTTACACAAGGATGTTGAAACGTTTGTGAAAAGCTGTGAAAGGTGCCAAAAAGTTGGCAACATCTCAATGCGAAATGAGATGCCTCAAAACTACATCCTTGAGTGTGAAGTGTTCGACTGTTGGGGAATCGACTTTATGGGCCCATTTGTTTTATCTCATGGGAACCAATATATTTTAGTAGGAATTGATTATGTGTCTAAGTGGGTGGAAGCCATCGCCTCACCTACGAATGATCACAAAGTGGTTATTAAGCTTTTCAAAAGCATAATCTTTCCTCGATTCGGTGTTCCCAAAATAGTCATAAGTGATGGGGGATCACACTTTGCTAAGCACGAACTAAATAAATTATTGAAAAATTATGGAGTCGTGCACAAAGTTGGATCACCCTACCATCCCCAAACTCAAGGACAGGTGGAAGTAGCTAATAGGGAAATCAAGAGGATTCTCGAGAAGGTGGTAAACCCAAATAGGAAAGATTGGTCTCTAAGGCTAGATGACGCTCTTTGGGCCCACCGGACGTGTTACAAAACCCCTATTGGTACCACCCCGTTCCGGCTTTTATATGGGAAATCCTGTCACCTACCGGTGGAACTGGAATGCAAATCTTGGTGGGCGATCCAAACTCTAAATTTGGACCCCACCTTATTCTGCGAGAAGCGAGCCGCCCAATTACGAGAATTGGAAGAACTACGGCTCGATGCATTCCATAACATGCACATCTACAAGGAACGTACTAAGCGTTGGCACGACCAACGTATCATCCAACGAGAGTTCCTTGTAGGAGATAAAGTGCTGCTCTTTAATTCAAGGGCTAAGTTATTCCCCGGAAAGTTAAAATCACGGTGGTCTGGGCCATTCGAGATTTCACAAGTTTTCCCGTATGGAACGGTAGAGCTGAAAGACCATCATGGAGGACGTTTCGTTGTTAATGGACATCGGTTAAAACTCTTCCATGAGAGCAGCCTTCACAATGTCAACACCGTTGAGCTTATAAAGTTAGATGATGTCAAAGTCGAATGATTGGTATAATCATTGACCCTTATCGAGTATCCCTACTTTGAATCATCGTCCTTTACCGTTTTCTTTTTTTTTTAGATTTTAAATTGCTTAGTCTCCCTTTTGTCTTTGTTTAATTACCCGAGCTACGTCGAGCTAAACGACGTTAAACAAAGCACTTACGGGAGGTAACCCGGTTTATTTGGATTTTCAAACAACTTAATCATAGTATATTGATTGATTTTGAGAGGGCACAAGTGTTTTGATGAAATCGCTGCCCATTCGGCCGAATGATAGGTCCATTCGGCCGAATGAAATCGAAGAAGGAGCTAAACCCAATTTTGGCCAAGTTCCTGATAATGCCGAATGCAGTTTCAATTCGGCCGAATGAATCTCATTCGACCGAATGTAGTAATCCATTCGGTCGAATAGATCTTATGGGAGTATTTTACAAGGTTGCTGATAATGCCGAATGAAGCCAACATTCGGTCGAATGAAGTTACATTCGACCGAATTAAGAGACCTATTCGGTCGAATGGGAGCGAAGATTCTTCGCAACAATTATCCATTCGACCGAACAGGTTATATATTCGGTCGAATAGGACACCATTCGGCCGAATGGAGGTCAGTTCTATAAATATCAGCTCATTCCACGAAAAATCACACCGAACATTTCCTCTCATTCGGCCGACTCCCCCCAACACTCTTGCTCTCTCTCAAATCCTTCTACTCCCCTCCAAATCATCTTCAATTATCATGGGTCCAAGGAGAACTTTAAGGAACCCCTTCAAAAGATCCAAGAAGCATGGAGAGGGTTCCTCTTCGGGTGCGGCTCAGGAAGCACAACATACCGGTTCTCAACAATCGGAGGGTCCACAAAGGCTTCCTGGCCAGGAACTATGGTTCGATGAGGACCACCCTACGGTTATTTTCGTATCTTTGGAGCAATATAAGCGTTTCCAACGACTTAAGGTACGAAAAATCAACTCTACTCGTTATTTAGACCTATCAATTTTGCAAAGAATGGGTATATACGAGCAATTTGTTGCATTATTAACTGCATGTGGGTTAGAAAATTGGATAAACATGTGGCACCCAACTCATAAGCTCTTAACTTATGAGTTTCTTAGTTCCCTAACCCCGTGCCAAAGAGATGGTAGGTTGCATTTATCTTTTAGGCTAAGGAATGCAACCTATTTTCTTGATTATGCTGCATTTTGTGCCGTATTTGGTTTCAATAATGAGCCTATTCCGGATAAACAACCGGACAACTCTCGGGTTTCCGAGCTATGGCCTAAAATAGCTGGCCGGCTTGTTTATCCGAATAGGAACATATATGCCTCTGATGTGCAACACCCAGTTTTGCGCATGTTCTTTAAATTTGCTAGGGAGACTCTGTTCCCTTCCCCTAGCCCTCACCTAGTACGAACGCACAAGGTGCACATCTTGCACCGCTATCTTGCACCGCACGACGACACTGCACTAAGCTTGCCAATGACGCTGTGGAAGTTTCTAAACAACACAGCCACCCTAAACGCTACTACTGACTTATGTTTGGGGGGACACGTATTCCGCATTGCTGAATTCCTGAACGTCATGAATCCTGTGGAATTCAGCGAAAGATATGCCAGTTCCACTACCCTTCACGAGCAATGCCTCGTACGGGCTGGCTTCATCTTTGCGGACCCCATGCGATGGCGGTACTTGAAAGACCGCACCATCCCCCTCCCCTGCCCTCATTTACCTCCCCTAGTCCAGTTTGGGGCCTCGTATCTCTTAGAAGGCGACGTGCCGAGATACGCTGTCGAGCCCCCACTTGTACCACCTCCTCACCCTCACACCCTCTCTATGCGTGACCGACCTAGAGCCTCTACCTCGGTCTTACCGGACCATGACGATTCAGACGATGAGTCTGAATCTGACATTATGTCCTCCCTAGGACGCATAGAGAGAAGGCTTGATCAGGTCCTCACCACCCAAGCCCATCACACCGCCCGGCTCGAACACCTTGAACAAAACTTCGAACGGGCGAACTACCCATGGTATGATATGGCCTACCGCTCCCACATGGTCGGCGAAAGCATGGCCACCCCTTCCTGGTACCCTCGCCATGACAACTATAACGAGATATCACTAAGTCATGGGTTTGACCGGTTGAGGGTGGGTAGGCGTAGGTTCAATAACTTCACTCCGCCGGCTCCTAGAAGAGCCTCGGACGACTATGGGATGGACTACACGGGTGGGGAAGAGGAGGTTAATGAGGAGGATGACCAGGGGGATGATGAGGAATTTATGGGGGATGAGTAGTGGTGGACCTAACGGCCTCCCTTAGCGCCGAGGACGGCTTCATCCTAGCTTGGGGGGGATATCCATAGTCCACTACTCATTCTTTCGCGTGTCCTTTGGTCTTGGTTGTCAGTTTAGTGTTGTGTAGCGTTTCGTTGCTTCGTGTTTTATTTCTAGGTGTTATTTTGTGTTTTGCGCTTTGCTTTTTGGTGTTGTTTTCAGGGATATATACAAGAAGTTCCATATGCCGCTGCACCCAGTACTGGTATGATCTCCTATGCGAAAATCCAAATTTATGTATTTTAGTTATTTTTATATTTGTTTTTTTTTTTACCCTTCTTTGCATCACATGCCCCCCTTCCCCATCCTATATCCCAAACAAACATGCAAGCCTCTGTTGTGCACTGACTTTATACAAACTCGTATTCCCGTAGCCCTGTGCCTGTTTTGGGTATGAGTTTATCAACTGTTTTTCACTTAGCTTGGGGGGATCTGAGCTTGCTTGGTATGTGGTTTGGATGACTACCTATTGAGGCGCATTTCGACTAACCTAGTAAGGATTGAGCCTTTAGGACTCTATTATGAGTCCTATATTGATGAGTGTTAGTCAGGGAATCTTAAGAATTGTGTCTGTTCTCCTCCAGCATGGTCTACTTTTCTAAAGGTTAGGGATGATAACACGTTTGTAGTTAAAAGCTACATAGCCAAAGTGCCTACCATGAAAATCAATTTACTCTAGGTTGAGCCAAATTTGTGCCTTTACCTTCTTTTGTAGCCACGCTATCTAACTCCACATGAACCAAATACTCCCTCTTTTTACCTAGAGGATAGTCATGTGATCATAGTGAAGTTGATGTTTGTAGCATTGTAATATAGGATTTCGGTTTGGGGAAATGATCATTAGATGATTTGACTACATACACTAGTCTTAGTGCATTTCAAAGAAGTATGCACATAGAAAGCTCAGAAAAAGCCTGAAAAGCACAAAAGAAAGAAAAAAAAAAGAAAAAAAAAAGGAAAAAAAGAAAAAAAAAAGAAAAAAAAAAAAGAAAAAAACAAAAGAAATTAGAGAAGAAGTTGAGAATAAAGTTGACATAGTGTATTAGTCTACTATTGGGAATTTTGGGATTGACATGGTTGTCGGAAGGCATAATCTTCCTCGGTTTTACTTCCTTGGATCATTTACTATCCTCTATTTCAACTCCACATTCCCAAATTCTACCATACCTCGACCCTGACCTACATTACAACCCTTTTTCAAACCTGTTCGACTTAACCTGATTAGTAAGATCAGTGCTGGAGAGCAGATAAGACACGATTTACGAGATTTCTCCCTGCTTAGGTGTTTAATTCCCGACTCACTTTTAGTCGGATGACTTCGAGTGAAACACATACCCCATAAACACATGAGCGTAATGGAAATTTCCCTCACCTCGTGGGAAATAACCTTGGGAGCGTAGACTTGCGACCTCATTAGGTAGTGGGCGGAATGAATTATGATGTGGCTCGCTCGGCAATCCCGAGTAAGTGTAAAAAGTTGATTATGCTTTTTAAATCCCATTGTACTTGCACACCCATGGCTAGGGAAGAGTTTCGCACGTGCACGGCTTGCATCGACTTGAACTTCACTTCTCATGTTTTTCATTAGTCTCTTCATTCATTTCTTTATTCATATTGCCTTTAGCTGTCATTTCACCTTTCTAATTCGTTTGCTAGGGACTAGCAACGGTCTAGCTTGGGGGAAGTTGATGTGCTCGTTTTAGAGCACATTTATTAACTCATTTTAGTGTCAAGTCTCGTAGTTTTGTAATGGTTTTATGTATATTATGCTTGATTTTACCTTGATCTTGTTTTCAAGTTGTCTTAAGTTTATTTCAGGCAATTTTGATGATTTCAAGGTGAAAGGCGATACATTCGAGCCTTTGACACACATATCTTAGCTTGGGCAAGCGTTTGAAGTCATCGATGAAGATGTCACGGAGTTCAGAAAAGAGGGAAGTGAAAAGAGGGAATGCTCTCAGATTCGACCGAATCTGAGAGACATTCGACCGAATGGCTGCAGATTCGACCGAATCTGAGACTCATTCGGTCGAATGAGAGGCAGTTTCAGAGTTCTCGAGCCTTTCTACTGGAAAGGCCGAATGGAACCCATTCGGGCGAATGAGCTTCCATTCGGCCGAATCAGACTATACATTCGGGCGAATGCTTGACAGAGATCGATTCCCCGAAGCCTCTGGAATGGGCGAATGGAAGACAATTCGGGCGAATAGGATTACATTCGGCCGAATGATACATAGATTCGGGCGAATGACAGTGTTTTCCTCCGGATCAACTACTTCTTTTTAGGGCCGGCTCCTATGCACTTTAGGGTTTTTCGTAGGTTTTTCTTATTTTGTTATAAATACCCCCTTCCTCTGATGAGGAGAGGGGGGAGCTAGGTTAAATACTTTTATGCACTTTTAGATTTCTTAGCCTCCAAATTCTTTTAGTTTTAGCTTTCAATTTTCAGTTTTTCTTCAACGCTTTGTAGTTCGGATTCTTTTCGTGGATTTCAATTTGAAGCTTTTGTAAGTTTAATTCCTTCCTTTAATCTTAATCCATTGCTTTATTTCATTGCATGTTTAGTTCTAAGTCTATCGTTTATTAATTCTGATTTTGTTTTCATTCTCGATTTCATTCCACGTTCGTTTTTGCTGTATCTTTTAATATCTTTATGTTTTTAAGCATGAATATGAGTGAGTAATTCTTTTAGGGGTTTTGATTGGTGAAACCCTAGGAAAGCTATGATCTTTATTGCTTAAGATTGTAGAAATGATGTTAATAAATGGTTTCGGATTCCGATGCGAATCTTGTCCTGCCACTCCTTTGGAGACATAGGGCGATTATAGGTTGTTCGTGTGATCTATAGGGTCACCAACTTCCTCTCGTGTTCTCGGGTATCCATGCTAGTTATTAACAGATTTTCTGTAATCTATCATGTTCGGTTTAAAGCTTCATTCCTAGGGTGAATCCAATCTTGTCCCCGTTTTTCTCTACTTGCTTTACTTCGTGAATTGTCGTCATTTATTTTCCGCCTGTTAGTTTTAACTGAATTTCCAACCCCAATTAGTCCGGTTGTGTTAAAAGTCTAAGTCTCGATATACCTTGTCTTCGTGGTTCGACCCCCTACTCCGCTATACTCGTATAGTTTGTAGGTTGGAATAAATATTGTTTGCATAACCTGCCTTTTAGTTAACGACCTAGAAGATCGGTTATCAATAGGGCCACTGAATTTTGCTTCTTAGAACCCCATGATATAAGACAAGAGCCAAGGAAGTGTGCCATACCTGATGTGCTCTTTCTATCAACTAGGAAACCAGCATAATCTGCATCTGTATATCCAATGAGATCGATGGTACTGCCTTTGGGGTACCACAAAAACAGATCTGCTGTTCCCACAAGATACCTGAGTTTCCTTCTAACAGCCTTCAAGTGAGATTCCTTTGGATTGCTTTGAAACCTAGCACACAAACCAACAGAAAACACAATGTCAGGTCTACTAGCTGTTAGGTAAAGTAGAGAACCAATCATTCCTCTATAAAGCGTAGCTTCAACATTTTTTCCTTTAAGATCAGCATCCAACTTTGTGGATGTGGGAACAGGTGTATCATAAGCTTTGTTGTTCTCCATGCCAAACTTTTTCAGCAGCTCTTTTAAGTAATTTTGTTGATGGATCATTATACCATCATTTGTTTGCTTAATCTGCAGCCCTAGGAAGAACCCTAGTTCTCCCATCATACTCATTTCAAATTCACTCTGCATAAGATTTGCAAATTCGTCACACAAAGTTTGATTAGTAGCACCAAATAAAATATCATTAACATAGATTTGTACTACAATCAGGTGTTTCCCCCTGGTTCTTATGAACAAGGTCTTGTCTACTGTTCCCCTCTTGTAATCATTAGCCATCAAGAAATTAGACAGTCTTTCATACCAAGCCCTTGGAGCTTGTTTCAAGCCATATAATGCTTTATCCAACTTATATACATGCTGCGGAAACAGTGCATCTTCAAAACCAGGTGGCTGCTCCACATATACTTCTTCCTTCAAATAGCCATTAAGGAAGGCAGTCTTCACATCCATCTGAAACAGCTTAAAATTCATGTGAGCAGCATAAGCAATTAAAATCCTAATAGCCTCTAGCCTAGCTACTGGTGCAAACGTCTCATCATAGTCAATTCCTTCTTGTTGATTGTACCCTTGCACCACTAGCCTTGCTTTGTTTCTGACTATAGTACCGAGGTCATCTAACTTGTTTCTAAAGACCCATCTAGTACCAATGACTGATCTTTCCTTTAGACGGGGAACCAGGTGCCAAACCTGGTTTTTCTGAAATTGATTTAGTTCATCTTGCATAGCTAGTATCCAATCAGGATCAGTCAATGCCATTTTATAGTCAGTAGGCTCTACATTAGACAGGAAAGAATAGAAAGCGCAAAAGTTTTGAAAGACACTTCTTCTCGTTTGAATCCCCTTATTTATATCACTAATTATTTGATCAGTGGGATGAGAGGCTTGTTATCTAAAACTTTTGACATTAATACTGTTTTGTGCTTCCTCATTAAGTTGGGAACTAGCATGTTCATGAATCTCTTCTCTTTCTGAAGAACCAGGAGGATTCACATTCATGCTGCTTCCTCTATCATTACTTACCTCAAGTTCAGGGGTGGTACCTTCTTCTGTTCCCCCTGAGCTCATTACCTGTCTATTTTGTGAGGAACCATCAGGACTTGGTTCCTCTTCAGAATCCTCATTTTCTCCATTTTCTTCTCTAGGCACTTCATCATTATCATCTGGTGGAGTATTTGGTAGGCCTAGCTCTGCTTGCACTTCATCTGAGGGACCAGTATACTGGTTCCCCATGAAATCCATCAATCCAATCACTTCATCAGGTTGTACCTGCGCAATCTCAGAAGACATGTTAAATTCATCAAAAATGACATGGACACTCTCCTCAACATAGAGAGTCCTTTTATTGAAGACTCTATATGCTTTGCTGTGAGAAGAGTATCCAAGAAAGATTCCCTCATCACTTCTGGGATCAAATTTATCAAGCTGGTCCTTCCCATTATTATGCACATAACATTTACATCCAAAGACACGAAAGTATGTGATGTTGGGCTTTCGACCTTTAAGAAGTTCATAGGGAGTCTTATTTAACTTTGGTCTAATGAGACCTCTATTCAGTATATAGCAAGCAGTGTCAACAGCTTCACCCCAAAAACTCTTTGGGAGACCACTCTCAATGAGCATCGTCCTCGCCATCTCCTCAAGAGTTCTGTTCTTCCTTTCTACAACACCATTTTGTTGAGGTGTTCTAGGGGCTGAGAAGTTGTGATTAACTCCATGTTCCCTACAATAATCAATAAAGTTAGCATTATCAAATTCAGTGCCATGGTCTGATCTTATCAAGACCAGCTTATGGGTGAGCTGGTTCTCCACTTGTTTCACCAATGTTACCCATTCTTCAAATGTTTCATCCTTTTTGTGTAACATCATTACCCAAGTGTACCTGGAATAATCATCAACCATAACACAGACATATCTATGACTTCTTCGACTTTGTACTCTCATGGGACCACACAAGTCAATGTGTACAAGTTCGAAGGGTCTGCTGGTACTCAAAACAGTTTTAGGCTTAAAAGAGATTTTGACCTGTTTTCCCCTTACACATTCAGAACAAACTTTATCAACTTCGTACCTAATGTTAGGAAGACCTATCACTAAGTCACGTGCTTTAAGCTTGTTTAGAAGTGTTAGGCTAGCATGTCCAAACCTCTTATGCCAAATCCATTGATTATTTTCAGAAACAGCTCTCAAACAGATGGACTTGTCTTGAGGGATCTTATCTAGGAAGGTGATGTAGACATCATGCTTCCTAGTTCCCTCACATACCAGTTCTCCTGTTTGTGAGTTAACTATGTGACATAGGTTGGCTTGAAACTCAACTCTATTACCTTTGTCACATAATTGCGAAATACTCAAGAGATTATGTTGCAAGCCTTCAACATAATAAACATCATCTATTGTGTTAGAAAGTGTCTTACCAACCTTACCTAAACCAGTGATGGTTCCCTTGCTGTTATCCCCAAAGGTGACACTTCCTCCATCAAAGGCCACTAGTGAAAGGAATTGATCTTTATCCCCAGACATGTGTCTTGAGCAGCCACTGTCCAAATACCAATAGGTGTCTCCCTTCACTCTAGCCTGTAAGATTAAATCAAACATTAGTTTTAGGAACCCAAGCACACTTGGGTCCCTTTTCAACAACATTAACATCATGTTTATCCTTTCTTCTCCACACATACATTATACTCTTGCTATTCTTATTAGCACTAATTTTCTTAGCTGGACATTCATGTATCTTATGTCCATTCTTACCACAATGAAAACACACGTGCATCTCTTTAGTCATGACATACTTACCTCGCTGATATTCTGTGATCCAGGTGGTCTCTCTGGGAGACCAGTTAGTCCTGGTTCTCTGTCTAGTATAACCAAGACCAAATTTTCCTTTGTTTCCTCCTGATGAAGTCAGAAGGTTCAAAGTTCTTTGTGCGTTCAGTAGCTTATCCAAATGTCTATGACTGTCATGCAATTCCCTTTCTTTTGTTTCAAGTGTTTTAACTAACAACTCGTTTTTCTCTTTCAAAAACTCAAAGTTACTTTCTAAAGTTGCAAGTTGTAAGTTAAGATCTAAGACCGTAGGGTCATTAGACATGTTACTAACTACTAATTGTTTTTCACTTTTTAGTTGATTAAATTTAGCATGTAACTTACAGATAGTGCTTTCATATTCATTAATCATACTGCTGACTTCAACGCTGGTTCCAGTGGGAAAACTAGGGGACTAAGCAGCTTTAAGTGAAGCAATTTCTTTGTGAGAATTTTCTAAGTTGAAAGCCAATGTTTTAAATGCCTTCAACAGAGAAGTTCTATTGCAAGAATTTGCTTTACTTATGACTGTAGAAAAATCAGGGACTTCACTAGTAGTTGATAAGTCTCTGGGGAACCAGGAGATCAGATCTTCTTCACCATCACTTGGATAGTCAAGTTCAGAAGATCTTGCCCTTTCTAGTTCTACCTTGCACTTGTCCAATTCAACTTCTAGTTCAGCACTTTGATTTTTCAAGTTATGGCAAACCATCTCTAGATGATCACAACTAGCAATAGCAATTTCACATTCATTGCGTTTTTCTTTTAGTTCTCTTTTGCCGGTTATATAAGTTTCACCTAATTTATAGCATTCATCTAATAAAGAATCTATATAAGCAAGCATATTTTCTCTATCATATTCATGCATATCTATTCTAATTTGTTCAAGGTTTACCTTATGTCTTTGTAGTACGTCCTTCTTAGCCATTAAGCATTTCTTGAATGTACTGGTTCCCCCTCTGGTTCCCGGACCAGTGCTGTTCTCCTTAATGTTTGTGAAGGCAGTTAAGCAAACATCAGAACTAGTTGTACCTTCTTCTTCATCAGATCCTGAGTAAGATTCTCCTCACATAGATGCTATCATGGCATTCTTGAAGGCCCTCTTATCTCTAGATTGAGATTGCTTGTCCTTCCATTTTGGACAATCACGAATGATGTGTCCTTTCTCACCACACTTGAAGCAGCCTGAAGATGAAGACGAGTTAGATTTTTTAGTGTTTTTGAAATTCCTACCTTTGAAATTCCTCTTTTGATCACGAAGAGATCTTTCAAATCTTTTTGCAATCAGGCTGATCTCATCTTCTTCTTCCTCTACTGTTCCCTTCAGTGCCATGCCTCTGGCTGGTTCCTTCTCAGACTTAGAGTCAATCAGCATCTCATGAGTCATAAGGGAACCAATCAGCTGTTCCAAGGACAGGGTAGACAGATCCTTTGCTTCATATACTGCTGTTACCTTAGCTGTCCATGTATCTGTTAAACTACGCAAAATTTTTCTCACAAGATCCTCATCAGAAAATATTTTACCAAGTGATCTAAGATCATTAACAATAGTCATAAACCTACGAAAGCAATCATTGATTTTTTCATTTTTATTCATGGCAAACAATTCGTATTTAGACATGATTAAATCAATTTTAGACCGTTTTACCTCACTGGTTCCCTCAAACGCAAGTTCAAGGGTGTCCCATATCTCCTTAGCACTACTGCAACCAGAGATACGATTTGTTTCATTCTCACCTATTGCTTGTTGTAGAATTGACATTGCCTTAGCATTTTTCTCCAGTAGCTTGTAATCAGGAGTGACCAACTCGATATCCTTCTTGGGAACCTGTTTCCCATCAGCTTCTGTCTTGAGAATGATATTAGGACCATTTTTAACTACTAGCCAGCATTCATAATCAATACCCATGATAACATTCTGGATCCTATTCTTCCACCAGGCATAATTATTTCCATTAAACTTTGGTGTCTTGTTGTCATAACCGATTGCACTTAATTCTTGAATACTCATTCTTAACTCCTCTAAATGTTACTCTTTCGAGAAGCTTAGGCTCTGATACCAATTAAAGGTTCAATGGGCACTCAAGAGGGGGGGTGAATTGAGTGTTAAGTAATCGTTGGCAATTTTTACTTCTTTTCAGATTATGTGTAAGGAACCAGTTGTGCTGGTTCCCTTATGCAGCGAAATAAAACAAGGCTATAAAGAACACCACAGACTTAACGAGGTTCAGCCAACTCTGGCCTATGTCCTCCTACTCTAAGTCCTTTATTGATCTACTCCGAAAAATAAAGATAAAGAACACTCTACTGTTTCCCTACTCCGGGAACCAGTAAACCCCACACTCTACTCCGAATGTGCTTTAAACTTACCCTCGTAAGTTCCTAGTGTGTTTGAACTCACAAACACTCACCAAGTCTTCAACCCCTCTGTCAAAGACTTAATACAAGATCAAGAACTCTCTAATGATCTAACTCTCAAAAGTCAAATAGAGAAAAACGTTAAAACACTATTATGCTCTTGTGTATCACTTAATAATTGAATTAGTGCTTTTAGCTCTCAAAGATCAAACTCTACTAAAAATGCGTGAGAGCTCTGTATGTGATTATTCAGAGCAAGATGTATTTATAGGTTAGTTGGCTAAACCCTAAAATCATGCATATAAGATATATATACGATTTTAGGATAAGTATTTATCCTAATTGATTTGATCACAAGATAAGATCAACTTAGGATAAGATACTTCCCGGTTTTTAGCTAACCAAAAATATCATCTTATCTTTTAGCTGCTTAGATATATCTTAAATCAATATATTTCGGAAAATATCCTTTTTGTAAAATCTTTGTAAAAACCGCAGCTTGAATAATCTGTTCAGTTAACCTGGTTCCCTGACCTGGTTCCCTGAACTGAATATGTTATGAAATTTGTTCCAAACCTTGTACCAAATTTCATAACGATATTTAATATACTAAAAGCACTTTATATACTCAATTATATAAGTTGTACTACGGAGCATTTACATGAAGATCCTAAATAACTCTTCGAGTGAGTCTTCCTTCATGCATTCGTTAAGTCTTGAAAGCTTTCATGAATGAACTAAATTATTGACCAAGGACCTTCCTTTAAGTTGATCGAAAGTCCTTTCAAGCTTCCAATCTTAGAAATCAACTTAGATGCATAGCTCATTTATCATCTAGTTGTTCCCTGCATAAAGACAAGTTAGTTCAACAAATATTTCATATAAGTAATAACTTATCTAGGGAAACAGTGTTCTATTTTAGCTGGTTCCCCAACTGTATTGAACACTTTCAAAGACCTGTTTCCCTTAGCTGTTTGTCATCATTCAAAACTGTCAATCAAAGCCTAAGGGACTCAACAATAAGTCCGGGAAAATGCTCCAAATCTGCAATATCCTATAAAATTGTACCAAAACTACGAAAACACTAGAAAACGCAAATTAGTAATAAAAGTGACTCCGAAGAGCCAATAATACTCCTAAAAATGACCAACGGACAGGGGTAAATCACTATATAAAATGAACATATCACCTCCACAATTACTTAACCTCATTTGATTTCGATTATCAAATTTGAGTTTATGAAATTGCAAGTTAAATAAAATCTCAAGTATTAAGTAATAATTAAACTCAAATTTATTTCATTGAAATAAAATTATTGCATGATTCTAAATTTAATGGCCTTCCTCATAACTGGTAGCTTTAGTTGAGTATAGAGTGACTCCACATGATTTACCTACGTCTGTTGATGACCTTTCTTGGTTTTGGCTCCCCTTGCCTGAGGAATCTATCAATGATTAAAATGTGAGGCATGTCCTTAGCTTGTAGCAATGATGTGTCATGGTTGACGATTTACTAGCTCTCTATGCGCAGAGTGCATTGCATTCTAGGATGTGATTTCTGTTGATCAAATTGCATTCCTTGTGGAAAGGAACTAGATCATGGAAAGAGGATCATTGTGTGAACGGATTGGCGGGATTCCTAGGCACCATGAGGGCTCTTTACAATGTAAGTATCGTTGCCTCTTACATCTGATTGATTACTTTAGCAATCATGTTCTTTTGGGTTGACAAGTATTGTCTCGCCTTGAATATTGATGGTGTGTGTGTGTGTGTGTGGGGGGGGGGGGGGGGGGGGGTGACTCACTTCCTCTTTCAGATTACCCCTAATATTAACAAGCTAGACAACAAGGTTAACTAGTTACTTCGAAAGAGCTCGACTGGTCCGACCAGTTTAGGGGCATCTTGAGCGTATGGTAATTGTCATGGCTTTTAGTTGGCAATATATAGCACCAACTATTTCTACTCAAAACTTCAAATAAGTTAGGAGAGTTATCGAGAGTAGTTTTGCCAGGGTTGGATCATTGCGCAGAGATCAAGGAAGTCTGGTTAGCGAAGGGGAACCTGGAAAACCCTTTCTAACGCTTAAGTCAATGTCAAACTAATATAGAAAGTGAATCTAAAAAATTGATAATCTACTAAGTATATATAGTGTTTGGAAAGGTATATAATATATGGGCCTAGGAAAGACATGTTAATGGCTACAAAATCCCTCAAAGTAGTTATAAATTTATTTCAAGGTATTTCTATAATTTCTGTTAAAGGTATTATGATATTCCATATTTAAGTGGGCCTTATACAATAGAGAGCCAAACAAGCCATGAGTCACATTTTTACTTACAAAAATTTTAAATAAAATAAGACGCATTGTAAGCATGTTTAAGGTTAAACACCATAGTGCATAAACGAACATAGCAGGGGCAACAAGTACTACGCGACTTGCTTTCCTTTGCCCACCTAGCAAGTTAAAGAACATGAACTTGAAATTCTACCAGTGGCACAACAAGTAGTGTTTTTAATTTTACTGTTCAATTCGCAACCTCCTCAGAGTTTGCTGAAGCCAATATAATCTCCAATGGAGCCCAACTTCAGTTGCGACTATCTCAGAATTGAAAACAAGCACAACCTAGCCACATGTATTAATGTATGATGCTAATTAGAGTGTTTAAGGAAGCGTGCAATTCCGCAATGGAATCTGAAGCTATAACACCATAAGAAGGTGAGAGTCCATGATAAGAAGATGAGACTCTATGATACAAATCATAGACTAGTAGAGAGATAACATACACAAATCAAACTGACAACTAAACATTATGCTCAATGCTCCCTAATCGGTATCATTATGAAGGTTCAATTACAACTGAATCACTGCCAAGTTGACTGTATATTTTCTTTAGAAAATCATGCATACACTAATGCTTTGAAAAAAAAATAACCTATCGATCTTCCACTTTAAACAAATGTCTCATGCTAAAACTTCCAGTACCTGAAAGGAGCTTCTCACAGCAGCTAGAAATGCCAAGTTGTTTCCATGCCAATATGAATATAAAGCTCCGAAACAAAAATAAAATACATGTCAAAAAGACTTCTCTTCAAGATATTAGTTCCCCTTTGTTGATCCTTAGTATCACCAATTGGGTAGAACAATAAAATCCGAGTCATCACTAAGATGGTCTTTGACATGCTGAAAAGAGTTGCCAGCTAATAAAAGCGATCACCAAAGAAGCGAGCAGCTGAAAACCTACAACTTCTGGAAATTGCCATCCCATACCTCGTCGCAAATAACTGAAAGTCACAATGTAGCATAGATACAAGAATTAGCGGAATACCTGATCAATGAAAAATTACTGCATAACAATTCAGCCAAAAGCTTAGGCAGAAGTTTTTGCTGATGTATATCAGCTTAGGTAGTAGTCTGATATTATCATACAATAAATGTCCAAGAATGTAGTAAAAAAGGCAGCCTAGAGGCCATTGGGAAACTTGGTTTCCTTCCTATTTGCTATTGATGTCCAAGGCTGCTATGCTTCTAGAATTTTTACCATTCCTCACTTTGACCTACTGTCAACAAAAAGGTGTTGAAGGCATTTCAACAATGGACATTTGAGCCTATTTGTACTATATGTATCGAAAGCTAGGGAGCTTCTGTAGCCACCTGCTATTCCATATCACAAAATCTTGCCACTTTCTGAGGTAACTCCACCAGTTAGTATCGGTAGTCAACCTTGATTCAAACAAAGGTTCTTAGGGGCTGTCTGGTGTCAACAAAGGGAAAGGCTATCTAAAGCCCCTGTTTCCGTTATATGTGGTTTGGTTGATTTTTTTCACTAAACTTTCCATACTTTCTGGTTTATGTTCAACCCAAATCTCTCTTCATTAACTCCTGCCCCCTCCGCCCAAGGGTTTTGGGAATTCCCCCATTCTCCTATACACCACAACCACCATCGACTAATATTGACAAACACCTAACAACCAAATACCAGCCTAACCCCCCCTCCCAAAACCGCAGCATCCCACCACGCAAAAATGTAGGCATCCCACCGCCCAAAATCATGGAAACTCACCACCCAACCACAATAAAATAATGCAACCCTAATCCCACCACAAGTCACTACCGCAGTACCAAAACCCCCAGCACGCTAAATCTGAGAGATAGAGGTCAAAACCAGTGTCATCCCAACCACAGAATCAACTAGAAAAAATAAAGAAACTTGAGGAAAATTTGAGAAAGAGTGCAACAATACAAGTCAATTGTTGAAGTTAAAGGTTGAAGAGACTAAAAGAAGCATGATCACTAATATGGAACGGCCAGTGCACCACAAAAAGAGAAGCAGCTATCGATCAGATCCTTCCGAAGAGATATTTAGTCAAAGCCTCAGATCTGAAGCCTTATTTATCAAATTCGACCACGAAAGTTTTGATGGGTGGCGAATTACAATGGCAACATAGATGGAGAAGAGCACATCACTGACAATCATTAGGATATAGGAGAGACTTCCATGGTGGAGAAGTGATATGATTAAAGGCTATGACTTTGAAGCTACGAAAAATGATGCAACTATGGGGGAATTATCAGCTTATGGAGATACGAATCTTCTAGGTGCATTCAAGGGAAACATTTGAGTGTGCATGGTAACATGCAATACTTAGCACACGTGAATGAGGATTGGTGGACATAGTAAATAAGTTGGTTTTACCAATGAGTTTTCTCCCACTTCATTTGATAGGGTTTTTCTCATTCAAGGTATAGGTGTTTTTTCAAACTTTCCTTTTTAAGGTTTTATGGTTCTATAATGTGTGAAAGTCATGGAGTTGATGATTGATGGAAAGCCTTAATCAAAAGTTAAAATCTTGAGGTGATTTTCCAAGATTGAAAATTTTGACCAAGGGCAAAAATCGTTATTGCAATGGTCGGTGGGTCAGGAAAATGGACGGTGCTCATAAAGTGACATGGCGTGCTAACATGGCGTGGCATATGACGTGGCTATGAGCATGGGACGTGGCATGGAGATGGGTTGACGTGACTCCCATAAGTTTAGCTCGGTCAAAGGATGTTTTATTTGTCCTTGTTCTTTGGAACTAGTCTAATGTGTTCTAATTAGGAGTAGAGTATAAATAGGATTAGAACACTAGTTAATCTTATCCTTTGTAAAGTTAGAGTCCTAATAAAAGAGTGTAATAGCTTGATGTCAGATTCTTATTGGTTATTAGGTGTTATTAGGAGTCCTTTTAGAAGTAGGAGTCTTAATCTCAAGGAGATTCAAACTCTCAAGCTTAGGGTATAAAATAGATATGTCCCCAAGAAAATCAGATTTTGAGATTCTTTTCTTTGTATTATTCAATAAACTTAGAGAGTTTGTTGTTTTTCTTTGTGCGTAACAAAGAGCTTGTGAATTAGTGCGTAAGGCTTTATATTCAAGTGAGGAAGTGTAGGGAATTGATGGTGTTTCTTTAATCAATTCTCAAACTTTCGCCCTAGATTTTAAACTTTTGGTGCGTAGCTTTAGAAGATTTGATATCTAGTTCTATCCCTTCGTGTGGATTAAGGTTTTAATACCTAGATTCACATCAACTTTTGGTGCTCTCATTGAGAGTATTCAAAGATACTCAAGCATCATGGATTCTAGTAACGATGATATTCACGAGATGCCACCGACTTTTACAAAGGTTTGACCTTGCAAGAGGCCAAGACGTTGTGCATGGAACGTGGGTTGAAGGAACTAAAGGAATGTATGGACGAGCTATTGCAAAACATGGGGAAGAAGGAAAAGTCTTCAAGCAAAGGTAAACAATCTTCCCATGAATCTAACTTAGTGAATCCAGTATTAGGAGCTCAAGGATGCCTAGCAAGAAGGATCCATCCTCTTCAAGACATGATGGGGAATCATATGAAAGGGCATAGGAGGAGTTTAAGGGGGCAAGAGGATCAAAGCTTGAGACTTGAAATCCCTGAGTTCAATGGCAGTATGGACCCAGACAAGTTCCTAGATTGGATTCGTAGAGAAGAACGAATTTTCAGATATAAGGACTATGATGACCATAGATCCTTCAAAGTGGCTACACTCAAACTTTCTTCTTATGCAAGTTTATGGCGTGAAGGCTTGTAAAGGAAGAGGAGAAAGGAGGGGCATTCCAAGATCTCATCTTGGAAAAAACTTAAGAAAAACATGCGAAAAAGATTTGTTCCTCAAGATTTTGAACAAAACAATTTCATAAAAATGCATACTTTGAAGCAAGAAATAAAGTCTATGGAGGAATACTTCGTGGAATTCGAAAATCTAGCCATGGTTTGTGGGCTAGAGGAGAAAGAAGATCACAAGGTGGCTCGTTTTGTGGTTGGGTTAAATGACCCAATCAAAGAGAAGGAGGAATTACCACCCTATTGGAGCTTTGATGAGGTGCGCACAATAGCACCCAGGGTTGAAAGGCAATCACGTAAACCTAGAGGGATCTTCAGATCTTTTGAAGCTAGGAGTGTGCGTGAAGTAACTATCTTTACACCAAGCCTTGACAAAGCCACGAAACCATAACCTTTTAAGAAGGTTAAGGTAGGAAGTTTGAGACCTCCTATGGGGGATCAACAGACTTGTTTTAAATCCAAGAGACAAGGCCATATTCAAAGGGATTGTCCTCATGCTAGAGTTGCTACTACTTGGACTTGGGAGGAAGTTGGGACCTTTGAAGAAGAGGAGCATGAGTTTGAAGAAGATGAAGGTCATGCATCTTTTGAAGCCCAAGAAGAGGATGTTGAGGAGGTGATGGCAGAGACTAGGGGACTTAGCCTACTATAGAGAAGGGTATTGCAATCCAAGTCTACACCTTTAGAGGAGAGTCGAAGGGAGAATTTTTTTCTCATGAGATGCAATATCCAAGGAAGGCTCTGTGATGTGATCATAGATTCGGGGAGTTGCACCAACGTGGTTTTCACCTTCTTGGTTAACAAATTGGAGGTGCCCACTCAAAATCATCCTCAACCCTACAAGCTTCATTGGTTGAGCAACTCGGGGGATGTGAAGGTTAGTAAATAAGCCTTGATTTCATTTAAAATTGGCAACTATGAATATCAAGTGCTATGTTATGTTTGTCCTATTGATGCCTATCATATTCTCTTGGGTAGACTTTGGCAATATGATAGATATGTAAAGTTTGATGGCAGGACAAATGTCTACGTGGTGAAGAGGCACGCATAAGATAAACCATTTTCTTTGAAACCATTGATGACTTCTAAGCCTAGAGCAGACAAGGGCAACAAAGGGGTCGTATTTTTGACAGGCAAAAAGAAGTTAGAAGGAGTCAAAGTAAGTAATTTGGTGGGTGCTAATCAAATTACTAATCAAAGTCACGGAAATATGAGGGACAATCTTTCTTCAAGTGAGGAATAGTGATATGGGTTTGCTTTCCAATAAACCAAACATTGAAACACAAAGTTTGAGGACAAACTCTTTTGAAGAAGAGGAGTATATGATTAAAGGCTATGACTATAAAGCTACGAAAAAGGATGCTACTAGGGGGAATTATCAGCTTATGGAAATACGAATCTAGATGCATCCAAGGGGAACATTTGCATGTGCATGGTAACATGCAACACTTAGCACACGTGAATGAGGATTAGTGGACATGGGGAATAAGTTGGTTTTTCTTATGAGTTTTCTCCCACTTTATTTAATAGGGTTTTTCACATTTAAGGCATAGGTGTTTTTTTTAACTTTCCTTTTTTAGGTTTTATGGTTCTATAATGTGTGAAAGTCATGGAATTAATGATTGGTGGAATGCCTTTATCAAAAGCTAAAATCTTGGAGTGATTTTTGAAGATTGAAAATTTTGACCAAGGGCAAAAATCGCTATTACAATGGTCGTTGGAATAGGACAATGGACAGTGCTCATAAAGTGACGTGGTGTGCTGACATGACATGGCTATGAGCATGGGACGTGGCATGGAGATGGGTTGACGTGGCTCCCACAAGTTTAGCTTGGTCAAAGGATGTTTTATTCATCCTTGTTCTTAGAAACTAGTCTAAGGGTGTTCTAATGTGTTCTAATTAGGAGTAGAGTATAAGTATGATTAGAACACTAGTTAACCTTATCCTTTGTAAAGTTAGAGTCCTAATAGAAGTGTGTAATAGCTTGATGTCATATTCCTATTGGTAATTAGGTGGTTATTAGGAGTCCTTTTAAAAGTAGGATTCCTAATCTCAATGTGATTCAAACTCTCAAGCTTAGCAATATAAAAAGATGTGTGCCCAAGCTAAGGAAAATCAAATTTTGAGATTCTTTTCTTTGTATTCTTTAATAAACTTAGAGAGTTTGTTTTTTTTCTTTTTGCGTAACAAAGAGCTTATGAATTGGTGCGTAAGGCTTTATATTCACGTGAGGAAGTGTAGGGAATTAAGGGTGTTTCTTTAATCAATTCTCAATCTTTTGCCCTAGATTTTAAATCTTTGGTGCGTAGCTTTAGAAGGTTTGATATCTAGTTCTATCCCTTCGTGTGGATTAAGGTTTCAATACCTAGATTCACATTAAGAAGGGAAAATTACATGATAGGAGAAGAATGTTAATAGGGTTCCCTTGATACATTATGCAATATTAAAGCCATTATCAAAGCCATTTGTCTCTTTTTAACCTTCCAACCAAACAAGTGAGAGAAGAGGGGCTCCACTTTTTTACTTTCGTTTCTTTTGCTTGTTTCCCTTCCTTTCCATGACAACAAAACAAACAGTCCATAGGTTCAAAGGTTCCACTGCCTGAAAAAGTTATTTCTTATTTATGGACCTTGTAAAGAAAAAAAGTTGAGATATAAACAATTGAAAGAGGTATTCGATGAATACCTACGCATTTTTTACATATCCAAATATTTAAGGAAATTTGATATGAATAGGTAAGAGTCAAAGTTGCTATAGCAACACCAATGCCATATATTGCACCTTTAAGAATCAAGTAATGAAGTCAAACCACAAACCTTGTAATAGTTGGCATGGTGGCCACTATGCCAGCACACAAGTATATTATAGGGATCAGCGCCTTTGGCTTATTTTTCCTGAGCCACATCAAGGACCCCAATGCAGCCAGAGAAATATATAACACCTGAAGAAGAATCCTAAATCAGTAAAACATGGAGAAAAAAGGTTATAAAATACCACAAGAGCATTCCTTTCCCTTCAACCATCAGATCTATTCTGGAGGAAAGTCTGACTACGGACCAGTTCGCAGGAAAAGTCTTGAGCCTTTGTATTCTAACTTTTGGTTATCTCAACTCCATTATCCAACAAACATTTCCTAAGACCAATATGAAACTACTGTACTCCCAAACCAATGGCGAGCACTACATTTTTCATGAATGTTTGGAAAAAGGTGACCTGGTACTTGAAACTGAATGATTGAGTTCAATTGGACATCCATGTAATAAGTAAGCTTAGTTTTTTAAACTAGGAAAGTACAAAGCATATACTTCAATGTAAAGTAAAAAGAAATCATACCAGATTGGCATTTGCTTCAAGACCTTGGAGAATGTAATCCCATGTAAATTCCAATCCCCTCGCACCCACCCATAGGGGTGCTAACCTATGTAGAACAGAATCCGCAAAAGCCCATCCTGTAGATAGGAAAAAGTAAACCAATAAAAAGCCAAAAGCAGATGTTGAGGCTAGACTACAAATGTATCCTTGGCCACCCAAAAAAAAGTAAAAAGAACCCCTATATGCAATGCTCTTCTACAAAAGGAAAAATTACACAACCAGGACAAAGAATAGCATTTTCAGGGTCTACCCACCATCAACAAGCCCAGGACAACCATAAATTAAACATGGAATATCAGATTGGGAAATTAGTGCTTTTAGAACCTTAGATGCTGTCAAGGCTAACTAAAAGAGATTGTGCAAATACTAAAAATAAAGGTAGTGTGTTCCCAATTGTATGGATAGCCTTAACAGAATGCAAATGTGACAATTCTGTTCATTCTTATCACCCAATACTTGATCTAAGCTATAACACTATGAAGGTATTCTGATAGATTCCTAGTCTGTCATTCAGGTTGCCAGGGCTAACTCTTTGAACTGGCTATGGCAAATTGGGTCATTCATAAGATCACTATTCGTTTAATCAAGACAAGTTCAAAGTGTTTCAGTTGGTACAGAAAATTGGTGTACAGGTTAAGCTAACTCTTCATCTTATCCTCTTGTTCTCTTTGAACTAGTTCAGGCAAACAATTTGAATCAATACATGACCATTCTCAATCCTAACAATAAACATGTACAGACAAAGACTTCCACATCATTACACTATTGACCACTAAATAATGATACAAGAGCCAATACAGACAAATATTTTTATACCTAGTCATATTCAGACAACGCACATTGAAATATAATTATAGGGGCTACAACCTTGAGAGATAGATGACAAGGTTGCATGATTGCAACTTTTGTCCAATAGAAGTCTAATTTTGGTGTCAATCAGCTATTGTAAAATCATGTGCTTTAATATCTATCCCCAGAAAAAAAGGAGAAGATTAAGCTAGATGATGAGGAAGAGTTGTTGGGATACAAGAAGGGAAGACGAGGGATGGAGAGGGAAGATGGAAGGAGAGCAAAAGAAGCTGAATTTTTAACAGGATAAAGGCAGCAAATCATATTGTGCCATGCGGTCACAAAACCTGCTGAATCATTTTGTTCAGAGCACTGGATCATATTGAGAAGCCTACCATTACTTGGATTACTGTGTAATTATCTATAGTGGAGTTAACTTGGGAAACCAAATATGATTAGGATTATTGTTGTGAATATTTCCTCCTTAAAAGTGGTTGTACTAAAGTGATACTATACCCCACTATCATGATTAATGGCATGCTTGTAGAAGTTAAAAGGGCTACTCTCCAATTATTAGCATCTAATCTTAACTTAGTTTGGAGAATCTTCCTACTCACCAGTCACCACAGCTTTTACTATGATTCAGCTTATACAAGTTCTATTACTGCCCTTCACCATCTCAAAGCTTTTTCATTTGAGAGATTATATTAATCTCTGGATTGCTCTTCTATCTTCATAGTCACTAAGCACAAATAGAGGGTAGGTCAAAGTACTACAGCCATTATCAAGAATCAAAAACTTCATGGAACGCATTGTCAAACTTCTTAGACGGTTTGCAAAGAGTTACATCAGATGTGTAGTTGTTAAGTGAACAGAGGATATACAAGAGGAATGAGGATAGATGCTCAACGCGGGATTGAACCCTTCCTCGTACTTGTCCTATACATGGACGTAGTCTCTGTGCTTCTGCATAAAATATCAAGTACTATTTGCAGCTGACAATCAACTAATCTACCCTTTTTATAGGGGAAATATGACCTACGCCTATGTTACTCAGACATGGGAACGAGTGTCAGGTACGAGTACATATCCAAGTATCAGATATGTCAAGGTTCAAGGATTTATTTTTTTAGGCAACTTAAGGTTCAAGTCCTTAATGATATTAGACCAGGGATCTGTCCTAAAATTGGACTTGGGTTTGAATTTATTCTTGATATCATAAGTCATTTGCATGTACTCTTTATCTAAGAAGTATATACACACTTCAGGTTGACTTGTTTGGTCAATATTAAGAAAATCCAGAACTCAGGCACATTTATAAGCATATACACACACTTCAGGTTGACTTGTTTGGTCAATATTATGAAAATTCTGAATTCAAGAACATTAATAAGCATATATAACATAGTTTCCTCCTCTTTTCCTCTGTTTCTAAGCTTATACTCTACGACTATGTGATTCAAGATACTTGAATGTCTCACAAATAATCCATAGCCAAGTCAAAGTGTCCAAGTAAAATGTAAACTTCAGTGTCGCTACTTGTCAAAACAAAGTGCAGCAGGACTAAATCTATTAGATGAAAGAATTTATTAGGACGAATGGAGTAAATAGTGCATGAATTGGGACATAATCTACCGAAAATGTGAAGAAGGAAAGATCTTATATGGTGATCTTCTGAATGCTGAAAAGATACTCTATCAACAATAAATATCTTATACATATCTATGAAGGATGCGACATCGTTAAATAAAAAGGTAAAGTATCACTAACCCAGACCAACAGCTTGAAATTTGTGATTTTGGGAGATATTCCTGTGTGTCAGCTGAGTCAAGGCAAAGTACAGACCAGCAACATCTATAAAACCAATCGAAGCCTTTAATAGTTCCTGGAAAGTGAATGGAAAAGTAACAGTGAGTTTCCTATCAAACACAGAACAAGGAAAAGAAACAAAAAAGAACCTATGTATAAAGAATAAGAACTGGATACTTTATTGGCAAAGGATGGCCATTACCCCTTTGCCCCCCTCCTCAAATTCCCCCTCCCCCTACGTTCCCACCCTACCGAAAAAAACAATAAAAAATAAGTTTGTAGCTTGAATAACAGAAACAGTTCCTCTTGCCAGAAAAAGTTCAAGAAAATATCCACAAACAAACAAACAAGCAAAAGAATGCTCACATTTAGCTAGAGTCCTAAACACAATAAATGATCAGCAATATTCGACATAATTATAATAGTACATCCTCTGTTGAATTCAGAGTTCCAGTCCATATTAATTGTCATATATGTTTATGAACAGCAATTTCGGGTGTGTTAGTGTGTTCATTGTAGCAATGGTATATAAAACTAGCAAATCGTAGCGAAGTGGTTTTTCTAACGAACAAACATATATTTATATACAACAGATATTATGTAATGAGAAATATTAGATAAGATGGTCAGATGATATAGACAAAGAAGATATCACAATGACATCACCACAGATTTAGAAACAATGAGCTTATCCTACATTGAAAGGAAATTAGTTTATAGAGAACAATTACTCTCAAGTTACTCTAGATTTCAAAAAAATAAAATAAAAAGCTATATATATTCACTGAAACCTTTATATAAAAAAAAAAAAAAATTGTGTACTACTGTTCAGGAGGATAATTGGGAAAAAAGAGATACTTCGTTGCTTCCTAAAATACAAGTGATAAAGCTAGTAGGGGTAGTGGACACAGAAAGCCACAAAAACATACTGCAATAACTGCCTAACAACTTCCTGTTAAATGCAGAAATCAATAATGTGGTGTCCATAGTTTCCATACAACTGCAGTGTTGCATTGCTGGGTGAAAAATGCAAATCCCAGTTTATTTGCTTGCAGTGAAAGAGTAGCCTTTGATTAGAGCACTCCCACCAGAAACCCCTCACGAGTGAAAGTAAGAGTATAAAATAAAAAACCCGAGCTTCACACCAGTGAGAGGAAAAAAAATCATGCTTGAGGGGTTCTGAAATCACACACATCTTGAGAGGAATTGGAGATGAACAGTGACATGAGATGGGCCCCACTACTGCATGCATCCCCTATTTTTTTAAGCATTGGTGTAATAAATAAGGTGATGTGTACTATGGTGGGGTATAGAAAATAGTAGAGGAAAGAGTGATGAAGAGTTTTTTTTTAAGCATTGGTGTGGTAAAAAAAAAAACCTCTCATGAGAGGAATTGGATGGGAAGAGTGAGAAAGTAGGTAGAGAGATTGAGAGGTTTTTTTTTCTCCTCACTGCGGACAATGGTCTTAGTTTGATATTAATTAAAAGCATTTCATACACATTCGAGGGATTATATTAAAGTTCATCTTTTGACTTACTCTACTCCTTTCTCTCCCATACAACTACCATATGAAATATAGGTAATTTGCAACTTAAAAAGGCATGGATATGTGAACCTCAATAATAACCAACTATGTTTGACAAAAAAATTTGAAATACTTGGATGCATTTAAGTCAAACCAATGAGATAAACGGAAGGAAAAAAAACATCTAAAACTACGCCCTAATACTTAAATTTTCGAAGGAATACCCTTCTTAACTATTAATTGGAATAACTACCTTTTAAATATAAAAAGTCAAGACATTGATACCACATAACAGACTCCATCAAAAGCTTCGTTAAAGGCCAAGGATCCTATTCTGATTGGCTTTTACAGTTTTTTAGATTCTCTACACTTAGCATCTTTGCCGACCTTCCACGGCAGTTCCCAACATTGCTCCTGTAACCTTCCCCACCTTAACCCTAACCCATGGCGGAATGGCCTCCCCCTCTCTTACACTAGCTCTAGTGACTACCACCTCCTCCAGCAGCCTACCACTTCTAGATCCTCACACATCTTTGCAATCAATTGAATTAGTCCCAAATTCATTGTCATTTTGTAATTTGTAGATAAACGAATCATTATCACCTCCATAAGTTCTTTTTCTTAACTTAATTTCTTGTTTTTGTCCTCTCTTGATGAACTTTTTTATTTATCCTAAGCTCTCATCGACTCAACCAAAAAGAAAAAAAATAATTCGAACCCCTAATAAGAAACCCAAAAAACTCACAAGATTTATTCCTCTTTTTTCTTCTCTGAAATGAATTTTAATAATCTTTCAAAGATTGTAGTAAAGATAAAGATTTTAAGGGTTTCTTCTCAAGTATGTTTGGTAGAAGAGTGAAATCAAGAACTAAGAAGAGCATGGAGAGAGAAGGACCATAAGGGCTTAGCAAGGGAAATATTCTAGAGATTACATGGTTACATGGTTCCTACTAACAAGGGTAAAGCTAGTTGGACACATAAAACCAAAAAATGTCTAATGAGATTACTAGCCCTACAACTTCTTGTCACAAGCATAAATCTAGAACGTAGTGCAGATATTACAGACTTTTTGGTGAAACTGAAAACCCATGTTGATGATGTTTGCAATAACAGAATAGGCTTTGAAATATTAAAAATAAAATAAATCCTAAGCATTTCACATTTTCACCTGCATTACTTCAGAAGAATTATATTTAGTTGCAATTTGGGACATACAAACTCCTTATCTCCCATACTAGACCCATATCAACCCCAGAATCTTCAATTCCAAAGGGCATGGATACGTGAACATCATCAATAAAAGAAAATGCGAAAAGAGAAAAATTGAATAGACTCCATTTAAGTCAAACCTTTCAAATGAACAAAACTTCTAGTCTTCCTTTGCTCAACCTTATTGAATACAAAACTTCTTCTGAGTCGCATGAATATGGGTGCCTCATATAAAAACACAGTATATAAAGGGAATTGTACTGTCATTATATGCCATGCATCATAAGAGAAAATAGCAGAGCATACCTGATAAGGATCGAAGCTCTCACTATCTGACACCTTGAGAAATGTTGCCAAACAAACAAGCTGCCAAGTCACCGAAATATTTAATGATCAAGACCAAAAATGAAGCCTCAGTTAGCCTAGTAAATAAACTGCCCTAGCAATGTTGACAAACCTTCACCAAAGCTGTAACAAGATAAACAATAGCAGCCTTGATGGATGTTCCAATTGTATCATACTCAGATCTGCTCAGAGAAGAAACCCCAAAATTAATACAAGATACCACAACCAACATTTTAGCTAAATTAATTACACCATGTCCAAATTATTATATATAGATTAGCATGTTTGACAAAGTCCTTGACTAGAATAAAAAGATATGCTCATAAGCTCATTTCATATACATAGTGAACTAACAAGAAACTACTGTTCTGACTTCCGAAGAAAAATTGTTCCCATCGACAAAAGCACTTCAAATTGACGTGACATCTAACTTGGTCAATGGAGACATCTCTACGTCTCCAACATATCATATAATCACAAAGCATTATCATGTATGACTAACCAGATGCGTCACTAAAGGAAGGGTGTCACTAACAATTTATATGCCTTTTTTAAACCTTTCTGCCTGATTTCTGTGCCCTTACAAGAATTAGATTCCGATTCATGTAAAAGCATGTCTTCACTTGTTGCGCATAGAGTGAACTTGGCCATTGTGAAACCAAAAAGTAGCCCTTAAAACATTTCTTGCAACACGTTCGTAATCTTATGCACAAAGTTATTCTACAACTTCCAAAATTAGGGATTCTAATTTCCACATCTGCACTCTTATCCCATCCTCGTGGACAGAATCAGCCAACAGCACAAAGATCTCCTCATTTGCGGCAATCCTGAGTGCGATATTGTATTTCTATGTAGTTAAAGTGGTTAGTGAACATGCATATAGTTTCTATGGTGCACTCTTCAAGAACTTAAACCCTGGAGCAGCGGACAAAAGATGGTGAGCCACCAGATCATACACAAGCTATCTTTTCACCTTAACAGAAAAGTTCACAAAAAGGTTGTGTTAAAAAGTTAAGATAAGTTAGTGTTATTTCCAATAAGTATATAATAGGGCTACCCAAGCATATACCATAACAAACATGAGTTCAATTTAGTTCCATTAAGTTCCCAAGTACATTTTAACATGTTTAATAAGCTCATTTTCAAATAAGTTTGGATTAGTAAGTTTCTAAGGCTTCGTTTCGTAGGGTGTAAAACGTTTTCCCTATATTGTTTAGTTTGGAGTAGAATATAGGATGTAAAACTTGGAATGTAAATTCATTTTATGCCTACTGAAAACATTTTCCCCCAAAATTAGGAGTAAAACAATTTTACATCCATTCACTTTAAAAAAATTATCAACTAACAAACAACTCACATATTACCAACTCACATATATTACCATAGAGGTGAACACAGGTCGTGTCGTGCCCGCCATAGACCGTGTCAGTTGTGCCATGCCTAATTGTAGCCATGTCGTAGTGTGCCGTACTACCTTTTCCTAAAACTCGGTCCATGGCCTAGCACAAGCCATGTGGCGTAGCATGACGTGTCGTGCTAGCCTAATTTTTTTAACAAAAATAAAAATAGAGTATATAATATATTTTTTAAAAAATAATTTTAGATAATTTAAATTATATTAATAAGAATATAATATTAAAAATAATAGTAATATTAATTTTAGTAGTAATAATAATATTATTACCAATAATAGTTTTAAATAATAGCGCCCTTCAGACCGTGTCTCGTGCCGCTCTAGTGCTCGAGGTTAATTTTTTTTTTGTTATCCGCAGCCCACTCCACGGATAGCGTGCCATGACCGTGCTTGTGTCTAAGGGTGTTCATAACTGGGTACCTGGTTTTCAGGTACCCGCTTTTTCAGGTAGTTTGAAAATCGGCCCATGACCCCACTCGATATAAGAGGGTACCCACTTAAACTGGGTCGGGTCACAGGGTATCCGGCTTATTTCCTAAACTCCTTTTATTCTCACTTAAGTATCCGCTTAAACCGGGTTGAGTCACATGTTTCTCACTTAGTGGGTACCTACATAAACTAGGTAGGTCACAGGGTATGGGTGTGCATAAACGGTTAACTGTACCGTTAAGCCTTAACGGTACGGTTAACTGTTATAACGGTTATTGGAAAAGGTTAATCGTAACTGTACCGTTAAGTAACAGTAACCGATAAATGGTTAATCGGTATTTAACGGTACAGTTAACGGTTAACCGCTAGCCATTTCATTCCATTTTTATGCACTTGTACACCTAAAATTGTGAAATTATTTGTATGATTTCTTAGTTCATTTGGGTCTTCTACAATAGTAACAAACTAACAACACATATTTATACAAATTTTGATCATGCATAAAAAAAAACTTGTGATATTCATTCATTTTGCAGCCTTTTAAGTTTAGTTTTTTTTTCTTAAATAATAAAAACGGTTAACCGTTACAAAAATTTCATTACCGTAACCGTTAAGGTTAACGATTCGGTAATCGTAACCGTTAATTCTTAACGGTTCGTTAAATAACCGTTAATATGAACCGGTTATAAACGGTTAACGGTTACAGTTATTTTGCACACCCCTATCATAGGTTATCCGACTGAAATCTTGCTAAAACAGCAAAACCAGATTTTGAAAAAAAATTATTTCGAGTGTTTGGGTACCTGGCCAATGACCCGACCCTAGTACCTGATTCTTTACCGCATCAGGTACCCGACCTGAAAAAACAATTTTTTTAAAAAAAACCCAATTATTAATTTTCGGGTCATTAGGTAATTGGGTGGGGTCAATCGGGTCGGATAGTTTTGAATACCTCTACTTGTGTCGTATGAGCCAAAAGTGTGTCTGCTCGACCCGCGTGGGGCCGGCCCATGCCCATCTCAACTCACGCATTTTTCGTTTCATCGCACTATATCATATTTTCGATAATAATTGTCCGTGCCAAAATCCACAATTTCTTTTCATCTTTTTCGAATATCATCAATTTATTCTATTTTCTTCAAATCTCATGTCATGATTATTAAATCATCGCACTATATCATAAATTCGAACAATTATTATCCATTTTAGTCGAAAATAAAAAATACACCTAGATTTCCCCCCAATTTGATTGAACTATGAAAGTTTCTCATGAAATGTGGGCAATCAACAATTTATTTGAAATTAGAGTAGATATTTTCTATCTGTTAGAATTTAAAACGTAAAATTACAAACTATTACATTACAAATAGCAGATTGGTTTACCTGTTTGATTACAAATACATTCATATTTGATTGGTATGCTTATTCGATTGCGAAAACTCCTTTATAGTTAGCTTAAGGTCTTTTTATAATATTGAACCATATTTTTTAGGGTTCTTTGTTTTTTTGGCGATATTATGTATAATGTAATATGTTATTAATAGATCATAGAATATACTGTAGATTTTAAAATTAAAAAAAGTGTTATAGCATAATAAATTTAGCTAATGACAAACAATTACAAAATACAACGGAAAAAAAAAGATAAAAAAATGACAGGATAATACAATTAGAAAAAGTTGATATGAGTAATTGATTTTCAGTTCAATCAAACTAACGGAAAATTTTTTAATGTAAAATCATTTTACATGCACCCAAACAACGAAAAGGTTTTCAATGGAAAACTATTTTCAATTAAAAACATTTAACGCCCTATTAAATGGAGCATAAGTGGTCATTTACAAAGCCATAACTCGACATTTCATTCCACGATAAGTTTACATACCAATCAAGTATCACTACACATTAACGAACCGATAAGAAAGCATAACTAAGATAAAATCTTCTACATCAAAACAATGCCGTACATAAACTTGACACAATCATATTCAAGACCACAGTTGACCAACACGAATTCGATCACACTACCACAATTCTACGCTTTTCCAATACACAAAGTCAATCGATCAATAAAATTGAATCCAGCAGATCCACAACTTAACGTCAACTATAACCGATGCAAAATTAATTTGTGCCATAAAATAAATGCCTTAATATTCGAAAGAATCGTCAACAATTGCATCAAATTCGACGAAACAAGAGTTCGTAAATTGAAGTAAGATCTACGATTGCGAGGCGGAAATGACTCAGGAATTTGAGATGATAAATAAAGAGGAGTGGACTTACAAAGGAGTGGCGGAGTAATACACGAAATGAGGACCGAATGTGAGTATCGCGCAATTCAAAAAGTGAAACAGCGTCATCTCTTCTCCACTCTCTCTCTCTGAAACCGCTTTTCACTCTTTCTGCTGCTCTGTTTCGGTTGGTCTGGTATATGGAGGAGACGGGATGCTGGAATAGTGCTTAAAAGTTGATATAAAATTAATCTATATTAATTATTGTATTATTATTTGCTGCTCTCTTTATACCGGAAAAATACTAATTAGGCTAGGTTTTGATTAGAATTTGTTTGTTTGTTTAATTTTTTTTCTTATTTCCAGAAGAAGCCAAAGCCAAAAGTGAAACAAAGCAACATAAGAAAACGAAATGAAACCTCTTGCAGTTATCAATTGTAACAACTTTCTTTTCCAAAAACCATAATCTCAGGATGATTACCGAAGTGCTATTGGCATGTATTAAAACATAAGACTTTAAATTAGAATTTTGCAGTTGAAAACATAAAACTTTCAAATAAAACTTCAAAATGTCAAACTCAATCCAACATACTATTCGAAACTATTATGACCCTTATTAAAATATTAGAAACATTTTAAATATCTAGAAAACATTGAGTCAGACAAAGCAAGGAAATAAAACTACTCTCCACTTATCCCAACAATGCAAACAAATTTCAGTAATACCTTTCAAAAATTTGGTCCCCAAATTTACAAGTACGTGTAAATATTAGATCATTACAGGGTTATTGAAAGGCGAAGGTCATAACCAAAAGATCACACACACAAAGCACGTAATCAGCAAAGTTAAGTACATAAAAGTTACGAAAATAAAATGAAATGGGTTGACTTCATAACACTAAAATGCATGGCATACCTATCGTCTAACTCATTCCTTAATTCAAATTAACTCATAGTTTATTTAATTAATAACTTAGATTATGCAACAGACAAGATTGTCTCTCTATGTCCCAATTAGAAACATCAAAAATAAATATATATAAACCCCATGTTATCTCGTCGGAGGACATCAAAAACAATATAAATCCAATGATAATGGGCGCGACTCCGTCATCATGATTAGATAAGATGTCAACTTACCCCAATTTAAGTTAAAAACTTTATAAAAGAGACTCATAGATCACACGACCTCCAAAAAAAGCCACAGATAATACCCCGTGAAGCCCCAACCCCTGATTGTCAATACTCTAGACGTGCAATAGCCAAGAGTTTATTGATTATTCTTCTTTCACTTTACGTGATTTACAGTTTAACACTTGGATTCAAATTCATCAAAGAACACACATGAAATACATCACAATTACACAATCAACCTCTTTTATAATGTAATTTTACCCTTTGAATTCATTCTTAAATTTTAATTTGTTTCCATCCTCATCATTAAGACTTGAAATCACCTTTTACTCAATTCATACCATTATTTATGAAGGAATAATGATAAACAACCTCGTGGATTAATTAACAAATTAATTTCACTTGAACCAATCAAGATTCTTCAACTATATATAATCCTTTCCTAATTAGTATTAACAAATCATCATTATAATTCACAAATAATACCAAATCATGCTTCTAAAATAAAGAACATAAATCCTTTCAAATACATGACCAAATAATCTCAATCAAAAGGCTCTCTAACACATGATACTAAATTTTCATTTTACCCTAATGTCACATATGGATTTGTAGAACCGGTGCTCGAAAATTTATTGTGCAAGTCATAACCCTAGGTCCCCTTGAAAATGGGCCTAAAAATGGAAATAGGCCGAAATTTAGGCTTGGGCCTTAAATAAACTTGGGCTCAAAAATAGGTTTGGGCCCATATATGGGCTTGGGCTTGGATCTTGACCTTTTGACTTGGGCTATGACTTGGGCTTAGTCAATGTTGGACTTGACCTTGAAGTTGACTTTTATGGGTTTGGCCTTGACTTTGACCTTAATGGATTGGGTCATAACTTGGATCTTAACTTCTTTAAGGTTGGGTCATAAGTATGAGTGGGTTACACATTATCTACTCATATTAGCAGTGAGAACCGTGAGGACTTGCTGGTCAGGAGACAAACTAAGAATGGAGAATTTACAACTAAATCAGGGTACTCGTATCTGTTATCAGAGGATAAGCAATATAAGGGGGATACTAGGATAAAAGAAGATACTAAATTTTGGAAGCAGTGAAATGCCCTCACAAGTGTTTTTCTGTTTGGGTGGAAAATCATGTGTAACGCATTACCCACTAAGTTGGCTCTCTAGAGAAGAGGAATTGTCCAAGAAGAATTGTGTCTGTTATGCTCCAAGGATCTTGAATCAAATGATCATCTGCTTCAAGACTGTGAAATTGCTAGAAGATGCGGGCTACTTTGAGACTTGGTATCAAAATTAATGGCATAGAGCTAGACCTTTCTCAATGGGTTATGGATTATTTTACATTGATGAGAAAGGAAGATTATCAATCCAATCTCTCATGAAGACTTCCTAATAATCCTTTTGTGCCTTTGGATTTGTAAGAATAAGGTTGTATTCAATAATTCACAACCTAACCCTATAAGAATAATGACACTTATTGATGAATGGAGCTCTAAACTAAGACGTCTTTGAAATAACGTGCTACCATAAGCTCCTTTACAAGCACGATAAAATAACAGAGCAAGTTACTAGTCTAAGGGATCTTCGGATGGAAGGAGATGTCTAAATTTGGAAACAAATGGTGCATGGAAGAAGACGAAGCAAAATTAGGGACTCGCATGTCTTGAAGCAGGGGGTAGGTGGGTGATCTATTACAAGAAAAAAATTTCCTGCAAGGAATGGAGAAAGTCTAGCTTTGTCACCTCTACATACCGAACTTCTAGCTATTTTAAAAGCTCTAAATCAGGCAGCCAACCTCGGACAAAAATGTGTAATTTCGTACAAATAGCTCGTTAACAGTGGAGTTCCTCCATAATCTTTTATCGGCTCCGAGTGACCTTCAGATGCTAATTGCTTATATTAATCCATATATGCCAATAATTTTACTTTATTTTTTGTATTGAATTTTATAGATCAACAATCTCTAACGCCCAATCCCTAGCCACTAAGGCTAAAGGGTTCCTAATATTTAAGTTTTTTCTCCATTTTCCTATGTAAAAAATAATAATAATTATGAAGCCCATTTCAACCCTCCTCTGAGTCCTCTCCCTCGGGCCGCATACATTAAAGCTAATCCCCTCACTTTGACTTCAAACCCTAATCCTATTCTCCTTTCACTTCACCTTAAAACCCTAACCCTATTTTCTCCTCCATTTCGTTTCTCATTCTCGCCGCACATCACCACCGCCGTACCGCCTCCGGTACTCTCCTTTCTCTCTCCTCCGTTCAATCTTTCTACTTTTTGCGACCCTTACTTACCCTCAATTCTCGTGTTTGTGTTGTTGCAGATCGAAGATGAGTCGAAGACCAGCAGCCGCAGGTGGTGCCAAGGGTAAGAAGAAGGGAGCGTCCTTCACGATTGACTGCGCGAAGCCTGTGGAAGATAAGATCATGGATATTGCCTCACTCGAGAAGTTTCTTCAGGAGAGGATTAAGGTCGGCGGTAAGGCTGGTGCTCTTGGTGACTCCGTCACTGTTACACGTGAGAAGAACAAGGTCACCGTCACTTCTGACAGTAACTTCTCCAAGAGGTTTGTTTATCCCTCTCTTATTAATTTTTAATGCTTTATTGTAATTTTCGTGTAATTCTGTGGTTTTGATTTTGCTTGTTAAAATATTACATTTTTAGTTTTTTGTTGTATTCGTTCAATCAGAGAGTAGTTTTGGGTAATTTTGCATATATGACAATTTTGGGTAATTTTGCATATATGACAATTTTGGGTAATTTTGTGTATGTTCAATGTGATACGTACTCGTTGGATTTCTAGCGACTGTTTTAAATAAGAGATTGATATGTTTTTTGACTGGAGATTGTTGATAATGGTAATATTTGTTTTGAAAGTTTGATGTTTCGGAGATGTGTATGTGGGCATTGAGTGGTATTTAGGTTCTAAGTTAGAGTTAATTCATTAGGCTTTTGTTTTAGATTTTGAGCTAAATTTGTACGAGTTTGGGTTGAAGTACTTGTCAAAAATTCGAAATGTGTTTGGATTGAGATTGAAAGCTAAATGTAATGGTTGATTCTCTTGCGTATTATGCTGTATACTGAGTGATGTTAACCCATTGCTGGGGATTTTTTTTTATTTTAATGGATTTTGAGTTGTGGGTAAGTGAGTAACAGAACTCAGATGATTTTTTTTTTTGTTTGAGGACTTCTATTCACCGAGCTCAATACTAGATTGTTTTGTTGTCACTCCTTAAGTTTTGAGCTTGTTTTAATGTCATATAGTGAGTACTACATACCGCATTTTTGTTATATTGGCTATTGATGCTGTTGCCACTGGCCTTGTTCTCATTTGGAAACTTCTGTTTTTGTGTTGAAGTTAGTCTGTCTCTCTCCAGATCATGGTAGACTTATGAGATGTCTTATAGTGGTTGACTCAATTAGTTGTTTTGTTGTTGGAGTGATTTACGTTGTGGTGTGATTTTGAATCTTCTTATTGGTATTGCTATGTTTGATATTATGATTAAGGTTGCGAGTGTTACACTGTCTTTCTTATATCTTGTCACTAGTTCTCAATACAATTACATTACATGTTATCACTTGTGTAATCCCTTAATTTGGTCTGCTGTTGTGAAGTATAGTTTTGTCATGATACTGGTGATCTTGACTGAGTTATATGAACACTTAATTTCTATTATGAAAATTCTCTTTTCTATTTTGACATATATTGATGAATGAATGTGCTCTCTAATTCATATGGGGTTGAATTTGTTTCAGATACTTGAAGTACTTGACCAAAAAGTACTTGAAGAAGCACAATGTCCGGGATTGGCTCCGTGTCATTGCTTCCAACAAGGATCGTAATGTGTATGAGTTGAAGTACTTCAACATTGCTGAAAATGAGGCAGAGGAAGAAGATTAGATCTTTAGAAAGTTCTGAGCTATGTTGGTTTTACTTGAGATATTTCCTTTTTGGAACAACTTAGATTGTATGTGTATGACATCTTATCACTTTGGAGATTTTGCCAAAAGTTGTTTATGTTATTGTTTAGAATAACTATTAACCTGCTTGGTGTTGTCATTAATATTAGTTTCTGGTATGCGTATTATACATTGAAGCTTTTTCTGTTCATGTTTATTGACTGTGCTGTATAGTCTTCAGTTGGAATTTGGTGTTGGATTTTCAGAGGAAGAGTTCAATTGTGGGTTATGAAATTATTGTCTTTCCTTAGTAATAGTTGTTGGTTATCGCATTCATCTATCTTGGCTGTGGCGTGACGTTTGTAGAACATTGTTCCTCAGGGTTGTTGCATGCTTCAATATGGAAGTAAGTCTATTTGTCATTGCTGCTTTTCCATGGAAGTGATGGTCTCTTTTTCTATTTTAGTGAATTTTTTTGTATCCTCTCTAAGTGGTCATCTGTGAAAGCTCCATACTCAATAGTCTCTATTTCTATTTTATCTTTTGTACTTTTTTTTTTCTTTTCACATTATTTAGTTGAAATTGTTGGTCATAACCAATTTTTTTTAGAAGGAAAGAAAAAAGAAAGGCTAAAGTCCTCTCCTAGCTAAGACAGCTAGATCATGGGCTCTTGATACAATAGACCAATTGTCTTTTAATACAAAATAAATCAAAACGAGTGAGCTAACTGAAGGATATCTTGCCCCAGTATTCTTACATTTTTTCTGGACTTTATCCTGGTTTACTGAGAGCCTCTATTGCTTGCATGCAATTTGTCTTAATAGTCCGTTGATCACCCAACTCTTTAGCTGTCGTAATAGGCCATTGATCACCAAACTCTTTAGCTGCTGTCAAACTCGACCAATTAGCTAACAATTCCATGTGCAAAGGTGATAACTGATAAGCTTCGAACTGTGCAATGTTCTTCCTTGCATGCTACTTGATGCGGATAAATTACTCATCCTATTCTTGCCTTAACGTCCCAGACGGACCCATTGACCTTCCTTTTCCTCTTCCAGGAGCCGTCATCCTCTTTTCTCTCCATGCCCCAAAAGTCTTGGGCGCACTTAGAGGTAAATTTTCAAGAGGTGCCAAAAATTGACCCGACCTGAACTTGACCCGAAAATAGCGGGTTAGGGTTGAGATTTTCAACACGAAAACTTAAATGGGTTGACATGAACCCGATCCGAAATTAAATGGGTTATGTTAAGGTTGAAAATTTCAACCCAAAAATGACCCACGTGACTCGAAATTATTTTTGGGTCAAAATCAAGTCGGGTCAACCCGACCTTATAACCAAACTATATTAAGTAAATTAAAAAAAATATTACGTGGTCAATCACCCACTCAACCCAAATTAAAACCCTGAAAGACAACTAAACTACTATTGTCAATTTGTTGTCACCAGTTTCATCTCAACCTTAAAAGACATCTTTTTCTTTAGTAACTCTATTGAATAACCACATTAGGGGAGTCAAAAATTGACCCGACCCAAAAATTCGACCCAAAAATAGCGGATTAGGGTTGAGATTTTCGACACAAAAACTTAAATGGATTGACACAAATCTGACCCGAAATTAAATGGGTTAGGTTCGGGTTGGGATTTTCAACCCAAAAACTTAAATGGATCAGATTTGAGTTGGGAAATAGTTGACCCAAAAGTAGGTGACCCAATCACGAACCCAACTGACCTGATCCCTTTGCCACCCCTAAGATTTTTGCTTGAACTCACTCATACTATCTTCTGTGTTTTCCAATCCTGGACCAGTTAATGGACCCTGCACCCGGGTGCATGATGCGCATCGTGCACCCAGTGTAAAACGCATAACATTTAACATAAAGCGCAAGTGTAATGTGCATTGTGTACACGTCAGCAAATGCACTGACCATTTGTAGTTTGAAAAATTCCCCCCATAAATCATTATTTTACGAGATGATTGGACGTGCCTTGTTTCACGGAATACGGCTGTTGTATTCCCCATGCAATTGCCATCATTTCCTCCTCAATTTCCAAAAAAAAGAAACCTTTCCTCCCCATTTATGGTCATGCAACTGCCATCATTTTCTCTCTCTCTCCCAGTAAACTCACACACTGCCATCTTCGCCTGCCATCTTCAAAGTCTTCTTTGTGCTTTCCTTCCCCAATTTCAAAATTCTGGCTTCCCACCAAGTTTAATCACTAACCCCCTCAAGTCTACACTATGTCCGGTGCAAAGATAAGTAAGTTATTTCAATTTTTCGTTCTTTCTTGTTTGTTCATGGTGAAATGGTTTATTTATGATTCTTGGCACAAATTGAAGGGTTATTGCTGATACAAATGAAGAAGAGCCTCTTATAAACATACTTCAAGCCAAAAAAACGAAGAAGAAGACATACATGTTTGAGCAAATTGTAGATCCAATTTTGCTAGAAGAAATAGCAGAGTAAGCCAAAAATATACCTGAGTAATGAATTTCAATTTTTTTGTATACAATGTATTTGTTTTTATTGTTCATGTATTTTTATTGATTGTCTTTGTATAGATGTTCAATTTTTGTGAATTTAAGTAGATATTCGGTGTAATTGATTAGATGATATTCAGTAAAAATGAGTAGATGCTCAGTGATATTAATTAGATGTTCAGTGAAATTAAGGACATGTTTAGTGGATTTAATTAGATGTTCAGCGAAATTTATCAAATGTTCAGTGAAACGTTGACCATGGTCAGTACAATTAACTAAATGATCAGTCAGATTGAGCAAATGTTCAGTGAGATTTAGTAAATGGTCATTGAAATGAAGGACATGTTGATTGGATTTAATTAGATGTTCAGTGAAATTGAACAAATGTTAAGTGAAATGAAAGACATGTTCAGTGGAATTAACTAAATGATCAGTAAAATGGGCAAATGGTCAGTGAGATTTAGTAAATAGTCAGTGAGATTTAGTAAATAGTCAGTGAAATAAAGGAAATATTCAGTGGAATTATCTAAATAGTCAGTGAAATGAAGGACATGTTAAGTGGAATTGTCTACATGATCAATGAAATTCACCAAATGTTCATTAAAAATTAGTAAATGTTTAGTTAAAATGTATAGATGTTAATTGGAATTAAATAAATGATCATTTGAATGACTATATGTGCAGTGAAATTGAGTAGATGTTAAGTGAATTTAACAATATATTCAGTGAAAGTAAGAAGATGTTCATTGAAAACTGAGTATATGTTCAGTGAAACTGAGTAGATGGTCAGTGGGATTTAATTAGATGTTTAGTGAAATTGAGTAAATATTTAATGAATTTGACTATATTTCAGTGCAAGTAAGAAGATGTTCATTGAAAACTGAGTATATATTCAGTGAAACTGAGTAGATGGTTAGTGAAATTTAATTAAAAACTGAATATATGTTAAGTGAAATGGAGGACATGTTAAGTGGATTTAGTTAGATGTTCATTTAAATTGAAAAAATGTTCAGTGAGATTTAGTAAATGGTCAGAGAAATGAAGGACATGTTAAGTAGATTTAGTTAGATGTTCAGCGGAATTAAATAAATGATCTGATCAATGAAATGAAGGACATGTTCATTAATATGTAGTAAATGGTCAGTAAAGTTAAGGACATGTTCAATGGATTTAGTTAGATGTTTAGTGGAATTAAAAGATATGTTCAATTAAATTAAGTAAATGTCCAGTGAAACTGAGTAGATATTCAGTCGAAATACGGATATGTTCAGTGATTTAGGTAGATGTTTAGTGAAACTGAATAGATGTTCATTGGAATGGAATAAATGGTCAGTGAAATTGAGTAAATGTTCATTGAAATTAAGTAGATGTTCATTGGAACTGAGTACATGTTCAGTGAAATTCAATAAATATTCAATGGAACTGAATAGATGTTCAGTCGAAATATGAATATGTTTAGTGAAATTAAGTAGATGTTCAGTGAAAATGAATAGATGTTCATTGGAATGGAATAAATGGTCAGTGAAATTGTGTAAATGTTCATTGAATTTGAGTACTAGAACTTTGACCTTCCTCAACAGAATGAACGCTTAAATCATTAATATGTTCACCCAAAAGAATTGAAGCCATTGTAGTTCATTCACAAAAAATAAAATAACTTCCAAAATTCAAAATATGAAAAGGGAATGCTCTGGCTATGCTTTTGCTTTTCTACGCAAATAATGCAAATTAAAATAAAAAGTTAACAATGTCAAAAGTAACATTGCAAAATCTCACATATTGAAGTAAATCTTGAAAAGATCTATGTACTGTTGGTCGTAATCATTGCAATATTAAATAAACAAAAAAAAGCCCAACGCATCATCATTACAAAATAATGCTCCATCCCAATGTAATCTCTTAGATTTTTGTACTGATATGTAATGTTTATTCAAGTAATACCTAATGTTCATTTGTTTACAATAGCATGTTCATTTAAGCAATACCTAGGTTCATTAGCCTAACGTGTACAATATTAAATATATTACAATAATTAAATACTTTTATAATATTAAATATTACAATATTAAACATCAGATTTACCTGTACATAATAATCATTGAATATTAAATAAAAGGAATCCCAATAAATCATCATTACAAATTAATGCTCCATCCCAATGCATTCTTTTTGAACTGATAGTAATATAAATGTTCAATGGATAATACTAAATGTTCATTTCTGTACTACTAAATGTTCAGTGTCTGATTATATAATGTTCATTATAAAATTTTTTCCAATAGAATCACTCAAGTATGTTACTAAATGTTCATTGTAATGTTACTAAATGTTCATTGTCTTCATACTAAATGTTCATTTATTTCAGTAGAATGTTCATTAGCCTAAATATGTATAATATTAAATATATTACAATATTAATTAATTTTACAATATTAAATATTATAATTATGTAATAATCATTGAATATTAAATAAAAGGAATCCCAATAAATGATCATTACAAATTAATGCTCCATCTCAATGCATTCTTTTTGAACTGATTCACTCAAGTAATATAAATGTTCATTGAATAATACTAAATGTTTATTTTTGTACTACTAAATGTTTAGTGTCTGATTATATAATATTCATTGTAATTTTTTTTAATAGAATCACTCAAGTAATGTTACTAAATGTTTATTATAATGTTACTAAATATTCATTATCTTCATACTAAATGTTCATTTATTTTAGTAGAATGCTCATTAGCCTAAATATGTATAATATTAAATATATTACAATATTAAATACTTTCATAATATTAAATATTACAATTATGTAACAATCATTGAATATTAAATAAAAAGAATCCTAATACATGATTATTACAAATTAATGCTCCATCCCAATGCATTTTTTTGAACTGATTCACTCAAGTTATATAAATATTCATTAGATTATACTAAATGTTCATTTCTATACTACTAAATGTTCAGTAACTGATTATATAATGTTCATTGTAAAAAATTTTCTAGATGAATGTTATTACTTCATTTCAATAATACAAATATTCATTCTTCTAAAGCTTAATGTTCAAATGCATGTTTTATATAGGATGTTCATTCGTGTAATGTATGATTTTTCCATGCATTATTTTTTGTCAGCTTTCGTCACCATTTCCGATGCAAAAAAACAGATTTTTAATTGGGAACATCAGCATTGGTCAGCATTTGTCTCATTGTACAATACGTGACTACAATGAACATAGCAAAAAAAACTTTTGCTTTTCCCAATTACCAAATAAAATGTATGGGGAATACTGATAATCACAAATCCTTATGTGATGTGCTCATTTTAGAGCACGTTTACTACCTCATTTTAGTGTTAAGTCTCGTAGTTTTAGATTGATTTTATACATATTATACTTGATTTCACCTTGATCTTGTCTTTGAGTTGTTTTAAGGTCATTTCAGGTTTTTTTGATGATTTCGAGGTGAAATGTGACGTATTCGAGGCTTTGACACTCTTATCAAGATTAGACACACATATCGTAGCTTGGGCACACATTTCAAGTCACTCCTGAAGATCCCACGAAGTTCAAAAGACATTAGTCACTTGAAGAAGCTGAAAAGAAGAATGTAGAGTCAGATTCGACCGAATCTAACAGCCATTCGGTCGAATGGCAGTCCAGTATAGAGGCCTGTGTTCCATTGTCACTGGGAAGGCCAAATGGCTTGAATTTGGGCGAATGAGAATCCATTCGGCCGAATGAATGCCCCATTCGGGCGAATGATGCACAGAGAAGAAAATCAAAATGAATCACCAGAGCTGCTGGAATGGGCGAATGGGAAAGGATTCGGGCGAATGGAGCTGCATTCAGCCGAATGGATCCTTCATTCGGGCGAATTGACCTGTTTTCTCCAGAAATTTTACTTCTTCTTTAGGCCGGCCCAAAGACATTCTAGGGTTTCCGAATTTCTTTTATTGTTTGTTATAAATACCCCTCTTTCTTAAGAGAGGGGGAACCCTAGTTTTGACGAGTTTTAGCTTTACTTAGCCTCTAAATTTCTCTTATTCATTGAGCCCTAGTTTTCCATTATTTCTGTTTTCTCAACATATGTACTCCAAGATTTCGAGTTTATTGTTTGGATTCTAATCATAGAAATTGCATTCAAGCTTTATTATGAGTATCAATCTCTTCTTTACTTTTGAATTCGTTCATTTAATTTCAGTCAATGATTAGCCTAATGTTTATCGCTCATCTAGAATAGTTTCTTATTTATTTTTTCTCTTGTTAATTTCTTTTCATGATTGCTGCATTTGTTTTATTGAATATCATCATGCTGTATATCTTAAATATGTGTGAGTAGTTCTCTTGGGGGTTTGATTAGTGAAACCCTAGGAAAAGCTATGTTCTTTATTGTCTAAGGTTATAGGAATGATGACAATAAGTAGGCCTTGAAACCCAATGCAAATCTTTTCCTGCAACTCCTTTGGAGACATAGGGCAATTATAGGTTGAAGGTTTTAGAGCACTCAAGAGAGGGGGGGGGGGGGGGGGGGGGGGTGAATTGAGTGTTAAGTAGCCTTGACCTATTTTTCTTTCTTTTTAATCTATGAGAGGAACCAGTTAGGCTGGTTCCTAGAAGTAGCAGAATGTAAGAAAAGCAATAAAGAAAACACAAGATTTAACGAGGTTCAGCCAACTATGGCCTACGTCCTCCTACCCCATGCTCTTTTATTAATCTACTCCGAAAAATAAAGAACATATACACTCTACTGTTTCCCTACTCCGGGAACCAGTATACCCCACACTCTACTCCGAATGTGCGCTCGACTTACACTAGTAAGCCCTTTGTGTTTGAACTCATAAACACTAACCCAGCCTTTCAACCCCTCTGTTGAAGGCTTTGACAAAATCAAATGTTCTCTTTTAATCTCACTTCTAAAAGCTAATTAAGAGAAAATGTTTAAGCTCTAAGATTGCTCTTGTATATGACTCGATGAATAGGCTTTTGTGCTTAAGTGTAAATGACTCTAAAAAATTACTCTTTTTTCATTCCAGAGAGACTCTGCAGAATATGAGAGACTAGATGAGTTTATATACTTGGATACAGAAACCGTAGTTTCCTTAAATCACATAATCTTGATGAACAAGCAATAATGTGATTTTAGGAAAATATTTATCTTATTTGATTTAATCATAAAGATAAAATTAATTAAGATAAATACTCCTAGTTTTTAGGTAACCACAATATTCTCATCTAATTTCCAGCTGCTTAGGATATTTTCAAAATAATTCTTTGAAAAAGTATTTTTACAAAATCTTTTATTTTTCTCAAAATATGCAGCTCGGATATTCCGTACAGTGAACCTGGTTCCTCAACCTGGTTCCCTGAATTGAGTATGTTATGAATTCTGTTCCATCTTTGTACCAGAATTCATAATATGACTCAATACACTTATAAGCACTTATTTTACCCAAACATGCAAGTCATACTACGGAGCACATTACATGATAAAACTAGATTAAGCATTAAAGTACAAATCTTCTTTTCTTCATGTAATCTTCAAAGACTTGAATCTTCCTTGAATACTTCCGTTATGAACAATGTATCTTTCTTCGAATGTCTTCGAAAGGCCTCCATGCTCCAAGTCTTGGAATCAACTTAACTACTGCACATGTAACATGGTTAATGTACAATAAAGAGTATGTGACTGCTTTTCAGCATAGCAGTCCAGGAAATAGTTCCTACTGGTTTCCTACCAGTACATGGAACAATTTACATCCAACCATTTCCTACATATGGGAAGAACAACCAACCGGTTCTCAACCACAACCGGAGCTTTAACAACGTCTCCTAGGTCAAGAACTATGGTTCGACGAAGAGTATAAAATAGTGGTGTTTGTATCTTTGGAGCAATTTGAACGCTTTCATTGGTTAAAGGTACGCAAAATCAACTCTACCCGACACTTAGATCTTTCAATTCTACAATGTATGGGTATATATGAATAATTTGCTGAACTGTTGACGGCATGTGGCCTTCAGAACTGGATTAACATGTGGCACCCAACTCACAAGCTCTTAACTTATGAGTTTCTCAGTTCTGTAAGCCCATGTCAGTCATGGGTTTGACCGATTGCGGGTAGGTAGGCGTAGGTTCAACAACTTCACCCCCCAGGCTCTTAGAAGAGCCTCTGATGACTATAGGTTGGACTATACGGGTGGGGAGGAAGAGGAAAATGAGGATGACGACCAGGGGGAGGAAGAGGACAATGAGGATGACGACTATGGGGATGATGGTTTCATTGGGGTTGAGTAGGTTTAGACCTATAGGACTCCCTTAGCACCGAGGACGGCTTCAACTTGGCTTGGGGGGATATCCATTGTCCACTACTCATCATTTTGTTATGTCTTTTGGTTTTTTGCCCTGTCTGGCTGCTGGTTTTATTGCTGTGTGGTTTTGCGTTGTTTTGTGGTTTGCTTTTACTTCTTGGTGTTGTTTTCAGGTCCTTGTAATAAGTTCCATGTGCTGCTTCACCTACGTCCTGGTATGATTGCTCCCTCTTGAAAATCCAAAGTTATTTATTTATTTATATTTTTGTATTCTCCTTTTTTCCATCATATGCTCTAAATCCTTTTTTCCATCATATGCTCCTTTTTTCCATTATATTCTCTAAATCTTTTTTTCCATCATATGCTATAAATCCTTTTTTCTATCATATGCTCTAAACAAGCATGCAAGCTTCTGTCATGCACTTTACAATGATTATATGCAAACTCATATTCCCCTAGCCCTGTGCCTGTTTTGGGACTGAGTTTATCGAATGTTTTCCACTTAACTTGGTGGATCTGAGCTTGCTTGGTATGTGGTTTGGATAACTACCTATTGAGGCGCATTTCGACTAGCCTGGTTAGGATTGAACCTTGTAGGACTCCATTGTGAGCCTTATATTATTGAGCGTTAGTCAGGGAATCTTAAGAATTGTGTCTATTCTCCTCCAGCATAATCTGATTTTCTAAAGGTCAAGGATGATAACACGTTTGTAGTTATAACTACATAGCCAAATTGCCTACCATGAATATTAATTGACTTTAGGTTAAGCCAAGTTTGTGCCTTTACCTTTTTCTTTGTAGCCATACTATTAAACTCCACATGAGCCAAATGTCTCCTCTCTGTACCTAGAGGATAGTCATATGATCATAGTGAAGTTCGTTACATTGTGATGTAGGATTTCGGTTTGAAAAGTGATTATTGGATGATATGACTCTATACATTACTCTTAATGTATTTCAAAATTATTTGCATGAAAAGTTCAAAAAAGCATGAAAAGCACAAAAAGAAAAGAAAAAAAAAGAAAAAGAGAAAAAAAGAAAAAAGAGAAAAAAAGAAAAAAGAGAAAAAGAAAAAAAAAGAGAAAAGAAAAAAAAAGAAGAGAAAAATTTGAGAACAAGGTTGGTGTAATGTATTAGAGTTCACTATTGCAGAATTTGGGAGTGGCATGGTTGTCGGAAGTCATAGTTATCCTCGGTTTTATTACCTTGGATCGCTTACTATCCTCTATATTAACTCCACATCCCCAAATTTTACCCTACCTTGATCCTAGCCTACATTGCAACCCTTTCCAAACCTATCCGACTTGACCTGATTAGTAAGATCTATGCTGAAGAGTAGATAAGACACAATCCCTGAGATTTCTCCCTGTTTAGGTGTTTAATTCCCGACTCATTTTTAGTTGGATGATTCTGAGCGAAACACATACCATATAAACACATGAGCGTAGTAGAAATTTCCCACATCTTTTGGGAAATAACCTTGGGAGCATAGACTTGCGACCTCATTAGGTAGTGGGGAGAATGACCTATGTTATAGCTCGCTTGGTGATCCTGAGTATGTGGAAAACGTTGTTATGCTCTTCTAATCCCATTGTACTTGCACAACCATGGCTAGGGAAGAGTTTTGCACATGCACGACTTGTATTGTCTTATTTTTCACTCTCCCTATTCTTCATTCACTTATGAAACTGTTTTTCCCTAAGCTTTCACATCACCTTGCTAGTTCATTTGCTAGGGACTAGCAAAGGTTTGGCTTGGGGGAAGTTGATGTGCTCATTTTAGAGCATGTTTACTACCCCATTTTAGTGTTAAGTCTCGTAGTTTTAGATTGATTTTATACATATTATACTTGATTTCACCTTGATCTTGTCTTTGAGTTGTTTTAAGGTCATTTCAGGTTTTTTTGATGATTTCGAGGTGAAATGCGACGTATTCGAGGCTTTGACACTCTTATTAAGATTAGACACGCGTATCGTAGCTTGGGCACACATTTCAAGTCACTCCTGAAGATCCCACGAAGTTTAGAAGACATTAGTCACTTGAAGAAGCTGAAAAGAAGAATGTAGAGTCAGATTCGACCGAATCTGACAGCCATTCGGTCGAATGGCAGTCCAGTATAGAGGCCTATGTTCCATTGTCACTAGGAAGGCCGAATAGCTTGAATTCGGGCGAATGAGAATCCATTCGGCTAAATGAATGCCCCATTCGGGCGAATGGTGCACAGAGAAGAAAATCAAAATGAATCACCAGAGCTGCTGGAATGCGCAAATGGGAAAGGATTCGGGCAAACGGAGCTACATTCGGCCGAATGGGTCCTTCATTTGGGTGAATTGAACTATTTTCTCCGGAAATTTTACTTCTTCTTTAGGCCCCCAAAGACATTCTAAGGTTTCCGGATTTCTTTTATTGTTTGTTATAAATACCCCTCTTTCTTAAGAGAGGGGGAACCCTAGTTTTGACGAGTTTTAACTTTACTTAGCCTATAAACTTCTCTTAGTTCATTGAGCCCTAATTTTCCATTATTTTGGTTTTCTCAACATATGTACTCCAAGATTTTGAGTTTATTGTTTGGATTCTAATCATGGAAATTACATTCAAGCTTTATTGTGAGTATCAATCTCTTCTTTACTTTTGAATTCATTTGTTTTATTTCAGCCAATGATTAGCCTAATGTTTATCGCTCATCTAGAATAGTTTCTTATTTTTTTTTGCTCTCGTTAATTTCTTTTCATGATTACTGCGTTTGTTTTATTGAATATCATCATGCCGTATATCTTAAATATGTGTGAGTAGTTCTCTTGGGGGTTTGATTAGTGAAACCCTAGGAAAAGTTATGTTCTTTATTATCTAAGGTTATAGGAATGATGATAATAAGTAGGCCTCGAAACCCAATGCGAATCTTGTCCTGCAAATCCTTTGGAGACATAGGGCGATTATAGGTCGTTCGATGTGATTTGGGGAATCACCAACTTCCTCTCACATACTTGGGTGTCTATTCTAGTTATTGTTTGATTTCCTCTAACCTACCATGTTCTCTTTTGAAATCACCATTCCTAGGGTGAATCTAATCTCGTCCCCGTTTTTCTCCATTTGATTTTCCTCTTTAGTTTATCGTTTTTTATATTTGCGTCATTAGTTTTAGTTGCTTTTCAAAACAAAAAGTTCAGTTGTGTTAAGAAGCAGAGTATCTTGATATCCTTTGTCCTCGTTGTTCGACCCCCTACCCCAATATACTTGTGTAGTTTGTAGGTTGTTATAAATATTGTTTGGTTCAAGGTTTAGCATAAACGACTGTTAAAACCTTGCTATCATTATGTCCATTGTATACTTAAGAATGTTCACTCAATTCCCCTGCTCTGTGACACTTGCGTTTTATGTTAAATGTTGTGCATCTTACACCGGGTGCACGATGTGCATCATGCACCCGGGTTCAGGATCTTATTTGAGCGACAAGGACTATCTCTCTTACTAGGTTCAACCTTTTCCATTAAAAGAGAACTTCGTTTCTATGAAACCAAGCAATTAAAACAATTCCCTCGCTCTTGGTGCTCCTTACTCTTTATCCTTGAAAGAGTACAAGAGCCAATTCGAAAGTCCACGTCCTTGCAGAAAATTCAAGTCCAGTAAATCTAAGACCCAAATTCGAGGAGTAGCAAGCCCGACGATCAAAGCTAGAATTCATGAAGACATGATCGGTGCTTTCATCACCCAAACAAAACATATCTAGTGAAATTCTTCTCTTGAGTAGATTCTTCTTCAAAGGGATAGCATAATTCAAAAGCTTCCATGAAAAGATCCTATATTTAATGAATATTTTCAGCTTTTAGAAAGAATTCTAAAAAGCCAAATCGTTAGTCTTCTGTCATGCAATTTCTTCCTATTGATTGTCAACCATACTAGGTACTAACACTCAGCTTTAACCATGAAATCCCCTGACCATGTCGACCTCTAGGTTAGCTTATCTTTTGCCCCAATCTACGTAGTCAAGATTTGAGTTGCAACATCCTTAGAAAATAGATTTAATACTTTCGATTGGTTCTGAGTGTTATTGCTATTTATTAGATCACTTACCATCGCGAGTTTGACCTCCCTTTGAAGAATATTTAATGGGATGATTCGAATCTTGCTTGATCCCTCCCAGACATCATCCTTAAATCGAGCTGTCTACCCGTTCCCCACCGTAATGTAGGAATTTAGATGTGATTAGCGGAATTGCAAGAAACAATTTCTTAGCATCTAAAACAGGATCTCATGCATATAATAATATTAATTATCAATATAGTATAACATATCCTTGATGCGTGAATTCCTCAATTTAAAAGAGCACGTTTTTTGGAGAATCTAGAACGTCAAATGTCATTCCCTTAGTATTGGTCCTCAAGAAAGATTGGATCACCCACGTATACTAGTACAGAATCAAGAACTATTCTTGATTGCTTTTTAGGGTTTTAGTAATTGTGTGACAGGAGGCTAAAGCTAGTAAATGAATTAGGATTAGGGTTTTACAACCCCATATATATATAATATTTACATTTATAATTATTTAACTTATTTACATATATGTAACATTTACATATACGAGATTGTGTTAATTAAGTAACTCAAAGTAATTTAATTAACCTAATTAATTCAATCTATAACTCTCACATAATTATATTAGATTTATCCAATCAATTGCTTATATGTGTGACCTCATAGGACTCGGTTAAACTTAGTAGTATATTAATCTTAATTAATATACATATTATAGGGTGCTTCTAGCAAAACACAATAATCACCTAAAATAATGGAATATTATTATCTCCATAATTATTCCTAATTATAGATAGTTTGTTACACTTGTTGAGAACATTACTTCACGTAAAGCCTATCCCTTCATTCTATCAGCTACCATTACCACGCTTTCTATAAGCCTATGAGGAGGACCTCTTTATTTTTTTCTCCCGAATTGCAATAATAGGGAATAATTTTATATTTTTCTCGGATGACTCTTGAAATAAAGGATTCATCAATGTCATGAATTCTCTAGGCTTGTTTGAAGATCAGGGTGCTATAAAGATGGAAGATGTTCTTGAGCCCTACTCACCCTTCCCATCTATGTTTCTCGAGCACCTATCCTTTCCTCCATGTTATCCCGTTTCTATCTACCAAAGGTTGCCACCAAAACTTCAACATGGCTGATCGCATTCTACTTAGAAGCTTGTTAAAAAATAGGTATAAGTTTAAATTATGCGACCCCATTGCTACTATAGTTCCATTTATTGTTTAGTGTGCAAAACTTTCAATAGGAGATTTTTTACAGCAATCGTTTAATCAACTCACTAGTTTTCCGAACAACATGCCATCAATCTCCATCGGATATCACATGTAAGTCCTCAAATCTCACTTGCTCTTAGCACCAAAAGGCATCCTAAGGATTTTGATGAATTTAGACGGAGTATTAGGACTAATAATAATACGAGACTTCTCTATGTTATTTCCACATTACGTGTCAAGTAGGTGACCTGTAAACCTTTTCTTTTAATTAAATTCTACTTATTATGTTACGTACCAATTTTACAGAAAATCTATTTATTACGTTGTAGTATAGTGGTAAGTATTCCCGCCTATCACACGGTGACCCAGGTTCGATCCCCAGCAACGACAACCATTTGATTGGCTTAGATATCGGTCATCACGACATCTACTATCAACTATACCTTGACTTCACCTATTACGAGTAATGGGAAAGTAAGGGTCAAATTCACTGGGAATGACTTCAAATAGATACCAAACTCTAGCAGTTCAGCTACAAACTAGCTCAACTAAAGAGAGGATTAAGATTAGTTCTAACTACATTCTAGTTCAAGGTTCTAAAGGACTGGTTCTATAAAGGTAAAAGCGCTAGTGGTTTAGGATTAACACCGATTCCTAACATGAATGAGCTAAAGCTGGAAATTAGACTCAAGATGAGATAATATGAAGTTCACTAACTTGCTATCAACTTATGAATTGAACCTAAACAACACAATAGACTCGAACCAAAAGTTAATAGCATGCAATTTAACAACATTTAACATCGGGTCACTACCTAAATATGTATTTCTCAATGTCTTCGACCTAGGAAAGAAATGTAAGAAATCTAAATGCCCAATCTAGACTCCAACAATAACTTGACATTAAATCACACATAAATCATCAAGAAACCAACTTCATACTTTAAACATCATCCATGCTTGGAATTGAGTTTTCACCCTATCCCCTAATTAATCTAACTACTCATGACTAGTAATAGAAAACATTAAATAATCAAAATAATGAGACATACTAGCAAAATAATGAATGATGATGAATAAACTATAATTGATACTAACAATAATCAAACATAAATAAATGAAAACAAAAAATAAATCAAAACTACGAAATATAAAATAAGAGAAAGTGAAAGAAAATACTAGTATATTGATATAAATTGATGTTTAACAATCAATGATCATAAATCCAATGAAAGTATGTGAAACTGATGAAAAATCTACGAGAAATCTATTTTTTTTAGAAGAACAATAAAATAAATCCTAAGCTATATATCTAGGTCTAGAAATACTGCTAATACTCCTTGCCTAATGCTTCCTATCTGCTGTGCTTTTTCTTTTCTTTAATCATGTAGAAGAGTTTTAAAAGTACATGAAAGTTTCCCTAAATCTTCTTGAGCATGCGCTTAGTTCAAGAGCAAGTGCTCGCTTAGAAACTAGAAATCTACACTTCAGTAAAATGAGTGGCCACTCAGTTCAACCAGGAGCGGCTACTTAGGCCTTAAAGCACCATCTGGGTTTGTTACGTGAAAATAAGGAATATCTTTCTTAAATCTTTTAGATGGTTGATATGGGTGAGGCAAAATATGTTATTGGCATCAAGATATTTAGGGATAGATCTCGAGGAATGCTAGGTTTATTTTAGAAAGGATATATTGATATGGTTTTAGGAAGATTTATCATGAAATCTTGCTTTAAAGGCATTGCACATATTCTTAGAGGTGATAAATTAAGTAAATTGATGTGCCCTAAAAATGAAATTGAAAGAGAACAGATGAGAAAAATTCCTTATGCATCAGCAGTTTAGAGTTTGATGTATGCTCAAACTTGCACCAAGCCTGACATTAGTTTTGCTACTGGGATGTTAGGAAGATACCAAAGTGATCTAGGATTTGAATACTGGAAAGCTGCAAAGAAAGTTATGAGGTATCTACAAGGGACTAAGTATTACATGTTCACATATAAAAGGTCACTACATTAGAGGTTATTAGTTATTCAGATTCTGATTATTGTGGCTGTCTAGATAGCTTGAAATCTACATCAAGATTTGTTTTTATGCTAGTAAATAGGGCAACCTCATGGCAAAGCAAGAAATAGTCCATCATTGCTTCATGCATAATGGAAGCCGAGTTTATTTCTTGTTTTGAAGCCTCAAATAATGCATTGTGGTTGCGGAATTCTATTTCAAGACTTGGTTTTGTCGACTCTATTGCCAAGCCGCTGAAAAATATTTTTGTTGAGTCCCTTAGGGTCTGATTGATAGTTTTGAATGATGACAAACAGCTAAGGGAAACAGGTCTTTGAAAGTGTTCAATACAGTTGGGGAACCAGCTAATATAGAACACTGTTTCCCTAGATAAGTTATTACTTATGTGAGATATCCGTTGAACTAACTTGTCTTTATACAGGGAACAACTAGATGATAAATGAGTTATGCATCTAAGTTGATTTCTAAGTTTGGAAGCTTGAAAGGACTTTCGATCAACTTAAAGGAAGGTCCTTGGTCAATAATTGAGTTCATTCATGGAAGCTTTCAAGACTTAACGAATGCATGAAGAAAGACTACACTCGAAGAGTTATTTAGGATCTTCATGTAAATGCTCCGTAGTACAACTTATATAATTGAGTATATAAAGTGCTTTTAGTATATTAAATATCGTTATGAAATTTGGTACAAGGTTTGGAACAAATTTCATAACATATTCAGTTCAGGGAACCAGGTCAGGGAACCAGGTTAACTGAACAGATTATTCAAGCTGCGGTTTTTACAAAGATTTTACAAAAAAGGATATTTTCCGAAATTTATGGTTTTAAGATATATTTAAGCAGCTAAAAGATAAGATGATGTTTTGGTTAGCTAAAAACCGGGAAGTATCTTATCCTAAGATGATCTTATCTTTTGATCAAATCATTTAGGATAAATACTTATCCTAAAATCGTATGTATATCTTATACGCATGATTTGAGAATCGCATGTATATCTTATACGTATGATTTGAGGGTTTAGCCGACTAACCTATAAATACGTCTTGATCTGAATAATCAAAATATAGCTCTTACGCAATTTTAACAGAGTTTGATCCTTGAGAGCTAAAAGCACTAATTCAATTATTGAGTGATACACAAGAGCATAATAGTGTTTTAATGTTTTTCTCTATTTGACTTTTGAGAGTTAAATTATTAGAGAGTTCTTGATCTTGTATTCAGTCTTTGACAAAGGGGTTGAAGACTTGGTGAGTGTTTGTGAGTTCAAACACACTAGGAACTTACGAGGGTAAGTTCAAAGCACATTCGGAGTCGAGTGTGGGGTTACTGGTTCCCGGAGTAGGGAAACAGGAGAGTGAATTGTATCTTTATTTTTCGGAGTAGATTAATAAAGTACTTAGGATAGGAGGACGTAGGCCAGAGTTGGCTGAACCTCGTTAAGTCTGTGGTGTTCTTTATTGCCTTGTTTTATTCCGCTGCATAAGGGAACCAGCACAACTGGTTCCTTACACATAATCCGAAAAGAAGCAAAAATTGCCAACGATTACTTAACACTCAATTCACCCCCCCTCTTGAGTGCCCATTGAACCTTCAATTGGTATCAGAGCCTAAGCTTCTCGAAAGAGTAACATCTAGAGGAGTTAAGAATGAGTACTCAAGAATTAAGTGCAATCGGTTATGACAACAAGACACCAAAGTTTAATGGAAATAATTATGCCTGGTGGAAGAATAGGATCCAGAATGTGATCATGGGTATTGATTATGAATGCTGGCTCATAGTTAAAAATGGTCCTAATATCATTCTCAAGACAGAAGCTGATGGGAGACAGGTTCCCAAGAAGGATGGCGAATTGGTCACTGCTGATTACAAGTTGCTGGAGAAAAATGCTAAGGCAATGTCAATCCTACAACAAGCAATAGGTGAGAATGAAACAAATCGGATCTCTGGTTGCAGTAATGCTAAGGAGATATGGGACACCCTTGAACTTGCGTTTGAGGGAACCAGTGAGGTAAAAAGATCTAAAATTGATTTAATCATGTCTAAATACGAATTGTTTGCCATGAATAAAAATGAAAAAATCAATGATTGCTTTCGTAGGTTTATGACTATTGTTAATGATCTTAGATCACTTGGTAAAATGTTTTCTGATGAGGATCTTGTGAGAAAAATTTTGCGTAGCTTAACAGATACATGGATAGCTAAGGTAACAGCAGTGTACGAAGCAAAGGATCTATCCACCCTGTCCTTGGAACAGCTGATTGGTTCCCTTATGACTCATGAGATGCTGATTGACTCTAAGTCTGAGAAGGAACCAGCCAGAGGCATGGCACTAAAGGGAACAGTAGAGGAAGAAGAAGATGAGATCAGCCTGATTGCAAAAAGATTTGAAAGATCTCTTCGTGATCAAAAGAGGAATTTCAAAGGTAGGAATTTCAAAAACACTAAAAAATCTAACTCATCTTCAGGTTGCTTCAAGTGTGGTGAGAAAGGACACATCATTCGTGATTGTCCAAAATGGAAAGACAAACAATCTCAATCTGGAGATAAGAGAGCTTTCAAGAATGCCATGATAGCATCCATGTGGGGAGAATCTGACTCAGGATCTGATGAAGAAGAAAATACAACTGATTCTGAGGTTTGTCTAACCGCTTTCACAAACATCAAGGAGAACAGCACTGGTCAGGGAACCAGAGGGGGAACCAGTACATTCAAGAAATGCTTAATGGCTAAGAAGGATGTACTACAAAGACATAAGGTAAACCTTGAACAAATTAGAGTAGATATGCATGAATATGATAGAGAAAATATGCTTGCTTGCATAGATTCTTTATTAGATGAATGTTATAAATTAGGTGAAACTTATATAACTGGCAAAAGAGAACTAAAAGAAAAACGAAATGAATGTGAAATTGCTATTGCTAGTTGTGATCACCTAGAAATGGTTTGCCATAACTTGAAAAATCAAAATGCTGAACTAGAAATTGAATTGGACAAGTGCAAGGTAGAACTAGAAATGGCAAGATCTTCTGAACTAGACTATCCAAGTGATGGTGAAGAAGATCTGATCTCCTGGTTCCCCAGAGACTTATCAACTACTAGTAAAATCCCTGATTTCTCTACAGTCATAAGTAAAGCAAATTCTTGTAATAGAACATCTCTGCTGAAAGCTTTTAAAGCATTGACCCTCAACTTAGAAAATTCTTACAGAGAAATCGCTTCACTTAAAGCTGCTCAGTCCCTTAGTTTTTCCACTGGAACCAGCGTTGAAGTCAGCAGTATGATAAATGAATATGAAAGCACTATCTGTAAATTACATGCTGAACTTAATCAACTAAAAAATAAAAAGAAATCAGTAGTTATTGACATGTCTAATGACCCTATGATTTTAGATCTTAACTTACAACTTGCAACTTTAGAAAGTAACTTTGAGTTTCTGAAAGAGAAAAACGAGCTGTTAGTTAAAACACTTGAAACAAAAGAAAGGGAATTGCATGACAGTCATAGACATTTGGATAAGCTACTGAACGCGCAAAATACCTTGAACCTTCTGACCTCATCAGGAGGAAACAAAGGAAAATTTGGTCTTGGTTATACTAGACAGAGAACCAGGACTAACTGGTCTCCCAGAGAAACCACCTGGATCACAGAATATCAGCGAGGTAAGTATGTCATGACTAAAGAAATGCACGTGTGTTTTCATTGTGGTAAGAATGGACATAAGATACATGAATGTCCAGCTAAGAAGAATAGTGCTAATAAGAACAACAAGAGTCAAATTTATGTATGGAGAAGAAAGGATAAACATGATGTTAATGTTGTTGAAAAGGGACCCAAGTATGCTAGAGTGAAGGGAGATACCTATTGGTATTTGGACAGTGGTTGCTCAAGACACATGTCCGGGGATAAAGATCAATTCCTTTCACTAGTGGCCTTTGATGGAGGAAGTGTCACTTTTGGGGATAACAGCAAGGGAACCATCACTGGTTTAGGTAAGGTTGGTAAGACACTTTCCAATATAATAGATGATGTTTATTATGTTGAAGGCTTGCAACATAATCTCTTGAGTATTTCTCAATTATGTGACAAAGGAAATAGAGTTGAGTTTCAAGCCAACCTATGTCACATAGTTAACTCACAAACAGGAGAACTGGTATGTGAGGGAACTAGGAAGCATGATGTATACATCACCTTCCTAGATAAGGTCCCTCAAGACAAGTCCATCTGTTTGAGAGCTGTTTCTGAAAATAATCAATGGATTTGGCATAAGAGGTTTGGACATGCTAGCCTAACACTTCTAAACAAGCTTAAAGCACGTGACTTAGTGATAGGTCTTCCTAACATTAAGTATGAAGTTGATAAAGTTTGTTCTGAATGTGTAAGGGGGAAACAGGTCAAAATCTCCTTTAAGCCTAAAACTGTTTTAAGTACTAGCAGACCCTTCGAACTTGTACACATTGACTTGTGTGGTCCCATGAGAGTACAAAGTTGAAGAAGTCACAGATATGTCTGTGTTATGGTTGATGACTATTCCAGGTACACTTGGGTAATGATGTTACACACAAAGGATGAAACGTTTGAAGAATGGGTAACATTGGTGAAACAAGTGGAGAACCAGCTCACCCAGAAGCTGGTCTCGATAAGATCAGACCATGGTACTGAATTTGACAATGCTAACTTTATTGATTATTGTAGGGAACATGGAGTTAATCACAACCTCTCAGCCCCTAGAACACCTCAACAAAATGGTGTTGTAGAAAGGAAGAACAGAACTCTTGAGGAGATGGCGAGGACGATGCTCATTGAGAGTGGTCTCCCAAAGAGTTTTTGGGGTGAAGCTGTTGACACTGCTTGCTATATACTGAATAGAGGTCTCATTAGACCAAAGTTAAATAAGACTCCCTATGAACTTCTTAAAGGTCGAAAGCCCAACATCACATACTTTCGTGTCTTTGGATGTAAATGTTATGTGCATAATAATGGGAAGGACCAGCTTGATAAATTTGATCCCAGAAGTGATGAGGGAATCTTTCTTGGATATTCTTCTCGCAGCAAAGCATATAGAGTCTTCAATAAGAGGACTCTCTGTGTTGAGGAGAGTGTCCATGTCATTTTTGATGAATTTAACATGTCTTCTGAGATTGCACAGGTACAACTTGATGAAGTGATTGGTTTGATGGATTTCACGGGGAACCAGTATACTGGTCCCTCAGAAGAAGTGCAAGCAGAACTAGGCATACCAGATACTCCACCAGATAATAATGATGAAGTGCCTAGAGAAGAAAATGGAGAAAATAAGGATTCTGAAGGGGAAACAAATCCTGATGGTTCCACACACAATAGACAGGTAATGAACTCAGGGGGAACAGAAGAAGGTATTACCCCTGAACCTGAGGTAAGTAATGATAGAGGAAACAGCATGAATGTAAATTCTCCTGGTTCTTCAGAAAGAGAAGAAATTCATGAACATGCTAGTTCCCAACTTAATGAGGAAGCACAAAACAGTATTAATGTCAAAAGTTTTAGATATAAGGCCTCTCATCCCACTGATCAAATAATTAGTGATATAAATAAGGGGATTCAAACGAGAAGAAGTGTTTTTCAAAATTTCTGTGCTTTCTACTCTTTCCTGTCTAACATAGAGCCTACTGACTATAAAATGGCATTGACTGATCTTGATTGGATACTAGCTATGCAAGATGAATTAAATCAATTTCAGAAAAACCAGGTCTGGCACCTGGTTCCCCGTCCAAAGGAAAGATCAGTCATTGGTACTAGATGGGTCTTTAGAAACAAGTTAGATGACCTCGGTACTATAGTCAGAAACAAAGCAAGGCTAGTGGTGCAAGGGTACAATCAACAAGAAGGAATTGACTATGATGAGACGTTTGCACCAGTAGCTAGACTAGAGGCTATTAGGATTTTAATTGCTTATGCTGCTCACATGAATTTTAAGCTGTTTCAGATGGATGTAAAGACTGCCTTCCTTAATGGCTATTTGAAGGAAGAAGTATATGTGGAGCAGCCACCTGGTTTTGAAGATGCAATGTTTCCCCAACATGTATATAAATTGGATAAAGCATTATATGGCTTGAAACAAGCTCCAAGGGCTTGGTATGAAAGACTGTCCAATTTCTTGATGGCTAATGACTACAAGAGAGGAACAATAGACAAGACCTTGTTCATAAGAACCAGGGGGAAACACTTGATTGTAGTACAAATCTATGTTGATGACATCTTATTCGGTGCTACTAATCAAACCTTGTGTGATGAATTTGCAAATCTTATACAGAGTGAATTTGAAATGAGTATGATGGGAGAACTAGGATTCTTCCTAGGTCTGCAGATTAAGCAAACAAATGATGGTATAATGATCCATCAACAAAAGTACTTAAAAGAGCTGCTGAAAAAGTTTGGCATGGAGAATAGCAAAGCTTATGATACACCTGTTCCCACATCCACAAAGTTGGATGCTGATCCTAAAGGAAAAGATGTTGAAGCTACGCTTTATAGAGGAATGATTGGTTCTCTACTCTACCTAACAGCTAGTAGACCTGACATTGTGTTTTCTGTTGGTTTGTGTGCTAGGTTTCAAAGCAATCCAAAGGAGTCTCATTTGAAGGCTGTTAGAAGGATACTCAGGTATCTTGTGGGAACAGCAGATCTGTTTTTGTGGTACCCCAAAGGCAGTACCATCGATCTCATTGGATATACAGATGCAGATTATGCTGGTTTCCTAGTTGACAGAAAGAGCACATCAGGTATGGCACACTTTCTTGGCTCTTTTCTTATATCATGGGGTTCTAAGAAGCAAAATTCAGTGGCCCTATCCACAGCAGAGTCAGAATATATAGCTGCAGCTTCATGCTGTTCCCAGCTACTGTGGATAAGGAACCAGCTGAAAGATTTTGGTGTTATTTATAAAAGTGTTCCTATCTTTTGTGATAACACTAGTGCAATCAATATTTCAAAGAACCCCGTGCAACACTCCAAGACCAAACACATTGAGATAAGACACCATTTTCTAAGAGACAATGTGGAGAAAGGATTGGTGGAGATGTTGTTCTGTAAAAGTGAAGATCAAATAGCTGATATCTTCACAAAGCTTTTATGTAGAGAGTCTTTTTGTAGGTTAAGAGTCCTTTTAGGTCTAGTCAGGCTTTAGGCGATGGCTTCAATTATTTCCTTCAATGATTGGTTAAAATAAGTATGCTTTTGTATCGATTATGTATATAACTATGCTGCTTACTTGCAAATATTGTGTAAATAACCTCAAGAGGATTGTTGTTGCTTAGAAACAGGAGAAGTCATTGTGAAACATGCTGAAAATAGAATGACTGGTTCAGTACAGGTACCAGCAAGAGGAAACAGCAGTTCAGCTCTGATATGTCATCCGAAAATATCTTATTTTCGAAAGATTAGTATAAGATAATTTCTTTTTGGAAAGAATTATCTTATTTCAGTTATTCCTATCCTACAAAGAGGCAAATATATCTAATTGCCTAATTTATAGACGGTTGAATCTTTTGTAAAAAGATAACTACAATTTTGAAATTTTCAATTTCTAAAATTCCTTCTCTCATTTACTTTGACTTTCAACCGGCTAGTTATTGGAAATCCTATATTTGAGCAATTGATATAAATACACATTACACCTTGATACAGTCTCACATCACATCATCACTCTACTCATCTCTCTCTCTCGTTCAAAAGTGGTGCCCTGATCACTGTTCACTCGCTCCTATCTCACTCAAATCTGTGAAGCTCACTAGCAACAATGGGTAGGAAATCAACCAGGGCTCCAGCTAAGAAAAGAAAGGAGAAGACTCAAGCAAGTGAGTCAACTCAATTAAAGGAGACTTCCATCAATGAAGCAAACCCTGCTCCAACTTCATCGAGCAACTCACCTCCTACCACCACAAAGAACCCATCACCAACTCTATCCCCATCTTCTAAATCTCCCTCACCTCCACCTCCCAAAAATGCTCCTTTACCCAAGACCCCTGAGGCTGATGATTCCATCATCAAGGAACCTGTCTCATCTCAGGGGGAACAGCCTAAAAACACTGAAGAACTCTTCAACACTGTTGGAGAAGGAGAAAAGGAGGAAGTTCGTAGTGAGGAGGATGATCTACAGATCATTGGGCATAGTAAGTGGACTACAGAACCCTTGGTTCGCAGCAGAGTGACCAGGTCATCCCTGAAAAGGGTTAGCGAAGTAGTAATAGAGGAACAATCAATGGACTCTGCTGGTTCCAAGCAAAAGAGAACAGCACGGAAGTCTGCAAGAGGTATGTCAGTAGAATCTCCATCTGTTGGTATGACTGATTTAAGTTCTAGGGTTGTGGTATCTGGGTGTAGAACATAAGTTGGGTATTTTGATGAAGTTGCTTTAAGTGATGTGAAAGAGCTGTTAGAATTTCAGGGTTGGATGCCTTTGTTTGATGTCTGTGATGCTAATATTGATGGTGTTAGAAAGTTTTATGTGAATTTGAAACAAATGTTGGATAGATCATTAAGTTCAGTTGTGAATGATGTTGAAGTGAATGTGTCTGTTGCAAGTCTGGCTGGGTTGTTGAATATACCCAGAGATGGTTTTGAGGAGTATTCTGGAGATGGATGGCCCACACTTATAGGGGTCAGTCCAGATGAAGTGCATGATTTTGTGTTTGGAGGGAAAGTTCCAAAGAAAGCTGGAACGTTTAAAACTGGTGGCTTGAAGGAACCAGTGATGCTGGTCCTTCATTCCGTGTGCAACAAGATGATTATCCCTCGAGCACAAGGTAGGGGTTTTGTGCGCATCATGGAAATGGTGCTTATATATTTGCTGATGAAAAGGATCAAGATAAATCTTCCTTCTCTAATGATAAACCATATGATGAATTGCTATAATTCATCCCACCACTCTCTTCCTTATGGGTCCTACATAACTAAGCTTCTTAAAGAGAATAATGTTTCTCTTAGTGGATCAACTGCTCCTGCAATGGTGTTTACCAAAGGCATTCTGAAACAAAAGGGGTTGATCATAAGTGCTGGGGTATTGAAGTTTAGGGAGGAGGAACCAGTAGAGACTCCTAAGCCGGTCAAGAAGAAACAGAAGGTAGAGGAACCAGCTGGTCAGCAGGTTATCCTTAAGAGGCTGGAGAGTCATGAAGAGAAGATAAATGCTGTAGGGGATCAGCTCAGCAAGTTAGTGAACTTGGTTGAAGGTCTATCCACTTCATTTATTATGAGGATGATCAAGTTAGAGAAATAGATTGCTGGAAGTTCTGGAACTGAGAAGAAACAAATTGAGGAGGACCAGCAAGAAGATCAGCAGGAAGATGACAGTGAAGAGGAGGAGAACCAGGAAGAAACAGCTGAGGAGGCTGCCACTGAAGAAGAGGAAGGAGATGATGAAAATGATGATGATGATTGAATCTGTCCTCTTTTTCATTTAGCCTACCTTTATCATAACTTTCTGAATAACTGATTTTGTTGGACTGTTTTTATTCCTCCCAATCCATGAACTTGTTTTGATATGGATTTGGGCTTTATCGTTCACTTTTGTTGGTCTGTACTAAACTATGATCTCTGTTGATGGCATGACTTAACTTTGACTATTCTGACCTTCTTTTGCAGCACTTTATTTGTATAATGGTTGATGCCATTGGATGGTTTAGCACGTTACTTTATGCATAAGTTGCTACTTTTGCATATCTTTTTAATGATGCCAAAAGGGGGAAAATAGTTGAAGTTGAAGCTTAGAGTCTTTACTAGTTTAGATTAAGGTTGTGGTTGAGTTTGTTACTACTTTATTTTATTTTCTGTTTCTGTTTAGGGAACCAGTTGGCTTAACTGACTTGTTCCATTGAGTTCTGATTTCTTGAAGTTTTTGACTATTTGTTTTTGAGTATGTTCACAGGTGCAGAAACTTCAAGTGTTTGTCATCATCAAAAAGGGGGAATTTGTTGAGTCCCTTAGGGTCTGATTGATAGTTTTGAATGATGACAAACAGCTAAGGGAAACAGGTCTTTGAAAGTGTTCAATACAGTTGGGGAACCAGCTAATATAGAACACTGTTTCCCTAGATAAGTTATTACTTATGTGAGATATCCGTTGAACTAACTTGTCTTTATACAGGGAACAACTAGATGATAAATGAGTTATGCATCTAAGTTGATTTCTAAGTTTGGAAGCTTGAAAGGACTTTCGATCAACTTAAAGGAAGGTCCTTGGTCAATAATTGAGTTCATTCATGGAAGCTTTCAAGACTTAATGAATGCATGAAGAAAGACTACACTCGAAGAGTTATTTAGGATCTTCATGTAAATGCTCCGTAGTACAACTTATATAATTGAGTATATAAAGTGCTTTTAGTATATTAAATATCGTTATGAAATTTGGTACAAGGTTTGGAACAAATTTCATAACATATTCAGTTCAGGGAACCAGGTCAGGGAACCAGGTTAATTGAACAGATTATTCAAGCTGCGGTTTTTACAAAGATTTTACAAAAAAGGATATTTTCCGAAATTTATGGTTTTAAGATATATTTAAGCAGCTAAAAGATAAGATGATGTTTTGGTTAGCTAAAAACCGGGAAGTATCTTATCCTAAGATGATCTTATCTTTTGATCAAATCATTTAGGATAAATACTTATCCTAAAATCGTATGTATATCTTATACGCATGATTTGAGAATCGCATGTATATCTTATACGTATGATTTGAGGGTTTAGCCGACTAACCTATAAATACGTCTTGATCTGAATAATCAAAATATAGCTCTTACGCAATTTTAACAGAGTTTGATCCTTGAGAGCTAAAAGCACTAATTCAATTATTGAGTGATACACAAGAGCATAATAGTGTTTTAATGTTTTTCTCTATTTGACTTTTGAGAGTTAAATTATTAGAGAGTTCTTGATCTTGTATTCAGTCTTTGACAAAGGGGTTGAAGACTTGGTGAGTGTTTGTGAGTTCAAACACACTAGGAACTTACGAGGGTAAGTTCAAAGCACATTCGGAGTCGAGTGTGGGGTTACTGGTTCCCGGAGTAGGGAAACAGGAGAGTGAATTGTATCTTTATTTTTCGGAGTAGATTAATAAAGTACTTAGGATAGGAGGACGTAGGCCAGAGTTGGCTGAACCTCGTTAAGTCTGTGGTGTTCTTTATTGCCTTGTTTTATTCCGCTGCATAAGGGAACCAACACAACTGGTTCCTTACACATAATCCGAAAAGAAGCAAAAATTGCCAACGATTACTTAACACTCAATTCACCCCCCCCTCTTGAGTGCCCATTAAACCTTCAATTTTGCGACAATACCGCAGCTGTGTTCTTCTCGAAGAATGGTAAATTTTCTACTGGATCGAAGGACATGGACTTAAAGTACTTGTTCATAAGAGAAAGAGTCCTAAATCCAAGTCAATTGAAAAAATAAGTACCACACTTATGGTAGCTAATCCACCCACTAAGGGATTATCACTAAAGGCATACTTGAAGCATGTTGTAAGGATGAACCTTTTGGAAAATCCATAAAATTATATTGTTGATGGTACAAATTGATATTTTGCGTAAGTAATGATTATTTTTGCTTATTCTTGTTTTGTTTATAATATAAGTGTATACATTATGGTTTGTAATGAAAAGAAAACAAGAATTGTCTTAACAAGACAAACTACAAGGGTCATTGGTATTAAAGGTTGAGTTAGTATGGATCGTTAATGCGTGGTACATGGAAGGAAGCATGGCATTTTGTGGCTATGTAACTACCATGACTCGTGTTGATTGTTTATGCTAATTTCAATGGTAATATAATTATAGTATTTTTGAGCATGTTGGCTATATGTGGTAATCGTAATCACGTATTAAAAGTTCTTTTGATATATATATATATATATATATATAATGTGAGTTTTTTCATAATCGGTTTAGCGGGCCATGTGGGAGTGTTATTTCCACGTTACATGTCTAGTGGGTGACCTGCAAACCTTTTGTTTTAATCAAATTTCACTTATTATGTTACATAGACAATTTATAGAAATGCTCATAATATATATCAATACTGTGTAAAAGATAAGTGTCCTTTGTTGAATTAGACTACTTAGATAATTAATTATTTATTTATAAATATTTAAAAGCCATGCCCTTTGTTCTCCTATGTCAAAGGACACTTGGACGCCATATAAAAGGAAGTTTTTCACTTTCCTTATAGAGAGTTAGTTTTTTTTCCATCATTAAATTAAAAACAGTAAATATATCCAGGATTAAGATTATAGAAAGAGAAGAAGGGTTTGGTTCTGGAACATGAAATTTCGATCATGTCTTCAAGTTCCTCAAACGGTAAGTCTAACCTTTATCTTTATTGTGGTGTTCTGTATCAGAAACGAATATTGGCTTAAAGTTTTTACGCATTAAATCTCTTATAGTTCTTTTTACACTATGAGCTTATCAACTCTCTTTATAAAGAACAAAATACATTAAGAGTTTGCATTATGAGATTATATGAATGAATGGATGGTTAACAAATCATCATTTACTAAAAACAAATTGGATAGGGATGTAACACCTCTACACATCCTCAACTCTTAAATACACTTCTGATTCTCCAAAGCAATCATTCCCCTTAGAAATAATAGATTGATTATAGGTGTATAACAATTGAAAAGATTGCAACTATGATTTCTACCAGATAACTTTCTCAATATATCTCTCGTGTCTTTTTCTTAAGGCTTAGATTTCTTTTATAATCATGTTCTCCACTTGCAATGGCTCCTTTTACATAAAATTTGTGTTTCCTTCTGACTAGGGGAATCCTCCAAGATCCTTACATTTGACTTGTTCAACTTTTTATCCTATCGTAATTGTCTTTGTATTTTTAGCTTAACTTGTATATTGACCTGATCTCCCTTGGCTAAATGTTGTGAATTAGAGATACTATTTTCACTAACCGTAAAAAATTTATAGGAGTTGCATGATGCTAACATATCCTAGAATTGACCTTTAAACGTTTAGCTATAACCATTACTTTCCTTGTCGCCTAAATTCACGATGTTGGGTCGCCTATCGCTTAGACACATGTCAGACAAGTGCTCTTTCTTAATTTTTCACTCTAAGAGTTTGCCCCTAAAAATGAGAAGTCATAGATGATTGCAAACTCTAGAATTTGAATTTTTAAAAATTTCCTTAATTGTATGCCAACTGCCAATTCAAACCTCGTGCTTTAAAACTTTTAATGCAACCATTCATTTCTCACTTGCTTCAACTTCCTTCCTTCTTGAAAGAAAAAAACTTAGTAGTCCTCCCTTTTTCTATAGTGCTTTTTTGTTCCTTTTTCCAAGTAACTACTTCTTATGTCATTTTTACTTCAATTAAAACTAGGTTTAATGGGGAAGATAAGCATAACCATTAAGGGTCTCTAAGGGTAGCCGTGGCTGAGTCGAGCAAAAGACCCAATTAAGGAGGGAGAAGAAGGAAACTCATACTTATTCAAATGGAGATGTACGTATCCATAAAGCTTTTAAGTCTTTGACCTGGTTGTCTAACTTTGAGGCATATGTCGCAGACAATCGCTTAATTACAGATTTTCCTGACAAGTGCATTTCTTTTTATGAGTACCCGTTCCTTCTAGGTTACAAAATTCTCTTTTCGTCCTTACCAAGAGAATTGGTACTTTTTTTTTCTTAAATTTAGGTTGCAAAGCCTTAGTGACCGAGTTAGGAGTAAATGAATGAGGGTTGGTTGAACGTTATGTTTTTATCCAAATCTCCCTTAGGCTCCAAATGCACTTAGATCACGATAGGGGGGCCTCCCTCTCCATGTATGTCATCTTTTCCACCAACATTTGTTGGTCGGATAATTAATTACTTGCATCATATGTTCTTTGATATATAGCTTTAGATATAAGGTCGATTAGGTTGACATCTAGTTATGTCGTTCACACTCTTGCATTTATAGGTTTGGATAAGGATCGTAGAAGTTTTAAAACGATTGCCCCTGAGTTGACATACAAGCTTCCCATTTAGAAGAAGGATTACTATTCTATAATCAAGAATGCTAGTTCAAAAGCAACCACTCCTTGTAGTGTCCGAAGAAAACCTAGAGATAGAATCATCCTACCCTTCCCCAACACTTAGCATCTCAATCCCTTCATGTACCTTTGTCGCTTAAGTTATAACCTATTTTATTGTTTGGTCTATCTTGGTCACTTAGTATGTACATGTATTGTCCAGTTAGTACCCACACTTCTATCATTATGATGTCCGAGTCTAAAATATGGGACCATTCTCTTAGCTTTCCTCTTCCCAAGGAGACACCTATTCTCGTCCCTGAAGTTCATGCAGTTTAACCTATGGTTGAAAGACTCCTCCACAAGATTTTTTAACAAGGTAGGCAGCCATTGTCATTACCCATCAGCAAATCATACTTCCCCTTAACTTCATAGACGACAAGTTTACATTTTAATCCAAGTTTCCGTCTATAATAGTTCATTAAGTAGTTACCTTAACAATGGAGATAGTGAAACATGCTGCTTTCCATGGCTTAAAGGTAAGTGTTTGCTTAACTGTTTCTTCCAACCTTGTTGTTAGTCTTATAATGTTCCTTTCCTATGTGTTTGATAGGGTTAGATATCGATTGTCATGACACCTACTACCAACTAAACCTCAACTTTACCTATTACGAGTAATGGGCAAGTAAGGGTCGAATCCACAGGGAATGACTTCAAATAGATATCGAACTCTAGCAGTTTAGCTACAAGCTAGCTCAATTAAGGACAAGATTAAGATTAGATCTTACTAAATTCTAGTTCGAGGTTCTAAAGGACTTGTTATATGAAGGTAAAAGTGCTAGGGGTTTAGGATTCAACACCAATTCCTAACATGAATGAGCTAAAGCTAGGAATTAGACTCAAAATGAGAAAAATAAGGCTCACTAACTTACTCTCAACCCATGAATTGAACCTAATCATGCTCTAAGGAAGGAATTTCAACAAGAAATTAACCTCTTGATCGTCTTCAAGGAAAGGGATTAAAACTTGGATTTCTCACCTAATCGTATTCTAAAGCATCTAAGAAACACAATAGATTTAACTCAATAATTAATAGCATTCAAGTTAACAACACTTAACATCGGGTCACTACCTAAGTTTGCATTTTTCAATGTCTTTGACTTAAGTAAGAAATGGAAGAATTCTAAATGGCCAATCTAGACTCCAACCAAAACCCGACATTAAATCACACATAAATAATCTAGAAACCAACTCCATACTTTAAACTTCATCCATGCTCGGGATCGAGTTTTTCTCTTATCCCCTAACTAATCTAACTACTCATGATTAGTAATAGAAAACATTGCATAATCAAAATAACGAGACATATAATAAATATAACGAATAACAATGAAAACACTACACGAGAAACTAATAATCATTAAACAAAAATCAACGAAAATAGAAAATAAACTGAAACTACAAAATATAAAACAGGAGAAAGTGAAAGAAAATACTGATATATTGATATGGAATTGATGTATAACAATCGATGATCGCAAATTCGATGAAAGTCGCAAAAATAAAGCAAAATCTACGAGAAATCAAAAGTTTTATGGAAGAACAATAAAGTAAACCCTAAACTATCTATAGGTCTAAAACTATTGCTTAATTAATAATGAATGACGTGCTTTTATTTTCTTTTAATCTCGTAGAAGAGTTTCAAAAGTACCCAGAGGTTACCCAAAATCATCTTGAGCGGGCGCTCTGTTCAAGAGCAAGCGCTCGCTTAGAAGCTTAAAATCTGCACTTTAGTGAGCTGAGCAACTGCTCAGTTCAACCATGAGCGGCTTCTTAGTCCAATAAGCGACCCCTTGGAGACCCCTTGACGTCCACTCATAACTCTCTGCTTATTTACTCCCACTAAATTGAGCGGTCGCTTGTGCCAAAGTAAGCGCCCGCTCAGGTCTCTTTCTCTTTAGAGGCCTCTTGGTTCAAATTTCAAGCGGCCTCTTGGCTTCTCTTTGGGCTTTTCCACTATACATCTCCATTCTTTGGTTCTCATGTTCAAACTCTTTAGATACCTACATCAACCAACGAAAACATGCATAAAAGTACTAAAGATAATGAAAAATCAAGGAAAACTGGACAAAAACATGAGAAATGCTCCTAAGCCTATATTATGCACAAAATGATGAAAATAGGATGAAATAGGACAAACTCGTGCCAAAAAGAGTAAAAAAATAATGTCACTCATCAAATTCCCCCAAGTTTGGCTCTTGCTCATCCTTGAGCAAGACTCTAAGACAAAGGATAAAAAGCGCTAAACACTAACTACACTAAGGAAAACAATAAACCTATCTCACTTTCTTAGGAATCACGGTTGATTTTAGGAACAATCAACAAGCCATTTAAAACCCCCTAATTGCTTAGGAGGATGAGTACACTCTTGTTGGGGTTTCCTAGGAGTTAACCCATAACTCTCAACACCAGAAAGAAAACGAAAGAAACAAGGCAAACATTCTAAAGACAAAAAAAAGAGAAACTAAAAGAAGTAAAAGAAGCAAAAAGAAGGTGCGACAAGTGGGCATTCATGAGACACTTTTGTGATGGATATTCAACTTTCTAAACAATAAGAGAAAACATGCTAAAGAATTCATAATAATGAATAAAGGATAACCACAAAAGAGTAGGAAACTATAGCTTTCACACAACCTAAACTAAGACACAATCACACTTTTCCAAAGCTTCATTTCCATCCTTAAGGAATTAGCTTCTCATTACCCCTTGAGGGAGTTGAACAAATAAAAAGTATGGGTAATGGCTTATGACTAACAACTTAATTTTCATGCTTGCTCAATATACTTGACCTTAACCTCCCTACATTGATAATAACTCAACTTCCTAGAGTCAAAATGGCTTCAGGATAAAATGTAGGTAAAATAAGGAAAGGACTAACACCAAATAAGGAAAGGCTTGGGTAATGGTGTGAGGGAGTTGAACAAATAAAATTATGAGTAATGACTTATTACTTAACATCTTAATTTCCATGCTTGCTCAATATGCTTAACCTTTACCTCCTTACACCGACAATGACTCAACTCCCTAGAGTCAAAAGGACTTCGGGATAAAGAGATGACTTATCAGGCGCCCAAGTGCATCCCACTCAAAAACCCTCTACACACCAAGGATCGCTTTAATCCCTTTCGAGAGACCTCTCCCCACTCTTTTCTTCTTTGTCGACTTAAACTTTATGTTTATAGTAGACAATATTTAAAACTATAGACTATTTCATACTGAAGGGATCAGTGAATAATAAGAAAGAGAAACAAACACACAAATTATGCAACAACAAAATAATGTTTTATATGTAATCAAAACTCATATTACCCATCGAACTTACTTATATTATTACTCGGACTCCCTAGCTACATAAAATCCTTCATCATGGCCATTACGTCTTTAAATATCATCAACATCATCGACAACTAATTTGGGGATATTCTATGTAGATGGAGGGGTCTCATTGAACTATTCATTATTTATCTTCATCAATAACATTCCCAATGCCAAGAATTTGTCTCTTCTCGTCAATAACAATTGACAAACTGCAATCAACAGGATCAACACTGTAAAAAACTTACTTCACCTGTGAATGGATCGACAAAGGGATTGGCACAATGTCCTAGGCGATTGAGGTTCACAAGGGTTAAATATTAGTGTTTTTCATTCTTAATACCACAGTTATAATCAACCTAATTAAATTAGAAAAGAGGAATCTTGAAATGCACTTAATCAAGGTTGTAAATATCCACAGTGACCCCATAGTATGAATTCCGTTTATCGATTAGTGTTTGGTCCTTTAAACTAATAAATTCTGAAGACAAGCTAATGAACATTTCACCACTATTTTGTATAATTGACTTCTCATCTTGGCACTTTGTGTAAAATGAATAACTGCTGATGTCGTATCCCTCATACGACATAACTTGAACTTTAACACCATATGCCAACCATCTTTATGTATAAGTAACATCATTGGGTGTGTTGTATAATTGAGCCATGACCCTTGCTTTGAACCACTCAACAAATATAGCAATATTCTCCTTTAACAACTACAAATCCCCTTTAGAAGGATATTGTCCATTAGAGTGTTCAACGACTCATCTAAGTACGGATGAACTTCGTTTAGGTTTTGCCAAATAAATAATTTGGTCTTATATTTCAAATCAAAACTAAGTAAAATCCATTTTCGACCAATAGTGTTATGACACTCAAACCTCCCTGCATATCTTGATTTTGGCACCCAAATATTACGCGCTCGAACCAGATACTATGAAATACATGATGCAACTTCTTCAATAGTTGTTCTCTGTACTATACTGGCCCCTGATTTGGCTGGATTCATGACTCTGCTCTTCAAGATACCTTTGTCTCATTCAAAGTGATACATATACCTCCCCCAAACTAGCGTACACCGCTTAATCTCATGAACCAAATGAATGACCAAGTGAGGCATGATGTCGAAGAAAGGAGGTGGGAAATACATACATCTCAAATCAACACATGGTCTCAACTACATCATCCTGCAAGTCATCTAACATTGTTGGACTTAGTACCTTCCTACAAATAGCGTTGAAGAAGATACACAGCTTTGTAATTGTGTATCTCACTTGTGGAGGCAATATCCCTTGAATAGTAACTAAAAGAAATCATTGCATCAACACATGACTATCATAGGGTTTCATTCTTACTAACTTTAGATCATTCATTGAAATAAGTCTTGCAAAATTTGAAGAGAACCCAACTGGAACCTTAAGTCCACAAAAAGACTCACAAAAGCTGATCTTCTCCTTCCTTAATAGTGTGAATCAAGCTAGAGGAAGATACCACCACTTACCATGTTCTTGAGGAGCCATTTCAGTTTTCCCTATAGCATCCATATCTCTCCTAAATTTAACCATATCCTTGGTTTTATCGAGAATATTCAAGAGCATCCCAACAATGGCATCATATATGTTCTTCTCAATGTGTAATGGACATCAAGGCAATGTCATACCTTCAAATGACGCCAATATGGAAGAGTCCAAAACACATACCTCTTCTTATAACCACCCTCCGATCTACTCTTAGAGCTCTTTCTAAAAACGATTTGAATGCCCTTCACCCAATCATATACTTCACTCACACATAGAGGGAGACGAGCTTCTCAAAACTCTTTGAAGCCATTAAAAGCTTTCCTCTTTCTTCTGAAAGGATGATCTTCAAGAAGGTACTTGTGAAAACCCATGTAAACATACTTCCCAAAGTTTTATAGGGGCACAACCTCTATGTCTTCTTCATATATTGGGCATGCGTCTTCCCCTTCACAGCGTACATAGAAAGATTTCCATAAGCTGGGAAATCATTGATTGTGTAGAAGATTATGGCATACAAAGTGTAATTTGATTTAGAGTAAGCATAAAATAACCTTGACATTATCCTCCCCTAACAACCTCAAATCATTAATAAGAGGGGAAAGATACACATTTATGTCATTACCAGGTTATTTAGGTCCAGATATAAGAAGCGAAAACATGATGTATCTGGGCTTCATGCATAACCAAGGTGGCAAATTGTAGATAGTTAGAAGAATCAACCAAGTGTTATACTCGGCGCTCAAGGTCCCAAACAGATTCATTCCATTCGTACAAAGATCTAGCCTTAGATTCCGATCTTCCTCATCAAAATTCGTGAACATCCTATTGTTGTTCCTCCATTGAGGAGAATCAGATGTATGTCTTGACAACCCATTTTTCTTCCTCCCCTCAGTATGCCACCGCAACAATTTTGCATTTCTATCATCTGAGTAAAGTTGCTTAAACCTTGGTATAATTGGAAGATACCAAAGAACCTTGGTCGATATCCTCTTCTTTCTCAACTCGAGCTCATTGAGCTTCTTCTTGTAATAAGGCACTCCACATACTAGACATTCATCTAGAATCACATTCTCATTCCAATATAGAACACAATCATTTTGACATGCATGGATATGCACATATTCCATTCCGATAGGACACATGAGTTTCTTGGCCTCGTAGGTAGAAAGTGACAGTTCATTCCCTTGGGAATCATGTCCAATAGAACATCTAACAAGTATGTAAAACTCTTGTCAGTCTAGTTGTGGCATGTCTTTAAGTTGAAGAGTTTTATGATAGCGCTCAATTTAGTGTGTGAAGTACAAGAAGGCTACAAAGGCTTCTCAGCAGCTCTAAAGACATCATTAATCATATGAGGACATTCTGAGAAATGCTCCTCAACATCTTGCATCATCTCATCTATTGTAACCTCTTGCACTCTATCCTCACCACTACACTCGTCGTACACCTCATTAACATTCAATCCATTTTCTTTGCAAGGTGTCTTCTCCCTACTAGCATACTTACTAGAGTTTGCCCCAAAATTTAATATTTCACCATGCTAATTTCATGTCCTATACTTCACACTAAAACCTCGACAAATTAGATGATCTTTGATTTCACTAATGTCACGATAACCCCTCGAGTTGTTACAATCACAATAAGGACACAATATTATCTTGGAATAATTGTCTATTTGGTGTCCATTTTGAATAACTTCTAAGAAATAAACAAAAAATAACTAAAGTAGGTTGTTCAAGGCAATGTAATTTATCATCGAAAATATTATTTTATATATTCAGAAAATCGTTTCAATGTCATATCTAACACTTTTCACTAAAAAATAAGATCAAATATCATAGCAACTAGTACATCTAATGATAACATGTATAATAATTTTCACTAAAAAATTCGACAGAGATTCTCTTATAATGGGACTATATCCTATCATTGAATCAAACCTATTTTCACTATTATATCAATTCAAACCAATATTTCAATCATCAACCATAGTCTAAAAAATAAAATACTTTGACTTCATATATTTGTCTAACTCTAACTTCTTGCTTATTTATTTATGCTTGAGATAACTTCAAGAGAACAAATAGGAACACGAAAAGCACCTTGGATTAGAAGTCGATCCAAATATCTTCAAGATGCACTTTAGAGCACGACAAACTAATGTCAACTTATCCCAAATTGGATCTGCAAATTTCAAAACTAAGTATTAAACAACAGTACGTAATCGCATGTGTATTAAACACATTTCAAAACTAAGTACTAAACTAACTTTATATTATACTACAAGAAATACCCAAAATAATTTCTAGATTTAGTTTTGTATTCACTTTCTTTCGGGTCAATCTACTATTTATTTATTTTTATTTTTAATGGTTATAAATGTACACTAATCACTCCTTGATTACAAACTTTCATGCAATCATACTCCACCGAAAAGAAACGTTGATTTCTTCTCCAAGGCCCCTCTAATCGTTCATTAGTTAATTTCATTTTCATTTATGCTTAGTGCTATATTTAACTAAATTGTTCTTGGTGTTTCGGGGCTCTTGAGCTACATTTATCGGAGTCCGCCCTGAAGAATAAATGAATGCTTTCGGCTACATTTATGTTTTTCTTTCTTTCTTAAATTTTACTGAGATGTTCTCACCATCTGATCTAGCTTGTCTGTTTCGTTTCAAGTTCTTCTGAAACTTTTTTGTGACTTTGGATTCCTTAATTACTTCGTAATACCATGCTGCCTGATGCTTCTTTCTATTGAAATCAAACGTTAATTTGACCATTGGCAAATTGAAAATGCATGATAATATTATGATGTAGCATTGCTAATCTTTTTTCCCCAGCCAAACTCACATTATAATACTAAAAAATACAAACGTTGTAACTAAAAAAAAAAACACAAGAATTTAGTAGGTGTAATATATATTACTCCGTAGTTGATAAATAAGATGTCATTTTTATTGTCTACCAAGAAATTATTAGCACTAGATTAATTATTTTGGTAATGAAATAAGCTAGTGCGTTATTGATTCGATTCCAACTGTTTTGCAACCTAGTAGTGTTAGTAGTTTTACGTCTGTCTTTTTAATAGACTCATCATTTAGCGCCTGTTTGATTTGAGCGGACTCGTTTGGACCTATGATTAAAAAAAAAAAAAAAAAAAAAAATTGGGTGGTCCCTGCTATGTTTTTCGGGGCCATTTGTAAAGATTTGACCGAAGGGCAACTGACTAGCACAGTTAATGAATCTATATTAGCTTCGTTTCGCGTAAACATCTTTGTCTTGCTTTTAACAAGTATATATTCATAGCTACACGCTTACACATCTCCGGATCTTCTTATATTTCAACCTCCATTAACCTAAATTCACGTAGCATAAAAACCGTAGAAAATTCGCAAATCCATTTGAACCCTAAAGCCAAACTAATTTGCGAAAAACATTAAAAAAAAAAATAAGTGTACAAACCTCCAAACGCCGAAGTGTATATGACGTGCTCGTTTTAGAGCACGTTTACTACCCCGTTTTTGTGTTAAGTCTCACGCTTTTAGATTGATATACATATTATACTTGATTTCACCTTGATCTTGTCTTCGAGTTGTTTTTAGGTCATTTCAGGTATTTTTGATGATTTCGAGGTGAAATGCGACATATTTGAGGCGTTGACACTCTTATCAAGATTAGACACGCGTATCGTAGCTTGGGCACACATTTCAAGTCACTCATGAAGATCCCACGAAGTTTGGAAAACATTAAGTCACTTGAAGAAAGTGAAAAGAGGAATGCAGAGTCAGATTCGAACAAATCTGGCATCCATTCGGTCGAATGACACTTCAGTATAGAGGCATGTGTTCCATTATCACTGGAAAGGCCGAATGACACTCATTCGGGCGAATCATCATCCATTTGGCCGGATGTCATATATTTATAAACTAATGTTTATCAATATTTATAAACTAATGTTTATCATTCATCTAAAATAGTTTCTGATTTAGTTTTGCTCTCGTTAATTTCTTTTCATGATTGTTGCGTTTGTTTTATTGAATATCATCATGTCGTATATCTTGAATATGTGTGAGTAGTTCTCTTGGGGGTTTGATTAGTGAAACCCTAGGAAAGGCTATGTTCTTCATTGTCTAAGGTTATAGGAATGATGACAATAAGTAGCTCTCGAAACCCTATGTGAATCTTGTCCTGCAACTCCTTTGGAGACATAGGGCGATTATAGGTCATTCGATATGATTTGTGGAATCACCAACTTCCTCTTGCATACTTGGGTGTCGATGCTAGTTATTGTTTGATTTTCTCTAACCTATCATGTTCTCTTTTGAAAGCATCATTCCTAGGGTGAATCTAATCTCGTCCCCATTTTTCTCTATTTGATTTTCCTTAATTCATCGTGATCTATATTTTTGTTATTAGTTTTATTTGTTCTTAAATTCAAAAACTTCAGTTGTGTTAAGAATTGAGTGTCTTGATATCCTTTGTCCTTGTGGTTCGACCCCCTACCCCACTATACTCGTGTGGTTCGTAAGTTGTTATAAATATTGTTTGGTTCAAGGCTTAGCATAAACGACTGTTAAATCCTTGCTATCAGTATAGTAAATGCTTCTTCAAATCAAGTGGTTTAGATAGAGAGAGCAATGAAACCAAAGAACTCTACTGGCTAAGCTATAGCCATAGAGTCACCTACGAGTGGAAGAGAGGAGAAGGGGCATCAAAGTAAAGGATAAAGGGAAAGGCAATGTGAGGGAATGGAAGTGGATGGGTGTTTATAGGCTTCAAAGTTAGGCTAATGGGTGATTGGAAATTCGTGGGGGATTGGAAGTTAAGGTTTATGGGTGCTTCAAAGGTTAGGGTAGAAGTTTGGCTGTGTGTTTTCGTGAGTAATACTGATATGTGTGTCCGAATTATTTTGAAATACTTAGTTATAAGAGTAGCAATTATTTATAAAACTGCATCATTAATTCCAAGTGCTACGATTTTTAAAATAAACGCAGCACTTATAAACCATAAGTGCCTCGATTATTTAAAAACCCGCAGAATTTGTAGTCAATGTTGCGGTTTTATAAATAACTGCAGCACTTGTGGTTTCAAGTGTTGTGTTTAATTATATAACCTTAACACTTGGAATAAAGCGCTATATCTCATATCATTTAGTGCCTACTAGTGATGGTTCGCATACCACTTACGTGAGTCATATAGGATTCAAACCCTAGGGTTTCCAAAAAGGTCATTAAATATTTAGTAGCGACTCTTTGACCCGTTCAATGTCTCTAAAAGCTGCAGAGCTGATCCTTACCGATGCGCAAACCTGCAAGGCACTAGTGGGGGAGAGATTCTTCCTCTTTTTTTCACCAAAAAGGGAAGGTTGGGATGCAAAAACCGAACTCTCTAGTGGCAGTTCACTCATCAAATTGTTTACCTGAAACCTAGTTGGATTCTTAGACCCTTTGAACATTTTAGCCCCCTACAGTAAGCTTTTTACCGGTGCTTGGGTCTTTTAGAGGATAGATTTCCCCGGGTTTTGATAGCTTTGGGTCATTTGATAGATGAGATTATATTTTCATCGTGTTTGAGGCAATTTGAGAGACAATGTTGGGATTTAAGTCATTTTGTAAGGTAAGGTCAAATTTTTTCCGTGTTTGGTTCATTTTCAGGGTTTCGGATGGATGATTCAATGAGTGAATCTCCACTAGAGAGACAGGATTTTTACAACTCAACCTTCCCTTTTTGGTGAAGAAAAGAGGAAAGGACTCTCCCCCACTAGTGCCCTACTATATTTGTGCGTCAATAAGGATGTCTACACGGCTTTAAGACTTGAAATGGTCAAGGAGTCGCCACCAATATTTTTGGGCTGTTATGTCACCCTTGGGTTTGAATCCCAAATTTGAGTCATGTAAGTGTCTACGAACCTTGAGAAGGTCCAAGAATGAGCAACTTATTTCAATTTAAGAATGTGTGAAAGCAATTGGCATTGATATGGAGAATAATAAGATTCAACCCTAGGCAAACATGTAATAACAAGTGGTAAACATACTATAGATTTAGTTGGTTGAGTGAATTTAATGCACATAAATTAATCTAGTTTTGGTGATCACTTTGTCAAGAATCCTCAAGATTAATGGGTACCGATGTCTGGTTGTCCATTTGGTATCTTATTAGGCATGGTATTTACAATCAATAGGTCTTCATTAGTGCAAAAAATAAAGGTGATCATGCAATCTCTAATACAAAGTAAGAATCATGTACATAAGTTATAACAATCACAATAATCACTAAGACCCAAGAGACAAGGGACAAAAAGTTAGGGTTAGTAAGAAGCAAAGTAAGTATTATGCTTGATGAGTTAGAGAGATTTATTAATGAAATGAAGAAAGAAGCCTAAAGTGACTTTTCCTCATGATGTACTCCAACTTAGAAATGAGTCTAGTTAAAGTGGCAGTTATGATTTGGGCTTAGAGCATCATTGGTTTTGAATGTGTAAAATAGAAATTTATGGATTATGAAATCTAAAGCAAGAAATGAGCCATTGAATCACCTCTAAACATGTTTTCAAGTATAATACATACTTAGGGTTTGCTCATAAAAATGAGTCAAGAGACAAGTTTAGTAAGATTAGAGATGTACATATCTTTACATCATAGAATAAAATTAAAACAAAAGAGGTATAATGTAAGTAAATTGCAATAAGTAAAATGCAAGAGAGAGGGGATTGAAAATGTGTTAAGAGGAGACTAATCCATGAGGATGGTTCCTTGATCATGATGCTCAATATTAGGGTTTTAAGACGTAACCTAGTGAAGTAGGAGTTGCCCTTAGCTCTTCACGTCATAGGCAAAAGAGACATTGAAAATAAATTGTAAGAGTTGATCATAAAAGACCATCAAAAGTGATAACTCTTTGATTGATCAAAGCTCATGAAAATTACATAAAAATCTAAAATAAAGTTTTCATATGAGAGGGGTTTGCAACTCACACAATAATAAAAAAATAGGGCTAGTATATGACTCTAGATGAAAGTACAACCACCAAAGCCACGTACTAGATAAAGAATAGAGAAGAAGGATGATTGAGTGCTTGTTGAAGGAGTAATAGTTGCTTGTTGATCTAAGGAAAATAGTCCGCCTTAAATACTAGGATTTGTGTTTGGGAGTATTTAGGATTGCTTGAAAGGGTATTTTGGCAAAATAACGGTGCTCTAGAAATCACAAAATGCAGACCCTTTGGATAGAAAACAAGGGGCTATTTATAGGCAAAAAAGAGTCATTTCCTAAATGTTGGACGCCAAGATAGTGCATCCCCAAACGCCAACAATGGACGTTAGACGCACATCCTATGTATTGGGCACTTAAAAAACAAATCTTTTGCTCAACTACAAAGAAGATTAAAACAAGACAAGAGCACTTTTGGGGTGGCGCACAAGGTTGGGCGTCTAAGACAGAGGATGTGCATTAGATGCTGGACTAACAATTGATTAGATTCCTTCAGTTCGAGAATTGGAAGCAGGTTATGTGTTTGATGATGTGTTGTTGCATAAAACACTTGTTGTCCGTTAGACGCCACAACTTGGTGTTAGACGCTTGATGCTGGCGTTGAACGCTTGATTCTGACTGAGATTCAGTTCTTGTGCTTAATGCCTTACTTCAAGTCTCAGGTAATTGTGCTTTGAGCTTCAGATTTTGCACGGGATTAGCAGTTAATTTTTGGGTGATTTTGGTTGGTTTTGTGTAATGTGTTTAGGCCAATTGTGTTTTGTGCTCGGGTTTGTGGTGTTTTTGGGGTTACATGCACTCAAACTTAACCTATGCAAAGTCCTACCTGCAAGGGTTGGTTCGTCATCGGACCACTAAACACAATTTAGTGTCTACAAAACCGAAATAGTACCATACGTATAAAGGCTCAAGCCCTCACAAAGAGAGACAAAAGTAGCAATAAGGAGAGAAATAATAAAAATCGAAATAACTTTTGGTGTCATGATTTTTAATAACAAACTACATATAGACTTGGAATAGGTTTTTGAAATGCACATGTGTATATATAAATCATCATTGAAGATTAATCCCAAGAATGAAATGAAATAAAGGATGTAATACGATGCAATAAAATAAACCAAACAGCTATATACAAACAAAGTAGAAACATGATAATGAAACTAAAATGTATGCTCATGGATATGAATAAGGAATAACCTCTCTCTCTATTCTAAACCTTACAATGTCCTTAGTGCAAGTATAGGATACTCGATATAGGCATACAAAGAAAGGATGTAAGAAGGACTACTAATCTAGGGAAGGTGGATCATACTTAGGGGATGAGCTAGGTCCTCCCCAAAAAGACCCACATGTCTCCTCACACATCATATGGAATCCTACTAGCATTGTGCCGTAGTTAGTCTTCATGCTCTCACATGCTATAAACATGGCTTGATGGGACTTTGGGATTGTATGATAATCAGACCTCATATAATGGAAAGAGACGGTCATGGACTAATCCGATGCCTGCATCTCGGCCTAGCCATCTCTCAAACGCCCAAAATCAATCTATAAGAGATCAAAATCCGCTTGTAGAGATGTCATCTAAGCCTCGAGGAAATACGAGTAAGTACTTAAGGCTATGTTGTTGGTAAACTGCAGGATGTCTTCTTTCATATGAGCAGTGGCATCTCCAGCTCTATCCCCTTCCTCAACGGGAAGTGGAGTGCCCTCTATAATTAGGGGAGGCAACTAGAAATCTGGTTGGAGTATCCAAGTCCTAAGTCTTGCTAGCAACGGAAGTTATGCTTATGGTAAGAATGCATAGGGAGCTGGTGAGGATAGTTCCTTTTCTTAAGTCTTGCTTGAGCGTTTGTTAAAGGAGTTATGGTTGTTTGATGTTTGAAGGTAAGAAGGATGCCTTAAATACTTTGATTTATATTTTATTTTAGTATGGAAATGCAGGAGAGTGTTTTAAGGTGCTTGAGAGGTTATTTTGGCAGAGTAACGGTGCTTTAAAATTGTGAAAAATGTCTACCCCTTGCTTATGAAATGAGGGGGTATTTATAGGCAAAAAGAGTCGATATCCTGAGCATTGGAAGCCAGCTTAGGACATTAAACACTAGGTCTAAGTGTTGGACGCTCAAGAAAGGAATCTTATGCTCGGTTGAAAAGAGGCTTAAAAGGAGATATGAGCATTTTTAGGGTAGCGCACAAAGCTAGGCGTCTAACACCAAGAATGGGTATTAGATGCTCGAACTGACAATTGATTAGAATATGTTTCAGTTCAGGCGCTTGAAGAAGGTTGTGCACTTGACGCTTAGGCACACTGTTAGACGCTAAGCCAGAGCTCAATGCCTTAACTAGGAATCGGACGCCTAAAGCTGGCTAAGATTTAGTTTTTGAGCTCAACGCCAACTTTGAGCGTTGGGCATTTATTCTCCGAGCAGCTTACTTTGCACAATTTTGGAGGTTTTATTTTGGGCGATTATTGGTGTTTATGGGTTATGTGTTTGGGTTAATGTGTTTTTGGGCTCAGATTTATGCTTATGTCTTTTCGAGGTTTGTTTTTTAGGTTATTTTAGGTTTACATATACTCAAATTTTACCCAAGCTAAGTCCATACACAAGGATTAATTCGTCATTGGACTGCTACGTGGGGAGACACGATTTTATGTCTATAGGTATGTTTACATTATGGTATGCTTATAAAGTCTTATTGAGTTATTTGAGAGGTCATTAGACTACCTTTAGGGTTGAAAGAGCCTATTATTATGTTACTGTCAGTTGAGGGTTGACTTAAACAAAATAGATTTTGCTAAATAAGCCTCTCTAGTGGGTTGTGGCGACTAAGGCCCAAGCGATGCCTTAGGGGCGTGTTGCATGGTGTGGGCCATGCACATGACCATGGTACTTGCCCTGATGCCTTATTGCCTTAAGTGATCTATTGACGATACATAGTAATGCTTGGTGGGAGCTAGGCTTTGCTAGAGGTGGGCATAGGCTATGTGGTGCAAAACTAACTATGGAGCGTTGTATTTGTGAGCTAGAAATGTGGGTGACATTACATAGGCTATGATTGTCATGTCTTTGTAGGCCTAGTGTTGCAACATGATTTGAGATGAGTTGTCCGAGAGTTTCCCTAGTTGGTGAACTAAGTACTCATGAACTCAATGAGCTAGATGCCTAGTGTTGACTATGGGGTTGGACTAGAGCTATCTCAATAGTGGACTCAGTCTAGTAGTTTAGCTAGGCATGGACTAGGTCTAGTAGCTTGGCTAGGCATGGACTAAGGATGTTGCTGGCATTGGATACTCATATGCGCGACACATGTACATCAGTTGGTTTGGCTTGATCAGTGAGGGCACGTTGATGTGGCATGTATGTTGGCAATGAGTTAAGTGTCAACTAGAGACTTAAAAGGCTGGCCTAGAGATATCAACACTATTTACTGGTAGTTTAATGCGTGGGAAATAAATGTCAAGACTGGTGCATGCACATGGACGTAACTTCCTAGATGGCATACTTTGTAATTGGGTAATTGTGTTTGTTCATGCTTCATGCCCCTTTGTGGCAGCCTTAAGAATACCTTGGGGCAATGTTTAATGATCCATGGATGGAAATATCATAACATTCGATTGGAAATAATAATTGTGTTCTGCATAATCTCTTGTATGTTATTTGTAACCATGTTGTAGGCTGGTTTGATTATACTAACGTCATCACAGAGCAAAGAAACAAATTTACCCCGTGATATTTTGAATTAGATAAAAGGCTATTTTGGGAAATTTGGAGGCTATAAGGATGGTTTTGAACCCAATCTTCAAGTTATAAAGTGGGATTTTTATTTAGGTTTTGAGCATCATATTCCTAAATATCATTGTTCTACCCTACCTAGCAAAGCCTACCCATCCTTGAGAGTCATGGCCTTTTGAGTTAGTATACTTCATTCGGTAGTGGAAACCTAAAGAGGACAATCTCACAAAGTTGGTATACATTGTTAGGTTGAGAGAATTTTCAACCTTGTAAATACATGAGTGGCTTATTCTTGCACATCTAAAGTGAAAAATATATGGTATATGCACGAGACTAGTTTTGGGGAGTTTTTAGTTGATTGTCCTAATGGCTGAGGGTTCATGGATTTTATATAACTTGTATATGTGTAATATTTCGTTTTAAGTTTATTTTTGACAAAGTTTTTATGAAATCAAGGAATGTGTATTTACTGAGGGGATGTTATCTCACCTTTTCCCATTTATCTTGCTTTCGAATGCTTAGGGACATGCATTCGTTTAGCCTAGAGGAGTTCGATAAGTCTCATTTAAGTGCATGATTTAGGGATGTTTTAGGAACCTTTGCATGTAGTTTAGGTGCATTCTAGTGTAGATTTAGCTAGTTTTAGCTCTTTCACTTTCATATAATGTGTTCACGAGTATTTTTGTTGATTTTGATCTTTTTAAAAATACTAGACCAATACCAAGGTTTTGACGCGAGCTCAAGTTATTGTGAAGCAATCCACGAGATATTGAGAGCGATTATGAAGCAATGCAAGTCTTTAGAGCATGAGGATTAAAGACTTGTTCGTTTAAGAAGCAAAGGTGTGATGAATGAGCGGAGACAAGCAAAATTAGATGAGACTCGAATGTGATTACAAAGCACTTGCCCGGGTTCTTGTGCCTTGAAGATCATAAAGGAGTCAAAAAGTGCAAATCGTGAGAAAAAGAAGAGACTCGGATGAGTATTTAGAGGACTCGTTCGAGTGTGCCATAAATTGAGTTTAGCTTTTGATCTCTTGATTCTAACATTTTTATAAAGGGACTAGGACGAGTGTGCAAAGGACTCATCCCAGTGTGATATTTTAGGCCTATTTTCCGTGGTTTTTCTTAATTAAGTTTGACGTAAATATAGGTTAATATAGTTAATTTTCTAGGTTTTCTAAGTAGTAGAGACGTAGAATATTCGAAATTCCTTAGTTTTATGCATTGCTTTGAAGCACTTGTTCGGATTTGAAGGTTTTCTTGCGATTGTAATCTACGATTCTCACCGGATTATCGTTTTATCACGTATTTGTCATTCTCTTTTAAATATCTTGATTTTATTTTGCTGTTCAACCATGTCTTCTTTAATAATCTATATTTTTTTATGATTAATATGAGTAAGTAGCTCCTTAATCTAGGGTATTGATGAATCATAATATGAATTTATTATAGATAGATCCTATACCCTAAAATTTCCAATCTTTTTGCAATTCCTTTAACCTAGGTTTGGCATTAACCACATTAAAAGACTACATGTAGTCGAATTAATGATATTAATAAGGTTCAAAACGAAAGTTGGTTCATAATCTCCCTTAGAATCCTAGTTAGGGTGTAATTCCAACACAAAAGTAGATGTCATGAACATTAAGACTTAAGAATGTTGTGTTTAAAGTCTCTTTATGCATGATTCCACAAAAGTAGATTTAGTTACATTAGAGGAAAGCTATTGATAATCGAAAGAGGTCCTTAGTAATGTTTAGGGATCATTTGTCTTAGGAAAAGTCTAATCATTTGAGTTCAAAGGGTTGAGAGTATTACACTATGTTAGTTCATATTAGTGGAAATTCATTATCCTAGGTGCTTTCATCTATTTGCTTACAACCATCTCAATTATTGTTCCTTAGTAGTTTTAGAATAAAATTATCATTCCTTTTGCTTTAGCCTAGAAGTTAAATCAATTTAGCTAATTGATTCATCAATCACTTGGGATTCTACCTTACTTACCCAAGCTACACTAGTTAAGGTGATAAGTCCCATTTGAGTACATGATTTATGGATGTTTAGGGACTTTGCATGTAGTTTAGGTGCATTTTAGAATAGTTTTATTTAGTTTTATCCCCTATTCTTTCATGTAATGCATTTATGGGTGTTTTTTAGTTTTTTTTTATTTTATATTTTTTAGGAATACTAGAGCAATCCCTAGGGACAAACATTTAAAATGTATTGTATAAGGAATATGTGGCAAACATATAGGAATGGAGAGTATCCGCCTTTGCTTGCTACAACGGTGAAGATTTAGAAGTGTACCAAAAAAAACTTAAAGTGGGGGTAAGAAAGAAAATTTGAGAACGAGAAGGGAAAATAAAGTTAAAGGCCAAAGTTGATTTAGATCTTAAGTAGTATCTTCCATTAACAGGATGAAGTATAAAAATAATATAATAGGAATGCAAACAGAATTTCCCACAAAGTTCTAATTATAAGGACCTCAATAACCCCACAAATCGTAATACGAAGCATCATTATCGACAATAATGTAAGACAGCTAGATTGTATTTCCTGTCACAAAAGGGCATGTTCTGTGCATCAATATGGTCAGTTGGTGAAGTCTCATTGATAACAACAAGAAGCCAACTCGGGGTCATGAATCATATCGAAATGATCAATTATCCGAATAAAATAGAAAATGCACCTTATACCTTATTTATATTACAGCTTATTATATTTTGTAAAAATTGTAATACATGAATGGAAAATTACCAACACAAAATGTAACCAGAGAAGCTTTCGAACAACTGTAGAGTCAATAACCAGACACTTAATACTCCCTCCATCCCTCAAAAATTGCCCCATCTAATTATTTTTTGTGAGAGCTTTTTGGTCAAAATGGAGCAATCTTTGGAGGACTGGAGTTAGCTAAAAACTGCAATTGATGACATCAAAAGGCTTTTGAGTCCTAAAGCATTCCTAAAAATTCAACACTAGAAGTATTTTCCCATAATGAATTCGTTGATCCGTTTTTTCATCCCCGTCTTTCTGTTCTACTACTGCTCGTACAAGATCTACCATTGAAATCACACCAACTATCTTACCATCTATAACTGGGAGATGTCATACGGGGTTCTTTAATAACAAAGAATATTCTACAATAACTAGTAGTTCATCTTCTAAACAATGTATTGGCAACATTCTCAAACCCAGTACCCAAAACTAACTGATCTGTAGCTGCACAACATGTTGAAAGTTTGTATCAGACGTGATTGTTATTAACTTCTCCTGTCAAAAAAATATCATATGAAATAGAGTGGAATTTTGGAAGTGCATCAAGGGATATTCTGCCCCTAAAAATAAGATGAAAGCCTTATGAGGAAGGACGAGAAAGAGCACTAAAGCTGGAACTTTGACAGTTTGTTACTGCATATGATACCACAATGAACACGATGAATTTGACATTTTGATATTTGACAATGATGAAAGAAAATGTATTACCGCATTGGTCATGACTTGCCCAACCCATGTATACTTCGCAGGTCTTCCTTCTGCTGCTATTTTCCTGAAATAGTCTACTCCACGCATCCATTCCATCCATGAGAAACACGGATTTAAGTCATTTTAACAATCAGATGGAAAACGCTTTGAATATAAGCATTCCGATAGAATTGACAAAATGGGGTTTTGGAGTTTATGAAGTACCCTTTCCTGTTATGATCACTGCAATGAGCTCCGTAATTCCGTGTCAACTGCAGAAAACAATGCTATCAGTCAGTTGTGAGAGCCCGTGTTTGTAAGGAATCTATCACAGTATTGCAAAGGATACCTGTCACACCGTCTTGGCCAGTTTCATCAGACAGGCACCAGCTCTCTCTCCTCCCTTGGTCATCAGGACCTCTGACACTGTTGTATTCTCTAGTCCTCTGTGATTCCCTGAAGAACAGAAATGACACATCTGAGGCATGCAAAAATCTTCTCAAGGATTCAGCTCGATTCTTTCCAAGTGAGTGTTGTAGGACTGGTAGATTGGCTGTCTCTTGGCCAGACTTGACCATGCTGTTCCAAGATTGCACTTTTTATGAAGCTAGTTATCACCAAAGGCTTCTAAGAGACTAACAGCAATATGGAGAGCTAAGCTGCTTCTTAAGGGAAAACCTGATGATTCCTTGGAAAAGAGAACTTGCATTAAAATTAATTTGGTTCTTTTCATCATCGAGCAGATGATTAAGAGAGGAGAACCCGTTTTATAGACGTTTAAGTTCCTGCAAGAGAATGCTTCTCATGATTAAGCATAAACAAATTTGCAAGAAAGAGATTAATCACCAAGAGAAATATGATAGACATGAAACCAGGTTGAACAGATTAAATTTCTACGACACTCAAAACACAAGCTGCTTATCATTTCCCCAAAGGAAAAGGAACAAAATCAAGGACAAGGGCAAAGAATCTTATATGTAGCAGGTAAAGCATACCTTCTGCTACGTACGGAATCAGAAAACCAAATATCCAAAAAGAGTCAAGTATCATTACAGTTAAGTTCCAAAAGTATCAAACTGGATCTATATATATAAGGTATTAGTGTATTGCTCATAATCGCCACTATCAGCTAAGCATTTATTCATATTCCAAATATCTTTTATTCGACGTTGCAGTTTACCCTTTTGGTATTTCTTGGCTGAGCAAAGATCACCATTCCCCATTAGGCTCCCTTGGTTAGCACTACCTCTGCCAGCATCTACTGCTCCTCATCCAAGCCAAATCACCCAAGCATTGTCTCAACCACCAGCACAGAGGCCCCCTTTCCATCCAGCAGAAGTGGCCCTAGCACAGCCCCCACCACCAGAAAAAAATGAGCCCCCATCACCCTCATAGTCCTGTCAAGGCACATCTAAACCAGCTCCACTGTCCCGGGAAGCCCATCTACCCTACGGCCAGCAACAGGATTACCATCACACATGGTTCCTCAAATTGAAGTTACCCCCAGACCTGCTTCCCTGCAGAGGTGAGTTCCAAACTCCAATCCCCAGACCTGCTTCCCTGCAGAGGTGAGTTCCAAACTCCAACCCCCAGACCTGCTTCCCTGCAGAGGTGAGTTCCAAACTCCAATAAACGACAAAGGCACTGCCACAGTTGCCATCACTATCATAAGGAGGTGCCCAACCAATTAGAACAAAAGCCACTACAGCAACACTTCCAACACTGTCTCAACCAAAGCTTCCATCCCTAACAAAGAAACCTCCAACAATCACAACTGACATTTCTTAAAATCCAAAAGATGTCAAAGTCACGAAACTTCAAAAGCACCTTCAGAAGAGCCCAAGTCAGTTTTTGTCACACCACCTTCACCCGTAGAGAGGAAAAAAACAAGCATCTTATGAAAAGCCTAAGAATAAGACATCCACGAAACTAAATGCAGAAGTTATAACCCAAAAAAGAACCCAAACCACAAACAGTACAAGAAATTTACACAGCATCCTACAGAGAGACTAAACAGATACTTAAGGATAATCATAACAGTCCCAGAATGAAATAATTATTGACAGTGAAGTTATAGGCTCGTACACACAAACTAAAGCACATCCAACTGCATTTTCAGAGTAGCAAGGACAACATTCAGAGAAAGAAGTTTTTCACAAGAAAGAGGTCTTCAAGAATATTGAAAATAGAGGATGTGATACTGAAAAAGAGATCCATGGTCATGAAAGAGTCACAAGTAATCCTCATAAGCATCCAAATGATGGAGGACAGAAGGCTCCTTTTAGCAAAGAGATCAAGTACTTGCCAAAGTTTGTACATAAGCAAGGTACTCAGTGAGAGAAACAGTTCTGCATGAGAAACTAATAAGCATTGTCACTCTGAATAGGGAAAACATTGGGGCAACCATGCACCGTAGCTCTGAGTCTCTAAATAAAGACAGGACCATTCCCATTCATAGGGGAAACAAGCTTAGTCCTGACGAGATAACTGAGACACCTGATGGAGAGGGAAGCACCAGAAAGTGGAAATCTGAAGATACAAAGTTCCAAGAGGAATTCAAGTCAATAATACACAAGGGATAAATAACTCACTCATCTTTAACAGTGCTGGGACAGAAAAAAAAAAAAACCTGGTGTTCACATGAATCTCTCCCATAACCCAGTTGAACCAACAAATCCAGGAAAACCAGGGGAATTGCTTGATGGTCACAAGGCTGACTTCACTAGCACCCCAGCTAAAAAGCTTACATGTGCACCAACCATTTGAAGAAGATGTCTACCCAGCCTCCTCTTGGAATAAAGTGATTCAGATCCAAAAAAGCCTTGTTGCCATGGCTATCGAGTTGGAAGAACATAAAAGAGCAAAGATGACAGAATCGATGATCTATAAAAAACTGTTAAACTAAATTATCAAGATGTTAAGCGCTACTTGTTATAGCACTCGGATACTCTTATTTATCATGTATAATATCACAGATGAATCTTCATGAAATATGATCTCTTGAAAGTAAAATTAGCTCAAACACTTGGTAAAATTTAACCAACAAATAATTAACAAGCATGACAATGTGTCTAGACCATGGATCCTGGATGCAAGTCCTCCATCCTCGATTTTACCCTGACTTTGGATTAATATCTGAAGAGAATTCTCAAAAAAAATATCCCTTGTCAGTAACAGATAAAGACCAGCCATCACAGGAGGAATACGGAAAATTCAGCTATGGTGAAGCACATATTCCCACCTCAACCAACAACATTCTAAATTTATCCAAACTATACGGGACCTTAATAGACAAGCAGAATACACAAATATATACATTGCAATGCCACCTAGTTAAGGAAAACCACCCTGATTTGACAATTGGGAAACTAAAATATGTGATCCAATAGTCCAGATAGGACATACAACTTGGTTAATTTCCATTTTTGAGCGTTGGGGAGAGGGGGTGAGTGCAGGACCGCAGAAGTTTGTTTTTTGAGTGTAAGGAAAATCACATAGCCACCATAGAGGGTTTTTTTGTCATGATTAGAATGGAACTTTCTAAGAGCATTTCACAACTCTTACAAATATTGCATAGTTTTTCCACAGTTGTTTAACATAATTGGATAAAAACTAGGGATAAAGAAGCTGGAAAAGCAAATTGAACCATCTAACAACCAAAATATTAGATTTCCATAGTTCTATCCTCTTCTAACCAAAAGATATGGTATATTTTAAAATTGATTGGTTTCACAAGTTTCAAAGAAGCAGTAAAAGAAAACACAGTATGGATTACGATTTTATGAACCCCTTCACACAATCCTACCGCCCTAACATTCTAAAAACTGTTCTCAGTATCATGAAATCATAAGCATGAAAGTGGGAACACCAGTGTGCTGATAAACGCATACTTTGGAAACAGTGTGAAATGAGTACCTATTTGACGAGCTTGAGACAATATTAGATCCTCTGTGTGTTTTCAGAAATGATTGATGGACGCTCAAGAAAATACCCTTTATGAACAGCTCATGATTCCTTGAGTATAAACAATCATCAAAACATCCTTGAGTATTATTCTACCACAGTCTGGCTCTTCACTGGAATTTTAGTTGTTGTCCACTGCCAGCTGAGTACAGAAGATATAAGAAGAAGAAAACAGAAGAAAGACAGAGAATAAGGGAGGAAAAACAGAAGAATTAAGGGGAAAGGATAAAATCTTGTAAAACATTGATCAAGGAAACCAAATATATGTTCCAGCGTTTGAGTTGTGGAGTACCTCCAGTTAGAATCAGCTTAAAACTTTTCAGAATGAATTCCCATGCACCCCCATTTCCCTTATTTATCCTACCAACAAGAAAGCTTCCTGCATACACACAACTTCTGACATTCTCCCGCTAGAATATTCTTCCACTTACAGAAGATTGATGTGACCTCAGTACCCCTTCTTGAGTACGTCAGCGTAACAGGAGGCCTAGGTGGATGTTTATCAACATGTTAAGATATAAATAACCTCCCTAAAACACAAACTTAGTAAAAATGACCGCTCTCATCACCTGAATCTTTTCTCTTTACAGAAAGTAACAATGGCATAAGAAGCTAAAAAGCCATTCAGGTTCAGCATTAAGTTTCTTAAACCAATCCTGGAAAGTAATAGAATAATGGTAAAGTAAAATAAAAATAAAAAAACTATTTCAATTTCACGCCTAGTAAATTGGAGCACCTTCCATTGTGTTTCTATCCTTAATTTCAGTAAATCACGAAAGAAACATATCACTGACTAATCAAAGAGCTTATATAGGAGGATATAGAAACTCTTTTAGTAAACACTACAGAAGATTTATAAACCCTTAGCAAATTGAGAGCATACATATCTACTGGGATAAAGAGACATTCATCTACCTCCCTATGATATGAGCTTGGTATGGTAATTGTGAATGCAAAGGAGCAGAGGACAATTTTGTTCAAAGAGCAAAGGAATCAAGAGTTCTATTTCAGGAAGGTCAATGAAAATGTTGTATGTCACATATTTCTAGCTTTGCTGCCCACAGGCCATGATTCCTACGTGACTGTGCTTAGATAATTTTAGCAATGCTTAGATTTGCAGCTTATATAGATAATGCTTTTTACTATTCAGGTAAAAAGAAGACAAAAGATCTCCACTCTGGATTGTGAGATCACTATCTCTCCCAAAAATAACTACAACCTTCGCCTTGCATAAAGAAGGATGTATAGTAGAGTGACTGTAGCATGATTGAAAAAAAGAGCTGACAAGATCACAACCTATCTATAAATCTTTTCTAAAAAGCCAGCATCGACATTTGGAAAACTACCTATAAAACGCATGTTTGGACTGTGCCTCGCTGGCATTATGAGAATCGTGGAAAATAGTAATGATGGGTAAATCTTCAGTGCATATGTAATAAGGGACAGGAGAATCATTAGTGTACCTTGATCGACTACCCTGATTGTATACACATATCATAGTTTAGCTGTCAAATCAACAATATAATTGCAGAACTGCATGTCAAGAAATTAGAATTACTCATGATAACATGCAAGCATCAAATGAAGCATGTCACCCAAGGAAGCTTAATACCATTAGTATTTAAAGCCTGACGTTCTAGAGACAGAGAACATGAAAAGATCCTAACAAGAATACTATACTTGGTCAACGACATGAATGCTAACTTTAAGCGAATAGACAAATTTAACATACCACTTAACTTTCTTAATGAAAACTTGATATAAAACAAGAATACACTATATATGATGTACAACGTGAACTTCAACACAATGCAAGGGCTTATACTGAGAAATTCAAATTAGAGGACAAAAACACTGATTCTTTTAAGGCTGGGGCTATAGGACCAACAGAAAATCAGGCAATACTCCAGAATTTGAAACGTAAATAATTTAATGACCTAAAAAGGAATGGGACCAAAGGGTACAACTTCAGTAATGGATGTTTCCTACTTTTTTACCTTTCATACTAGTTGGATAATAAATTTGTTTAGAGATATTGCATTAGTACGAGTTACTCTTCAAAGCATTTCGAGAAATTCCTTATATAGGTGCCCTGCATAAAATAAAAACAATAACCAACATGAACTAATGATATCAGTCAAACTATTAACAAAAAACATAGAAACATAGAAACCCAAGGAAACTGAATTTGCTGTTACTCAAATCAAAATTTTCAAAAAAAATAAAGAGTAATACAATTGAAAACTTCAACAGTATGTTCATTAAAATTGCCTTATCAATAGTACACTTATATCATTCATTCCTGACAACAGTACAGTAAATTTCTAATCAAAGGTTTAAAAAAGCTAACCTACCCCTCATCAGTAACAATTATCAAGTAACCCAACATATTAAAAGATTATGCTACCCTTAACTTTCCCTCCTTTTCTGTCTTCCCCTTTTTCCCTCCGAATTTAAAACCCTTCCCCTTATTTATTCCTCTGAAATCTATCTAATCAATTCCATATCCTACAATTCTTTCACAACTACAATCAAACTCAGAGCTTCTTCCCATCAACAATGCCAGCCACACTGTTCCTCTTCCCTATAATCAACTCCATCACCAACTCACCTTCCATCCAAACCAAACCTTCGACCCCTCTTTCTCTCTCCAAAACAACCCAACTTCAAAACTCTTTTCCTCCTCCTCCTCCTCATCGTATAACCCTTCATCATGCCCTCCTTCCATTGATTACACCACCCATAACCCCAAAAAATTTGCCCGCTAGGAGCACAAAAGCTCCAATTCCTTGACAATTACACATACTCTTGCAAATTATCAGTATTAGAGTAATGAAGGAGTTTGAGGTTTCTACGATTCTTGTAATGTTGGGTGAGTCATTTGCTAAGTCCAAGTGTTCGGATGATGTCTACTTGACTTTGTAAGGGCATTTCATCAAGCAGCATCTGAGTGAGTGAAGGGGTTCAATGCCTCATAGTATTACCGTAGTCGGGTTTTTTTTAGGCTACGAAGGCAGTGTAGATGGTGAAGGGGAATAAGAGTTGGCTAGGACAGTGGAGGTGTCATTTGATAGGACAGATGCTAATGCTTTACCTCCTACTCCAACCTCACCAAAGAATTGTTTTTATAAATGTAATATGATGGTCAAGGACTGCCTTCAATGGTGAAATTCTGTCTTTTGTCTTCTGTGTTTGTTATTTCAATATTTAATTTATATTTTGTAGAAATGTTGGTGATTTTGATGCTTTTTTGTGTGAGTTCTGATGTTTTATGAGTATTTTAATGGTTTTTGAGTGTTTGGAATTTTGGTTTTGAGGAGTTTCAGAGATCAATCTATGAGATGGAATGTTCTGGTATTTTGAACTACGATTAGGAATTTTGGCAATGAATGATTCTTTTTGATGTGCAAATTGTATTTATATGCTTTTAGAATTTTTAGGCATTGATATGCATGAAGATGAGTTGTAGTATTTATTTCAGCATTTCAATAATTGGATAGAAATGGTTACTTTTTATATGCATGGATAGATAGAAATGGTTACTTGAATTTAATAAATAAGGGAAAGGGTATAAAATTTGGAGGGAAAAAGGAGAAGACAGAAAAGGAGGGAAATTTAGGGGTACTTGATAATTGTAACTGATTACGGATGGTTTAGTTTTTTCAAAAACTTTGATAAGAAAGTGAATGTAGTTAGGAGTAAAAAAAAGTATAGGTGAACTGTTGAAATACAGTTTTAATTAAGTGTACTATTTATAACGGCCAATACCTGAACCATTGGAATTACCAAATAATCAACCCCACTTTTGCTCTCTCGAAAAAGGAATCTAATAATTTAAAGATTGAACTCCTACAGCAGATAATTTTATCAACAAACTTTCTCACACACCAGATATCTTACTAGAATGGGCGAAATGTTTGGCAGGTCTGATCCACCTCACTAACTCCAGATGACTTACATGAGAAATTAGGGTATCTATAAACAATATATCATGCACACAGCATAAATAGCAAGGCCTAAAAATCTCATTACCTCATCTTCAAGTGGTCCCTAATCAACCCACCCAAGAGATGGATGGATAAAGAAACATAATACAGCCATTAAAACAAGCATATCATGATTCATTTTTTTGTGTTTCACACTAAATGGATTCAATAAACAAAACGATAAGGCCAGTCACAGTTCTCCCTTCTAATGAAATCCTTCCGGTATGATCTCTTAAAAGCAAACCTTGCACGTTTCACCTAAGCTTTTGGTTCACAATTCATGCATTCACTCAACTGTGTATTCTCCTTTCCGGTCATTTCTGGTTCTCTTTTACAAACAAATATTGCCCATTGCTTTCCTTTAATTTCACTTCCATTTTCATCTGTTCATTTCAGTATAGAAACATAAGTGAAAGTATCTTCATTCTATAAGATCTACCATGCAATAACATATTCAAAATGTGCCATCATACAAACTAAAGCGATACTCGCACTAAATTCGGTCCACTATCCACACCTCTCATCAAATTTCTTTTGATATTTCTCTCCAACATGTCTAAACACATTCATCCAATAACTCCTTTGTTCTTCCATCCTACAAGAAAGTAGTTGGAGCCTATTACTCTGAAACTGAAAAGGAAACACAATCTAGAAATAGAGAAACAAAAAACAAAAGCTAACCAAATTAAGTCCAACGATTAAAATGTCAACCAAACTATTAATCTCCATATTCTATGACCAAATAATAATTTCTTTCCCAAGGAATACAGAAAATCTACAAATTTAACCAACACCACAAAATTTCACAAAAAAGTTAGAAAATCATCATAAAACCTTATCTTTCTGCTCAAAAGAATTATCAAACCAATAATATCACTGATCTGCAATCACCGAGGATAACCAGTACACAGAAATTACAAAGAGAGCAGCAGCAAAGGTAACTAAATTCTCCCATAATGACAGTACTAGTCAATCAAGCGTTATTTCGAACATCAATCTCAGACAATAACAATGCAGTATCAAGTACTTTTACACCGAGCCTTTCAATAATTCCTACCACGTCAACATTGTAACACTCCTTCCCAGAATCATGAAGTTATAAGCATGAAAGTGGGAACAATGACTATGCTGATAAATACATACTTCGGAAAAAAAGTGTGAAATGAGTACCTGGTTGACAAGCTTAAAACAATACTAGATCCTGTGTGTTTTCAGAAATGATCGATGGATGCTTCAGGAAATACCCTTAATGAACAGCTCATGATTCCTTGAGTATTAGAACATCATCAAAACATCCTTGAGTATTCTTCTACACAGTCTGGCTCACCACTGGATTGTTCAGTTGATGTACTGACAGCAGAACTCCATCAAGATTTCCATACACTACTTACCCTTGTAATGAAACCTGGAATAACTTTGGATATAACAGTAGATGAATCAACTGGACGCTGACCACCAGTGTTGGTTTTTTGATTTAGTCCCCTCATCTTTGGGAATTGGCAATTTTAAGCTACCAATTGATGTAATTTTGGCAGGAAACATTTGTTACATGTCTCCTTGGAGTTAAGTAACAAAGATCCATGAAAGCTTCCTCTCCATTACTGTTGAGTTGGATTCACACAATAGAGCTAGGGTGGCACAATTGATGTTCTATAATTGTCATCTACATAATTAAGATGAGAGAGATGCTACTTTCCATGGCACTAAGAAACTCTGTATCATGTATAATATCACATATGATTCATCAACAAAATGATATCTTACAAAAGCAATGGCATAAATTATCAGCATAGTTCGATTATACAGACATTTAACAAGCATGAAAATTGAATCTATACTAATCTAATTCCATAACATTAGATTTCTTATCTCAAAAAATTGAATACATAGAAGAAACAGATAAATTGATCCATTCAATGAACACTAATCAAAGTCCATAAATTAGATTTCTTATCTCAAAGCATCGAATGCATAGATGAAATAAATAAACTGATCCATTCAATAAACCTAATTAACTTAGGCATGATTCTACGACATGAGGTAATTCTCCCACGAGCTTAAAGAGAACAAAACCATCTTATCTACATATAATGCCAATATTTAGACCCCAACAAGTTCAATATTCTAAATTGATAGTAAATAAACCAGGCAATAAAAAAAAATTGTGAACTAAAATATCCAAGACAATCAACACCCTTATGGGTGTTAATTCTCAACTAAAAATTTGACATTCCGAAACTATAACAATATTGTTCAAGCAATTAAACATTCATATATTCAGTACCAATGACTGCACAGAAACTTCCAATGACAATCCAAACACAAGCAACTTCATCCCAGACAGTTCCAATCCAATGCACTGCTTCTAACATCATTTGATTGTCATGGTTTCAAATATTCAGTTTCGAGCAGTCCCACTGCCAAGAGTGAGTTCAAGATCATCGGCATCATCCATACCGTCATCATGAATATGCTCCCCTTCCCAAGGGGTCATCATCTGCTTACTCTCAGCTTTGGCAACAGCTCTTGTTCTCTCCTCTATTGCATCATTTAGTGACATTTTCTGAACCATTGGCCTAACCAAATTAAATGTAGGCGAAGTCGGAATGGGAGGTCTAGAAAACTTCTGGAAGCTAATCCATTGCCCTGAATCATTGGTTGAGCAATCAGACTCATCACATTCTGGTATAGTAGCCGGAGTAAAGTTCCGCCTCCTAGACGGGCTCGAAGGAGCAGAAGCAGCAAATACAGGATAACTATTAAAGAAGGACATCGACTCTTGAGCAGTAGCCTCAAAATTAAACACCTGCTGCTGCTTTGGAGCAGCCTTTGACGTTGGGGACATAATCATAGGAGACACAGGTGCACTATTAGATATCCGAAGAGGAGGCAGACTCGATGGAATCGAATTGCAAAGGAATGAAAATGGATGAGACTGCACATTGATCTCATTTCTAGTTGGGCTCGGCGGAGCAGAGGATGAAGGGCTACGTTGGAAGGAATGAATTGGGTTCTGAAATGCTGAGGATAAAGGATACGGAACTTGTGATGAGCAGGCACTGTAGTTGTTGAAACTCGCCACAATCTCTGGCGGTGGCGGCTTCATTCCCTGAGTAATAAACGTACACACTCAATACACAACTGATCATATCATCATCATCTCATACAAAAAATAAACGGAAAATCAAACTCGAAACAACACTGAATTACAACCACAGCGGTAATCATCATCATCTGTAACAAATAAAAACAAACTCAACCTTCAATTACGAGCACATCAATAACCATCATCATCTCATAAACAACACAATTCCTTTTATAAAATAAATGCATGTACTCATAATTGAAAACGAGACTAAATTACAACCATACCGATACTCGTCATCATCTGTAACCAATAAACAAACTCAAAACTAGCATGCAATTACAAGCGCAACAGCAATCGTCATCGTCATATCATACACAACACTAATACCTTTTGTGAAAAAAATTACAGATAATCATAATCTAAAATGGCACTAATTTACAACCACACCGATACGCATCATCATCATCATCATGTTACGGATAAACAAACTCGAAACCAGCATTCAATTACAAGCAAGTGCACCAGTAATCAACATCATCTCATACCTTTAAAAAATAAATACGGATAATCAAACACGAAAACGACATTTTACAACCATAAACACACCAGTAATCATCATCATCCTCTCATATACAACACGTACTCCTACCAAATATAAAGAGAATCAAACTCGAACGACATAAATGAAAAATACACCAGTAATCATCATCATCATATATTACGAACAAACTCGAAAACAATACTAAATCAAAAGTCACATCAGTCATCAACTCATCATCACCGTCATCTCAAACAACACAAGAAATCAACGAGTACTCGAACACAAAAAGCACACAGGAACAAAATAAGAAAAATCAGCAGATCTAAAACGATCAACAAACAAAACAATCAAAAGAAACGAAACAAAACGAAAGCACTACCTTACGATAAGTAGTACCATCCGGCTCAACAATCCAGCCAGCCTCAGCACACAGCGCCTTAAGAACCTCATTATTATCACAATGCTTAGGAAGATTATAGTTCCCTTGCGCTCTTAGCCCGGCGAATATCTTCGCCGCGATCGCTCTCCGCCTCCGCTCTCGCCTCCGATTATTCTCCCTCTCTCTCCACGATGGCTTCCTCCTCCCAGCCGCCGCTCCGCTACCTCCCTCCGTCGTCATTAGAGATAGAAAGCTTAGTTAGAGAAAATTTAGAGAGGCGTTCGGCAGCAGCACCACCACGAGGTATGTGCGCTTTGCCTGTGGTGTGCCTAGTTGGATGTGTTGTGTCTTGTGTGTATAGAATCTCTCTCCTCATTTCATTCTCTCTTCAATTTATTGGGTTTGCGCATCAGAAATAATCGTGTGTGATTGGGTGCATGGGAAGGGGGGATGATGTGGTCGGTGATTATGAGCCGTTGGATGGGTGAGATGGAAAATCAGAGGGTGGGGAGGGGATTGTGAGGGTATAATATTTCTGAAACTGAAGCAGAACAAAAGCTGACACGTGTAAGAGCAAATAATTGTCTGGTAATTGTTTCCAAGTGAAGAAATTGTAGGGTAGGGGGGTGATACTATTTTTATTTTTCTTACTGAGTGGTACATGGGTTGACCTTGCGCATTCTCATGTGTTGGGACCTTCAATTTTCATTGTTATCCAACTAATTTATACAATACGTTGCATACTTTTTTTGAGGGAAAGAAGTATAAAATATTAAAATATTAAAATATTATTGAGTATCCCTTCAGATTTGCAAGAGTATAATAAAATTTTACTCATTAAATGGTAAGAAACGTATGTTACCAAATCAGCATTTTGTTGAAATATTCTAGTTGGTAATAATAATTTGGAATAATAATACTTTGTCCATTCTGAAATGTTTGAATATTAAAAATATGTTGCTCTGTAATGGATAGGATTACTAGACATGTACGTTAAAGTTCGAAAATGGTATAAGCATAGACAATATATTTTTCTTTTAGTGATTAGTGATTAGCCTTGTTAAATGATTAAATTTGGCAGGTTGTTTATCTAGCTTATTGTGTTACTAATTGTTTGCAAAAGGATTGAATTTGAAGTTTGTGTGAAACTAGATAATAAATATAAGATGGTTATAAATATTTGATGCTAATATCTAATTATTGAAATTATTTAATTAGTTTTTTGTGTAGAATATTAATATCAATATCTTTAAGTTCCTTGATTAAGAATACAGCAAACTTCAAGGCCTTAAATCCAACACACAGCTCCCAAAATTCGCAAAACTAACTAATCATAAATTATCAACATAATAAACACATGTAGATAGTAGTAACATGTAAATGAATGGAAACTTGATAGCAATTGGAACACTTAAATTAATTATTGCCTATCACGATTGAAAAATCTTTAAAGCTTCTAAAAAAATATCCTTTCGTCTTATGTTTAAATCAACTACAAATACAAAAAATTAAGAAATTATTAACATTGTGAATTCCTTAATTTTCATTTCAATTTTTTAAAAAGGAAACAAGCATGCAAACCTTTCATAAGGCTCGTATATCAATGGAAACAAGTGGTTAATTATTGAGTGACATTAGAATCAGGTCTTTCGTATAATGAACAAAAATATTTAGCCTAAAAGCAAAAGTTGTCTAAATTGAACACGATTCAAGTAAAATATCAAATCTCTCTTCATTTCAAATTGAAATTACGCTTTTTATTATATTGCTTATTTGTGGGTCTATCTAATTATTGGACGAATTTATTATTTGTGGGTCTATCCTTAATAGAACAAATTATCTAAAACAAACAAATGAATTTTTAAGTAGGTTATTGAAAAGAAATATGAGACAAATCACATTAACTCAATACAACTTTAAGATATTCATTAACATAGAATAGTCACGTCAACAAAATTAACTTTGATTTAGGGAAGCAAGAAAACAAATACCAAGATTATTGCATGACAATAGGATAAAACCCTGTCTTAATGCAAGAAGAGCTTATGAACAAAATTTCAAAAATAATAAATATAGAATAGTGTATTTGTGATGAATATAATCATGAAACTTCTCTACGTCAACTAATAGATATGTTAAGTAAGATAGAAGAGATGCAACATCACCAAGAGTATCAAGGTAATAAAAAGAATTTCTATCTATGATGAAAAGTTTAAGAATTTTAGTTGTCCACTATGTTGCAATAAATCAATTTATGAAGGGTGCTCTTAAATTATCGAGTTTTCTTTTGATTTTAGCAAGGTTGTCGATATTAGCAAGTTTCTCTATAGGTTTCATATTGTTACAATCTAAAGGTTACATTCGATCCATAATCTTATAGTACGCTCTTGAATTGAGTCCAACTAAGAGACCTCGTATTTGATGACAAACTAGTTTTTAATAAGGGGAGAATGATACAAATAAGAAAAGGAAAATCAAAATGATTAATTAAGTTAGTATATTTAACTTTCAACTTGGTTCATTGTACAACAAAAAGGTCATGATCGACATATTAGGAGGGTTTAATGTTCTAATCCTACCCAATTTAAGATTTTTTGTGTTTTACTAACCCTAATTGTGTCGTGGTTTGCTTAATTTTTCTAACATGTTTTTACCTGTGACTTGAGAGGGTTGTTCAAGGTTTAAGTTATTGTGCATTATCTTAGTGAAATTTAGTTAAAGTCTTGAAATTAAGCTTTCCTAATTAGTTCTAAGCTTATTCCTTATTTTAGTGTGTTTAGAAACTATATTGCGAAGTTTGATTATTTTAGAGTCCTAGATATGCTCTAATTGCCTAAACTTCTTTAAGTAGGTTTAAGGACACATACTTAGTATAGATATGTGATTTATGCCCCTTTAGAAAGGTGGAAATTTTAAAATAAAACCAGTTTTATTAATTTTGCTGATTGAGAAATAAAACATAAATTTGATTCCATGTAGTTCAATTCAAGACTCATGATAATATTTAACTTAAGTTACTACTACTAGAAATGAATTATTACTATGAATATGAATTATTAAACTTGCTTAGAAACATGCAGTAAACTTTCTTCATGCTTGCATAATTAAACTCATAGAAACATATTAACTCCTTCAAAATATGCCAATAAATATGCATTCAACAGTGCTCATAAATCTACATCTATCCTAAGTATTGTACTATATATACATGTAACTAAGTAACAAAAAATGTTTCTTATATATAGTTCTTTAACACAAGTGTTTCTAACATGTACGTACCGTAATTAGGCAAAAAAATTCTTCACCTTAGCAACCTTGGAAATCACCTAAGTTGTACTCTTGTATTAAATAATAAAAGAAACATAATTAATCCTTTGCCCTGCAAATTTACAACTACTAACTTAATTTTTATTTAAGTATGCTGTAATTTTCATAAATTATGGTTAAACATCGTAAGCTAACACTAGATAACGAAATTCTAGTTTACAATCTCAAAATGTAATAGTTTATGGAATATAAACTTAATCTAATGTTCATAATGTAAATATGGAATTTATTTAACATGATTAGGAGATTATAACTTTAAGTTTTAGATTATAACAATTGTAAATAACAAGGTGTTCATTAAATAAAAAACTAATAAATTAATCCAACAAAATTGAAAAATAAAAAATGAGAGGGAGGATGAGTATCAACCACCTCTAATAGGCAGCCAACCGATTGCTGGTGATGCTAATGGCTAGTATGTTGGGCCCACAGTTACGGTTAGGGCTTTTTCGTCGTTTTTGCATATTTATATATAAAAAAATCAATAACATGCTTTTGAAATATAAAAGTTAGACAAAAATAATATATACGTACCTTTGGTAAAGTTTAAAATATAGGAGAAGATGGCTATAAATACTAATTTTGTTAAAAAGAACTCTACATGGAGTACGAAACTTAAATTTGATAATCAAAATTTTTTCCTTTAATGTATTAAGATGGAATCCTTATTAAATAATGAAACTATTTAATTTTTTTTCACCTTTTTAAAAATAAAATAATTATATTTCTTTAAAATAAATACTTTATAACTAGAAAAAAGTACGCAATATAATAATCTACCTTTCTTAACAGAAGTTTCATCCCGAAAATTATCGTTTGAGATCGAAATAAAACTTATTTTTTAAAAAAACTTTAGTTGTAACTCCTTTGTATTTTCGAAATCAACACATAACTTACTTTACCCACTAATGTTGCTACTAAATTTGCTTATACTTGTCATAAAATTGACAAGATAAGATGAGAAATATGTAAAATTAAGAAAAAATGTGAAATTCTAACACATTACACCCTTGTAGACACAAATTATGTCTCCCATGTAATAGTCCCATGGTGAACTAACCTTTGCATTTTGGGATAGCTTAGCTCGAGGAAGAGTGCGTGAAAATCTAAAAAGCCCTTAAATAACCCTAGACCCTTGATGTGCTCATTTTAGAGCATGTTTACTACCCCGTTTTAGTGTCAAGTCTCGTGGTTTTATATATTGATTTTATATATATTACACTTGATTTCACCTTGATCTTGTCTTCGAGTTGTCTTAAGGTCATTTTAGGTGTTTTTAATGATTTCGAGGTGAAATGCGACTTATTCGAGTCTTTGACACTCTTAGACACGCGTATCATAGCTTGAGCAAACATTTCAAGTCACTCATGTAGATCCCACGGAGTTAAGAAAGCATCAAAAGTTGAAAAGAGGAGTGTAGGCATTCAGATTTGACCAAATCTGAGAGTCCTTCGGTCGAATGATGGTCTCCAATCAGGCGAATCATGCATAGAGAGGAATTTACCAAAGCTGCTGGAATGGGCGAATGGAAGAGAATTCGGGCGAATGATGATGCATTTGGCTGAATCTGTCTTGCATTCGGTCGAATGACAATGTTTTCTCCGGAAATTTTACTTCTTTTTAGGGTGGGCCCAAAGGCATTTTAGGGTTTTCGGACTTCTTTTACTCTTTGTTATAAATACCCCTCTCTATGAAGAGAGGGAGGATAACTAGGTTTTATGAGTTTTATTAGTTTTAGCTTTGTTTAGCCTCTAAAATTCTCTTAGTTCTAGTTTTCATTTTCTATTTTCTCAAACACATGTACTCCAAGTTTTCGGTTTTATTAATTGGAGTCTGATCGTGGATATTGCATTAAAGCTTTTGTGATTATCAATCTATTCTTTACTTTTGAATTCGTTCATTATATTTCATTCCGTGTTTAGACTAATGTTTATCGTTCATCTAGAATAGTTTCTGATTTGCTTTTGTTCTCATTAATTTATTTTCATGATCATTGCATTTGTTTTATTGAATATTATCATGTCGTTTATCTTGAATATGTGTGAGTAGTTCCCTTAGGGGTTTGATTAGTGAAACCCTAGGAAAAGCTATGTTCTTTATTGTCTAAGGTTGTAGGAATGATGACAATAAGTAGTTCTCGGAACCCGATGCGAATCTTGTCCTGCAACTCCTTTGGAGACATAGGGCGATTATAGGTCGTTCGATGTGATTTGTAGAATCACCAACTTCCTCTCGCATGCTTGGGTGGTCATGCTAGTTATTGTTTGATTTTCTCTAACCTATCATGTTCTGTTTTGAAAGCACCATTCCTAGGGTGAATCTAATCTCGTCCCTATTTTTCTCCACTTGATTTTCCTCTTAATTCATCGTGATCTATATTTTCGTTATTAGTTTTAGTGTTTTTAAGTCCAAAAAGTTCAGTTGTGTTAAGAATTGAGTGTCTTAATATCCTTTGTCCTTGTGGTTCGACCCCCTACCCCACTATACTCATATAGTTCGTAGGTTGTTATAAATATTGTTTGCATAACTAGTCTTTTAGTAAATGACGCTAAAAATCGGTTGTCAAAATGGCGCCGTTGCTGGGGACAAGGCGTTATATTTAGACTTTTTCTGTTCTTGATATAGCTTTATTCAATTTTGTTTCTACTACTGTTTGTTTTCTTTTTATTAATAGTTTCCTTTGAGTTTGCTGTTTGCATGCCCCATAGCACACGTAGGTCAAACCAACCAATAACACCTTATAATTCTAAGATCCAACGCTTGAGTAGACAACGCCCATCAAAGAAAACCTCACCTTCTGTTCAAAACCCACCCACATCCACAATGGTTGACGAACATCAGTTGTTTAGTCAGTTTGGGACTCCAGGCTCACAAGAGTTCCAAGGAGGTGTAGTACTTCCTGTTGCTACTACACCATACCAAATACACCCCTAATTCACAAGGATGGTTAAGGAAACCCCTTTTAGTGGTTTAAGAAATGAATGTCCACTTCAACACCTCAAGGCATTTTCTAACATTTGTGGACTTATACCTCCTTACCCTAATAGCCCAGACTATGTGCGGATGCACCTATTTTACTTGATTCTAGTAGAGGATGCCAAAGATTGGTATAAATGCTTAGAAGTTTAATAAGTTGATTATTATGATTTTTCAACAATTTATAGTATTATAAATTATCCTTTTTTCTAAAAAATAATAACAAAATTAGGAATATAGTTGATAAAGGTTGAGGCTTAACCTGGTCAAACCCAAACCGGTCAAACCCGAATCAAATCTGGACCAAACTGATTAAGTAAATAACTGATTGAACCCGATCCGATTATTAACCCGAAACCGAACCGATCCAAAAATAATTAAAACCCATTTCAACCCGACCCAACAGTACCGAATCCATTAGTACCGAAACAAACACGTACTGACAACCCGAACTAACGCCCCTATTGATCATCAATCATCATATTTTTTTAACTTTATTTAGTAGTACTTTAGGTTCATCGCGGTATATGAAATATCATATGTACTTTGTTAAAAATTAAAAGGTTAGAAACTTAGAAATATATGAATAATATAAGTTATATAAGTATATAACTCTAATTTTGTTTAAATGGTTTCATGTGTCATAAATTTCTTAATTAGATCATATGTGTCATCATAACATGACACTTGGCTGAAAGTTATGCTGTAAAAAATTAACCCAACCCAAATCACCGAAACAAACAATAACTCAAGACAACATGTTATAGAACCGACCTGTAGCAACTCATGACCTTTTTTATTTTAAATATAAAATTAATCAAAAAATATATTATTTTATGAATATACTAAATATAAAAGAACTAAGCTTCACATGAGCTTTTCGAGTCGAGCTTCTAACGAGCTTTTGAGTTAAGCTTCTAACAAGCTTTCGAGTCGAGCTTCTAACGAGCTTTCGAGTCGAGCTTCTAACGAGCTTTCCAGTCGAGCTTCTAACGAGCTTTCCAGTCGAGCCTCTAACGAGCTTTCGAGTCGAGCCTCTAACGAGCTTTCGAGTCGAGCCTCTAACGAGCTTTCGAGTCGAGCCTCTAACGAGCTTTCGAGTCGAGCCTCTAACCAGCTTTCAAGTCGAGCTTCTAATGATCTTCATTCGATCTTCTCACGAGCTTTTCGAGTCGAGCTGGAGTTTGCTCAACTCGGCTCGTTATCTTATCGAGTAGAGTTTGAGTTCGAGTTCGAATCGAGTCCACTCGAGTCGAGCTTTAACCGAGTTTTGACCGAGTCGAGCTCGAGCTGCTCACGAGTAGCTCAACTCGATAAGCACCCCTACTTAGAACCCAAATCAATTATTAATTGGGCTCAACTGAAAACGACTTTTCTAGAGAGGTTATATCCTACAGTTCGAACGCAAGATTGGCGTAAGAAAATTGCGTCCTTTACTCAAGACGATGATAAGAACCTTAGTGCTACTTGGAGTCGATTTAAGAGAATGATTAGAGCATGCCCCCACCATGAGTACATGGAGAACCATCTCAACACATTTTTCTATGATGGTCTCAATGACTCTACCAAAGCACTTCTAGACTCAGCAGTAGGTGGCCAACTCTCTAAAATTCCATGCACCCAGGTAAAAGCCAAAATTGAGGAAGTTGCTAAGAATAGTGCCTGGGGAGGAACAAGGAGTCAGGGTTTACCAAGGGGGATGATTGACACAACCAACTTGGACACCAATAGTGCTAAAATTGAAGCAGTTATCGATAAGAAGCTGTGCAAATTAAGCCTAGCCGGTAGTTTGAACAACCCTCCAGTGCATTAAAAGCACTTTGCATATGCCATATGTGGGGGTGATACTTCCTATTGTGGTGGTTTGCACTCCTAGCATGTTGCCGCAGTTGATTATGAAGGTTATAACCCAGAACCGCAAGTGATGAATTATGATGGTTATGGGTATAATCCTGATCATTTTGCCACCCTTAACTATGGTGGACAAGGACAAGGAATAGGGTATGGACAATAACCTTTCCCCAATCAACCATACAAACCTCCTTTCAATTCAAACCAAAACTAAGGAAACTTCCACCCAAGATATAACAGAAATGCTCAGAATGGGTTTAACAACCAAGGTTTTCAAGGGAACCAATCAAGCGGAAATGCACCAAGGCCAAATGTATATAGACCACCAGGGTTTAATCAAGGGTCTAGAAATGGTTCAAATCTGCCTTTCCCACCTAGTCAACCATATCACGTGGTTTCTCAACCACAATAAAGTCATACCTCAACAAATTTGAACGATTGCAATTTGTTGCTTTATTGATGGCATGTGGCCTTGAGAATAGGATTAACATGTGGCACCCAACTCATAAGCTAATAACTTATGAGTTTCTTAGTTCCTTAACCCCATGTCAACAAGAAAATAGGTTGTATTTGTCTTTTTGGTTAAGGAATGCAACCTATTTCCTAGACTATGCTGCATTTTTTGCCATTTTTGGTTTTAAAAACGAACCTATTCCAGATAAAAAATCGGATAACTCTCGAGTTTCTAAATTATGGCCTAAAATTGCCGGCCGACTTGTTTATTCGAATAGGAATATATATGCATCTAATGTACAACACCCTGTTCTTCGTATGTTTTTCAAATTTGCTAGGGAGACAGTGTTCTCTTCCCCTAGCCCTCATCTAGTTAGAACCCATGAAGTGCACATTCTGCACCGATACATAGCACTGCACAATGACACAGCACTAAGGATTCCAATGACACTTTGGAAGTATTTAAACAACACAACCACCCTAGATGTAAAAATTAACCTATGTCTTGGGGGGCATGTGTACCATATCACTGAGTTCCTTAATGTTATGAATCCTATAGAATTTAGTGATAGATCTGCCACTTCCACCAGCCTTCACGAGCAATGTCTCGTACGGGCCGGCTTTATCTTCATTGACCCTATGTGATGGCGGTACCTTAAAGACCGCACCATTCTCCTTCTCTGTCCACACTTGCCTCCCCTCTTGCATTTTGGGGACTCGTACCTCTTAGACGGTGATGTGTCGAGATACGCTGTCGAGCCCCCACTTATACCCCCCCTCATCCTCTCACCCTATCCATGCGTGATCGACCTAAGGCTTCCACTTTAGTTCTACCGAACCATGACGATTTAGATGATAAATCTGTTATTATGTCCTCCCTAGGTAGCATAGAGGCCAGACTTAACCAAGTCCTTACCACCTAGGCCCATTACACCGCCCGGCTTGATCACCTTGAGTAGAACATTGAGTGGGCCAATTACCTGTGGTATGACATGGCCTACCGCTCCCACATGGTCGGCGAAAACATGACCATCCCTTCCTGGTACCCCCGCCATGACAACTATAATGAAATATCCTTAAGTCATGGGTTTGATTGGTTGCGGGTGGATAGACGTAGGTTTAACAACTTCACCTCCCCGACTCCTAGAAGAGCCTCTGATGATTATGGGATGGACTATACGGGTGGGGAGGAGGAGGATAATGAGGATGATGACCAGGGGGATGAGGGTTTCATAGGGGATGAGTAGTGCTAGACCTAAAGGCCTCCCTTAGCGCCTAGGAAGGCTTTGGCCTGACTTGGGGGGGATATCCATTGTTCACTACTCATCATTTTGTTACGTGTCTTTTGGTCTTTTGCCCTGTCAGGCTGGTGGTTTTATTGCTGTGTGGTTGTGCGTTGTTTTGTGTTTTTGTGTTTTGTTTCTTGGTGTAGTTTTTAGGTCCTTGCAATAAGTTCCATGTGCTGCTTAACCTACGTTCTGGTATGATTGCTCCCGCTTGAAAATCCAAAGTTATTTTATTTATTTATATTTTTGTTTGCTTTCCTTTTTTCCATCATATGCTCCACCCTTTTTTCCATCATATGCTCCACCCTTTTTTCCATCATATGCTCCAATTCCTTTTTTCCATCATATGCTCCAACCCTTTTTTCCATCATATGCTCCAAACCCTCCTTTTTTTCCATCATATGCTACAAATCCTTTTTTCCATCATATTCTATAAACAAGCATGTAAGCTTCTGTTGTGCACTTTACATTGATTATATGCAAACTCGTATTCCCCTAGCCCTGTGCCTGTCTTGGGTCTAAGTTTATCGACTGTTTTCCACTTAACTTGGGGGATTTGATCTTGCTTGGTATGTGGTTTGGATGACTACCTATTGAGGCGCATTTCGACTAGCCTAGTGAGGATTGAGCCTTCTAGGACTTTATTATGAGTCCTACATTATTGAGTGTTAGTCAGGAAATCTTAAGAATTGTGTTTGTTCTTCTCCAGCATAGTCTGCTTTTCTAAAGGTTAGGGATGATAACACGTTTGTAGTAAAAGTTACATAGCCAAACTGCCTACCATGAATATGAATTTACTTTAGGTTAAGCCAAGTTGTGCCTTTACCTTCTTCTTTGTAGCCACACTATTTAACTCCACATGAGCCAAATGTCCCCTCTCTTTACCTAGAGGATAGTCATGTGATCATAGTGAAGTTAGTGTTCGTTGCATTGTGGTGTAGGATTTCAATTTGGAAAATTGATTATTGGATGATATGACTATATACATTACTCTTAGTGTATTTAAAAAATTATTTACATGAAAAGTTCAAAAAAAGAAAAAAGAAAAAGAGAAAAAGAAAAAAAAAGAGAAAAAGAAAAAAAGAAAAAAAGAAAAAGAAAAGAAAAAAAGAAAAAAGAGAGAAAAATTTGAGAATAAGGTTGACATAATGTATTAGAGTTCATTATATCGGATTTTGGGAGTGGCATGGTTGTCGGAAGGCGTAGTTGTCCTCGGTTTTATTACCTTGGATCTCTTACTATCCTCTATTTTGACTCCACATTCCCAAATTTTACCCTACCTTTATCCTAGCCTACATTACAACCCTTTCCAAACCTGTTCGACTTAACCTGATTAGTAAGATCTGTGCTAGAGAGTAGATAAGACACAATCCCCGAGATTTCTCCCTGTTTAGGTGTTTAATTCCCGACTCATCTTTAGTCAGATGATTTTGAGTGAAACACATACCCTATAAACACATGAGCATATTAGAAATTTCTAACATCTCTTGGGAAATAACCTCGAGAGCGTTGACTTGCGACCTCATTAGGTAGTAGGTGGAATGAACTATGATGTAGCTTGCTTGGTGATCCCGAGTATGTGGAAAACGTTATTATGCTCTTCTAACCCCATTGTACTCGCACACCTATGCTAGGGAAGATTTTGCACATGTGCGGCTTGCATTGTCTTGATTTTCACTCTCCTTGTTCTTCATTCGCTTCTATAACTGTTTTGCCATAAGCTTTTATGTCACCTTCCTATTTCATTTGCTAGGGACTAGCAAAGGTTTAGCTTGGGGGAAGTTGATGTGCTTATTTTAGAGCACGTTTACTACTCTGTTTTAGTGTCAAGTCTCATGGTTTTATATTGATTTTATACATATTACACTTAATTTCACCTTGATCTTGTCTTCGAGTTGTCTTAAAGTCATTTTAGGTGTTTTTGATGATTTTGAGGTGAAATGTGACGTATTCGAGTCTTTGACACTCTTAGATACGTGTATCATAGCTTGGCAAACATTTCAAGTCACTCATGTAGATCCCAAGGAGTTCAGAAAGCATTAGAAGCTGAAAAGAGGAGTGTAGGGATTCAGATTCGAACGAATCTGAGAGTCCTTCGGTCGAATGGCACTTCAGTAGAGGGCCTGTGTTCCATTGTCAGTGGGAAGGCTGAATAGCACTCATTCGGGCGAATGAGCTTCCATTCGGCCGAATGATGGTCTCTATTCGGGTGAATCATGTACAGAGAGGAATTCACCAGAGTTATTGGAATGGGCAAATGGAAGAGAATTTGGGCGAATGATGATGCATTCGGCTGAATCTGTCTTGTATTCGGTCGAATGTCAGTGTTTTTTCCGGAAATTTTACTTCTTCTTAGGGCCGGCCCAAAGGCATTTTAGGATTTCCGGACTTCTTTTACTCTTTGTTATAAATACCCCTCTCTTTGAAGAGAGGGAGGACAGCTAAGTTTTATGAGTTTTATTAGTTTTAGCTTTGTTTAGACTCCAAAATTCTCTTATTTCTAGTTTTCATTTTCTGTTTTCTCAAACACATGTACTCCAAGTTTTTGGTTTTATTGATTGGATTCTGATCGCGGATATTGCATTGAAACTTTTGTGATTATCAATCTATTCTTTACTTTTGAATTCGTTCGTTATATTTTATTACGTATTTAGCCTAATGTTTATCATTCATCTAGAATAGTTTCTGATTTGCTTTTGTTCTCGTTAATTTCTTTTCATGATCGTTGCATTTGTTTTATTGAATATTATCATGTCGTTTATCTTGAATATGTGTGAGTAGTTCTCTTAGGGGTTTGATTAGTGAAACCCTAGGAAAAGCTATGTTCTTTATTGTCTAAGGTTATAGGAATGATGACAATAAGTAGTTCTCGAAACCCGATGCGAATCTTGTCCTACAACTCCTTTGGAGACATAGGGCGATTATAGGTCGTTCGATGTAATTTGTGGAATCACCAATTTCCTCTCGCATGCTTGGGTGTCTATGCTAGTTATTGCTTGATTTTCTCTAATCTATCATGTTCTGTTTTGAAAGCATCATTCCTAGGGTGAATCTAATCTCGTCCCCGTTTTTCTCCATTTGATTTTCCTCTTAATTCATCGTGATCTATATTTTCGTTATTAGTTTTAGTTGTTTTTAAGTCCAAAAAGTTCAGTTGTGTTAAGAATTGAGTGTCTTGATATCCTTTGTCCTCGAGGTTTGACCCCCTACCCCACTATACTCGTATAGTTCATAGGTTGTTATAAATATTGTTTGCATAACTACTCTTTTACTAAACGACGCTAAAAACCAATTGTCAACCCTCATCACCAAAACAAAGCCAAATTCTTGCCTCTTAACCTAAGGAAACATAACTTTTTTCAAAAACTAATAAGGAAATTATTCATCTTCAATGGTAAACTTACCAAGGACCGTCTTAAATCTACATATATTTTTCTTTACTTTAAGTACTTTGAATAGGCTGTCGTACACCCTCTTAAAAATAAAAAGACAACACCAACTAATATAGCTAGGGAAGTAGGGATTGTATCTTTAGGGAAGTTACAATTCTATTAGCTCTTAAAAGTCTAAATTGTATAAAGGGCCTTGGTTGGAACTAATGATGAAAACTTTAGTGAAGACTAATGATGAAAACTTTAGTGAAGACTTGATGCAAATTAGCTAAAGCCTAAGGCAATGGTTCACCGTGAATAAACAAATTAATTGAGAAATAACAAGTAACGGGTTTTATAAATTCAACGAATTAGGGCCCGCTAATTATCTCAAAGTTAGACTATCTCAAGACTCTTATAGTGGCTCTTGCTCTTGCCTAGATTTGTCAAGCCTTTTATTCCTTGGTCTTATTATGATACTTTTATCTCTCGACATCAAATTCAACAATTACCCAACATACAATTAAACATGGAAGTGTTCAAGGATCCCAAAAACCCTAGAAAGAGATCTGCTTACAATTCATGACTAAAACAATAACAATTATAAACATGAAATTCATGAATGAGAAATAAAGAAGCAATACTAATAAACAACAATAATAGACAACAAATCAATAAGAAAAATAAAATAGAGAAGAAAGTAATGAAAAATACTTCTATAATTCTTGATTAATGGAAAAATATAAACTAGGGTTTTTCATCCATGGAAGAGAGAAAGGAAAAAACTGCTACGTTGTAGAGAAGAGAAAACTTAGAATAATAAAACCTCAGGAAAATAATAATGTATCAAGATAAAATAATAAGTTCCTATTGAATATATTTTTTACTAAAGTCTTTTTAAATAGAAAGATAAGATGACTAAATTAGGTATTAGGGCCAAATTAGAGGTTTAATATGATTATAACTTGGATTTATTGCTCGTGCCGCGGTCATGTTTCCAAGGTTAACTTTGCAAGGTTGTAACTTTTGATCTAGAAACTTTCAAAGGGTGTGTGACCTATCATTGCGAAAATATTCAAGTCTACTTTGCAACCTAATTAGAATCTCTTATTCCTTATTAAATTTTAGTGTGTTTAGAAACTATATTAGGAATTTTGATTGTTTTAGAGTAGATATGCTCTAATTGCAAAACCTTCTCTAAGTAGGTTTAATGAAACACACTCAGTATAGAAATGTGCTTCACGCCCCTTTGGAAAGGTGGAAATTTAATTTTAAAATAAAACTGATTTTATTATTTTTACTAATTGAGAAAAATGCTTGATTTTAAGTTTATGTGATAGACCTTGAGTTGAGATTTTATGTTGCTTATTTTTAATCCACATTATGAAAAAAAATTTCCATAATTTTTTTTTAATCCAATTACTGTACATTGATTCAACAAACATTAGAACATGATTTAGTCGTCATCAATTTATATATAAGCTAATCGAGTTGCTACACTTTCTTAAATGAACATTAACCGGATACAAAGCTTAAGTAGACACTTTCGTTAAGTTGGATTACAATAAGCAACTTTAAATCCTAAAGGCTATCGCACAAGCATATTAAATAAACTAAGTTTATTAAATAATATCCACCCTTCTAAAGAGGCTTGAATTAGGCGAGAAAAAAATGTTAAGGACTCTAAAACAATTAGACTTCGTAAAATAAAAATAAGGAAAAACAATTTGGAACCAATGAACAAAAGCTTTATTTTGGCCATCTAACTAAATTAATCTAAAATCACTAATTCATATTTAAACCATGAAAAACTATCTCAAGAGAAAGTTAAAGTGAAACCTAATACAACTAGAACTAGAAAAAAAAGAAAAATCCTAGATTGAGTAAGATTATACCATCAAATCATTCTAACATTTCGTTCTAAATCTTTTTGTTGTAGAGATAAGCAAGCCCAATAGTTGAATAAATCAATTAGAGTAATTATTTTGGTCATCCTTCTCTAGTATATATTACTCGATCCTTCTATTTATTAAACAAATACACTTTATTTTAGTAACGCAACACTTGTGTGTCAAAATATATGGTAATTTTATATAATAATATTAGATATTTTTTGAATTGAGTTATACCTTATCTTTTTGGTAAGGAAGGCTATTATTTTTCCTTTTCCTGTGTTTATAATCAAGCAAAGATTTTATGTCGAGGAAAATATATTTATGTGAAAGGAAAGATATTTTCAATTATAGTTGAATAAAAGGAAGCAGATCAACCAATATGGTTGGTATAAAAAGAGTGAACAAAAAAAGAATATAAGCCATTTTGAAGGAAAGATGCTTTATCTTTTGCATATCTTTTTGTATATATTTATTATATAATTTTTCTAAGTATGATTTTTAAGTAACTCTTGAACATTACAATAAATCATAAGTTTCACATTATAGTATCAAATATATTTTTTTGAATCTTCAAAAACCATATCTTTACTATAAGGAAGGAATTTTTCTTTCTTTTTCGTACTTTAACAACTAAGGAAGGTATTTTTCTATGGGAAGAAAAATAATTCAAATAGAACATGTTTAGGACTCTAAAACTATTAAGCTTCTTAAAATAGATTCTAAAATCACTAAAAATTAAATAGAAATAAGGTAATAACAACTTGGAACCAATGAAGAAATGCCTAATTTTGGCCATCTAACTAAATTTATCTAAAATCACTAATTCACATTTAAACCATGAAAAATATCTCAAGTGAAAGTTAAAGTGAAACCTAATACAACTAGAATTAGTAAAACAAGAAAAATCCTAGATTAAGTAAGGTTATAACATCAAATCATTCTAATATTTCGTTCTAAACTATTTTCTTGTAGAGTAAAGCAAGATAAATTGTTCAATAAATTAATTAGAGTAATTATTTTGGTCTTCCTTCTCTAGTATATATTACTCGACACTTCTTAGAATTAAAAAAATACACTTTATTTTAGTAATGCAACACTTGTGTGTCAAAATATATGATAATTTTTATATTATAATATTAGATATTTTCTGAATTGAATTATATCTTATCTTTTTAGTAAGGAATGTTATATTTTTCTGTTTTCCTGTTTTTATAATCAGTAAAAGATTTTATGTGCAGAAAAATATACTTATGTGAAAGAAAAGATATTTTCAATTATGGTTGAATAAAAGAAAGCAGATCATCCAATATAGTTGGTATAAAAAGAGTGAATAAAGAAAAAATATAACCATTTCGAAGGACCAATGCTTTATCTTTTGCATATCTCTTTGTATGTATTTATTGCATATTTTTTGTTATTACGCTTTTAAAGTAACTCTAGAACGTTGCAATAAACCAAAAGTTTCAAATTATAGTATCAAATAATTTTTTTGAATCTTCAAAAATTATATCTTTCCTATGAGGAAGGAATTTTTCTTTCTTTTTCTTACCTTGACAACTAAAGAACGATATTTTCTATGAGAGGAAAAATATATCAAGTAGAACATGTTTTGGATTCTACAACTATAAGACTTCTTAAAATAATTTTTAAACACACTAAAAATTAAATAGAAATAATGAAAAAACAACTAGGAACCAATGAAAAAATACTTAATTTTGGCCATCTAACTAAATTTATCTAAAATCACTAATTCACGTCTAAACCATTAAAAACTATCTCAAGTGAAAGTTAAAGTGAAACCTAATACAAGTAGAACTAGTAGAGCAAGAAAAATCCTAGATTGAGTAAGATTATAACATCAAATCATTAACATTTTGTCCTAAACGTTTTTGTCATAAAGTAAAGCAAGCCCAATAGGAGAATAAATTAATTAGAGTAATTATTTTGACCTTCCTTCAATAGTATTTACTCGTTCCTACTTCTAATTAATAAAATACACTTTATTTTAGTAACGCAACACTTTTGTGTCAATATATATGATAATTTTATATTATATTATTCGATATTTACTGAATTGAATTATACCGTATCTCTTTGGCAAGGAAGGCTATTTTTTCCTTTTTTGTTTTTCCTCTTTTTATAATCAATGAGAGATTTTACGTGGAGAAAAATATATTTATGTGAAATAAAAGATATTTTGAAATATGGTTGAATGAAAGGAAGCAGATCATCCAATATGGTTGGTATAGAAAGAGTGAACAAAGAAAAAATATAACACATGTCGAAGGATAAATGCTTTATCTTTTGCATATCCTTTTGTATGTATTAATTGCATTATTTTTATAATTACGCTTTTTCAGTAACTCTCGAACATTGCAATAAATCACAAGTTTCACATTATAATATCAAATATTTTTTTTTAATATTCAAAAACCATATCTTTCCTATAAGGAAGGATTTGTTTTTTCTTTTTCTTACATTGACAACTAAGGAACGATATTTTCTATGAGATGAAAAATACTTTACCTAGAACATGTTTAGGACTATAAAACTATTAGACTTCTTAAAATAGTTATTAAACTACACATTAAAAAAAATAGAAATAAGGAAAAAAAACCTTGGAACCAATGAAGAAATGCATAATTTTGGCCATCTAACTATATTTATCTAAAATAATTAATTCACGTTTAAACAATGAAAAACCATCTCAAGTGAAAGTTAAAGTGAAACCTAATACAACTAGAACTATTAGAAAAAGAAAAATCCTTGATTGAGTAAGATTATAATACCAAATCATTCTAACATTTCGTTCTAAACCTTTTTGTGTAAAGTGAAGCAAGCTCAATAGTTGAATAAATTAATTAGAATAATTAGTTTGGTCCACTTTATCTAATATATATTACTCGATTCTTCTTTTAATTAAACAAATACAGTTTATTTTAGTAATGAAACACTTGTGTGTTAGAATATATGGTAATTTTTATATTATAATATTTGATAATTTCTGAATTGAAGTGTACCTTATCTTTTTTATAAGGAAGGCTATTTTTTTCCTTTTTTAATTTTATAATCAAGAAAGATTTTATGTGGAGGAAAATATATTTATTTAAAATAAAAGATATTTTCAATTTTGGTTGAATGAAAGGAAGCAGATCAACCAATATGGTTGGTATAAAAAGAATGAATAAAGAAAAAATATATGCCATTTCGAAGGACAAATGCTTTATCTTTTGCATATCTTTTAATAAGTAATTATTGCATAATTTTTATAATTAGGCTTTTTAAGTAAGTCTTGAACATTGTAATCAATCACAAGTTTCACATTATAGTATCAAAAGCCATATCTTTCCTACAAGGCAGGAATTTTTCATTGTTTTTCTTACTTTAACAGCTAATTAAAGAAGTATATTATTTATGAAATAAAAAATATTTCAAGTAGAACATGTTTAGGACTATAAAAAAAATTAGACTTCTTTAAATGGATTTTAAACATACTAAAAATAAAATAGAAATAAGGAAAAAATAACTTGAAACAAATGAAGAAATGCTTAATTTTGGCCAATTAACTAGATTTATCTAAAATCATTATTTCGTATTTAAACCATGGAAAACCATCTCAAGAGAAAGTGAAAGTGAAACCTAACACAACTAGAACTAGGAAAATAAGAAAAATCCTAGATTGATTAAGATTATAACATCAAATCATTCTAATATGTCATTCTAAACCTTTTTGTTATTAAGTGAAGCAAGCCCAACAGTGGAATCAATTAATTAGAGTAATTATTTTGGTTTTCCTTCTCTAGTATATATTTCTCGATATTTCTTTTAATTAAAAAAATACAATTTATTTTAGTAACAAAACACTTGTGTGTCAAAATATATGGTAATTTTTATATTATAATATTACATATTTTTTGAATTAAATTACACCTTATCTTTTTAATAAAGAAGGTTATTTTTTTCTTTTTCCAGTTTTTATAATAAACTAAGGATTTTATCTGGAGGAAAATATAATTATGTGAGAGAAAAGATAATTTCAATTATGGTTGAATAAAAGGAAGCAAATCATCCAATATGGTTGGTATAAAAAGAGTAAACAAAGAAAAAATATAACCCATTTCGAAGGACCAATGATTTATTTTTTGCATATCTTTTTGTATGTATTTATTGCATAATTTTTCTAATTATGCTTCTAAAGTAACTCTTGAATATTAAAATAAATCACAAGTTTCACATTATAGTATCAAATATTTTTTTTTGAATCTTTAAAAACCATATCTTTCCTATAAGGAAGAAATTTTTCTTTCGTTTTCTTACTTTAACAACTAAGGAAGGATATTTTAAAAGGGATGAAAAATAATTCAAATACAACATGTTTAGGACTCTAGAACTTTTGGAATTCTTAAAATAGTTTCTAAACTCACTAAGAATTAAATAGAAATCAGGTAATAACAACTTGGAACCAATGAACAAATGCCTTACTTTGGCCATCTAACTAAATTTATCTAAAATCAGTAATTCGTGTTTAAACCAAGAAAAACCATCTCAAGAGAAAGTGAAATTGAAACCTAATACAACTAGAACTAGGAAAACAAGAAAAATCCTAGATTGATTAAGATTATAACATAAAATAATTATAACATGTCGTTCTAAACCTTTTTGTTATTAAGTGAAGCAAGCCCAACAGTGGAATCAATTAATTAGACTAATTATTTTGGATTTCCTTCTCTAGTGTATATTACTCGACATTTCTTTTAATTAAAAAAATACAATTTATTTTAGTAACGCAACACTTGAGTGTCAAAATATATTGTAATTTTTATATTATAATATTAGATATTTTCTAAATTGAATTATACCATATGTTTTTAATAAGGATGGTTAATTTTTTCTTTTTCTAGTTTTTATTATCAACTAATGATGATATGTGGAGGAAAATATAATTATGTGAAAGAAAAGATAATTTCAATTATGGTTGAATAAAAGGAAGCAAATCATCCAATGTGGTTGGTATAAAAAGAGTGAACAAAAAAAATATAACCCATTTCGAAGGACCAATGATTTATCTTTTTGTATGTATTTATTGCATAATTTTTCTAATTATGCTTTTAAAGTAACTCTTGAATATTAAAATAAATCATAAGTTTCACATTATAGTATCAAATATTTTTTTTAAATCTTTAAAAACTAAATCTTTCCTATAAGGAAGGAATTTTTCTTTCGTTTTCTTACTTTAACAACTAAGGAAGGATATTTTATAAGGGATGAAAAATAATTCAAGCACAACATTTTTAGGACTCTAGAACTATTGGAATTCTTAAAATAGTTTCGAAACTCGCTAAGAATTAAATAGATATAGTGTAATCACAACTTGGAACCAATGAAGAAATGCCTAACTTTGGCCATCTAACTAAATTTATCTAAAATAACTAATTCACGTTTAAACCATGAAAAACCATCTCAAGAGAAAGTGAAAATGAAACCTAATACAACTAGAACTAGGAAAACAAGAAAAATCCTAGATTGATTACGATTATAACATCAAATCATTCTAACATGTCGTTCTAAACCTTTTGTTATTAATTGAAGCAAGCCCAACAGTGGAATCAATTAATTAGAATAATTATTTTTGTTTTCCTTCTCTAGTATATATTACTCGACATTTCTTTTAATTAAAAAAATACAATTTATTTTAGTAGCGCAACACTTGTGTGTGTCAAAATATATGGTAATTTTTATATTATAATATTAGATATTTTCTGAATTGAATTATACCTTATGTTTTTAATAAGGAAGGTTATTTTATTTTTTTCCAGTTTTTAAAATCAACTAATGATTTTATGTGGAGGAAAATATAATTATGTGAAAGAAAAGATAATTTCAATTATGGTTGAATAAAAGGAAGCAAATCATCCAATATGATTGGTATAAAAAGAATGAATAAAGAAAAACTATAACCCATTTCGAAGGACCAATGATTTATTTTTTGCATATCTTTTTGTATGTATTTATTACATAATTTTTATAATTATGCTTCTAAAGTAACTCTTGAATATTAAAATAAATCACAAGTTTCACATTATAGTATCAAATGTTTTTTATTGAATCTCTAAAAACCATATTTTTCCTATAAGGAAGGAATTTTTTTTTCGTTTTCTTCCTTTAACAACTACGGAAGGATATTTTAAAAGGGATGAAAAATAATTCAAATACAACATGTTTAGGACTCTCGAACTATTGGAATTCTTAAAATAGTTTCTAAACTCACTATGAATTAAATAGAAATAGGGTAATAACAACTTGGAACCAATGAAGAAATTGCCTAACTTTGGCCATCTAACTAAATTTATCTAAAATAACTAATTTACGGTTAAACCATGAAAACTATTGCAAGTGAAAGTTAAAGTGAAAACTAATACAACTAGAACTAGTAAAACAAGAAAAACATCTAACTAAATTTATCTAAAATCACTAATTCACGTTTAAAATATGAAAAACCATCTCAAGAGAAAGTTAAAGTGAAAACTAATACAACTAGAACTTGTAAAACAAGAAAAACATTTAACTAAATTTATCTAAAACCAGTAATTCATGTTTAAACCATGAAAAACCATCTCAAGTGAAAGTTAAAGTTAAACCTAATACAACTAGAACTAGTAGAGCAAGAAAAATCCTAGATTGAGTAAGATTATAACATCAAATAATCCTAACATTTTGTCCTAAACCTTTTTGTTATAGAGTGAAGCAAGCCCAATAGTTGAATAAAATAATTAGAGTAATTATTTTGATCTTCCTTCTTTAGTATATATTACTCGATCCTTCTTCTAATTAAACAAATACACTTTATTTTAGGAATGCAACACTTGTGTGTCAATATATATGGTAATTTTTATATTATAATTTTAGATATTTTCTGAATTGAATTAATTCTTATCTTTTTGGTAAGCAAGGCTATTTTTTCATTTTTCCTTTTTTTATAATCAAGGAGAGATTTTTCATGGAGGAAAATATATTCATGTGAAAGAAAAGATATTTTCAAATATGGTTGAATGAAAGGAAGAAGATCATCCAATTTGGTTGGTCTAAAAAGAGTGAACAAAGAAAAAATATAATACATGTCGAAGGATAAATGCTTTATCTTTTGCATATCTTTTTGTATTTATTAATTGCATTATTTTTATAATTACGCTCTTTCAGTAACTCTCGAACATTACAATAAATCACAAGTTTCACATTATAGTATCAAATATTTTATTTTGAATCTTTAAAAACCATATTATTCCTATAAGGGAGGAATTTTTCTTTCTTTTTCTTACTTTGACAACTAAGGAAGGATATTATTCATGGCATGAATAATAATTTAAGTAGAACATGTTTAGGACAAAGAAAAAAGAGAGTGAACAAAGAATTTTTCTTTTGCATATCTTTTTGTATATTTAAAAGTATATTCAAGATCTAAAATTTTCTTTTGAATAGATAGTTGATGTAGCTGTTATTCTATTTTTTGATAAGTAATTGTTTAAAGAGTAGTGATTAAATATTTTTTATTACGAATTGTATTTATTTTTTTGTTACTCTACAACAAAAATGTTTAGAGCAAAATGTTAGAATTATTTGATGTTATAATCTTACGCAATTTAGGATTTTTCTTGTCTTGCTAGTTCTAGTTGTATTAGGTTTCACTTTAACTTTTACTCGAGATGGTTTTTCATGATTTTCACGTGAATTACTGATTTAGATAAATTTAGTTAAATGACCAAAATTAAGCATTTCTTCATTGGTTCCAAAATTAAGCATTTCTGCATTGGTTCCTTAGTTGTCAATGTAAGAAATAGAAAGAAAAATTTCTTCCTTATAGGAAAGATATGGTTTTTGAAGATTCAAAAAAATATTTGATACTATAATTTGAATCTTGTGATTTATTGCAATGTTTAAGAGTTACTTAAAAAGTGTAATTATAAAAATTATGCAATAAATGCATATAAAAAGATATGCAATAGATAAAGCATTTGTCCTTCGAAATTGCTTATATTTTTTCTTTGTTCACTTTCTCTATTCTTTGTCCTAAACATATTCTACGTGAATTATTTTTCATCCCATGGATAATATCCTTCCTTAGTTGTCAAAGTAAGAAAAAGAAAAAATAATTCCTCCCTTATAGGAATAATATGGTTTTTAAAGAGTCAAAATAAAATATTTGATACTACAATGTGAAACTTGTGATTTATTGCAATGTTCAAGAGTTACTAAAAAAGCGTAATTATAAAAATTATGCAATTAATACATACAAAAAGATATGCAAAAGATAAACCATTTATCCTTCAAAATGTGTTATATTTTTTCATTGTTCACTCTTTTTATACAAACCATATTGGATGATCTGCTTCCTTTCATTCAACCATAATTGAAAATATCTTAGCTTTCACATAAATATATTTTCCTCCACGTAAAATCTTTCCTTGATTATAAAAATAGGAAAAAGGAAAAAATATCCTTCCATATCAAAAAGATAAAGTATAATTCAATTAAGAAAATATCTAATATTATAATATAAAATTACCATATATATTGACACACAAGGGTTGCGTTCTAAAATAAAGCATATTTGATTAATTAGAAGAAGGATCGAGTAATATATACTAGAGAAGGAAGACCAAAATAATTACTCGAATTAATTTATTCAACTATTGGGCTTGCTTCACTCTATAACAAAAAGGTTTAGGACGAAATGTTAGAATTATTTGATGTAATAATCTTACTCAATCTAGGACTTTTCTGTTCTACTAGTTCTAGTTGTATTAGGTCTCACTTTAACTTTCACTTGAGATGGTTTTTCATGGTTTAAACGTGAATTAGTGATTTTAGATAAATCTATTTAGATGTCAAAAATTAAGCATTTCTTCATTGGTTCCAAGTTATTTTTTCCTTATTTCTATTAAATTTTTAGTGTGCTTAAAAACTATTTTAAGAAGTCTAATAGTTTATAGTTCTAAAATTGTTCTACTTGAAATATTTTTTTTATCTTATAGAAAATATCCTTCCTTAGTTGACAACATAAGAAAAAGAAAGAAAAATTCCTTTCTTATAGGAAAGATATGGCTTTTGAAGATTCAAAAAAAAATATATTTGATACTATAATGTGAAACTTGTGATTCATGACAATGTTTAAAAGTTACTTAAAAACCGTAATTATAAAAATTATGCTATAAATAAATTCAAAAAGATATGCAAAAGATAAAGCATTTGTCCTTCAAAATGGCTTATAACTTTTCTTTGGTCACTCTTTTTATACCAACCATATTGAATGAACTACTTCCTTTCATTCAACCATAAATAAAAATATCTTTTCTTTCACATAAATATATTTTCCTCCACATTAAATCTTTCTTGATTATAAAAACAGGAAAAAGGAAAATAATAGCCTTCCTTACCAAAAAGATAAGGTTTAATTAAATTCAAAAAATATCTAATATTATGATATAAAATTACCATATATTTAGACACACAAGTGTTACATTACTAAAATAAAGTGTATTTTTTTAATTAAAAGAAGGTTCGAGTAATATATACTAGAGAAGGAAGACCAAAATAATTACTATAATTAATTTATTCAACTATTGGGCTTGCTTCACTTTGTAACGAAAAGGTTCAGAAAGAAATGTTAGAATGATTTGATGTGAAATCTTACTCAAACTAGGATTTTTCTTGTTCTACTATGTAGTTATGGTATTAAATTTTTTTTTTTGAATCTTCAAAAATCATATCTTTCCTATAAGGAAGGAATTTTTTTTCTTTTTCTTACTTTGACAACTAAGGAAGGATATTTTCTATGAGATAAAAAATATTTCAAGTAGAACATGTTTAAGAGTATAAAACTGTGAGACTTCTTAAAATAGTTTTTAAACACACTAAAAATTCAATAAAAATAAGGAAAAAACAACTTGGAACCAATGAAGAAATGCTTAATTATGGAAATAAAACTAAATTTACATAAAATCACTAATTCACGTTTAATGCATGAAAAATATTCTCAAGTAAAAGTTAAAGTGAAACCTAATACAACTAGATCTAGTAAAACAAGAAAATTCCTAGATTAAGTAAGGTTATAACATCAAATCATTCTAACATTTCGTTGTAAACCTTTTTGTTGTATTGTGAAGCAAGTCCAATAGTCACTAGTAGAAAAATGTCTATTTGCTGCGGTTATTATGACGCTGCACATATAGGCGAAGCACATGGAAAAACAACAAATGCTGCGGTTTTTTAGACGCAGCAATAAAAACATCAATTGCTGCGGTTATCTGAAAAACCGCAGCAAATATTTTTAAAAAATAAAAAATATATATTTTTAGCATTATTTGGTGCGGTTTTTTGGTAAAACCACAGCAAATAACAGACATATTTGCTGCGGTTTTTCTAATAATAGGTAATAGGTCATAAAAGATAAGAAAAGCTAAGAAAATCATGAAGCATATAAATCGAAAATTCTATTATGACCACTCTATTTCACACGCAAAATCGCGATCTACAATATTTTGTTCTCAAAATAAACAACCAATTCATTCTACATAGATTTCGGGTGCTATTCCAAGGTTTCGTAAAGTTCGAAGAGGCATATCTCTTAGCCCGGTAGTTCGAATGGTGTAATTTTTTTTTGAAACCACCTATTTTTAGAGGTACTACACAACTATGTTACCCTTTAGCGGCCTCGATGACGTATTATTTAAGATATTGAAAAAAAAACTTTGAGAAGCCATAAAATTGGCTACGGGACTCCGAATGAGACTTATAATATGTGTAAACTGGGTATTTTTGAGAGATCTTGGGAGATTTGTCCACTCATTATCTCCAAAAAAGGCCTCTAACACCCTATAATCCATGAAATTCGTAATTTAAGGCTTATTCCTTCATAAACACAACATATAACATACATATATGAACATATAAGAGTTTTTATCTTCGCATTTATATATTAACAAATTATTGACAAAAAAATTTTTAAAAAAATATTTACTAGAGTTCAAGGCATATACAAACCGTGATTTTGAGCTTTAGAGTATGTAAACTTCTTCAAAATGGGAGAGATAAGCTTTAGAGTATGCAGACTTAATATCCATGGAGGCACGAGAGGAGAAACTTATGTAGTGGGTGTAATTAGAGTAATTATTTTGGTCTTCCTTTTCTATTATATATTACTCGATGCGTCTTTTATAAAAAAAATACTTTATTTAAAGAACACAACACTTGTGTATCAAAATATATGGTAATTTTTATATTATAATATTAGATTTTTTTATAAATAAAATCTTTTCTTATCTTTTTGGTATGGAAGGCTATTTTTTTCCTTTTTCATCTTTTTATAATCAAGGAAATATTTTATGTGGAGGAAAATATATTTATGTGAAAGAAAAGTTATTTTAAATTATGGTTGAATTAAAGGAAGTAGATCATCCACTAAGGTTGGTATAAAAAGAGTAAACAAAATAAAATTAACCCTTTTCAAAGGGCAAATGCTTTATCTTTTATATATCTTTTTGTATGTATTTATTTCATAATTTTTATAATTACGCTTTTTAAGTAACACTTGAACATTGCAATAAATCACAAGTTACACATTATAGTATCAATTTTTTTTTATATCTTCAAAAATCATATATTTCCTATAAGGAAGGAATTTTTTCTTTCTTTTTCTTAATCTGACACCTAAGGAACTATATTATCTATGGGATGAAAAATAATTGAAGTAGAACATGTTTATGACTCTAAAACTATTAGACTTCTTAATATAGATTCTACACTAACAAAAATTAAATAGAAAAAGGTAATAATAACTTGGATCAAAATGAAGGAATGCTTAATTTTTTCGCCATCTAACTAAATTTATCAAAAATCACTAATTCACATTTAAACCATGAAAAACCATCTCATGTGAAAGTTAAAGTGAAACCTAATACAACTAAAACTAGTAAAACAAGAAAAATCCTAGAGTGAGTAAGATTATAACATCAAATCATATTAACATTTCGTTCTAAACCTTTTTGGTTTAAAGTGAAGCAAGCCCAATAGTTGAATAAATTAATTACAGTAATTATTTTGGTCTTCTTTCTCAAGTATATATTACTCGATACTTATTTTAATTAAACAAATACACTTTATTTTCGTAACGCAGTACTTGTGCGTCAAAATTTATGTTAATTTTTATATTATAATATTAGATATTTTCTGAATTGAATTATACCTTATTTTTTTGTAAGTAAGGCTATTTTTGTCCTTTTTCCTATTTTTATAATTAAGGAAAGTTTTTATGTGTAGGAAAATATATTTATGTGAAAGATATCTTCAATTTTAGTTGAATGAGAGGAAGCAGATCATCCAAAATGGTTGGTATAAAAAGAGTGAACAAATAAAAATATAACCCATTTTGAAGGACAAATTATGTATCTTTTGCAAATCTTTTTGTCTATATTTATTGCATAATTTTTATAATTACACTTTTTAAATAACTCTTGAATATTGGAATAAATCATAAGTTTCACATTATAGTATCAAATATTTTTTTTGAATCTTCAAAAACCATATCTTTCCTATAAGGAAGGAATTTTTCTTTCTTTTTCTTAGTTTGACAACTAAGGAAGGATATTATCTATGGGATGAAAAGTAATTAAAGTAGAACATGTTTAGGACTCTAAAATTGTTAGACTTCTTAAAATAGTTTCTAAACTCACAGAAAATCATATAGAAATAAGAAAATAACAATTTAGAACCAATGAACACATGCTTAATTTTGGCAATTCAACTAAATTTATATAAATCACTAATTCATGTTTAAAGCATGAAAAACCATCTCATACTAAAGTTAAAGTGAAACCTAATACAACTAGATATACAAAACAAGAAAATTCCTAGATTGAGTAAGATTATAACATAAAATGATTCTAACATTTTGTTCTAAACCTTTTTGTTGTATAGTAATCTGAGGCCAATAGTTGAATAAATTAATTAGAGTAATTATTTTTGTTTTCGTTCTCTAGTATATATTATTGAGAGCTTCTTTAATTAATCAAATACAATTTATTTTAGTAATATAACACTTGTGTTTTAAAATATATGGTAATTTTTATATTATAATATAAATTTTTTTTGGAATTGAGTTAGTCCTTATCTTTTTGGTACGAAAACTATTTTTTCCTTTTTCCTGTTTTTATAATTAAGAAAATATTTTATGTGGAGGAAAATATATTTATGTGAAAGAAAATATATTTTTAATTATGATTAAATGAAAGGAAGTCGATCAACCAATATGCTTGGCATAAAAAGAGTGAACAAAGAAAAAATTTAACCCTTTTCGAAGGACAAATGATTAATCTTTTGCATATCTTTTTGTATGTCTTTATTGCATAATTTTTATTATTAAGCTTTTTAAGTAACTCTTGAACATTACAATAAATCACAAGTTTCTCATTATATTATCAAATTTTTTTTAATCTTCAAAAACCATATTTTTCCTAGAAGGAAGGAATTTTTCTTTATTTTTTTTTACTTTGATACCTAAGGAGGATATTATCTATTGGATGAAAAATAATTCAAGTAGAACATGTTTAGGACTCTAAAAGTATTAGACTTCTTAAAACAAATTGTAAACTCACAAAAAATTAAATAGAAATAGGGTAATAACAACTTGGAACCAATGAAGAAATACTTAATTTTCGCCATCTAACTAAATTTATTAAAAATCCCTAATTCATGTTTAAACCATGAAAAGCCATCTCATGTGAAAGTTAAAGTGAAACCAATACAACTAAAACTAGTAAAACAAGAAAAATCTTAGATTGAGTAAGATAACATCAAATCATTTTAACATTTCGTTCTAAACCTTTTTGTTCTAGAATAAAGCAAGCCCAATAGTTGAAAAAAAAAATTAGTGTAATTATTTTGGTCTTCCTTCTCTAGTAACCATCTAAATCAACACTTGTACTTCAAAATATATGGTAATTTTTATACTATAATATAATTTTTTTTTTCGAATTGAGTAATGCCATATCTTTTTGGTACGGAAGGCTAATTTTTTCCTTTTCCCTTTTTTTATAATTAAGAAAATATTTTATGTGGAGGAAAATATATTTATGTGAAAGCAAATATATTTTTATTTATGGTTGAATGAAAGGAAGCAGATCAACCAATACGGTTGGCATAAAAAGAGTGAACAAAGAAAAAATTTAACTCTTTTCGAAGGACAAATGATTAATATTTTGCATATCTTTTTGTATGTCTTTATTGCATAATTTTTATAATTACGGTTTTTAAGTAACTCTTGAACATTTCAATAAATCACAAGTTTCTCATTATATTATCAATTTTTTTTTTTAAATCTTCAAAAACCATATCTTTCCTAGAGGAAGGAATTTTTCTTTCTTTTTCTTACTTTGACACCTAAGGAAGGATATTATCTATAAGGTGAAAAATAAATCAAGTAGAACATGTTTAGGACTCTAAAACTATTAGACTTCTTAAAATAGATTCTAAACTCACAAAAAAATTAAATAGAAATAAGGTAATAACATTTTGGAACCAAATAAAGAAATCTTAATTTTCGCCATCTAACTAAATTTATCTAAAATCACTATTTCACGTTTAAGCCATTAAAAATCATCTCAAGTGAAAGTCAAACTGAAACCAAATACAACTAAAACTAGTATGACAAGAATATTCCAAGATTGAATAAGATTATAACATCAAATCATTCAAATATTTCGTTCTAAACCTTTTTGTTTTATAGTGAAGCAAGCCCAATAGTTGAATAAAATAATTAGAGTAATTATTTTGGTCTTTCTTCTCTAGTATATTTTAATCAATGCTTCTTTTAATTAAACAAATACACTTTATGTTCGTAACACAACACTTGTGTGTCAAAATTAATGTTAATTTTTATATTATAATATTAGATATTTTATTAATTGAATTATACCTTATCTTTTTTGTAAATAAGGCTATTTTTTCCTTTTTCCTATTTTTATAATTAAGAAAAGATTTTATGTGGCTGAAAATATATTTAAGTGAAAGAAAAGATATCTTCAATTGTGGTTGAATGAAAGAAAGAAGATCATCCAATATGGTTGGTATAAAAAGAGTGAACAAAGAAAAAATATAACCCAATTTGAAGGACAAATGCTCTATCTTTTGCATATCTCTTTGTATATATTTATTGCATAATTTTTATAATTACGCTTTTTAAGTAACCTTTGAACATTGGAATAAATCATAAGTTTCACATTATAGTTTCAAATATTTTTTTTGAATCTTCAAAAACCATATCTTTCCTATAATGAAGGAATTTTTCTTTCTTTTTCTTACTTTAATTTGACAACTAAGGAAGAATATTATCTATGGGATAAAAAATAATTCAAGTAGAACATGTTTAGGACTCAAAAACTATTTGACTTCTTAAAATAGTTTATAAACTCATAGAAAATTTAATAGAAATAACGTAATAACAACTTGGAACCAATGAAGAAATGCTTAATTTTGGCAATCTAACTAAATTTATCTAAATCACTAATTCATGTTTGAAGCATGAATAACCATCTCAAGTAAAAGTTAAAGTGAAACCTAATACAACTAGATCTAGTAGAACAAGGAAATTCCTAGATTGAGTAAGATTATAACATCAAATCATTCTAACATTTCAATGTAAACCTTTTTGTTGTATAGTGAAGCTAGCCCAATAGTTGAATAAATTAATTAGAGTAATTATTTTGGTCTTCCTTTTCCAGTATATATTACTCGATGCGTCTTTTAATTAAACAAATACACTTTATTTTAAGAACGCAACACTTATGTGTAAAATTATATGGTAATTTTCAAATTATAATATTTGAGTTTTTCTAAATCGAATCATATCATATCTTTTTTGTATGGAAGGCTATTTTTTCCTTTTTCATCTTTTTATAATCAAGGAAAGATTTTAAGTGGAGAAAAATATATTTATGTGAAAGAAAAGATATTTTTAATTATGGTAAAATGAAAGGAAGTAGATCATCCAATATGGTTGGTAGAAAAAGAGTATACAAAGAAAAAATATAACCCATTTTGAAGTACAAATGCTTTATCTTTTGCATATATTTTTGAATGTAATTATTGTATAATTTTTATAATTACGCTTTTTAAGAAACTCTTGAAAAGTTCAATAAATCACAAGTATCACATTATAGTATCGTATATTTTTTTGTATCTTTAAAAACCATATCTTTCAAATAAGGAAAAAAAATTTCTTTCTTTTTCGTACTTTAACAACTAAGGAAGGTATTTTTCCATGGGAAGAAAAATAATTCAAATAGAACATGTTTAGGACTCTAAAACTATTAAGCTTCTTAAAATAGATTCTAAAATCACTAAAAATTAAATAGAAATAAGGTAATAACAACTTGGAACCAATGAAGAAATGCTTAATTTTTGCCATTTAACTAAATTTATCTAAAATCACTAATTCACGTTTAAACCATGAAAAAATATCTCAAGTTAAAGTTAAAGTGAAACCTAATACAACTAGAATTAAAACAAGAAAAATCCTAGATTAAGTAAGGTTATAACATCAAATCATTCTAACATTTCGTTCTAAACTATTTTCTTGTAGAGTAAAGCAAGACAAATTGTTCAATAAATTAACTAGAGTAATTATTTTGGTCTTCCTTCTCTAGTATATATTACTCGACACTTCTTTAAATTAAAAAAATACACTTTATTTTAGTAATGCAACACTTGTGTGTCAAAATATATGGTAATTTTTATATTATAATATTAGATATTTTCTGAATTGAATTATATCTTATCTTTTTAGTAAGGAATGTTATATTTTTCTGTTTTCCTATTTTTATAATTAATAAAAGATTTTATGTGCAGGAAAATATATTTATGTGAAAGAAAAGATATTTTCAATTATGGTTGAATAAAAGAAAGCAGATCATCCAATATGGTTGGTATAAAAAGAGTGAATAAAGAAAAAATATAACCATTTCGAAGGACCAATGCTTTATCTTTTGCATATCTCTTTGTATGTATTTATTGCATATTTTTTGTTATTATGCTTTTAAAGTAACTCTAGAACATTACAATAAACCACAAGTTTCACATTATAGTATCAAATAATTTTTTTAAATCTTCAAAAACCATATCTTTCCTCTAAGAGAGAAATTTTTCTTTCTTTTTCGATTTTTAACAACTAAGGAAGGATATTTTGTATGGGAAGAAAAATAATTCAAGTAGAACATGTTTAGGACTCTAAAACTATTTGACTTCTTAAAATAGTTTCTAAACTCACTAAAAATTAAATAGAAATAAGTTAATAAAAACTTGGAACCCATGAAGAAATACTTAATTTTTGCCATCTAGCTAAATTTATCTAAAATTACTAATTCACATTTAAACCATAAAAAACCATCTCAAGTGAAAGGTAAAGTGAAACCTAATACATCTAGAACTAGTAAAACAAGAAAAATCCTAGATTGAGTAAGATTAAAATATCAAATCATTCTAACATTTCAATCTAAACCTTTTTGTTGTAGAGTGAAGCAAGACCTATAGTTGAATAAATTAATTAGAGTAATTATTTTGGTCTTCCTTCTCTAGTATATATTACTCGATGCTTTTTTTAATTAATCAAATAAACTTTATTTTTGTAACGCAACACTTATGTGTAAAAGTATATGATAATTTATATATTATAATATTATATTTTTCTAAAGTGATTTATACGTTATCTTTGTAGTAAGGAAGGCTATTTTTTTCCTTTTTCCTATTTTTAAAATCAAGGAAAAATTTTATGTGCAGGAAAATATATTCGTGTGAAAGAAAAGATATTTTCAATTAGGATTGAATGAAAGGAAGCAGATCAACCGATATGGTTAGTATAAAGAGAGTAAACAAAGAAAAAATATAAGCAATTTCGAAGGACAAATGCTTTATCTTTTGCATTTCTTTTTGTATGCATTTATTGCATTTCTTTTTGTATGCATTTGTTGCATAATTTTTATAAACATTGCAATAAATCACAAGTTTCACATTATAGTATCAAATATTTTTTTGAATCTTCAAAAATTATATCTTTCCTATGAGGAAGGAATTTTTCTTTCTTTTTCTTACCTTGACAACTAAGGAACGATATTTTCTATGCGAGGAAAAATATATCAAGTAGAACATGTTTTGGATTCTACAACTATAAGACTTCTTAAAATAATTTTTAAACACACTAAAAATTAAATAGAAATAACGAAAAAACAACTAGGAACCAATGAAAAAATACTTAATTTTGGCCATCTAACTAAATTTATCTAAAATCACTAATTCACGTCTAAACCATTAAAAACTATCTCAAGTGAAAGTTAAAGTGAAACCTAATACAAGTAGAACTAGTAGAGCAAGAAAAATCCTAGATTGAGTAAGATTATAACATCAAATCATTAACATTTTGTCCTAAACGTTTTTGTCATAAAGTAAAGCAAGCCCAATAGGAGAATAAATTAATTAGAGTAATTATTTTGGCCTTCCTTCAATAGTATTTACTCGTTCCTACTTCTAATTAATAAAATACACTTTATTTTAGTAACGCAACACTTTTGTGTCAATATATATGATAATTTTATATTGTATTATTCGATATTTACTGAATTGAATTATACCGTATCTCTTTGGCAAGGTAGGCTATTTTTTCCTTTTTTGTTTTTCCTATTTTTATAATCAATGAGAGATTTTACGTGGAGAAAAATATATTTATGTGAAATAAAAGATATTTTCAAATATGGTTGAATGAAAGGAAGCAGATCATCCAATATGGTTGGTATAGAAAGAGTGAACAAAGAAAAGATATAACGCATATCGAAGGATAAATGCTTTATCTTTTGCATATCTTTTTGTATGTATTAATTGCATTATTTTTATAATTACGCTTTTTTAGTAACTCTCGAAAATTACAATAAATCACAAGTTTCACATTATAATATCAAATATTTTTTTTGAATATTCAAAAACCATATCTTTCCTATAAGGAAGGATTTTTTTTTTCTTTTTCTTACATTGTCAACTAAGGAACGATATTTTCTATGAGATGAAAAATACTTTACCTAGAACATTTTTAGGACTATAAAACTATTAGACTTCTTAAAATAGTTATTAAACTACACATTAAAAAAAATAGAAATAAGGAAAAAAAACCTTGGAACCAATGAAGAAATGCAAAATTTTGGCCATCTAACTATATTTATATAAAATAATTAATTCACGTTTAAACAATGAAAAACAATCTCAAGTGAAAGTTAAAGTGAAACCTAATACAACTAGAACTATTAGAAAAAGAAAAATCCTTGATTGAGTAAGATTATAATACCTAATCATTCTAACATTTCGTTCTAAACCATTTTGTGTAAAGTAAAGCAAGCTCAATAGTTGAATAAATTAATTAGAATAATTAGTTTGGTCCTCTTTATCTAATATATATTACTCGATTCTTCTTTTAATTAAACAAATACAGTTTATTTTAGTAATGAAACACTTGTGTGTTAGAATATATGGTAATTTTTATATTATAATATTTGATAATTTCTGAATTGAAGTGTACCGTATCTTTTTTATAAGGAAGGCTATTTTTTTCCTTTTTTTAATTTTATAATCAAGAAAGATTTTATGTGGAGGAAAATATATTTATTTGAAATAAAAGATATTTTCAATTTTGGTTGAATGAAAGGAAGCAGATCAACCAATATGGTTGGTATAAAAAGAATGAATAAAGAAAAAATATATGCCATTTCGAAGGACAAATGCTTTATCTTTTGCATATCTATTAATAAGTAATTATTGCATAATTTTTATAATTAGGCTTTTTAAGTAACTCTTGAACATTGTAATCAATCACAAGTTTCACATTATAGTATAAAAAGCCATATCTTTCCTACAAGGCAGGAATTTTTCTTTGTTTTTCTTACTTTAACAGCTAATTAAAGAAGTATATAATTTATGAAATAAAAAATATTTCAAGTACAACATTTTTAGGACTATAAAACAATTAGACTTCTTTAAATGGATTTTAAACATACTAAAAATAAAATAGAAATAAGGAAAAAATAACTTGAAATCAATGAAGAAATGCTTAATTTTGGCCAATTAACTAGATTTATCTAAAATCATTATTTCGTGTTTAAACCATGGAAAACCATTTCAAGAGAAAGTGAAAGTGAAACCTAATACAACTAGAACTAGGAAAATAAGAAAAATCCTAGATTGATTAAGATTATAACATCAAATCATTCTAATATGTCATTCTAAACCTTTTTGTTATTAAGTGAAGCAAGCCTAATAGTGGAATCAATTAGTTAGAGTAATTATTTTGGTTTTCCTTCTCTAATATATATTTCTCGAAATTTCTTTTAATTAAAAAAATACAATTTATTTTAGTAACACAACACCTGTGTGTCAAAATATATGGTAATTTTTATAATATAATATTACATATTTTTTGAATTAAATTACACCTTATCTTTTTAATAAGGAAGGTTATTTTTTTCTTTTTCCAGTTTTTATAATCAACTAATGATTTTATATGGAGGAAATATAATTATGTGAAAGAAAAGATAATTTCAATTATGGTTGAATAGAAGTAAGCAAATCATCCAATATGGTTGGTATAAAAAGAGTGAACAAAGAAAAAATATAACCCATTTCGAAGGACCAATGATTTATTTTTTGCATATCTTTTTGTATGTATTTATTGCATAATTTTTCTAATTATGCTTTTAAAGTAACTCTTGAATATTAAAATAAATCACAAGTTTCACATTATAGTATCAAATATTTTTTTTTGAATCTTTAAAAACCATATCTTTCCTATAAGGAAGAAATTTTTCTTTCGTTTTCTTTATTTAACAACTAAGGAAGGATATTTTAAAAGGGATGAAAAATAATTCAAATACAACATGTTTAGGACTCTAGAACTATTGGAATTCTTAAAATAGTTTCTAAACTCACTAAGAATTAAATAGAAATCGGGTAATAACAACTTGGAACCAATGAACAAATGCCTTACTTTGGCCATCTAACTAAATTTATCTGAAATCAGTAATTCGCGTTTAAACCATGAAAAACCATCTCAAGAGAAAGTGAAAGTGAAACCTAATACAACTAGAACTAGGAAAACAAGAAAAATCCTAGATTGATTAAGATTATAACATAAAATAATTATAACATGTCGTTCTAAACCTTTTTGTTATTAAGTGAAGCAAGCCCAACTGTGGAATCAATTAATTAGAGTAATTATTTTGGATTTCCTTCTCTAGTGTATATTACTCGACATTTCTTTTAATTTAAAAAATACAATTTATTTTAGTAACGCAACACTTGAGTGTCAAAATATATGGTAATTTTTGTATTATAATATTAGATATTTTCTAAATTAAATTATACCTTATGTTTTTCATAAGGATGGTTAATTTTTTCTTTTTCTAGTTTTTATTATCAACTAATGATGATATGTGGAGGAAAATATAATTATGTGAAAGAAAAGATAATTTCAATTATGGTTGAATAGAAGTAAGCAAATCATCTTATATGGTTGGTATAAAAAGAGTGAACAAATAAAAAATATAACCCATTTCGAAGGACCGATGATTTATCTTTTGCATATCTTTTTGTATGTATTTATTGCATAATTTTTCTAATTATGCTTTAAAAGTAACTCTTGAATATTAAAATAAATCACAAGTTTCACATTATAGTACCAAATATTTTTTTGAATCTTTAAAAATCATATCTTTCCTATAAGGAATGAATTTTTCTTTCGTTTTCTTACTTTAACAATTAAGGAAGGATATTTTATAAGGTATGAAAAATAATTCAAGTACAACATGTTTAGGACTCTAGAACTATTGGAATTCTTAAAATAGTTTCTAAACTCACTAAGAATTAAATAGATATAGGGTAATAACAACTTGGAACCAATGAAGAAATGCCTAACTTTGGCCATCTAACTAAATTTATCTAAAATAACTAATTCGCGTTTAAACCATGAAAAACCATCTCAAGAGAAAGTGAAAGTGAAACCTAATATAACTAGAACTAGGAAAACACGAAAAATCCTAGATTGATTAAGATTATAACATCAAATCAATCTATCATGTCGTTCTAAACCTTTTTGTTATTAAGTGAAGCAAGCCCAAAAGTGGAATCAATTACTTAGAATAATTATTTTGGTTTTCCTTCACTAGTTTATATTACTAGACATTTCTTTTAATTAAAAAAATACAATTTATTTTAGTAACGCAACACTTGTGTGTCAAAATATATTGTAATTTTTATATTATAATATTAGATATTTTCTGAATTGAATTATACCTTATGTTTTTAATAAGGAAGGTTATTTATTTCTTTTTCCAGTTTTTAAATCAACTAGTGATTTTATGTGGAGAAAAATATAATTATGTGAAAGAAAAGATAATTTCAATTATGGTTGAATAAAAGGAAGCAAATCATCCAATGTGGTTGGTATAAAAAGAGTGAACAAAAAAAAATATAACCCAATTCGAAGGACCAATGATTTATCTTTTGTATATCTTTTTCTATGTATTTATTGCATAATTTTTCTAATTATGCTTCTAAAGTAACTCTTGAATATTAAAATAAATCACAAGTTTCACATTATAGTACCAAATATTTTTTTGAATCTTTAAAAATCATATCTTTCCTATAAGAAAGGAATTTTTCTTTCGTTTTCTTACTTTAACAACTAAGGAAGGATATTTTATAAGGGTTGAAAAATAATTCAAGTACAACATGTTTAGGACTCTAGAACTATTGGAATTCTTAAAATAGTTTCTAAACTCACTAAGAATTAAATAGATATAGAGTAATAACAACTTGGAACCAATGAAGAAATGCCTAACTTTGGCCATCTAACTAAATTTATCTAAAATAATTAATTCACGTTTAAACCATGAAAAACCATCTCAAGAGAAAAGTGAAAGTGAAACCTAATACAACTAGAACTAGGAAAACAAGAAAAATCCTAGATTAATTAAGATTATAACATCAAATCATTCTAACATGTCGTTCTAAACCTTTTTGTTATTAATTGAAGCAAGCCCAATAGTGGAATCAATTAATTAGAATAATTATTTTGGTTTTCCTTCTCTAGTATATATTACTCGACATTTCTTTTAATTAAAAAAATACAATTTATTTTAGTAATGCAACACTTGTGTGTCAAAATATATGGTAATTTTTATATTATAATATTCGATATTTTTTGAATTGAATTATACCTTATGTTTTTAATAAGGAAGGTTATTTTATTCTTTTTCCAGTTTTTAAAATCAATTTATGATTTTATGTGGAGAAAAATATAATTATGTGAAAGAAAAGATAATTTCAATTATGGTTGAATAAAAGGAAGCAAATCATCCAATATGGTTGGTATAAAAAGAGTGAACGAAGAAAAAATATAACCCATTTCGAAGGACCAATGATTTATTTTTTGCATATCTTTTTGTATGTATTTATTAAATAATTTTTCTAATTACGCTTCTAAAGTAACTCTTGAATATTAAAATAAATCATAAGTTTCACATTATAGTATCAAATATTTTTTTTGAATCTTTTAAAACCATATCTTTACTATAAGGAAAAAAATTTTCTTTTATTTTCTTACTTTAACAACTAAGGAAGGATATTTAAAAAGGGATGAAAAATAATTCAAATACAACATGTTTAGGACTCTAGAACTATTGGAATTCTTAAAATAGTTTCTAAACTCACTAAGAATTAAATAGAAATCGGGTAATAACAACTTGGAACCAATGAACAAATGCCTTACTTTGGCCATCTAACTAAATTTATCTAAAATCAGTAATTCGCGTTTAAACCATGAAAAACCATCTCAAGAGAAAGTGAAAGTGAAACCTAATACAACTAGAACTAGGAAAACAAGAAAAATCCTAGATTGATTAAGATTATAACATAAAATAATTATAACATGTCATTCTAAACCTTTTTGTTATTAAGTGAAGCAAGCCCAACTGTGGAATCAATTAATTAGTGTAATTATTTTGGATTACCTTCTCTAGTGTATATTACTCGACATTTCTTTTAATTTAAAAAATACAATTTATTTTAGTAACGCAACACTTGAGTGTCAAAATATATGGTAATTTTTGTATTATAATATTAGATATTTTCTAAATTGAATTATACCTTATGTATTTCATAAGGATGGTTAATTTTTTCTTTTTCTAGTTTTTATTATCAACTAATGATGAAATGTGAAGGAAAATATAATTATGTGAAAGAAAAGATAATTTCAATTATGGTTGAATAGAAGTAAGCAAATCATCTAATATGGTTGGTATAAAAAGAGTGAACAAATAAAAAATATAACCCATTTCGAAGGACCGATGATTTATCTTTTGCATATCTTTTTGTATGTATTTATTGCATAATTTTTCTAATTATGCTTTTAAAGTAACTCTTAAATATTAAAATAAATCACAAGTTTCACATTATAGTAACAAATATTTTTTTGAATTTTTAAAAATCATATCTTTCCTATAAGGAAGGAATTTTTCTTTCATTTTCTTACTTTAACAATTAAGGAAGGATATTTTATAAGGGAAGAAAAATAATTCAAGTACAACATGTTTAGGACTCTAGAACTATTTGAATTCTTAAAATAGTTTCAAAACTCACTAAGAATTAAATAGAAATAGGGTAATAACAACTTGGAACCAATGAAGAAGTGCCTAACTTTGGCCATCTAACTAAATTTATCTAAAATAACTAATTCGCGTTTAAACCATGAAAAACCATCTCAAGAGAAAGTGAAAGTGAAACCTAATATAACAAGAACTAGGAAAACACGAAAAATCCTAGATTGATTAAGATTATAACATCAAATCAATCTATCATGTCGTTCTAAACCTTTTTGTTATTAAGTGAAGCAAGCCCAAAAGTGGAATCAATTAATTAGAATAATTATTTTGGTTTTCCTTTACTAGTTTATATTACTAAACATTTCTTTTAATTAAAAAAATACAATTTATTTTAGTAACGCAACACTTGTGTGTCAAAATATATTGTAATTTTTATATTATAATATTAGATATTTTCTGAATTGAATTATATCTTATGTTTTTAATAAGGAAGGTTATTTATTTCTTTTTCCAGTTTTTATAATCAACTATTGATTTTATGTGGAGGAAAATATAATTATGTGAAAGAAAAGATAATTTCAATTATGGTTGAATAAAAGGAAGCAAATCATCCAATGTGGTTGGTATAAAAAGAGTGAACAAAAAAAAATATAACCCATTTCGAAGGACCAATGATTTATATTTTGTATATCTTTTTGTATGTATTTATTGCGTAATTTTTCTAATTATGATTTTAAAGTAACTCTTAAATATTAAAATAAATCACAAGTTTCACATTATAGTATCAAATATTTTTTTTGAATCTTTAAAAACCAAATCTTTCCTATAAGAAAGGAATTTTTCTTTCGTTTAATTACAGTAACAACTAAGGAAGGATATTTTATAAGGGATGAAAAATAATTCAAGTAGAACATGTTTAGGACTCTAGAACTATTGGAATTCTTAAAATAGTTTCTAAACTCAGTAAGAATTAAATAGATATAGGGTGATAACAACTTGGAACCAATGAAGAAATGCCTAACTTTGGCCATCGAACTAAATTTATCTAAAATAACTAATTCACGTTTAAACCATGAAAAACCATCTCAAGAGAAAGTGAAAGTGAAACCTAATACAACTAGAACTAGGAAAACAAGAAAAATCCTAGATTGATTAAGATTATAACATCAAATCATTCTAACATGTCGTTCTAAACCTTTTTGTTATTAATTGAAGCAAGCCCAATAGTGGAATCAATTAATTAGAATAATTATTTTGGTTTTCCTTCTCTAGTAAATATTACTCGACATTTCTTTTAATTAAAAAAATACAATTTATTTTAGTAACGCAACACTTGTGTGTCAAAATATATGGTAATTTTTATATTATAATATTCGATATTTTCTGAATTTAATTATACCTTATGTTTTTAATAAGGAAGGTTATTTTATTCTTTACCAGTTTTTAAAATCAACTAATGATTTTATGTGGAGGAAAATATAATTATGTGAAAGAATAGATAATTTCAATTATGGTTGAATAAAAGGAAGTAAATCATCCAATATGGTTGGTATAAAAAGAGTGAACAAAGAATAAATATAACCCATTTCGAAGGAACAATGATTTATTTTTTGCATATCTTTTTGTATGTATTTATTACATAATTTTTCTAGTTATGCTTCTAAAGTAACTCTTGAATATTAAAATAAATCACAAGTTTCACATTATAGTACCAAATATTTTTTTGAATCTTTAAAAATCATATCTTTCCTATAAGGAAGGAATTTTTCTTTTGTTTTCTTACTTTAACAATTAAGGAAGGATATTTAATAAGGGATGAAAAATAATTCAAGTACAACATGTTTAGGACTCTAGAACTATTCGAATTCTTAAAATAGTTTCAAAACTCATTAAGAATTAAATAGGAATAGGATAATAACAACTTGGAACCAATGAAGAAGTGCCTAACTTTGGCCATCTAACTAAATTTATCTAAAATAACTAATTCGCGTTTAAACCAAGAAAAACCATCTCTAGAGAAAGTGAAAGTGAAACCTAATATAACTAGAACTAGGAAAACACAAAAAATCCTAGATTGATTAAGATTATAACATCAAATCAATCTATCATGTCATTCTAAACCTTTTGTTATTAAGTGAAGCAAGCCCAAAAGCGGAATCAATTAATGAGAATAATTATTTTGGTTTTCCTTCACTAGTTTACATTACTAGACATTTCTTTTAATTAAAAAAATACAATTTTATTTAGTAACGCAACACTTGTGTGTTAAAATATATTATAATTTTTATATTATAATATTAGATATTTTCTGAATTGAAATATACCTTATGTTTTTAATAAGGAAGGTTATTTATTTCTTTTTCCAGTTTTTATAATCAACTAATGATTTTATGTGGAGGAAAATATAATTATGTGAAAGAAAAGATAATTTCAATTATGGTTGAATAAAAGGAAGCAAATCATCCAATGTGTTTGGTATAAAAAGAGTGAACAAAAAATTAATATAAACCATTTCGAAGGACCAATGATTTATTTTTTGCATATCTTTTTGTATGTATTTATTACATAATTTTTCTAATTATACTTTTAAAGTAACTCTTGAATATTAAAATAAATCACAAGTTTCACATTATAGTATCAAATATTTTTTTTGAATCTTTAAAAACCAAATCTTTCCTATAAGAAAGGAATTTTTCTTTCGTTTTATTACTTTAACAACTAAGGAAGGATATTTTATAAGGGATGAAAAATAATTCAAGTACAACATGTTTAGGACTCTAGAACTATTGGAATTCTTAAAATAGTTTCTAAACTCACTAAGAATTAAATAGATATAGGGTAATAACAACTTGGAACCAATGAAGAAATGCCTAACTTTGGCCATCTAACTAAATTTATCTAAAATAACTAATTCACGTTTAAACCATGAAAAACCATCTCAAGAGAAAGTGAAAGTGAAACCTAATACAACTAGAACTAAGAAAACAAGAAAAATCCTAGATTGATTAAGATTATAACATCAAATCATTCTAACATGTCGTTCTAAACCTTTTTGTTATTAATTGAAGCAAGCCCAATAGTGGAATCAATTAATTAGATTAATTATTTTGGTTTTCCTTCTCTAGTATATATTACTCGACATTTCTTTTAATTAAAAAAATACAATTTATTTTAGTAACGCAACACTTGTGTGTCAAAATATATGGTAATTTTTATATTATAATATTCGATATTTTCTGAATTTAATTATACCTTATGTTCTTAATAAGGAAGGTTATTTTATTCTTTTTCCAGTTTTTAAAATCAACTAATGATTTTATGTGGAGGAAAATATAATTATGTGAAAGAAAAGATAATTTCAATTATGGTTGAATAAAAGGAAGTAAATCATCCAATATGGTTGGTATAAAAAGAGTGAACAAAGAAAAAATATAACCCATTTCGAAGGAGCAATGATTTATTTTTTTTATATCTTTTTGTATGTATTTATTACATAATTTTTCTAATTATGCTTCTAAAGTAACTCTTGAATATTAAAATAAATCACAAGTTTCACATTATAGTACCAAATATTTTTTGGAATCTTTAAAAATCATATCTTTCCTATAAGGAAGGAATTTTTCTTTTGTTTTCTTACTTTAACAATTAAGGAAGGATATTTTATACGGGATGAAAAATAATTCAAGTACAACATGTTTAGGACTCCTAGAACTATTCGAATTCGTAAAATAGTTTCAAAACTCACTAAGAATTAAATAGAAATAGGGTAATAACAACTTGGAACCAATGAAGAAGTGCCTAACTTTGGCCATCTAACTAAATTTATCTAAAATAACTAATTTGCGTTTAAACCATGAAAAACCATCTCAAGAGAAAGTGAAAGTGAAACCTAATATAACTAGTACTAGGACAACATGAAAAATCCTAGATTGATTAAGATTATAACATCAAATCAATCTATCATGTCGTTCTAAACCTTTTTGTTATTAAGTGAAGCAAGCCCAAAAGTGGAATCAATTAATTAGAATAATTATTTTGGTTTTCCTTCACTAGTTTATATTACTAGACATTTCTTTTAATTAAAAAAATACAATTTATTTTAGTAACGCAACACTTGTGTGTCAAAATATATTGTAATCTCTTTGCCCCTTAAGTAGAATAGAAAGACAGGAAAGAATTTTTGTGTTTTCTTGCTCTCGCTTCCTCATCTGCGCTCGTCAAGCCTACTTTCCTCTTTGGTTTAGGAGGTGAAACATTTTATATTATAATATTAGATATTTTCTGAATTGAATTATACCTTATGTTTTTAATAAGGAAGGTTATTTATTTCTTTTTCCAGTTTTTATAATCAACTAATGATTTTATGTGGAGGAAAATATAATTATGTGAAAGAAAAGATAATTTCAATTATGGTTGAATAAAAGGAAGCAAATCATCCAATGTGGTTGGTATAAAAAGAGTGAACAAAAAAAATATAACCCATTTCGAAGGACCAATGATTTATCTTTTGTATATCTTTTTGTATATATTTATTGCATAATTTTTCTAATTATGCTTTTAAAGTAACTCTTGAATATTAAAATAAATCACAAGTTTCACATTATAGTACCAAATATTTTTTTTGAATCTTTAGAAACCAAATCTTTCCTATAAGAAAGGAATTTTTCTTTCATTTTAGTACTTTAACAACTAAGGAAGGATATTTTATAAGGGATGAAAAATAATTCAAGTACAACATGTTTAGGACTCTAGAACTATTGGAATTCTTAAAATAGTTTCTAAACTCACTAAGAATTAAATAGAAATTGGGTAATAACAACTTGGAACCAATGAACAAATGCCTTACTTTGGCCATCTAACTAAATTTATCTAAAATCAGTAATTCGGGTTTAAACCATGAAAAACCATCTCAAGAGAAAGTGAAAGTGAAACCTAATACAACTAGAACTAGGAAAACAAGAAAAAACCTAGATTGATTAAGATTATAACATAAAATAATTATAACATGTCGTTCTAAACCTTTTTGTTATTAAGTGAAGCAAGCCCAACTATGGAATCAATTAATTAGAGTAATTATTTTGGATTTCCTTCTCTAGTGTATACTACTCGACATTTATTTTAATTAAAAAAATACAATTTATTTTAGTAACGCAACATTTGAGTGTCAAAATATATGGTAATTTTTGTATTATAATATTAGATATTTTCTAAATTGAATTATACCTTATGTTTTTCATACGGATGGTTAATTTTTTCTTTTTCTAGTTTTTATTATCAACTAATGATGATATGTGGAGGAAAATATAATTATGTGAAAGAAAAGATAATTTCAATTATGGTTGAATAAAAGTACACAAATCATCTAATATGGTTGATATAAAAAGAGTGAACAAATAAAAAATATAACTCATTTCGAAGGACCGATAATTTATCTTTTGCATATCTTTTTGTATGTATTTATTGCATAATTTTTCTAATCATGCTTTTAAAGTAACTCTTGAATATTAAAATAAATCACAAGTTTCACATTATAGTACCAAATATTTTTTTTGAATCTTTAGAAACCAAATCTTTCCTATAAGAAAGGAATTTTTCTTTCATTTTAGTACTTTAACAACTAAGGAAGGATATTTTATAAGGGATGAAAAATAATTCAAGTACAACATGTTTAGGACTCTAGAACTATTGGAATTCTTAAAATAGTTTCTAAACTCACTAAGAATTAAATAGAAATTGGGTAATAACAACTTGGAACCAATGAACAAATGCCTTACTTTGGCCATCTAACTAAATTTATCTAAAATCAGTAATTCGGGTTTAAACCATGAAAAACCATCTCAAGAGAAAGTGAAAGTGAAACGTAATACAACTAGAACTAGGAAAACAAGAAAAAACCTAGATTGATTAAGATTATAACATAAAATAATTATAATATGTCGTTCTAAACCTTTTTGTTATTAAGTGAAGCAAGCCCAACTGTGGAATCAATTAATTAAATTAATTATTTTGGATTTCCTTCTCTAGTGTATACTACTCGACATTTATTTTAATTAAAAAAATACAATTAATTTTAGTAACGCAACACTTGAGTGTCAAAATATATGGTAATTTTTATATTATAATATTAGATATTTTCTAAATTGAATTATACCTTATGTTTTTCATAAGGATGGTTAATTTTTTCTTTTTCTAGTTTTTATTATCAACTAATGATGATATGTGGAGGAAAATATAATTATGTGAAAGAAAAGATAATTTCAATTATGGTTGAATAAAAGTAAGCAAATCATCTAATATGGTTGATATAAAAAGAGTGAACAAATAAAAAATATAACCCATTTCGAAGGACCGATGATTTATCTTTTGCATATCTTTTTGTATGTATTTATTGCATAATTTTTCTAATTATGCTTTTAAAGTAACTCTTGAATATTAAAATAAATCACAAGTTTCACATTATAGTACCAAATATTTTTTTGAATCTTTAAAAATCATATCTTTCCTCTAAGGAAGGAATTTTTCTTTCGTTTTCTTACTTTAACAATTAAGGAAGGATATTTTAGAAGGGATGAAAAATAATTCAAGTACAACATGTTTAGGACTCTAGAACTATTGGAATTCTTAATCTAGTTTCTAAACTCACTAAGAATTAAATATAATTAGGGTAATAACAACTTGGAACCAATGAAGAAATGCCTAACTTTGGCCATCTAACTAAATTTATCTAAAATAACTAATTCGCGTTTAAACCATGGAAAACCATCTCTAGAGAAAGTGAAAGTGAAACCTAATACAACTAGAACTAGGAAAACAAGAAAAATCCTAGATTGATTAAGATTATAACATCAAATCATTCTATCATGTTGTTCTAAACCTTTTTGTTATTAAGTGAAGCAAGCCCAAAAGTGGAATCAATTAATTAGAATAATTATTTTGGTTTTCCTTCACTAGTTTATATTACTAGACATTTCTTTTAATTAAAAAAATACAATTTATTCTAGTAACGCAACACTTGTGTGTCAAAATATATTGTAATTTTTATATTATAAAATTAGATATTTTCTGAATTGAATTATACCTTATGTTTTTAATAAGGAAAGTTATTTATTTCTTTTTCCAGTTTTTATAATCAACTAATGATTTTATGTAGAGGAAAATATAATTATGTGAAAGAAAAGATAATTTCAATTATGGTTGAATAAAAGGAAGCAAATAATCCAATGTGGTTGGTATAAAAAGAGTGAACAAAAAAAAATATAACCCATTTCGAAGGACCAATGATTTATCTTTTGTATATCTTTCTGTATGTATTTATTGCATAATTTTTCTAATTATGCTTTTAAAGTAACTCTTGAATATTAAAATAAATCACAAGTTTCACATTATAGTATCAAATATTTTTTTTGAATCTTTAAAAACAAAATCTTTCTTATAAGGAAGGAATTTTTCTTTTATTTTCTTACTTTAACAACTAAGGAAGGATATTTTATAAGGGATGAAAAATAATTCAAGTACAACATGTTTAGGACTCTAGAACTATTGGAATTCTTAAAATACTTTCTAAACTCTCTAAGAATTAAATAGATATAGCGTAATAACAACTTGGAACCAATGAAGAAATGACTAACTTTGGCCATCTAACTAAATTTATCTAAAATAACGAATTCACGTTTAAACCATGAAAAACCATCTCAAGAGAAAGTAAAAGTGAAACCTAATACAACTAGAACTAGAAAAACAAGAAAAATCCTAGATTGATTAAGATTATAACATAAAATAATTATAACATGTCGTTCTAAACCTTTTTGTTATTAATTGAAGCAAGCCCAACTTTGGAATCAATTAATTAGAGTAATTATTTTGGATTTCCTTCTCTATTATATATTACTCGATATTTCTTTTAATTAAAAAAATACAATTTATTTTAGTAACGCAACACTTGTGTGTCAAAATATATGGTAATTTTTATATTATAATATTAGATATTTTCTGAATTGAATTATACCTTATGTTTTTAATAAGGAAGGTTATTTATTTCTTTTTCCAGTTTTTAAAATCAACTAATGATTTTATGTGGAGGAAAATATAATTATGTGAAAGAAAAATTAATTTCATTTATGGTTGAATAAAAGGAAGCAAATCATCCAATATGGTTGGTATAAAAAGAGTGAAAAAAGAAAAAATATAACCTATTTCGAAGGACCAATGATTTATTTTTTGCATATCTTTTTGTATGTATTTATTACATAATATTTCTAATTATGCTTCTAAAGTAACTCTTGAATATTAAAATATATCACAAGTTTCACATTATAATATCAAATATTTTTTTTGAATCTTTAAAAACCATATTTTTCCTATAAGGAAGGAATTTTTCTTTCGTTTTCTTCCTTTAACAGCTACGGAAGGATATTTTAAAAGGGATGAAAAATAATTTAAATACAACATGTTTAGGACTCTAGAACTATTGGAATTCTTAAAATAGTTTCTAAACTCACTAAGAATTAAATAGAAATAGGGTAATTACAACTTGGAACCAATGAAGAAATTGCCTAACTTTGGCCATCTAACTAAATTTATCTAAAATAACTAATTTACGGTTAAACCATGAAAACTATTGCAAGTGAAAGTTAAAGTGAAAACTAATACAACTAGAACTAGTAAAACAAGAAAAACATCTAACTAAATTTATCTAAAATCACTAATTCACGTTTAAAATATGAAAAACCATCTCAAGTAAAAGTTAAAGTGAAAACTAATACAACTAGAACTTGTAAAACAAGAAAAACATTTAACTAAATTTATCTAAAATCAGCAATTCATGTTTAAACCATGAAAAGCCATCTCAAGTGAAAGTTAAAGTTAAACCTAATACAACTAGAACTAGTAGAGCAAGAAAAATCCTAGATTGAGTAAGATTATAACATCAAATAATCCTAACATTTTGTCCTAAACCTTTTTGTTATAGAGTGAAGTAAGCCCAATAGTTGAATAAAATAATTAGAGTAATTATTTTGATCTTCCTTCTCTAGTATATATTACCCGATCCTTCTTCTAATTAAACAAATACATTTTATTTTAAGAATGCAACACTTGTGTGTGAATATATAGGGTAATTTTTATATTATAATTTTAGATTTTTTCTAAATTGAATTAATTCTTATCTTTTTGGTAAGGAAGGCTATTTTTTCATTTTTCCTTTTTTTATAATCAAGGAGAGATTTTTCATGGAGGAAAATATATTTATGTGAAAGAAAAGATATTTTTAAATATGGTTGAATGAAAGGAAGAAGATCATCCAATTTGGTTGGTATAAAAAGAGTGAACAAAGAAAAAATATAACACATGTCGAAGGATAAATGCTTTATCTTTTGCATATCTTTTTGTAATTTTTAATTGCATTATTTTTATAATTACGCTCTTTCAGTAACTCTCGAACATTACAATAAATCACAAGTTTCACATTATAGTATCAAATATTTTATTTTGAATCTTTAAAAACCATATTATTCCTATAAGGGAGGAATTTGTCTTTCTTTTTCTTACTTTGACAACTAAGGAAGGATATTATTCATGGCATGAATAATAATTTAAGTAGAACATGTTTAGGACAAAGAAAAAAGAGAGTGAACAAAGAATTTATCTTTTGCATATCTTTTTGTATATTTAAAAGTATATTCAAGATCTAAAATTTTCTTTTGAATAGATAGTTGATGTAGCTATTATTCTATTTTTTGATAAGTAATTTTTTTTTAAAGAGTAGTGATTAAATATTTTTTATTTCGAATTGTATTTATTTTTTTGTTACTCTACAACAAAAATGTTTAGAGCGAAATGTTAGAATTATTTGATCTTATAATCTTACGCAATTTAGGATTTTTCTTGTCTTACTAGTTCTAGTTGTATTAGGTTTCACTTTAACTTTTACTCGAGATGGTTTTTCATGGTTTTCACGTGAATTACTGATTTAGATAAATTTAGTTAAACGACCAAAATAAAGCATTTCTTCATTGGTTCCAAAATTAAGCATTTCTGCATTGGTTCCTTAGTTGTCAATGTAAGAAATAGAAAGAAAAATTTCTTCCTCATAGGAAAGATATGGTTTTTGAAGATTCAAAAAAATATTTGATACTATAATTTGAATCTTGTGATTTATTGCAATATTTAAGAGTTACTTAAAAAGCGTAATTATAAAAATTATGCAATAAATGCATACAAAAAGATATGCAATAGATAAAGCATTTGTCCTTCGAAATTGCTTATATTTTTTCTTTTTTCACTTTCTCTATTCTTTGTCCTAAACATGTTCTACTTGAATTATTTTTCATCCCATGGATAATATCCTTCCTTAGTTGTCAAAGTAAGAAAAAGAAAAAATAATTCCTCCCTTATAGGAATAATATGGTTTTTAAAGAGTCAAAATAAAATATTTGATACTACAATGTGAAACTTGTGATTTATTGCAATGTTTAAGAGTTACTAAAAAAGCGTAATTATAAAAATTATGAAATTAATACATACAAAAAGATATGCAAAAGATAAACCATTTATCCTTCAAAATGTGTTATATTTTTTCATTGTTCACTCTTTTTATACAAACCATATTGGATGATCTGCTTCCTTTCATTCAACCATAATTGAAAATATCTTAGCTTTCACATAGATATATTTTCCTCCACGTAAAATCTTTCCTTGATTATAAAAATAGGAAAAAGGAAAAAATATTCTTCCTTATCAAAAAGATAAAGTATAATTCAATTAAGAAAATATCTAATATTATAATATAAAATTACCATATATATTGACATACAAGGGTTGCGTTCTAAAATAAAGTATATTTGATTAATTAGAAGAAGGATCGAGTAATGTATACTAGAGAAGGAAGACCAAAATAATTACTCTAATTAATTTATTCAAATATTGGGCTTGCTTCACTCTATAACAAAAAGGTTTAGGACGAAATGTTAGAATTATTTGATGTAATAATCTTACTCAATCTAGGACTTTTCTTGTTCTACTAGTTCTAGTTGTATTAGGTCTCACTTTAACTTTCACTTGAGATGGTTTTTCATGTTTTAAACATGAATTAGTGATTTTAGATAAATCTATTTAGATGGCAAAAATTAAGCATTTCTTCATTGGTTCCAAGTTATTTTTTCCTTATTTCTATTAAATTTTTAGTGTGCTTAAAAACTATTTTAAGAAGTCTAATAGTTTATAGTTCTAAAATTGTTCTACTTGAAATATTTTTTTTATCTTATAGAAAATATCCTTCCTTAGTTGGCAACATAAAGAAAGAAAAATTCCTTTCTTATAGGAAAGATATGGCTTTTGAAAATTCAAAAAAATATATATTTGATACTATAATGTGAAACTTGTGATTCATGACAATGTTTAAAAGTTACTTAAAAACCGTAATTATAAAAATTATGCTATAAATAAATTCAAAAAGATATGTAAAAGATAAAGCATTTGTCCTTCAAAATGGCTTATAACTTTTCTTTGGTCACTCTTTTTATACCAACCATATTGAATGAACTACTTCCTTTCATTCAACCATAAATGAAAATATCTTTTCTTTCACATAAATATATTTTCCTCCATATTAAATCTTTCTTGATTATAAAAACAGGAAAAAGGAAAATAATAGCCTTCCTTACCAAAAAGATAGGTTTAATTAAATTCAAAAAATATCTAATATTATGATATAAAATTACCATATATTTAGACACACAAGTGTTATATTACTAAAATAAAGTGTATTTTTTTAATTAAAAGAAGGTTTGAGTAATATATACTAGAGAAGGAAGACCAAAATAATTACTATAATTAATTTATTCAACTATTGGGCTTGCTTCACTTTGTAACGAAAAGGTTCAGAAAGAAATATTAGAATGATTTGATGTAAAATCTTACTCAAACTAGGATTTTTCTTGTTCTACTATGTAGTTATGGTATTAAATATTTTTTTTTGAATCTTCAAAAACCATATCTTTCCTATAAGGAAGGAATTTTTTTTCTTTTTCTTACTTTGACAACTAAGGAAGGATATTTTCTATGAGATAAAAAATATTTCAAGTAGAACATGTTTAAGAGTATAAAACTGTGAGACTTCTTAAAATAGTTTTTAAACACACTAAAAATTCAATAGAAATAAGGAAAAAACAACTTGGAATCAATGAAGAAATGCTTAATTATGGAAATAAAACTAAATTTACATAAAATCACTAATTCACGTTTAATGCATGAAAAATATTCTCAAGTAAAAGTTAAAGTGAAACCTAATACAACTAGATCTAGTAAAACAAGAAAATTCCTAGATTAAGTAAGATTATAACATCAAATCATTCTAACATTTCATTGTAAACCTTTTTGTTGTATTGTGAAGCAAGTCCAATAGTAGAATAAATTAATTAGAGTAATTATTTTGGTCTTCCTTTTCTATTATATATTACTCGATGCGTCTTTTAATTAAACAAATACACTTTATTTAAAGAACACAACACTTGTGTATCAAAATATATGGTAATTTTTATATTATAATATAAGATTTTTTTATAAATCAAATCTTTTCTTATCTTTTTGGTATGGAAGGCTATTTTTTTTCCTTTTTCATCTTTTTATAATCAAGGAAATATTTTATGTGGAGGAAATTATATTTATGTGAAAGAAAAGTTATTTTAAATTATGGTTGAATTAAAGGAAGCAGATCATCCACTAAGGTTGGTATAAAAAGAGTAAACAAAAAAAAATAATTAACCCTTTTCAAAGGGTAAATGCTTTATCTTTTATATATCTTTTTGTATGTATTTATTTCATAATTTTTATAATTACGCTTTTTAAGTAACACTTGAACATTGCAATAAATCACAAGTTTCACATTATAGTATCAATTTTTTTTGTATCTTCAAAAATCATATCTTTCCTATAAGGAAGGAATTTTTTCTTTCTTTTTCTTAATCTGACACCTAAGGAACTATATTATCTATGGGATGAAAAATAATTGAAGTAGAACATGTTTATGACTCAAACTATATTCTACACTAACAAAAGTTAAATAGAAAAAAGGTAATAATAACTTGGATCAAAATGAAGGAATGCTTAATTTTTTCGCCATCTAACTAAATTTATCAAAAATCACTAATTCACATTTAAACCATGAAAAACCATCTCATGTGAAAGTTAAAGTGAAACCTAATACAACTAAAACTAGTAAAACAAGAAAAATCCTAGAGTGAGTAAGATTATAACATCAAATCATTTTAACGTTTCGTTCTAAACCTTTTTGGTTTAAAGTGAAGCAAGCCCAATAGTTGAATAAATTAATTACAGTAATTATTTTGGTCTTCTTTCTCAAGTATATATTACTCGATACTTATTTTAATTAAACAAATACACTTTATTTTCGTAACGTAGTACTTGTGCGTCAAAATTTATGTTAATTTTTATATTATAATATTAGATATTTTCTGAATTGAATTATACCTTATTTTTTTGTAAGTAAGGCTATTTTTGTCCTTTTTCCTATTTTTATAATTAAGGAAAGTTTTTATGTGTAGAAAAATATATTTATGTGAAAGATATCTTCAATTTTAGTTGAATGAGAGGAAGCAGATCATCCAAAATGGTTGGTATAAAAAGAGTGAACAAATAAAAAATATAACCCATTTTGAAGGACAAATTTTGTATCTTTTGCAAATCTTTTTGTCTATATTTATTGCATAATTTTTATAATTACACTTTTTAAATAACTCTTGAATATTGGAATAAATCATAAGTTTCACATTATAGTATCAAATATTTTTTTTGAATCTTCAAAAACCATATCTTTCCTATAAGGAAGGAATTTTTCTTTCTTTTTCTTAGTTTGACAAATAAGGAAGGATATTATCTATGGGATGAAAAGTAATTAAAGTAGAACATGTTTAGGACTCTAAAATTGTTAGACTTCTTAAAATAGTTTCTAAACTCACAGATAATCAAATAGAAATAAGAAAATAACAATTTAGAACCAATGAACAAATGCTTAATTTTGGCAATTCAACTAAATTTATATAAATCACTAATTCATGTTTAAAGCATGAAAAACCATCTCATATTAAAGTTAAAGTGAAACCTAATACAACTAGATATACAAAACAAGAAAATTCCTAGATTGAGTAAGATTATAACATAAAATGATTCTAACATTTTGTTCTAAACCTTTTTGTTGTATAGTAATTTGAGGCCAATAGTTGAATAAATTAATTAGAGTAATTATTTTTGTTTTCGTTCTCTAGTATATATTATTGAGAGCTTCTTTAATTAATCAAATACAATTTATTTTAGTAATATAACACTTGTGTTTTAAAATATATGGTAATTTTTATATTATAATATAAATTTTTTTTGGAATTGAGTTAGGCCTTATCTTTTTGGTATGAAAACTATTTTTTTCTTTTTCCTGTTTTTATAATTAAGAAAATATTTTATGTGGAGGAAAATATATTTATGTAAAAGAAAATATATTTTTAATTATGATTAAATGAAAGGAAGGAGATCAACCAACATGCTTGGCATAAAAAGAGTGAACAAAGAAAAACTTTAACCCTTTTCGAAGGACAAATGATTAATCTTTTGCATATCTTTTTGTATGTCTTTATTGCATAATTTTTATTATTAAGATTTTTAAGTAACTATTGAACATTTCAATAAATCACAAGTTTCTCATTATATTATCAAACTTTTTTTAATCTTCAAAAACCATATTTTTCCTAGAAGGAAGAAATTTTTCTTTATTTTTTTTACTTTGATACCTAAGGAAGGATATTATCTATTGGATGAAAAATAATTCAAGTAGAACATGTTTAGGACTCTAAAAGTATTAGACTTCTTAAAACAAATTGTAAACTCATAAAAAATTAAATAAAAATAAGGTAATAACAACTTGGAACCAATGAAGAAATACTTAATTTTCGCCATCTAACTAAATTTATCAAAAATCCCTAATTCATGTTTAAACCATGAAAAGCCATCTCATGTGAAAGTTAAAGTGAAACCAATACAACTAAAACTAGTAAAACAAGAAAAATCTTAGATTGAGTAAGATAACATCAAATCATTTTAACATTTCGTTCTAAACCTTTTTGTTCTAGAATGAAGCAAGCCCAATAGTTGAAAAAAAAATTAGCGTAATTATTTTGGTCTTCCTTCTCTAGTAACCATCTAAATCAACACTTGTACTTCAAAATATATGGTAATTTTTATTCTATAATATAATATTATTCCGAATTGAGTTATGCCATATCTTTTTGGTACGGAAGGCTAATTTTTTCCTTTTCCCTTTTTTTATAATTAAGAAAATATTTTATGTGGAGGAAAATATATTTATGTAAAAGCAAATATATTTTTAATTATGGTTGAATGAAAGGAAGCAAATCAACCAATATGGTTGGCATAAAAAGAGTGAACAAAGAAAAATTTAACTCTTTTCGAAGGACAAATGATTAATCTTTTGCATATCTTTTTGTATGTCTTTATTGCATAATTTTTATAATTACGGTTTTTAAGTAACTCTTGAACATTTCAATAAATCACAAGTTTCTCACTATAGTATCAATTTTTTTTTTAAATCTTCAAAAACCATATCTTTCCTAGGGGAAGGAATTTTTCTTTCTTTTTCTTACTTTGACACCTAAGTAAGGATATTATCTATAGGGTGAAAAATAAATCAAGTAGAACTTGTTTAGGACTCTAAAACTATTAGACTTCTTAACATAGATCTAAACTCACAAAAAAAATTAAATAGAAATAAGGTAATAACATTTTGGAACCAAATAAAGAAATCTTAATTTTCGCCATCTAACTAAATTTATCTAAAATCACTAATTCACGTTTAAGCCATTAAAAATCATCTCAAGTGAAAGTCAAACTGAAACCAAATACAACTAAAACTAGTATAACAAGAATATTCCAAGATTAAGTAAGATTATAACATCAAATCATTCAAACAATTCGTTCTAAACCTTTTTGTTTTATAGTGAAGCAAGCCCAATAGTTGAATAAAATAATTAGAGTAATTATTTTGGTCTTTCTTCTCTAGTATATTTTAATCGATGCTTCTTTTAATTAAACAAATACACTTTATGTTCGTAACACAACACTTGTGTGTCAAAATTAATGTTAATTTTTATATTATAATATTAGATATTTTATTAATTGAATTATACCTTATATTTTTTGTAAATAAGGCTATTTTTTCCTTTTTCCTGTTTTTATAATTAAGAAAAGATTTTATGTGGATGAAAATATATTTAAGTGAAAGAAAAGATATCTTCAATTGTGGTTGAATGAAAGAAAGAAGATCATCCAATATGGTTGGTATAAAAAGAGTGAACAAAGAAAAAATATAACCCAATTTGAAGGACAAATGCTCTATCTTTTGCATATCTCTTTGTATATATTTATTGCATAATTTTTATAATTACGCTTTTTAAGTAACCTTTGAACATTGGAATAAATCATAAGTTTCACATTATAGTTTCAAATATTTTTTTTTAATCTTCAAAAACCATATCTTTCCTATAATGAAGGAATTTTTCTTTCTTTTTCTTACTTTAATTTGACAACTAAGGAAGAATATTATCTATGGGATAAAAAAATAATTCAAGTAGAACATGTTTAGGACTCAAAAACTATCTGACTTCTTAAAATAGTTTCTAAACTCATAGAAAATTTAATAGAAATAACGTAATAACAACTTGGAACCAATGAAGAAATGCTTAATTTTGGCAATCTAACTAAATTTATCTAAATCACTAATTCATATTTGAAGCATGAATAACCATCTCAAGTAAAAGTTAAAGTGAAACCTAATACAACTAGATCTAGTAGAACAAGGAAATTCCTAGATTGAGTAAGATTATAACATCAAATCATTCTAACATTTTAATGTAAACCTTTTTGTTGTATAGTGAAGCTAGCCCAATAGTTGAATAAATTAATTAGAGTAATTATTTTGGTCTTCCTTTTCCAGTATATATTACTCGATGCGTCTTTTAATTAAATAAATACACTTTATTTTAATAACGCAATACTTATGTGTAAAATTATATGGTAATTTTTAAATTATAATATTTGATTTTTTTCTAAATCGAATCATATCAAATCTTTTTTGTATGGAAGGCTATTTTTTCCTTTTTCATCTTTTTATAATCAAGGAAAGATTTTAAGTGGAGAAAAATATATTTATGTAAAAGAAAAGATATTTTTAATTATGGTAAAATGAAAGAAAGTAGATCATCCAATATGGTTGGTAGAAAAAGAGTATACAAAGAAAAAATATAACCCATTTTGGAGTACAAATGCTTTATCTTTTGCATATATTTTTAAATGTAATTATTGTATAATTTTTATAATTACGCTTTTTAAGAAACTCTTGAAAAGTTCAATAAATCACAAGTATCACATTATAGTATCGTATATTTTTTTGAATCTTTAAAAACCATTTCTTTCCAATAAGGAAAAAAAATTTCTTTCTTTTTCGTACTTTAACAACTAAGGAAGGTATTTTTCTATGGGAAGAAAAATAATTCAAATAGAACATGTTTAGGACTCTAAAACTATTAAGCTTCTTAAAATAGATTCTAAAATCACTAAAAATTAAATAGAAATAAGGTAATAACAACTTGAATTATATCTTATCTTTTTAGTAAGGAATGTTATATTTTTCTGTTTTCCTATTTTTATAATTAATAAAAGATTTTATGTGCAGGAAAATATATTTATGTGAAAGAAAAGATATTTTCAATTATGGTTGAATAAAAGAAAGCAGATCATCCAATATGGTTGGTATAAAAAGAGTGAAAAAAGAAAAAATATAACCATTTCGAAGGACCAATCATTTATCTTTTGCATATCTCTTTGTATGTATTTATTGCATATTTTTTGTTATTACGCTTTTAAAGTAACTCTAGAACATTACAATAAACCACAAGTTTCACATTATAGTATCAAATAATTTTTTTAAATCTTCAAAAACCATATCTTTCCTCTAAGAGAGAAATTTTTCTTTCTTTTTCGATTTTTAACAACTAAGGAAGGATATTTTGTATGGGAAGAAAAATAGTTCAAGTAGAACATGTTTAGGACTCTAAAACTATTGGACTTCTTAAAATAGTTTCTAAACTCACTAAAAATTAAATAGAAATAAGTTAATAAAAACTTGGAACCCATGAAGAAATACTTAATTTTTGCCATCTAACTAAATTTATCTAAAATTACTAATTCACATTTAAACCATAAAAAACCATCTCAAGTGAAAGTTAAAGTGAAACCTAATACATCTAGAACTAGTAAAACAAGAAAAATCCTAGATTGAGTAAGATTAAAATATCAAATCATTCTAACATTTCAATCTAAACCTTTTTGTTGTAGAGTAAAGCAAGACCTATAGTTGAATAAATTAATTAGAGTAATTAGTTTGGTCTCCCTTCTCTAGTATATATTACTCGATGCTTTTTTTAATTAATCAAATAAACTTTATTTTTGTAACGCAACACTTATGTGTAAAAGTATATGATAATTTTTATATTATAATATTATATTTTTCTGAAGTGATTTATACCTTATTTTCTAGTAAGGAAGGCTATTTTTTTCCTTTTTCCTATTTTTATAATCAAGGAAAAATTTTATTTGCAGGAAAATATATTCACGTGAAAGAAAAGATATTTTCAATTAAGATTGAATGAAAGGAAGCAGATCAACCAATATGGTTAGTATAAAGAGAGTAAACAAATAAAAAATATAAGCAATTTTGAAGGACAAATACTTTATCTTTTGCATTTCTTTTTGTATGCATTTATTGCATTTCTTTTTGTATGCATTTAATGCATAATTTTTATAAACATTGCAATAAATCTCAAGTTTCACATTATAGTATCAAATGAAGAAATGCTTAATTTTGGCAATCTAACTAAATTTATCTAAATCACTAATTCACGTTTGAAGCATGAAAAACCATCTCAAGTAAAAGTTAAAGTGAAACCTAATACAACTAGATCTAGTAGAACAAGAAAATTCCTAAATTGAGTACGATTATAACGTCAAATCATTCTTACATTTCAATGTAAACCTTTTTGTTATATAGTGAAGCAAGCCCAATAGTTGAATAAATTAATTAGAGTAATTATTTTGGTGTTCTTTCTCCAGTATATATTACTCGATGCGTCTTTTAATTAAACAAATACACTTTATTTTAAGAATGCAACACTTATGTATAAAATTATATGGTAATTTTAAAATTATAATATTTGATTTTTTCTAAATCGAATCATATCATATCTTTTTTGTATGGAAGGCTATTTTTTCCTTTTTCGTCTTTTTATAATCAAGAAAAGATTTTAAGTGGAGAAAAATATATTTATGTGAAAGAAAAGATATTTTTAATTATGGTAAAATGAAAGAAAGCAGATCATCCAATATGGTTGGTAGAAAAAGAGTATACAAAGAAAAAAAATATAACCCATTTTGAAGTACAAATGCTTTATCTTTTGCATATCTTTTTGAATGTAATTATTGTATAATTTTTATAATTACGCTTTTTAAGAAACTCTTAAAAAGTTCAATAAATCACAAGTATCACATTATGGTATCATATATTTTTTTGAATCTTTAAAAACCATATCTTTCCAATAAGGAAGAAATTTTTCTTCCGTTTTCTTGCTTTGACATCTAAGAAAGGATATTACCTATGGGATGGAAAATAATTCAAGTAGAATATGTTTAGGACTCTAAAACTATTATACTTCTGAAAATAGTTTCTAAACTCACTAAAAATTAAATAGAAATGAGGTAATAACAATTTGGAACCAATGAGGAAATTCTTAATTTTAGCCATCTAACTAAATTTACCTAAAATCACCAATTCACGTTTAAGCCATGAAAAACCATCTTAAGTGAAAGTTAAAGTGAAAACTAATACAACTAGAACTAGTCAAACAAGAAAAACATCTAACTAAATTTATCTAAAATCACTAATTCACTTTTAAAACATGAAAAACCATCTCAAGTGAAAGTTAAAGTGAAATCTAATACAACAAGAACTAGTAAAACAAGATAAATATCTAACTAAATTTATCTAAAATCACTAATTCACGTTTAAACCATGAAAAACCATCTCAAGTGAAAGTTAAAGTGAAACATATTACAACTAGAACTAGTAGAGCAAGAGAAATCCTAGATTGAGTAAGATTGTAACATCGAATAATTCTAACATTTTGTCCTAAACCTTTTTGTTATAGAGTGAAGCAAGCCCAAAAGTTGAATAAATTAATTAGAGTAATTATTTTGGTCTTCTTCTCTAGTATATATTACTCGATCCTTCTTCTAATTAAACAAATACACTTTATTTTAGTAATGCAACACTTGTGTGTCAATATATATATAGTAATTTTTATATTATAATATTATGTATTTTCTGAATTGAATTATACCTTATATTTTTGGTATAGAAGGCTAATTTTTCCTCTTTCCTTTTTTATAATCAAGGAGAGATTTTACGTGGAGGAAAATATATTTATGTGAAAGAAAGGATATTTTCAAATTTAGTTGAATGGAAGGAAGTAGGTCATCCAATTTGGTTGGTATAAAAAGAGTGAACAAAGAAAAATATAACACATGTCGAGGGATTACTGGTTTATCTTTTATATATCTTTTTGTATGTATTAATTGCATTATTTTTATAATTACGCTTTTTCAGTAACTCTCGAACATTGAAATAAATCACAAGTTTCACATTATAGTATCAAATATGTTATTTTGAATCTTCAAAAACCATATTATTCCTGTAAGGGAGGAATTTAATTTCTTTTTCTTAATTTGACAAGTAAGGAAGGATATTATCCATGGGATGAAAAATAATTCAAGTAGAACATGTTTAGGACTCTAAAACTATTTGACTTCTTAAAATTGTTTCTAAAGTAACTAAAAATTAAATAGAAATAAGGTAATAACAACTTGGAACCAACGAAGAAATGCTTAATATTGGCCATTTAACTAAATTTATCTAAATTAGTAATTCACATGAAAACCAAGAAAAACCATCACGAGTGAAAGTTAAAGTGAAACCTAATACAACTAGAATTAGTAAAACAAGAAAAATCCTAGATTGAGTAAGATTATAACATCAAATAATTCTAATATTTCGTTCGAAATCTTTTTGTTATAGAGTGAAGAAAAAATAAATACAATTCATAATAAAAAATATTTATTCACTACTTTTAAAACATAAATTACTTATCAAAAATAAAATAATAGCTCTATCAACCATCTATTTAAAACAAAATTTTAGATCTTGAATATACTTCTAAATTAAAAGTTTGTGCAGATATATCAGAGCCATTTGATTAACAGGATATTCAATACGTAAGTTTATATTGAATATTGGTAAGGTGTTGGTCAGCCTGTAAATCCATTGGTGAGCCTGGGATAGAGGTGCTCCCGGTAGGTGGTCCTACTATTCCCAATTATTATAAACAAATCTTACTAAATATCTTTTATTAATGGCTTCTTGGTAAAGAAAAGTGACTATATTAGGATATAATAAGACCGAAATTATATAGAGTCAAGAAATGCATATACCTGTTGACTTTTCAAACTGGGATATTACAAAGGAAGATCCTATCCAATTATATAGAATTGGCCCTATAGATTTCAAAAGTGCATTTAGCATAAAACTCATAAAGAAACTAGGAGTATTCAACAAGATATCGAAACTATGCATTTATTGTCTAACACAAATATTGAAACATATTTGGCTCATAATTACCATTTCATTCATTTTGGTTTAGTTCAAATAGCTGTTAAACCATTGGTTCATAAGGGTGTTGATTGCCCTATATTTTCAGCTTTAAGAGATAATCGTCTTAAGACATAAAAACTCTTTATTAGTTGTAGTTCAAACAAATGTCTGCAATGGACCTATATATTTTAATTGCCTTCCCCACTTTACTATATATCTAAAAGATCCATTAGCATTAGACTCATTAATTTTAGATATTCATGTTATAGATAATAAATTCATAGAATTTGCTAAAAACTTTGCAATAGTTTTTAGAATATATTTTAGATTAATGAACACGACGGTAAATCCAAAGTTTATTCATTCACCCTCTTCTAAAGGTGAGATATTTATAGAAGTTCATATTAGAGAAACAGATCCTTAATTACAGCAAAGAAATTACCTTGGGATCAAATTACTATTCTTGAGGTTTTACAATTTCCAAATCCAATGCCAAACAAATGTCTAAAACAAGACATAAATCAAATAATTGAGATCCAACTAAGGTAATACTTAGATTTGGCTCATTTAGAGAAATAAGACCCAGCTCTTCTATTAATATGGCTAGAAGATCATTTTCATATCCTACTAAATATCAACTAGAGATTTCAGAATCATTTAAGCATCAAGCCAATTCATTTAAAGTTCATTATAAAACTCCAATCCCAGAATATTAATCTTCATCAATATCCCCTCCCTTATCACCTACTGCTTCAGATATGCAAAACATTAACTCTATAAACACTATTACAAAAGCAGATTTTCATATTGATAAAAATGACTTAAGAAGAGACTTCGAATTAGAAGAAAATACTCAAAAATGTAAATGGTTTATGTCTTTTAATAAGTCATTAAGAAATTAGATTAGAGAAGTTTGGTATAAAGACATGAATCGATTCCAATTAAATATTCTATTCTTCATATGGTTTACATCCTTTTGTGAAGATAAAGATATTAAGGAACCTTATTCCCAACACTATATTCAAACCCAAACTACTCTAAGAAGAAATTGGAAGCTAGAAGATGGATCCACTATTAATACTTTTCATCCACCATTTTCTCTAATATTAATTCCTAATGGAGATAGGCAAATACCTGCTTGTCCTCTTAAAACATGAAGATATCAACAGAAAGATGATTCAGTCAAAGTGGAAGATATTATTAAGGCCTATCATCATAATAATTTTACAAATCAAACTCTCCATACTATTGCCTCTCAAGTAGATCACATTTCTACTAGAATAGAATCCATCAAAAGGCAACCCTCTATCATCCCTAAAGAGAAAATCCCTAGGTTTCCTACAAGTATTTCTTCTCCACACTTTAAACTGCAAGGATTAACCCAAGCACTAGCAGACTCCCTAGCTAATACTCCCTCTTCCTCAAATAATTCTCAGAAAATTTAAGATAATATATCTCAAAAGTTGAAAAAAATTAGCAAACTCTTCGAGATTAGGAGTTATTCATATTAGCTATCTTTCTGAATATGATTCAAGTAATGAGTCTAATCCAGAAGAAGATATAGCTGCTATTAAAGACATATTCCAGGAACCATTTAATTTAATAAAATCAAGCACAAATGGAAAAATTCTCTAACAAAGACTTATTATCCTAGACCTACCCCTCCTGATATACAATTTGAGGAACGGTCTAAATTCAAATCTAAACCATATGCCCCAGATGTTATTCATGAATGGAAAATAGATGGAAAATCTGATTACGATGTTTTAAATACACTTCAAGAAATGGGTATGGCTAAAGTTGCTTATTCAACTATAGAATCCAATGAACAAATAATCTTTGGGCTTCTCATTTCTGGGATTACTGGCCAGTTAAAAAATTGGTGGGATAATTGTCTTACCCCAGAAAATAAATTAGAAATATTTAATCACAAAATACTTGTCTATAATTCTCAAGATGAACCAATGGAAAAATTTGATAGTTGTATACGGAATGTTCTTATAATAGTCATTGCATACTATTTTATAGGAGACCCCTCTACCTCTTTTACAACAGGAAAATCAATTCTTCAAAATTTAAGATGTCCTACTTTAGGGGACTATAGATGGTACCGAGATATGTTCCTTACATATGTTCTTCAAAGAAAAGATTGTGGAGAACCATTTTGAAAAGAAAAGTTCATTTCTGGTCTCCCTAAACTATTTTCTTAAAGAATATTTAGAAAATTCAAAGAATTATCTTAATCAGAAGAAATCCCATTCAAAGATAAAACCTATGGTGAACTTAACTCTGGTTAAAAATGAAGGATTAGCTCTTTGCGAAGAACTCAAATTACAAGCTAAATATACCTCGGAAAAAAAAGCAATCTAGAAAAGAACTTGGTTGCTTCTGTGAAGCTTTTGGCTGTGAAACCATTAGGGCCCCTTCATCAGCCAAGCGTAAGTCTAAATTCCAAAAAGAAATCGGATTTAAACGCTTTCCTAAAAAACAAAATGCACCAAAACCTCCCTATTACAAGAAAGCTAAAAGAAAATTCTCCACTAAAAAAATAATATGTTATTCATGCGGGAAAATAGGACACAAAGAAAATAATTGTACCACTAAAAAGAAGATTTGAGAATTATTTTCAATCAATATAGAATTATGTGAAAAATTATCCAAGCTTCTTATTAAAAGCCCTCCTACTTCAGAAAATGAAGAATTATTTTCAGACCAAATGAATAATACAGATACAAGTGGTAATGAATCTTCATGGTCTTCATCACCAATTTAAACAATAAATGTAATTTCAAACAATGAAGATAAATAATTTTTATTTGATTTAATAGATAAAGTTCAAAATCCTGAAATAAAAACACAAGCATTACTTCATTTAAGAGATATTGTTTTAAAAGATAATGACCCTTCACCTTCTACTACTCTACCAATTGCATAACCATTTAGTATAACAAAGCTACTGGAAAAATATTTGACTCCAAAATACACCAAAATTAACTCATTCCTTCCAAAGCCTTCTAAAGGAACTTTTAAAGGAAACTCTGTCAATGAATTATAACATGAAATTAACTTTCTCGAAAGCCAAGTTAATGAGCTAAGAAAATATTTAACAGCCCTTCAAATTATTGATTTAGAAAGTAAAACTAGACTAACAATCCTAGAGGAAGAATCCACGCGAAATCATCATATCACCTCTGCAGAGTTAGAAGATGCCGAGTTAAATGATATTGAACAAGAAACAGGATTTCTTTCTCTTATTAATGAAATTAATTTCCGAAACTGGTACTCTAAAGTAACCTTTCAAATTGGCGATTTTAGAAAAATCTTTATTGCATTAATAGACAGTGGTGCTGATCAAAATTGTATCAAAGAAGGAATCATTCCAACAAAATTTTATTAGAAGACTAGTACAAAGTTACTCAGTTCTAATAGTTTTCCTATGAATATAAAATTGAAAATATCAAAAGCCCATATAATTAATAATAGTTATAAGTTTAAAAATACTTGGAACCCCATTCCTAACTCAAATATATCCTTTCAAAGTAGATAATATAGGTGTTCACATAAATATTTTAGGAAAAAGAATTTCATTTAAATTTCTTACCCCTATGATTCAAAAGGATATAAACCTGTTACAAAAATCATAAATATTCCAAAAAATAAATACAATTCATAATAAAAATATTTAATCACTACTCTTAAAATAGAAATCACTTATCAAAAAAATAGAAGAACAACTACAACAATTATCTATTCAAAAGAAAATTTTAGACGTTGAAAATACTTTTAAATAAGAAGTTTGTGCAGATATTCCCAATGCTTTTTGGAATAGAAAAAAAGCATACGGTCACTTTGCCTTATGAAAAGGATTTTTTTGAAACAAATATCCCAACATAAGCAAGACTTATTCAAATGAATGTAGAACTAGTTGAATTATGTAAAAAACAAATACAAATTCTTCTGGATAAAAAGCTAATATGCCCCTCCAAATCTCCTTAGAGCTGTGTAGCGTTTTATGAAATGAATGCAGTAAAAAAAGGAACGATGAGTTCCTAGACTAGTTATTAATTACAAACTATTAAACAAAGTCCTTCAATGGATTAGATATCCAATTCCTAATAAAAGAAATCTTCTAAATAGACTCTTTAATGCAAAGATTTTCTCAAAATTCGATATGAAGTCAGGATTCTAGAAAATTCAAATAGCTGAACAAGACATATACAAGACAACTTTCCTAGTGCCTTTTGGTCATTATGAATGGAATGTCATGTCTTTTGGCCTAAAAAATGCACCTTCTGAATTTCAACGTATAATGAACGATATACTTAATCCATTTCCATTCATAATAGTTTACATAGACGATGTACAGATTTTTTCTCATAATATAGAACAACATTTCAAACATGTACTTACCTTTTTACACATAATTGAGAAAAATGGTTTAGTAATTTCAGCCTCTAAAATGAAATTATTTCAAATAAATATTAGACTTCTTGGTCATAATATTTCTCGTGGAACCATTAAACCCATTAATAGATCAATAGAATTCGCTTCAAAATTCCCTGATGAAATTAAAGATAAAACTCAACTTCAAAGATTCCTCGGATGCCTTAATTATGATTCAGATTTTTTCCCAAAATTGCGTCAAATATGTGCACCATTATTTCAAAGATTACAAAAGAATCCCCCTGCATGGTCTAAAGAACATACTAAGAGAGTAAAATCCCTTAAAGAAAAGGTGAGATCTTTTCCATGTCTTTGCATTTCTAATCCATCTGCACACATGATAGTTGAAATAGATGCATCAGACATAGGCTATGGTGGCATACTCAAGCAAAAGGTAGAAAACCTAGAATAACTAGTGAGGTTTCATTCTGGAGTCTAGATAGGTCCTCAAAAGAATTACTCGATCTACTATTAAAAAGGAGATTTTATCAATCATTTTATGTGTTTCAAAATTTCAAAGCGATTTATACAATAAAAAATTTCTTATTCGAATTGATTACAAATCTGCTAAAGAAGTTTTAGAAAAGGTCGTTAAAAATATAGTTTCAAAATAAATATTTGCCAGATGGCAAGCTATTTTATCTATATTTGATTTTCAAATTGAGCACATTAAAGGCAAAAATAACTCTCTTCTCGATATTCTTACCATAGAATTCTTACAAGGTCATCAAAATGTCTCGTAAGAAGGAATCTGACAAATTCAAAGGTTTTTAGTCAGCAGATGACTATGAGATGCAAATTCAAAAAGAAATTCCATCAGATTCGAAGAACTTTACGATATCCAATTAATTTTCAAGCGTATAAACTTTTCCTCCTTTAGCTTATTCTTAGATACCAAAAAACCCCTACAAATTTAATCTCTTCCTTTAAGCCTGATTCGAAAAACTCAAAGCCAACTTATTTCACTAAAGAAGCAATAGAACCTATTTGCCTTACAAGATTTTCTTCTCCTCAAAATCCAGAAACCATTAAATCCTTTAACAAACGATCCTTCCTGGAAGGATGTGAATGGTTTCCTGAAAATCCTGCAAAAACCCAAAGGTTTTATGAATTCATATTAGTCGATTCAAATTCCGCTGAGATTCAACATTAGAAATCTCAATCCAAGAAAATTATATATTTAAAATGTATAATTAAAAGAATTGTTAACCAATCTGAATGAATAAGTCCCTATGCTGAGAAAACATTTTCAAAAACATTGTGATCTCAATCCTATTCATACTTTGATTACAAAATAGCTTAGTCAAGAGCTTTTCTATTTCGAGCCTTTGATCATTCATGGTTTTTTAACTTCAATAGGTTTTTCCTAAAAGATCAAATCCCATTATGGATTTTTCAGTGGTGGTTCTTTTATGGCCTAGTTCAAGAAATCTATCCTCCACCTTGCCCTGAAAGCTTTCAAATATTTTCATCTGCCTCTAAAGCTGAGGTATTCATGAACTCACTTCTTTTCCATGCCGAGTTCAAAATCCCATGGATACTTTACTAGAGTTACTGTCTAAAGATGTATCTCTCTTCTCCTTTCCCATGGATGTTAGTTCGAGAATTCAAAGTTAAGTGGTGGGAAAAATTAAGTTAGAGCTTTACTTCCCTGAAAATGTCATAAGTTTTATTAGAACCGGACAAAAACTTGAATGTGCTATCCATCAAGTCTCATCTTCTAAGACATTTTCCTCTTCTTCCTCTCAAAGAGGAGAACAAAATCTCTTCCTCTCAAAGATGAGACAAAATCTCTTCCTCTCAAAGATGAGACAAAATCTCTACCTCTTACAAAAAGAAAAATTTAAGCACCATTCAAAAGGAGGCAATTAAAAAACTTTGTGTTGATCTAGATTTTGCTAGAAGACTAGTTAAAGGTGTCAATAGCTCAAAATCTTGTGAAGAAATTGAATCTGACTATTCAAATTCTAAAACAGCGTACGAGCCATTTCATGGCCCTTTCTCTCAAGATCCATTTGATTGAAAAAAAAATCTAGCGGCGAATGAAAAGTCTGCAGCCATAACAAGAAGACTTATTGTAATTACGCACCCCTTTTGTTTTAATCTTTTATGTACTCTTTATTTCGCTCAACTTGAGCTTCCCTCAGAACTCAGGCGTGAAATCTTCTCACGATGCAATGAGGTTAGAAAGCAATGGCGTCGCAACGAACAAGAACCACCATTTCAAGAATTATCAAAAAGTGTTATCAAACGAAGGTCAAAGTTTTATAATCGATGTTCAAATTATGGTCATTAGAATCATTCAGGGAAATATTGCTGGTTTACTTGCCGTTCACTGGATGAATACAGAAAATTGATTCTCATAGGCGCTATTAGGTATTCTACTGAACGACCTATCCGGAAGAATTCACTGATTGAAATTACTGTTGAAGAAGAGCTGGCTCTAATTATAGACAAGCTCCATCAAAGTGTGGTCCCTCAAGTCCCAGATGATTAAAGGAAAAGACACAAAAAATATCAAAAGCAAACAGCAAAAGTAAAGCAAGTTAACATTATTTTAAAGGTATCGGCAAGAATCTTTAATGTTCCTCGTGTTGATTATGTAATCTCCTGAATTCAAGGTGAACCGTCCACTTGGTATTTTATTATTTGTCAAACCCTATGTAATCTTATCCTCTCTTATGTATAAATAACATTCCCCTTTCCCAATTTAGGGCAGGCTAAGTTTTAGCATCTTAGAAATAGTTCTCAAATAAAGAAAAGTATTCCTAGCCTTCAGCAGTGCTCTAATCTTTGTAAGTATAATCTTCAAAGTCTTCAATAATATTTTGTCTACATTATTTTAACTCTGTCTTTAATTTTGGTGTAAATTATTTTTTCTGTTTAACTTATTTCATATCGTCTGTTTTATTCTTTAATTTTCTATTTAATTAATTTCATATAGTTTAACTAATTTTCTGTTTAACTAATTTCATATAGTTTAACTAGTTTCATATAGTTTAACTAGTATCATATAGTTTAACTAATTTCATATCGTCTCTTTTTTTCTTCCAATCCTGAAAATATTTGATACTATAATGTGAAACTTGTGATTTATTCAATATTCAAGAGTTACTGAAAAAGCGTAATTATAAAAATTATGAAATTAATACATACAAAAAGATATGCAAAGATAAAGCATTTATCCTTCGAAATGTGTTATATTTTTTCATTGTTCACTCTTTTTATACCAACCGTATTGGATGATCTACTTCCTTTCATTCAACCATAATTGAAAATATCTTAGCTTTCACATAAATATATTTTCCTCCACGTAAAATCTTTCTTTGATTATAAAAACAGGAAAAAGGAAAAAATAGCCTTCCTTATCAAAAAGATAAGGTATAATTCAATTAAGAAAATATCTAATATTATAATATAAAAATTACCATATATATTGACACATAAGTGTTACGTTACTAAAATAAAGTGTATTTGTTTAATTAGAAGAAGGATCGAGTAATATATAATAGAGAAGGAAGACCAAAATAATTACTCTAATTAATTTATTCAACTATTGGGCTTGCTTCACTCTATAACAAAAAGGTTTAGGATGAAATATTAGAATTATTTGATGTTATAATCTTACTCAATCTAGGATTTTTCTTGCTCTACTAGTTCTAGTTGAATTAGGTTTCACTTTAACTTTCACTTGAGATGGTTTTTCATGGTTTAAACGTGAATTAGTGATTTTAGATAAATCTAGTTAGATGGAAAAAATTAAGCATTTCTTCATTGGTTTCAAGTTGTTTTTTCCTTATTTCTATTAAATTTTTAGTGTGCTTAAAAACTATATTAAGAAGTCTAATAGTTTTATAGTCCAAATATTATTCTACTTGAAATATTTTTTTACCTCATAGAAAATATCCTTCCTTAGCTGACAACGAAAGAAAAAGAAAGAAAAAATCCTTTCTTATAGGAAAGATATGACTTTTGAAGATTTAAAAAAATATTTGATACTATAATGTAAACTTGTGATTCATGAAAATATTTAAAAGTTACTTAAAAACTATAATTATAAAAATTATGCTATAAATACATATAAAAAGATAGGCAAAAGATAAAGCATTTGTCCATCAAAATGACTTATAATTTTTATTTGGTCACTCTTTTTATATCAACCATATTGGATGAACTACTTCCTTTCATTCAACCATAAATGAAATATCTTTTCTTTCACATAAATATATTTTACTTCACATTAAATCTTTCCTTAATTATAAAAAAGAAAAAAGGAAAATAATAGCCTTCCTTATCAAAGTAATAAGGTATAATTCAATTCAGAAAATATCTAATATTATAATATAAAAATTACCATATATTTTGACACACAAGCGTTGTGTCACTAAAATAAAGTGTATTTGTTTAATTAAAAGAAGGATTGAGTAATATATACTAGAGAAAAGTAATTACTCTAATTAATTTATTCAACTATTGGGCTTGCTTCACTTTATAACAAAAAGGTTTAGAATGAAATGCTAAAATGATTTGATGTAAAATCTTACTCAAACTAGGATTTTTCTTCTTCTACTATGTAGTTATAACATTAAATATTTTTTTTAATCTTCAAAAACCATATCTTTCCTATAAGGAAGGAATTTTTCTTTCTTTTTCTTAATTTGACAACTAAGGAAAGATATTTTCTATGAGATAAAAAACTTTCAAGTAGAACATGTTTAAGACTATAAAAGTACTAGAATTCTTAAAATAGTTTTTAAACATAGTAAAAATTCAATAGAAATAAGGAAAAAACAACTTGGAACCAATGAAGAAATGCTTAATTATGGCAATCTAACTAAATGTACCTAAAATCACTGATTCACGTTTAATGCATGAAAAACCATCTCAAGTAAAAGTAAAAGTGAAACCTAATACAATTAGATATAGTAAAACTAGAAAATTCCTAGATGGAGTAAGATTATAACATCAAATCATTCTAACATTTCATTGTAAACCTTTTTATTGTATAGTGAAGCAAGCCCAATAGTTGAATAAATTAATTAGAGTAATTATTTTGGTTTTCCTTCTCTAGTATATATTACTTGATGCTTCTTTTAATTAAACAAATACACTTTAATTTCATAACGCAACACTTGTGTGTCAATTATATATGATAATTTTTATATTATAATATTAGATTTTTTATAAATCGAATCATATCTTATCTTTTTGGTATGGAAGACTATTTTTTCTTTTTTCATCTTTTTATAATCAAGGAAATATTATATGTGGAGAAAAATATATTTATGTGAAATAAAAGATATTTTTAATTATGGTTGAGTTAAAGGAAGCAAATCATCCACTATGGTTGGTATAAAAAGAATGAACAAAGAAAAATTTTAACCCTTTTCAAACGACAAATTCTTTATTTTATATATCTTTTTGTTTGTATTTAATTACACTTTTTAAGTAACTCTTGAACATTGCAATAAATCATAAGTTTCACATTATAGTATCAAATTTTTTTTGTATCTTCAAAAATTATATCTTTCCTATAAGGAAGGAATTTTTCTTTATTTTTCTTACTTTGACAACTAAGGAAGGATATTATCTATGGGATGAAAATAATTCAAGTAGAACATATTTAGGACTCTAAAACTATAAGACTTCTTAAAATAGTTTCTAAACTCACAAAAAATTAAATAGAAATAAGGTAATAACAACTTGGAACCAATGAAAAAATGCTTAATTTTAGTCGTCTAACTAAATTTATCTAAAATCACTAATTCACGTTTAAACCATGAAAAACCATATTATGTGAAAGTTAAAGTGAAACCTAATACAAACCAACACTAGTAAAACAAGAAAAATCCTAGATTGAGTAAGATTATAACATCAAATCATTTTAACATTTCGTTCTAAACCTTCTTGTTGTAAAGTGAAGTAAGCCCAATAGTTGAATAAATTAAGTAGAGTAATTATTTTGGTCTTCCTTCTCTAGTATATATTACTCAATGCTTCTTTTAATTAAACAAATACACTTTATTTTTGTAACGCAACACTTGTGTGTCAAAATTTATGTTAGTTTTTATATTATAATATTAGATATTTTTTGAATGAATTATAGCTTATCATTTTTGTAAGGCTATTTTTATACTTTTTCCTATTTTTATAATTAAGGAAAGTTTTTAATGTGTAGGAAAATATATTTATGTGAAAGAAAAGATATCTTCAATTATAGTTGAATTAAAGGAAGCAGATCATCGAATAAGGTTGTAAAAAGAGTGAACAAAGAAAAAATTTAACCCTTTTCGAAGGACAAATTATTAATCTTTTTCTTATCTTTTTGTATATTTTTAATAATTTTAATAATTACACTTTTTAAGTAACTCTTGAACATTGCAATATATCACAAGTTTCTTATTATAGTGTCAATCTTTTTTTTGAATCTTCATGAACCATATCTTTCCTAGAAGGAAGGAATTTTTCTTTCTTTTTCTTACTTTGACACCTAAGGAAGGATATTATCTATGGGATGAAAAATAAATCAAGTAGAACATGTTTAGGACTCTAAAACTATTAGACTTCTTAGAATAGATTCTAAACATGCAAAAAATTAAATAGAAATAAGGTAATAACAACTTGGAACGAATGAAGAAATGCTTAATTTTTGCCATCTAACTAAACTTATCTAAAATCACTAATTCATATTTAAGCCATGAAAAACCATCTCAAGTGAAAGTCAAAGTGAAACCTAATACAACTAAAACTAGGATAACAAGAATATTCCTAGATTGAGTAAGATTATAACATTAAATCATTCTAACAATTCGTTCTAAAACTTTTTGTTTTATAGTGAACCAAGCGCAATAGACGAATAAATTAATTAGAGTAATTATTTTGGTCTTATATATTATTCGATGCTTCTTTTAATTAAATAAATACACTTTATTTTCGTAATGCAACACTTGTGTGTCAAAATTAATGTTAATTTTTATTATAATATTAGATATTTTTTGAATTGAATTATACCTTATCTTTTTTGTAAGGCTATTTTTGTCCTTTTTGATATTTTTTAAATTAAGGAAAGATTTTATGTGGAGGAATTTATATTTTAGTGAAAGAAAAGATATCTTCACTTATGGTTGAATGAAAGAAAGCAAATCATCCAATATGGTTGGTATAAAAAGAGTGAACAAAGAAAAAATATAGCCCATTTTGAAGGACAAATGCTCTATCTTTTGCATATCGTTTTCAATATATTTATTGCATAATTTTTATAATTACGATTTTTAAGTAACTTTTGAACATTGGAATAAATCATAAGTTTCACATTATAGTATGAAATATTTTTTTTGAATCTTCAAAAGCCATATCTTTCCTATACGGAAGGAATTTTTTTTTCTTTTTCTTACTTTGACAACTAAGGAAGAATATTATCTATGGATGTAAAATAATTGAAGTAGAACATGTTTAGGACTCAAAAACTGTTAGACTTCTTAAATTGTTTCTAAACTCCAAAAAATTAAATAGAATTAACATAATAACAACTTGGAACTAATAAAGAAATGCTTAATTTTTGCATCTAATTAAATTTATCTAAATCACTAATTCACGTTTAAAGCATGAAAAACCATCTCAAGTAAGAGTTAAAGTGAAACCTAATACAACTAGATCTAGTGAAACAAGAAAATTCCTAGATTGAGTAAGATTATAACATCAAATCATTCTAACATTTCATTGTAAACCTTTTTGTTGTATAGTGAAGCAAGCCCAATAGTTGAATAAATTAATTAGAGTAATTATTTTGGTCTTTCTTCTCTAGTATATATTACTCAATGTGTCTTTTAATTAAACAAATACATTTTATTGAACACAACACTTGTGTGAAAAAATATATGGTAATTTTTAAATTATAATATTTGATTTTTTCTAAATCGAATCATATCTTTTCTTTTTTGTATGAAAGGCTATTTTTTTCCTTTTTCATCTTTTTATAACTAAGGATAGATTTCAATAAATCACAAGTATCACATTATAGTATCATATATTTTTTTTTGAATCTTCAAAAACCATATCTTTCCAATAAGGAAGGAATTTTTCTTTCTTTTTCATGCTTTGAGATCTAAGAAAGGATATTATTTATGGGATGGAAAATAATTCAAGTAGAACATGTTTACGACTCTAAAACTATTATAATTCTTAAAATAGTTTCTAAACTCACTAAAAATTAAATAGAAATAAGGTAATAATAATTTTTAACCAATTAAGAATTGCTCAATTTTAGCCATCTAACTAAATTTACCTAATATCACCAATTCATGTTTAAGCCATGAAAAACTATCTCAAGTGAAAGTTAAAGTGAAAAATAATACAACTAGAACTAGTAAAACAAGAAAAACATCTAACTAAATTTATCTAAAATCACTAATTCACGTTTAAAACATGAAAAACCATCTGAAGTGAAACTTAAAGTGAAAACTAATACAACTAGAACTAGTAAAACAAGAAAAACATCTAACTAAATTTATCTAAAATAACTAATTCATGTTTAAACAATGAAAAACCATCTCAAGTGAAAGTTAAAGTGAAACCTAATACAACTATAACTAGTGGAGCAAGAAAAATCCTAGATCGAGTAAGATTATAACATCAAATCATTCTTTCATTTTGTCCTAAACCTTTTTGTTATAGAGTGAAGTAAGCCTAATAGTTGAATAAATTAATTAGAATAATTATTTTGGTCTTCCTTCTCTAGTATATATTACTCGATCCTTCTGCTAATTAAACAAATACACTTTTATTTTAGTAATGCAACACTTGTTGGTCAATATATATGGTAATTTTTATGTTATAATATTAGATATTTTCTAAATTGAAATATACCTTATCTTTTTTGGTAAGGAAGGCTAATTTTTCCTTTTTCCTTTTTCAATAATCAAGGAGAGTACGTGGAGGAAAATATATTATGTGAAAGAAAAGATATTTTCAAATATGGTTGAATGAAAGGAAGCATATCATCCAATTTGGTTGGTATAAAAAGAGTGTACAAAGAAAAAATATAACACATGTCGAAGGATAAATGCTTTATCTTTTGCATATTTTTTTGTATATATTAATTGCATTATTTTTATAATTACGCTTTTTCAGTAACTCTCAAACATTGTACTAAATCACAAGTTTCACATTATAGTATCAAATATTTTTTTTGAATCTTCAAAAACTATATTATTCTTATAAGGGAGGAATTTTTATTTCTTTTTATTACTTTGACAACAAAGGAAGGATATTATCCATGGGATGAAAAATAATTCAAGTAGAACATGTTTAGAACTCTAAAACTATTAGACTTCTTAAAATAGTTTCTAAACTCACAAAAAATAAATGGAAATAAGGTAATAACAACTTGAATTCAATGAAGAAATTCTTAATTTTGGCCTTTTAACTAAATTTATCTAAATTAGTAATTCACGTGAAAACCATGAAAAATCATCTCGAGTGAAAGTTAAAGTGAAACCTAATACAACTAGAACTTGTAAAACATAAAAAATCCTAGATTGAGTAATATTATAACATCAAATAATTCTAACATTTCGTTCTAAACCTTTTTGTTGTAGAGTGAAGAAAAAAGAAATACAATTTATAATAAAAAAAATATTTAATCACTACTCTCTAAACAAAAATTACTTATCAAAAGATAAAATAATAGCTCCATCAACCATCTATTTAAAAGAAAATTTTAGATCTTGAATATACTTCTAAATTAAAAGTTTGTGCAGATATATCAGAGCCATTTGATTAACAATATATTCAATACGTAAGTTTATACTGATTATTGATAAGGTGTTAGTCAGCCTGTAAATCCGCTGGTGAGCCTAGGATAGAGGTGCTCCCGGTAGGTGGTCCTACTGTTCCCAACTACTATGAACAAATCTTACTGAATATCTTTTATTAATGGCTTCTTGGTAAAGAAGAGTGACTAGATTAGGATATAATAAGACCGATATTATTTAGAGTCAAGAAATGCATATACCTGTTGACCTTTCAAACTGGGATATTCCAAAGGAAGATCCTACCCAATTATATAGAATTAGCCCTATAGATTTTAAAACTGCATTTAGCATAAAACTCATGAAGAAACTAGGAGTATTCAATAAGATATCGAAACTATGCATTTATTGTCTAACACAAATATTGAAACATATTTGGCTCATAATTACCATTTCATTCATTTTGGTTTAGTTCAAATAGCTGTTAAACCATTAGTTCATAAGGGTGTTGATTGCCCTATATTTTCAGCTTTAAGAGATAATCGTCTTAAGACATATAAAAACTCTTTATTAGCTGTAGTTCAAACAAATGTCTGCAATGGACCTATATATTTTAATTGCTTTCCTGACTTTACTATATATCTAAAAGATCCATTAGCATTAGACTCATTAATTTTAGATATTCATGTTATAGATAATAAATTCAAAGAATTTGCTAAAAACTTTTCAATTGTTTTTAGAATATATTTTAGATTAATGAACACGTCGGTAAATCCAAAATTTATTCATGCATCCTCTTCTAAAGGTGAGACTATATTTATAGAAGTTCATACTGGAGAAACCAGATTATGAGTTACATCTGCAAAGAAATTAGCTTAGGATTAAATTACTATTCCAAAGGTTTTACAATTTCCAAATCCAATGCCAAATAAATGTCTAAAACAAGAAGTAGATCAAATAATTGAAGATCCAACTAAGGTCGTACTTATATTGGCTCATTCAGAGAAACAAGACCCATATCTTCTATTAATATGGCTAGAAGATCATTTTCATATCCTGTTAAATATCAACTAGAGATTTTAGAACCATTTAAGCCTCAAGCAGATTCATTTAAAGTTCATTATAAAACTCTAATCCCAGAATATTAATCTTCATCAATATCTCCTCCTTTATCACCTACTGCTTCAGATTTGCAAAACTTTAACTCTATAAACACTATTACAAAAGTAGATTTTCATATTGATAACAATGACTTAAGAAGATACTTTGAATCAGAAGAAAATACTCAAAAATGAAAATGGTTTATGTCTTTTAATAAGTCATTAAGAAATTCGATTAGAGAAATTTGGTATAAAGACATGAATTGATTTCAATTAAATATTCCATTCTTCATATGGTTTACATCCTTTTGTGAAGATAAAGGTATTAAGGAACCTTATTCCCAACACTATATTCAAACCCAAACTACTTTAGGAAGAAATTGGCTGTTAGAAGATGGATCCACTATTAATACTATTCATCCACCATTTTCTCTAATTTTAATTCCTAATGGAGATAGGCAAATACCTACTTATCCTCTTAAAATAGGAAGATATCAACAGAAAGATGACTCAATCAAAGTGGAAGATATTATTAAGGTCTATCATCAGAATAATTTTACAAATCAATCTCTTCATACTATTGCCTCTCAAGTAGACCACATTTCTACTAGAATAGAATCCATTAAAGGGCAACCCTCTATCATACCTAAAGAGCAAACCCCTAGGTTTCCTACAAATGTTTCTTCTCCACACATTTAAATTGCAAGGATTAACCCAAGCAATGACAAACTCCCTAGCTAATACTCCCTCTTCCTCAAATAATTCTTAGAAAGTTTTAGATAATATATCTCAAAATTTTAAAAAATTAGCAAACTCTTCGAGATTAAGAGTTATTCATATTAGCTATCTTTCTGAATATGATTCAAGTAATGAGTCTAATCCAGAAGAAGATATAGCTGTTATTCAAGACATATTCCAGAAACCATTTAATTTAAATAAAATCAAGAAAAATTGGAAAAATGCTCTAACAAAGACTTATTATCCTAAACCTACCCCTCCTGATATACAATTTGAAGAATGGTCTAAATTCAAATCTAAATCATATGCCCCAGATGCTATTCAAGAAAGGAATATAGATGGAAAATCTGATTACAAGATTTTAAATAATCTTCAAGAATGCGTATGGCTAAAGTTGCTTATTCAACTCGAGAATCCAATGAACAAATAATCTTTGGGCTTCTCATTTTTGGGTTTACTAGCTAGTTAAAAAATTGGTGGGATTATTGTCTTACTCCAGAAAATCAATTAGAAATATTTAATCACTAAATAACTGTCTATAATTCTCAAGATGAACCAATGGAAAAATTTGATAGTTGTAATTTTCTCATAATAGTCATTGCATACTATTTTATAGGAGACCCCTCTGCCTCTCTTACAACAGAAAAATCAATTCTTCAAAATTTATGATGTCCTACTTTAGGTGACTATAGATGGTACCGAGATACGTTCCTTACATATGTTCTTCAAAGAAAAGATTATGGAGAACCATTTTGGAAAGAAAAGTTCATTTCTGGTCTCCCTAAACTATTTGCTCAAAGAATATTTAGAAAATTAAACGAATTATCCTAATCAGAAGAAATCCCATTCGAAGAAAAAACCTATGGTTAACTTTTTACTCTGTTTAAAAATGAAGGATTAGCTCTTTGCGAAGAATTCAAATTACAAGCTAAATATACCTCAGAAAAGAAGCAATCTAGAAAAGAACTTGGTTGCTTCTGTGAAGCTTTTGGCTGTGAAACCATTACGGCCCCTTCATCACCCAAGCGTAAGTCTAAATTCCAATAGGAAAAAGGATTTAAGTGCTTTCCTAAAAAACAAAACGCACCAAAACCTCCCTATTACAAGAAACTTAAAAGAAAATTCTCCTCTAAAAAAATAATATGTTATTCATGTAGGAAAATAGGACACAAAGGAAATAATTGCACCACTTAAAATAAGGTTTAAGAAGTTTTTTCAAACGATATAGAATTATGTGAAATATTATCCAAACTTCTTATTAAAAGCCCTCCTACTTCAGAAAATGAAGAATTATTTTCAGACCAAATGAATAATACAGATACAAGTAGTGATGAATCTTTAGGTTCTTCATCACCAATTCAAACAATAAATGTAATTTCAAACAAAGAAGATAAATAATTTTTATTTGATTTAATAGATAAAGTTCAAAATCCTGAAATAAAAACACAAGCATTACTTCGTTTTAGAGATATTGTTTTAAAAGATAACAACCCTTCACCTTCTACTACTCTACCAATTGCAGAACCATTTAGTATAACAAAGCTACATGAAAAATATTCGACTCCAGAATACACCAAAAATTACTCATTCCTTCCAAAGCCTTCTAAAGGAACTTTTAAAGGAAACTCTGTCAATGAATTACAATATGAAATTAACTTTCTCAAAAGCCAAGTTAATGAGCTAAGAAAATATTTAACAGCTCTTCAAATTAATGATTTAGAAATTGAAACTAGAGTAACAATCCTAGAGGAAGAATCCACCCGAAATCATCATATCACTTCTACAGAGTTAGAAGATGCCGAGTTAAATTATATTCAACAAGAAATAGGATTTGTTTCTTTTTTTTAATAAAATTAATTTCCAAAAATGGTACTCTAAAGTAACCTTTCAAATAGGCGATTTTAGACAAAACTTTATTGCATTAATAGACAGTGGTGCTGATCAAATTGTATCAAAGAAGGAATCATTCCAACAAAATTTTATGAGAAGACTAGTACAAAGTTACTTAGTGCTAATAGTTCTCCTATGAATATAAAATATGAAAAGCTCATATAATCAATAATAGTTGTAAGTTTAAAAATACTTTTATTGTCATAAGAGATATTAAGGAGGAAATAGTTCTTGGAACCCTATTCTTAACTCAAATATATCCTTTAAAAGTAGATAATATAGGTTTTCACCCAAATATTTTAGGAAATCAAATTTCATTTAAATTTCTTACCCCTATGATTCAAAAGGATATAAACCTGTTACAAAACTCATCAATATTCCAAAAAATAAATACAATTCATAATAAAAAAAATATTTTATCACTACTCTTAAAATAGAAATTACTTATCAAAAAATAGAAGAACAGCTACAACAACCATCTATTCAAAAGAAAATTTTAGATCTTGAAAATACTTTTAAATTAAAAGTTTGCACAGATATTCCCAATGCTTTTTGGAATAGAAAAAAGCATATGGTCACTTTGCCTTATGAAAAAGATTTTGTCGACACAAATATCCCAACGAAAGCGAGACCTTTTCAAATGAATGTAGAACTAGTTGAATTATGTAAAAAAGAAATACAAATTGTTCTAGATAAAAAGCTAATGCGCCCCTCCAAATCTCCTTGGAGTTGTGTAGCGTTTTATGTAATGAATACAACAGAAAAGGAATGAGGAGTTCCTAGACTAGTTATTAATTACAAACCATTAAACAAAGTCCTTCAATGGATTAGATATCCAATTCCCAATAAAAGAGATCTTCTAAATAAACTGTTTAATGCAAAGATTTTCTCAAAATTCGATATGAAGTCAAGATTCTAGCAAATTCAAATAGCTGAACAAGACATATACAAGACAACTTTCATAGTGCCTTATGGTCACTATGAATGGAATGTCATGTCTTTTGGCCTAAAAAATGCACCTTCTGAGTTTCAACAGAACAGGAATGATATACTTAATCCATTTCCATTCATAATAGTTACATCGATACTGATTTTTTCCCATAATATAGAACAACATTTCAAACATCTACTAACCTTTGTACACATAATTGAGAAAAATGGTTTAGTAATTTCAGCCTCTAAAGTGATATTATTTCAAACAAATATTAGATTTCTTAGTCATAATATTTATCGTGGAACCATCAAACCCATTAATAGATCAATAGAATCCGCTTCAAAATTCCTTGATGAAATTAAAGATAAAACTCAACTTCAAAGATTCCTCGGATGCCTTAATTATGATTCAGATTTTTTCCCAAAATTGCGTCAAATATGTGCACCATTATTTCAAAGATTACAAAAGAATCCCCCTGCATGGTCTAAAGAACGTACTAAGATAGTAAAATCCCTTAAAGAAAAGGTGAGATCTTTTCCATGTCTTTGCATTTCTAATCCATCTGCACACATGATAGTTGAAATAGATGCATCAGACATAGGCTATGGTGGCATACTCAAGCAAAAGGTAGAAAACCTAGAATAACTAGTGAGGTTTCATTCTGGAGTCTAGATAGGTCCTCAAAAGAATTACTCGATCTACTATTAAAAAGGAGATTTTATCAATCATTTTATGTGTTTCAAAATTTCAAAGCGATTTATACAATAAAAAATTTCTTATTCGAATTGATTGAAAATATGCTAAAGAAGTTTTAGAAAATGGCATTAAAAATATAGTTTCAAAACAAATATTTGCCCGATGGCAAGCTATTTTATCTATATTTGATTCTCAAATTTAGCACATTAAAGGGAAAAATAACTCTCTTCCCGATTTTCTTACCAGAGAATTCTTAGAAGGTGATCAAAATGTCTCGTAAGAAGGAATCTGACAAATTCAAAGGTTTTCGGTCAGCAGATGATTATGAGTGAAAATTCAAAAGGAACAAGAAAAGTCCTAGTTTGAGTAAGATTTTACATCAAATCATTTTTATAATTATTTTGGTCTTCCTTTTCTAGTATATAATCAAGGAAATATTTTATGTGGAGGAAAATATATTTATGTGAAAGAAAAGATATTTTTAGTTATGGTTGAATTTAAGGAAGCATATCATCCATTATGGTTGGTATAAAAAGAGTGAACACAAAAATTTTTAACCCTTTTCAAAGGACAAATTCTTTATCTTTTATATATATCTTTTTGTATGTATTTATTTTTTAATTTTTATAATTACGCGTTTTAAGTAACTCTTGAACATTACAATAAATCACAAGTTTCACATTATAGTATAAATTTTATTTTGTATCTTTAAAAAAAATATCTTTCCTATAAGGAATGAATTTTTCTTTCTTTTTCTTAATTTGACAACTAAGAAAGGATATTATCTATGGGATGAAAATAATTCAAGTAGAACATATTTAGGACTCTAAAACAATAAGATTTCTTAAAATAGTTTCTAAACTCACAAAAAATTAAATAGAAATAAGGTAATAACAACTTGAACCAATGAAGAAATGCTTAATTTTGTCCATCTAACTAAATTTATCTAAAATTACTAATTCACGTTTAAGCCATGGAAAACCATCTCAAGTGAAATTCAAAGTGAAACCTAATACAATTAACACTTATAAAATAAGAAAAATCCTAGATTGAGTAAGATTATAACTTCAAATCATTTTAACCTTTCGTTCTAAACCATTTTTTTTGTAAAGTGAAGGAAGCCTAATAGTTGAATAAATTAATTAGAGTAATTATTTTGGTCTTCCTTCTCTAGTATATATTACTTGATGCTTCTTTAAATTAAACAAATACACTTTATTTTCGTAACGCAACACTTGTGTGTCAAAATTTATGTTAATATTTTTATATTATAATATTAGATATTTTCTGAGTTGAATTATACCTTATCTTTTTTGTAAGGAAGGCTATTTTTGTCCTTTTCCTATTTTTATAATTAAGGAAAGTTTTTATGTGTAGGAAAATATTTATGTGAAAGAAAAGATATCTTCAATTATAGTTGAATGAAAGGAAGCAGATCATTCAATATGGTTGTTATAAAACGAGTGAACAAAAATGCTATATCTTTTGCGAATCTTTTTGTATATATTTATTGCATAATTTTTATAATTACGCTTTTTAAGTAACTCTTGAACATTGGAATAAATCATAAGTTTCACATTGTAGTATCTAATATTTTTTTTGAATCTTCAAAAACCATATCTTTCCTATACGGAAGAAATTTATCTTTTTTTTTCTTAGTTTGACTACTAAGGAAGGATATTATCTATGGGATGAAAAATTCAAGTAGAACATGTTTAGGACTCTAAAACTATTAGACTTCTTAAAATAATTTCTAAACTCACAGAAAATTAAATAGAAATAAGATAATAACAATTTGGAACCAATGAAGAAATGCTTAATTTTGGCAATCTAACTAAATTTATCTAAATCACTAATTCACGTTAAAGCATGAAAAACCATTTCAATTAAAAGTTAAAGTGAAACCTAATACAACTAGATCTAGTAAAACAAGAAAATTCCTTAATTGAGTAAGATTATAACATCAAATCATTTAACATTTCATTGTAAACCTTTTTGTTGTATAGTGAAGCAAGCCCAATAGTTGAATAAATTAATTAGAGTAATTATTTTGGTCTTCTTTCCCTAGTATATATTACTCGATGCGTCTTTTAACTAAACAAATACACTTTATTTTAAGAACACAACACTTATTTGTAAAAATATATGGTAATTTTTAAATTATAATATTTGTTTTTTTCTAAATTGAATCATATCTTATCTTTTTTGTATGGAAAGCTATTTTTTCGTTTTTCATCTTTTTATAATCAAGGAAAGATTTTATGTGGAGGAAAATATATTTATGTGAAGGAAAAGATATTTTTAATTATGGTTGAATTAAAGGAAGCAGATCATCCAATATGGTTGGTATAAAAAGAGTATACAAAAAATATATAACCCATTTCGAAGTACAAATGCTTTATCTTTTGCATATATTTTTGAATGTAATTATTGTATAATTTTTATAATTACGCTTTTTAAGAAACTCTTGAAAATTTCAATAAATCATAAGTATCACATTATAGTATCATATTTTTTTTTTGAATCTTTAAAAACCATATATATCCAATAAGGAAGGGGTTTTTCTTTCTTTTTCTTGCTTTGACATCTAAGAATGGATATTATCTATGGGATGGAAAATAATTTAAGTAGAACATGTTTAGGACTCTAAAACTATTATACTTCTTAAAATAGTTTCTTAACTCACTAAAAATTAAATAGAAATAAGGTAATAAAAATTTGGAACCAATGAAGAAATGATTAATTTTAGCCATCTAAGTAAATTTACCTAAAATCACCAACTCACGTTTAAGCCATGAAAAAGCATCTTAAGTGAAAGTTAAATTGAAACCTAATACAACTAAAATTAGTATAACAAGAAAAATTCTATATTGAGTGAGATTATAAAATAAAATTCAATCTAACATTTCGTTCTAAACCTTTTTGTTGTAGAGTGAAGCAAGCCTAATTATTGAATAAATTAATTAGAATAATTATTTGGTCTTCCTTGTTTAGTATATATTACTCGATGCTTAATTCATCAAATATAATTAATTAACAAAAAATACCTTTTATCTTGCTTATCACGCAATTATATAGCTAACCAGACCAATATCAAGCCAAGATCAAGATCAAGATCAATGTCACAACATGAATTAATCACACAATAAGGAAATAAACAAGATTGAAATTAAGGATCAAATCCTTACAAGATAAATGCTTTCCTATTAGAAACAATATATAATAAGGCTTTGAAACTCAATTTCTAGTCATACCAGGAAATCATAAAAGAAACCAAAAGATTACAATGACAAGTTTCCATAATCACAAGTTTTAAATTTTTTTTGACCATAGGGCACAGGGAAACACTCGGTTAAATAATCCAATAGTAACATCAAGGGAGAATAAGAAACCCACTAACGACTAATATATTTTAGAAAGCAATAAAGATAAGTATCCCTTCCCCAAGCTAGAGGAAACATAATGTCCTCACTGTGGAAATGCATAAAATTATGAGAAAGGAAAAGAGGAAGCTTACTTAGTAGTAACTTTGCCTTTTGAAGAGGTGGCTTAGGGGTATAGGTGTGCTACAGGGTTGCTTGAGTGCGTGAGTATGTTTGAGTCCTTCCCCCCTTTTGCCTCACTTTTCAGATCTTCAACTTTAATTTTTTTTTGAAAAATCAATAGAAACACTCATCGGGTGATGGAAATCCATTTGGCTAATCAAAGTTTCACCATATATCCAAAGGTCAATCCATCAGGCAATGGAAAACCATCGAGCCTACTAGAATATAAATATTGACATTTTCTCCAAAATTTATTCCATCAACCAACTAGAAAAACACCTTTTCCTCTAAAATTCAATCCATCAGGCGATGAAAAACCATTGGGCCAACAAGAATTTCACCCTTTAATCCGATAATCAATCCATCGAGCGACATAAAACCATCGGGTTGATTTTCACCCTTTTCCCAAAAATCAACCCATCGGGCGATGGGAAACCATTAGGCCAAATAGAATTTCACCCTTTCATTCGAAAATCAATCCATCGGGCTAACCAAAATTTCGCCTTTTTCCTCTAAAAATCAATCCATCGGGCAATAGAAATCCATCTGGCAACCAGAATTTTGCCTTTTTCTTTGAAATTCAATCCATTGGGCGATGGAAAACCATTGGACTAATTAGAATTTCACCCTTTTTCCCAAAAATTGATCCATCGAGCAATGGGAAACCATTGAGCTGATCATAATTTCACCCTTTTTCTTAGAAAGCCAATCCCTAAGGCGATGGAAATCCATCGGGCTAATCATAATTTCGCAATTCCTCTTACACAGACAATGACAAACACAGATTGTTAGCTCTTCAGAGATCTAAAATTAAAATAGAATAAAAAAAATTCAAGTGAATCCAAAAATTAAAATAAAACAAACTAATACTAACAACTAAAATTAAAGATAAACAAAAGTTAGAAATTCAAGTTGCCTCCTAAAAAGCGCTTTTTTATGGTCGTAAGCTAGACCATGATTTCATGTGCTCAATGAGGGTTGGGGTCATGTAAGTTGATCTCTTCCACCAACCCAACCAAGTCTCCTTCATAGTAGTGCTTAAGACATTGCCCGTTGACTTTGAACTTCTCACCCTTATCGTTTTGAAGCTCAACGAACCCAAACTTACTCACCATTGTGACAATGAATGAACCACTCCACCTAGACTTCAACTTTCCAAGGAAAAGCCGCAATCTAGAATTGAATAATTACACTTTGTCACCTACTTTAAAGTCTTTCTTCATAGATTTCTTATCGTGCTACCTTTTAACCTTTTCCTTATAATTCTTAGTACTATCATAGGCTCCCAAATAGAACTCATCCAATTCATTCAATTGAAGTAATTTCATTACCTTTTTCTTGACTACCTTCTGTATATTACAATTCAATCTCTATTGAACACATATGCATGGTGTATGATTTTACATTAAATTAATGTGACGCATACAAAAATCAAGACTAATGCCAGACAAGTAATCAATAGTGTAACCAATGGCCTTTTTATGACCCTTAAGCACATATAATAGTTTCTCAAGTTGGCCATCATTAAGATCAAAACCAACAATGATTGGATATAATTCTTCTCATTAAGAAAAGCATTTTTCAAATTAGAGAGAAGTGGTTTCATTTCAGGTTGCTTTACCTCAGTGGTGGTGCAAGCATGCTTTTATAAGTGTAAGAACTTTCGGTTCTGTTTCAGATTTAATTCCTTACCATTTAGATTCTGCCTTAGTTCATCTATATCAGCATCTTGCTCACCTACATCAAAATCAAACCACAAAATAACCTCTAGAAGATCCTTTTGAAAGGATCGAGGCATATCATCTTGAATAATCTCATTGATAATGTCTACAGCATAACATGATTGCTCTAACATGGGACTTTTCAAAGGAAAACAAAGGTTAAAAGTAACCTTATCATCCCCTATAGTGAGAGTTAGACTACTATTCTTAACATCAATAATTGCACCTGCAGTACGTAAAAATGGTCTACCAAGTAAAATAGGGATGTGTGCATCCTTCTCCATATCTAAAACAACAAAATCCACGGGAATAAAGAAGTTCTTGACTCTCACTGGCACATCTTCCAAAATACCCTTAGGGTATTTAATAGTTATGTGAACAATCTACAAAGAAAATATTAGTAAACTTTATAGAACACATATTCAATTTCTTGCAAACAGATAATTTAATGACACTGGCTCCTAAGTAACACAAATCCTTATCAATACATAGGGAATCAATATTAGAAGGAATGGAAAAACTTCCAGGGTCCTTGAGTTTTGAGGGAGACTTATTTTGCACTATAACACTATATTCCTTAGTTAGTGCCATAGTCTCCACCCAACTAAGCTCATATTTCCTGCTAAGAATATCTTTCAAGAACTTTTATAAGTAGGAACCTACATGATTAGCTTAGTAAATAGCATAGTAACTTGTAAGTTTTTTTACAATCTCAAGAAACTTACTAAAATGGGAATCATTCTTACTCTTGTTTACCTTATTAGGAAAGGGTAATAGCACCTTGGGAGGTGGTAGTCTGTCTGATGGCTTATTAGCTACAATGGCCTTCTTTGATGGAGCTTCCTTTTCCTTTTCAAGAATTGACTCTAAATTGCTTTTCACTATCACCACATCATTTCTCTTACTACCTTCAACTGCAGCATCTATAGTCCATTATAAGTGGAACCACTCCTCAAGACTATATCATTGACTATGTCTCTTGGAGGGTTCAATTGTCATACACTAGTGGAAAAAACATCATATGCTGCGGTTTATTTAAGGCTTTATGCTTCGCTTTTGACGCGATGTAGATTTAATAGGAGCATATTGCAAAAGATTTTATGTTGCGGTTCAAACCAAAGCATATTGTAGACTTTATGCTGCGGGCTTTGAGAAAACCATAGCATAAAACCTTATTTTTTTTAACAATATAAGGCTTTATGCTCCGTTTTCTAAAAGTCCGCGGCATAAAGTCCACCTTTTTTTTATAAATGTGAATTGTTGTCAATGGAAATATTATAATACAACAAAGTCAAAGGATTTCAATACTCTTTATATGAAAGAAATAATTTCATTTCCATATATATGTGAAAAAAACCTTCAAATATAAGTGTGCATAATTTAAGTTGCAAACTAAATTAAACATAACTAATTTGCTACAACGTATGAAAACAAAACTAAAAATAACACCTAAATGCAGTTGGTAAGAAACCCTAGAAACTTGTCTCTTATTTCCTTGATTTCATCAATGGTGAAAGGCTCTTCTCTTGCTGTGTCAAAAACCTAAATTTAGCCACCATGAACGTAATAAAAAACAAATTAGATTATCTTATATACATGTATAATTAATTATATGTTTATATTTAAACAAATATAACAATTTTCGATTATTTATGAAAGTTCCAAAAAATGTAACAATTTCCGATTAGTACTCCACTTGTGAAATGTTAATGTTTCATTTTGATTAATAAGCTTGCTTATCTTTATACTTATGAAATGTAACTAGCTTTTTTGAAACACGGATGAAATATATAAGCTTGTTTATATGATAATGGGCGTTTAACTATTGAGAGGTGGAAATTAAGAAAAGAATATATTGCTTCAAATAAAAGTGAACTTAATTTGCAGCAGTATCACTTGATGAGGGTTCACAAATTTAAGCCTAAATTGGCTTAGTTTCATACAAAGATATCGAATATTGTTAATTGTAGATGTGCCTCTAATACTTGTTAAACCCAATGAAAGTTTAGTTCAAGCGGGGAACGGAGGAGTATATGAACTTCGGCAAAAACTCCATGTCTCCACTAGTACGTACCATCATTAACATTCATATATATACAAGGCATCTTTTCTTTTCTTAAGGGAAATTTTATAAACAAGGTTATATTTTATATTCTATTTGCTCTTTGTTTTAAGGCAATTAATTTATTATGCTATTACCGAATGCATTTTTCCAAACTCAGTAACAAACCTTTTACACTCTTTTTGTTTCTAGCACTAACCTTCCAAGCTACTGATTCTTGTACAAACAATCTCTAGTATCTTTCCTGCAATATGCACATACACATCAAAACTCTAAGATGCAAAGATTAAAATCAAATGTAGACAACAATATACATGACCAAAGATTAAAATTAAATGTTACAAAATCAATTCCTATATGTTAGGTATTCTGGTTTCAAATGCTAGCTTTAATTTGGTGTTGACTGCAACAACAACATTTGTGTATAGCTATAGATAGAAAATAAGGAATGAAGCCTATGACATGCTGCTTTCTCAATTAGGGAACCTTTGCTAACTATCTAGAATTAATATATAGGGAACCTCTACTAACTAGCTAAGCCTACTGTTCCAACCTGCTGTCTAAGCCTAGTGTCCCAACCTATTGGTTTTCTTTCCCACTGTGCCAACCTAATGTCCCAGGCTTACTATCCTAAACTACTGTCCCAAGCCTACTATTCCAAGCCTATAGTCTTTTCTTCACAGATTCTTCCTAGTAGTGACTAAATCAAACAAGTTAGCTTCTTTGACTTCCTAGATTATTCTATATAGGAGAAGTTAATTTGAGATTTGAATGACACTTGAGAAAGACATACATCAGGGTATTAAATGCATCATGATATAAGGTATTGTTGTTTAAATAGATTACATAATATAAAAAAAATGAAACCTCAATACCCTGATGACTTTAAAAAATTTGGTGCTACTTCTATACATTTGCTTATGAATAGAGAAACTCATATATACATTATGCAAGTCTAGTCATGTTTGTTCCACTGTTATTGAACATCTAATCCTACTCGTACTTATGTAAACAAATCGATTAGGGGCTTTTTAGAGGACCTTGGAACCAGTAAGGGGATGACATATTACACCATGCATTAATCAATAATACCACTAAGTTGCATCATGAAGTGGTTGTTCTAAAACTTAAGCCGAAAGCACATATCCAACCTTATCATGTTCCAAAGACACATAGCACTACTATGTCTTTATTCTTTAGTTTCTATGTCAAAGACAGTAGAGTCTATTGAGAGGCATATGAAGTGAAAATAAATCTAAAATTCCTATGTCTAAGCCATTTGTCTAGCACAATAGTTTCCATTAACGTCTACTGCTAGCCTGCTAGGAAAAGGATCTTTATCTACTTTCAGACATTATCTACTTGTATTGTTGTATAAGAATAATATAAGCCTTAGTAATTAGTCAAAATTATGTATTAGAAGGCAAACATTTAACAATCCAGATGCATGACCTAATGACAATAATGACTTTAATACACAAGTGTTTTCTAGTATCCACTTTGCCTAGAGCCCACTACCACAATTTAAAGCCATCTTTGTGCCAAACATTGACTTGTAGATTCTCAAACTTTTAAACAGTGGAAACAAATGTTTATTGGACAAACAAGCGTTCCTTAAAAAGGCAAGATTGCATCAGTAAGTACAAAAAAAGGCATGTGCAAGTATACCCCATACAAATTTTTTTTGATTCAATGTTACCCCATACAAATAACCATATTGAGTGTTCTGAAAACACTATCTTCTGATTGCCAAATAGATATCATTCGCTATAACATCTTCTAATCTTACCAAGTACAAATTGTCGTGCAAAAGGACATAATTTTATACTTTTACATTGAAAACCCAACTCCATTTTGTACCAAAACATCTTGTTTGCAATGAGTTTGTTTCTTTATTAAAAAATACTATCTTTGAAATTATTAGAGTAATCTAGAAATCTATTATAGTACATTTAAATATGTGACTCTGCACGCATATTAGGTAATGAAAGGGATATCCAAATATATGTGCAGTGTGCTCCGTAGTCCCAACCCCTTATATATTTGTAAATTTTTGCCAGATGTGCTATGGGGCTTACACACACAAAAAATTTCCACAGGTTGGTTGTGTAGTGGCCGCACATTTTATTTATTAGCAAAAAAATCTAAGAACATAGAGTATTTTAAGTAGAGTCACAGATTCAAGAAAGAGTGTTGAAACACAAACCACAAGATTAAAGCACAACCACAAACCAAAATCGTAAAAAAAATTCATTACACTAACCTTATTTTGCTTTTCGTCAATCAAAGTGTTGAAAGGATTGGCCGAAGAGATGATTTCAAGGAATTAGATGCGAGAGGAAGGAGTGGGGCTGGCTGGGTTAAACATTCTCGATTTTGGGTGAGAGGGAATGATAGAGTTGCTATAGAATTTGAGAATTTGGGTGAGAGAAAGGAGTGGGGTATGCGCGCGACGATGCTATAGAAAGTTGGAAACCCTTTCATTTCAGTCCGTATTTTTATGCTCCAGCTCAAAAGCCTGCAGTATATAAGATTTGTATGCTTCGGTTCCAAGAGAACTAGAGTATATTATGATTTTATGCTTCGGTTCACAGAAGCCCGAAGCATATTATCCTTTTTAATATAATTCAAAAAATTTTATGCTTCTTTACATAAAGAAACCAGAGCATATGATATGTAGTATATGTGATTTTTTCCACTAGTGATAGTTGTGATGGAAGGTGTCCAGGTTGCCTCTAAGCTAATGATTGGACAATTTGTGTTGTTTAGGTCTCAAGTTGCTTGTTATAAGCTTACATTGCCTCCATGTTTTTCTATATCTACATCATGATATTCTTTACTCTGAGATGTCATTATTATCTTGTGGTTTTTGTGATGGTTCTGGGTTGAAGGGTGGTCTATTGAACCTAAGTGGTTGCATATGTCCTTGAGGTTGAAACTTTTGGTTATGTTGTTGTTATGGTCGTGGTTGTTGTGGTGGTACAAATGGTTAGGGGTTTTGCACATTGTTGTTTCTATAAGATAAGTATGAGTTATCCTTGTAGCCTAGATTATAGAAGTTAGAGAATGGGTTATTCTTGTAGGCTTCAAAGTACATACTCGCTCTGCAAAACTATGACAAGACTAAGAATCATGACCAAATGAACCACATGAATAAAAAAAGTAATCATTACATCCTAATGAGGCGGCCACTACATTAACAAAGATTGATTGTAAGGTAGGAAATTGCAGCTTATCTAGCTTCAAACTAATGGCATTCATTTGTGCAGCTAGACTCTCATATTTATGATCAATCACATGCTTGCCTCCTTGCTTTGCATGCCCCCTTTGATTTCCATATTGTGAATGATGGACGAAGATTTATTCAATAAGGTCATATGCAACATTTACTTGTTGGTTCATAAATCTACCTTTTACAGCGAAGTCTTAAACCTATCTAGACTCGTTACCCAAACTATTATAGAATGACTAGACTAGTAACCACTTCTCAAGACCATGATGAGGGCAAAGCCTCTGTAACTCCTTAAATTTTCCCCAAGCATCATATAGGGATTCATCAGATTCTTGGTTGAAATTGGTGATTTGGCTCCTAAGTGAAGCAGTTCTCTTTGGGGGATAGTACTTCTTATAGAATGTGGGAGCTAAATCATCCTAACTATTGATTATACTCCTGTTAAGACTACTCAACCACTGTCTTGCATTATCTTTCAATGAGAATAGAAACATCATCTGCCGAATGTGATCTTGAACAACACCATATTGATTTTATTGTGTTATAGTATTGTAGAAAGTTAGAAATATGAAGATTAGAGTCTTCCATTAGAGTTCCTACAAACTGATTTCTTTCAACCATGTTCACTAAAGCTAGTTTTAGCTTAAAATTCGATGCATCCATCTCATACATAGGGAAACATTTTAGTAACTATGTTGGATTAAGTTGGGAATACTCCTTCAAGGAACATTGTTATCCTGCCATCTCTTCATACAATAAAGTATTGCTCTCAAAGAAAGATGACAAATCCAATATAGTGAATCCCCCTAAAAAAATCCTCTGCTCTTTTTCACTCAATCGTTTTCAAAGTATTCTAAGTCTCTTTTCATGTTCCAGGTCATACCAAAATTGTATATGAACTTAAAACTAAAAAGAAAACAAAACATAAACTACAAAGTCTCAAAGAACCAAAGAGATTCTTTGAGACCAACAAAGCAAAATAAAAATGAAATAATGTAAACCTGACTACTAGAACTAACAATTGCCTCCTCAGCAACGACGCTAAGATTTAAATAGGTGGTCATACATCTTTCAAAAATAAACCCACCCACCAACTAATATAGCTAGGGAAGTAGGGATCGTATCCTCATGGAAGTGTTGCAATTCTATTAGCTCTTAAAAGTTTAAATTGTATAAAAGGCCTTGGTTGGAAGGGTAGCTAATTAAGAAACTAATGATGAAAACTTTAGTGAAGACTTGATGTAGATTAGCTAAATCCTAGGGAAATTGTTCACCATGAATAAACAAATTAATTGAGAAATGATAGCTAACGGGTTTCATGAATTCAATGAACTAGAGTTCACTAATTCTCTCGAACTTAGACTCCCTCAAGACTCTTCTAGCAGCTCTCACTCTTGCCTAGATTTATCAAGCCTATTATTCCTTGGTCTTATTGTTGTATTTTTACCTCTCGACATTAAATTGAACAATTACCCAACATACAATCAAACACTGCTATAATCTAATTATAAGAAATGATAAACCAATAATAGAAATTCAATTGTAAACTTGAAACCAACTAATAAACATAAAACTATTTCATTGAAGTATTCATAGATCCCCAAAAACCTAGAAAGAGATCTACTCACAATTCATGATTAAAACAATAACAATCATAAACATGAAATTCATGAATGAGAAATAAAGAAGCAATACTAATAAACAACAATTATAGAAGACAAAGAAGTTAAAAAAATAAAATAGACAAAAAACCAATGAATAGTACCTCTATAAATCTTGATTATGGGGAAAATATAAACTAGGGTTTTTCGTCCATGGAAGCGAGAAAAGAAAAAAATTTCTATATTGTAGAGAAGAGAAAACCTAGAACAAAAAAACCTCAGGAAAATAATAATGTATCCAAATAAAATAATAAGTCCCTAATGTATTTATTTTTTACTTAATTATTTTTAAACAAAAAGATAAGATGACTAAACTAGGTATTAGGGTCGAATCAGAGGTTTAATCTCATTATAACTCAGATTTGCTGCTCTCCCGCGGCCATGTTTCCAGTGCCAACTTTACAAGGTCTAACTTTTATTCTAGTAATTTCCACAGGCCGTGTGACCTACTGTTGTGAAGCTCTTCAAATATTATTTTCAATTAAATTATAATCGCATCAATCCAATCTATAGAACATGAGTTATGATCAAAAGATAAACATATGTCAGATTTGTTCTTCTTCAACTCTTATATCTCCTTGTTTTCAACTCAAATTGGCCTTGTTAGCTATTTTTCAACCCTTTAGGAAACCAAATTAACTTCATATGAATTTTATAATCAATAAAATCATCCATGAGCATGAATCCATCAATAAAAATCCTCAATTCGTCGATTACATTTGCAATAATTATCCAAATCATCCACAAATCGCTTTGAAAGCATTCAAATAGCTAAAAAATCACCTGAAATATTAGGAAAACCACAAACAAAGTGTAATTGAGTACAAAATGGATAATCTATATGAATGATACCTAAAATGCAAATAAATTAACTAATACGCTCTAATACAACCTAAAAATGCCTAAAAACTCTTTTGTGTTTCATCATACTTCTACTCTCTTTACTACACTTATTGATGGTTTATATCCACCCAAGGGTTTAAGTTGAGTCCTTTTTATGTATTGATTGTAGGTATGTAAACCTCCTTTATAGGAACTCTTAATTTGATTTAATTTTTTAATACCTTAATGAGCCTTTATCAAACGAAGAGACATCAACATTGATGAACTTTTTTGATCAACTCACACATTTTAAATTTCAAGTCACTTTTAAGCACCTAGGATGTGATTGTCAAAAATTAACTCCTTTCTTCCCTAAGTCAAGTCTTATAAACCTTGCTTTGAGCACCATTTTTAAGGATCTACTCTTATGAGATGGACTCCTATATATTAAGTCTAATGCAACCCATTTCCCTTGCATCTTTACTTTCTTGGATCACAACTTACCTTATGCACCTTTTATTTTCCTTAGCCAATGTAGTTAAATTTGAACATCTTTAATCTCTCTTGACTCATTTCAATGTCACTTTTACATAAGCAAGACCTAGATGTTCATCAAACTTAAATGAATATATAGGTGTTGTCCCTAAAGCTCATTGTCTACCATCATAAACTATACTTTTTATGTCCTTTTACTTTTCAAGTCAAATATATATTTAGGCTAAGTTATACAAGACCCTTTAAACTAGACTCATTCTTTGGTTGTAGTATGTCATAAGGAGTAGTTTCCTTTATCTCCACTCCTCATTTGATGAGTAAATCTTCAATCTATAGTCATGTATAATCCACACTTTGAATTAAATATCTCTTTTGATTGCTTTATTTGTATTTTACACTTTTAATTTTGCACTTTTATTAAAATCCCCCTTATAATGTTGTGATTATGTGATCACATTAATCTTATGTATTAAATCAAGACCTATTGATGTGCTCTCATGCTTAATAGGTTAAATATTGACAACCGATATATGATCTATTAATCTTGAGAACTTAAGAAGTGGTCACCATAATATAATTAACAAATCTATTCTAGAGGTGTTCTCTTCTTGGTTGTGCAAGAATGCCTAAGAATTAACAAATCTTACTTTTTCCATATTAATGGAATTGTTAGCATAGCATTTTCAAATTGACATAGATTTCTCATTTTCAAACCTTCCTTTGGTTCATTTGCTAATGCGAGTCATTTTGGGATTCCAACCCAATTGGGTGTACTACCCTTAAAGGTTTAATGGCAACTCCTCTTAACTCTTAAGATCCAATACATACAAGGATAATAAAACCTGTGTAATTAATTCTTAACAAAGCACACAAATATGTAGGACACTAGTGGGTGAAGGCCCCTTTCCCTTTTTCTTCATCGAGAAGGAAAGAATTGATTGCAAAAAACTAGGCTCTCTATTGACAGCTCACTCATCTAGATGAACACCTAAAACCTAGTTGTGTCCACTTATTCCATAGAATTTGTGCCAAATTTATAAATTTGGCGACTTCATAGAATATTGTATGCCTAAAGAATACTTGATCACGTGTATAAATGATTGAGAAGATAGGACTTACTATGCTTATAAATTTCTCAATATTGACTTTACGCATTTCATGCTTCATGTATGTGATTTTCCGTGTGTGGAAATTGGGAGTAGAGGTTTAGCTAAAGATTGATTAAGGACTATGGCCCAACCTTTAGCTTTACTGAAGCTTTCCAAACCATGGTGTATGGCACGAGATTTTGGTATTGTGTTATAGAAATTGTCCGCTTACTTTGCCTCTTTCAAGTAGTGGCTCTAAGTGGATGGATCTTCCTCTTAGACATGGACCCTTAGATAATGTTAAGCCAAACTAAGAGAATTCTAAACTTTAAAAACCTTGGCTAGGTAGAGACTTTTCCATCTTGTATCAATACTATCTTGCTAGCATGACCATGTGAACTAGCTTGGGTACTTTCGACTCCGTTTAGTAGGGTGTAAACCATTTTCCCTGAAAACTATTTTCCCCATTTTACATTGTTTGGTTTGGAGTAAAACATAGGATATAAAACTTGGAATGCAAGTGTATTTTACACCATATTAAAAACATTTTCTCCCAAAATTGGGAGTAAAACAATTTTACATCCATTAACTCTAAAAAACGTACCAACTAACAAACAACTTACACATTACCAACTCACGTATAGAGGTGGGCACGGGTCATGCCATGCTCGCCATAGACTGTGCCAACTCGTGCTTGGCCTTATTGTAGTTATGCCATGTCCTGCTAACTTACCCTAAAACTCGACCCATGACCTAGCACGACTTACATGCTTGGTGTGCCGTGTTGTGCCTGGTGCAAGCCTAATTTTTTCACAACAAATAAAAATATTGTATATAATAGAGTTGAAAAATAAATAATTTTAGATAAATTAAATTGTAATATAAGAATATAATAATATTAAAAATAATAGTAATATTAATTATAGTAGTAATAATGGTATTATTACTAATAATAGTATTATTACTAATAATAGTATTAGAGCTACCTAAATAATATCGTATCGTATTTTAGGACGCAGCGCTCGCATGCTCGATTTTTTTTGTTGTCTGCGACTTGGCCCGCTGCCCATGCCCTGTTTTACTCATGTATTATCCTTTCTCTCATCTTCCCGATAATCTCTCTCTCTTTAAAATTGAAGAAAAATCCACAATTTATTTTCATCTTCTTTGAATATCATCAATTCAGTACTTTTTCTTCGAATCTCATGTCTTGAGTATTAAATTATCATACTATATCATAAATTCGAACAAATTTTATTCATTTTAGTTAAAAATAAAAACCTAGATTTCTCCCTAATTTGATTAAACCATTAAATTTTCTCATGAAATATGAACAATCAATAGTTTATTTGAAATTAGACTAGAAATTTTCTTTCTGTTAGAATTAAAAATGTACAAGTACAAACTATTACATTACAACTAGTTGATTTGTTTACCTGTTTGATTGCAAATACATTTACTTGTTTAATTGATCTTCTAATTCGATTGCGAATAAACCTTTATAGTTAACTTAATGTCTTTTTTATAATGTTAAACCCGATTTTTTAGGTTTCTCTGGTTTATGGCGATATTCTGTATAATAAAATATGTTATTAATAGATCAAATAAATATATTGTAGATTTTATTAAAAAATATTTGTTGTACCATAATAAATTTATCTAATGACAAATAATTAGAAAATATCATGGAAAAATAGTTAAAAATGACAAGAGAATACAATTAGAAGAAATTAATTGGAGTAATTGATTTTCAGTTCAACCAAACAACAAAAAATGTTTAAATGTAAAATCATTTTAGGGCACTAATAATGGGAATATATATTTGCACCACCTTAGGGCAAACCTTAAACCCTAAAAACCGTGTCTCATGCATCCCTATTTGATCACCAACTAATATAATCCTTATATGCATATCAAAATCATGTCAGGTCCACCTTATGTCTCCGTCATATCGTTATGATGCCCGCATCATGCCTCACCATGTCGCCCTAAAACTAAACACCACAACAAGGCTAAACACGACAAAATCCAAACCTTACCTCTCAAATCTCCTAAAACATGGCAAAATCTAAACCTCGCCTCTCAAGATTCCCCAAACCCAATGAAAATCATGTCGCATCCTTCAAAAATCCTCAAAAGACCTAATTATCCCGACTTGGCAAAAACTAATGCTTTCAGTGCAAAATCTCAAAAAAAATCTTTCCATGGTAAAAAAACTTACTTTAACTCCTCAAAAATTTCTAAACCGATAAAATCTTGAGTTTATCTCCAAAATTTAAATCGCTAAAACCCCAAGTTTACCCATGAAATCCAAATTGATAAAACCCAAGTTTACCCATTAAATCCAAACCATTAAAGCCTAAAAATTACCCCCAAACCACTTACAAGGGTGAAATCTCATTTCCCCTCCAAATTAGAACAACCTTGAGTTAACCCCTTAAACCAAAGTCGATAAAATCCATAAATTACCCGCGAACTTCCTATATGGGTTAAATTTTGAAATTGCTCCTCCAAATTGGTAAAACCAAAAAATTACCCGTGAATCTCCTATATACGGGTAAAAGTCCTAAATTCCCCATATAAATTGGTAAAACCTAGAAATTACCCTAAACCTCTCATATGGGTAAAATCCAAAAATTACGTCTTTTGTTGGACAAAAACACCTGAAATTGCTTGAGGTGAAGCTCCAAACATACTCCCTAAGAAACATAAATAGACTTTAACCGATAAAAATAAGAACTTACCCTAAGACAGTGCATTTGTTTGAGTCCATGCATATCAAACCTATATCATGATACAATTCACTAATAAAATTGGTTCAATTACTTTAGTTAAAATAGGTTATTTGATTCGTTATAGGAAAAACACTTATAGGTGAAGCATTTATGAAATGGTATAATTGATGTGGTAGAAGAACCGAACAAATAATAATTAATTGCTTTGGTTTTAAAATCGAAGCACTTAGAACATCCATATCATTTTCACAATCAGCTAGGTCCTATTTTGTCCTATTTTTCATCATTTTGTGCATAATCTAAGCGTAGGAGCGTTTCACGTGTTTTGGTCCTGTTTTCCTTGATTTTCTGTACTTTTATGCGTGTTTTCGTCGCTCGTTGTAGGTATCTAATGAGCTTAAGCATGAGAACCGAAGAATAGAGATTGTATAGTGGAAAAGCCGAGAAGAGAGGCCAAGAGGTCACTCAAGATTTGAACCAAGAGGCCTCTCGTGAGAAAAAGAACCAATCGAGCGCTTACCCTGTCCTAAGCGGCCGCTTAGTTCAATGGAAATAAGAAAATAGATAGTAATAAGTGGGCGTTAAGCGGAATCCAAGAGGGTGCTTTAAGGTCTAAGCGGCCATATCAATATTTTAGTATTTTCTTTCACTTTCTCTTATTTTATAATTCGTAGTTTCATTTTATTTTCTATTTTCTATTTATTTTTGTTTGATTATTGTTAGTTTCTCGTGTAGTTTGTTCATCGTTATTCGTTATTTTTCTAATATGTCTCGTTATTTTGATTATGTAATTTTTTCTATTACTAGTCATGAAGTTAGTTTCTTGATAATTTATGTGTTATTTAATGTTGATTTTTGGTTGAAGTCTAGATTGACTATTTAGATTTCTTCCATTGCTTACCTAGGTTAAAGACATTGAGAAATGCAATTTAGGTAGTGACTTGATGTTAAGTGTTGTTAACTTGCATGCTATTAATTGTTGGTTTAAATCTATTGTGTTGCTTGGATGCTTTAAAATATAATTAGGTGAGAAATCCCAATTATAATTCCCTTCCTTGAAGATGACCGAGAGGTTGGTTCCTGGTTGAAATACCTTCCTTAGAGTATGATTAGGTTTGATTCATCAGTTGATAGTAAGTTAGTGAGCCTCATATTTTCTCATTTTGATTCCAATTCCCATATTTAGCTCATTCATGTTAGGAATTAGTGTTGAATCTCAAACCCCTAGCACTTTTACCTTCATAGAACAAGTCCTTTAGATCCATGAACTAGAACTTAGTTAGATCTAATTGTTATCTTCTCTTTAGTTAAGGTAGCTTGTAGTTAAACTGCTAGAGTTCGGTATCTATTTGAAGCCATTTCCTGTGGATTCGACCCTTACTTTCCTATTATTCGTAATAGGTAAAGTCGAGGTTTAGTTGATAGTAGGTGTCATAACGAACGATATCTAACCCTATCAAATGACGTTATTCCCAGGGATTGGCATTTAGTATCGAGTATTTAGTTGTTTTTACGAGTGTAGTTCATTTTATCTTATTTTATTTCATTTTCTTTCTCATTTTTATTCATTTTTAGAAGTGATTGTTATAGCTAACCCTTTGCTTAGCTTTGATTTTTATGCCATTAAGAAAGAGCAATAAAGCACAATCTTTAGCTCAACTGAATCTCGAAATTGAACGTACTATTAGCTATAAAAAGAGGGTTGAGAGTAGGAGATAGCTCATTGCGAATATAGGAAGAAGCAAATTTCAATCATCTAATCCTATTCCTATACAACTAGAGTTCAACAAAGACTTATTTTTTACTTACTCAAATCCTTTATTCAATATGAATGATGGTACATATAGACCCCTTACGCAGTATAGAGCTCTTGGAGCTTACCAAGTCTAGAGTGATATAGTGCAACCCACTATAGAGGCCAAAAACTTTGAGTTGAATCCAACACTGATCACTTTGGTAGAAATCCATCATTTTGGAGGAGAGAAACATGAGTCACATCATGCCCACCTTAAGTAGTTCATAAGAAAGTGTGATACATTAAAGGCAAATGGTGTCACTCTGGATTACATCAGATTGAGTCTATTCAAGTTCTCTCTAACGAGAAAAGCTATTGAATGGCTTGAGAAGATGGAGTCAAATTCTTTAAGGACATGGGAGGAAGTGACTAGAGCATTCCTACATAAGTTCTTCCCACCTTCAAAGACTGCTGAAATGAGGACAAAAATTGGAATATTCCACGAAAAAGGAGATGAAACTCTATTTCAAGTGTGGGAATATTTTAAGGGTTTGATTGAGGCAAGCCCACACCATAAAATGGAGAAGTGGTTACTTCTTCCTAGTTTTTACGAAGGACTATCTCAATAGAGTAAGACTAGCCTCAATGTAGGAGCCGATAGAGCTATAAGAGATTAAGCCCAATTCAAGCGTTCAAAGTTATCGAGCAGGTAGTTGAAAGTTTTGCTGATTGGAAGGAAGGCAAGAGAGTGCAATCCCCACAAGCATCTAGTTTCTTCTAAGGTGGAGCTATGAGATATTCCATTAATGTACTTTCTTCTACGTTAGATGCACTAACTAATAAATTTAATGAAGTTATTTTGAACAATCCTATGCATGGCATGCAATCCCCACAAGCATCTAGTTTAATGGTCCTATGCAGGTGTTATTTTATGATGTTTATGGTGATAATGATCATAACCCTATGCAATTTTATCTACTAACCTCTACGAGGAATGCACCATCATGAATGAAACTAATTAATACCATGAATAATATAGCCCCTAACCCCAAATTCGATCCATACTCTAACACCTTTAACCTAAGGTGGAGAACTCCCAAATTTTGGTCAGAAAATGGGCAGAACCAAGTGAATAAGAACTATATTCAGCATAACTAGAGAAATTTTCAAAATTAGGGGATTGGGAACTTAAGTGGTAAAAACTACGGGAATTTCCAAGGCAATAGGAACTATGATAACCAAGGTCAGGGTAATTTTAGTGGACATGGGAACTATAGAATCAGAACATGCTTTAAAACTTGAATTAAGGCCAATTCCGAAATCCTAACCAAAATAACCCACCTATTTCAATATAGGACCTAGATCTAACACCCCTTCCTTATCTCAATCTCCACCATAGAAATCTAACTTTGAGTCTTCGATGGAAAGAACTACGAGATTGAGGAAAGCCCGAGGCAAATGAAAACCCATAAAAAAATGCTTGAGAATCAGATTTCCTAGCTTGATAACGCCCTAAAGGATAGCCTAAGACCTTCAATCCCTAGCCAAGGCATAGACTTAACCAAGCATGTCAATGCCATAGTACCTAGGAGTGGAAAGACTCTAGAAGACCCTACACATATGACTAGGATAAGCAAGAAAACACTTGCGAGGGAAGAGAGTAGAACTGATAAGGATCTTGAGGAAGAGAGTAGCAAGCTTACATCACCTCCCTAACCTTACATTCCACCCGTTCCTTACCCTCAGAGACTAGTATAGGGTAATCTTGAGGAGAGATACGGGAAGTTTCTGAAAATGGTTAAAGATGTTCAACTCTAGATTCCATAGCAAAAACACCTTCATTTTCTTGGTTCCTAAAAGATCTAGCCACCAGTAGAAGAAAAACTTAAGGGGTAGTTAGCTTATCTCACTAGTGTAGTGCAATCATCTCAAACTGACTTCCAACTAAATTTTGGGACCTTGGTAGTTTTTCTATCCCAGTTAAGGTTGGTAGCCTCTCTTGCGATAATGCATTGTGTGATTTGGGAGCTAGCGTTAGTCTCATGCCTCTTTCTATTTATAAGAGGTTGCGTAATGTAGGACCCTTATCTAAGACTAAGATGACGTTACAGCTTGCTGATAGGAGTACCAAATATGTCATTGGATTCCTAACTCAAATAAGATTCCCAGCTTAAATAGTATTCCTAATGAAACTAGGACTCCCAACCTAAACAGGACTCCAAATCCTAGTAGGATTACCACCGAAACTAACCCAAAAGACAACGCTTGGATGGGTTTTAGCCCAATCATGCAATTTACTATCACACTAAGCAAATCCAACAACAACTAGGAAGAGATTGACTACACTATTAGTGAAATAAGGAAAAGAAAAAAAAGAAAATAGTGGAATGAGAAAAACTAACCTATTCCAATAGCAAAAGATCGTCGTGAATTTCCCAGCTAAATAAGCAAGATCTCACATTTCTCAACTTTTCACATGCACCTGAGAAGAAAGAGCGAACCTTGGATGAAAATTAGAGGCCAAAATCATGCCTAAATCTGATATCAATATGATGTGGGAAGCTGGTAGAAAACTTAAAGGAATCACGTCCTTTAAGGTGGAAAATGACAAGTAACCAATTTTCTTAGCTCAATGGCTATCACTTTACTAAAAACCAATCATAAGGAAAGCTTAATTTAAGTAAACTTTAATTTATGCAACTTTAACTCTAATTCGATTCATTGGCCTAAACGGCCTATTTATACAAAAAGCTTAGACTCCTTATTGGATTATACTAGGACTTTGAATAAACACTAGGACCTCGAATAAGACTCAACTAGGAAACTAAGTATTCAGACAAAATAGATTGGGGTTTAATCAAATATTGACATACTCAAACCAACCTTATCATAACTCTTTTAACTCTAACTAACTTTATCCTATCTTATCTTATGTTCCTTAATATCCAAAACTAACTTATCTTTTGTTCTAGTTATTTCCGGATTATCTATGTAAGGCCTAATAATCCAAAAATCCCAATAAACAAGTTCTAATTAATTTCGCACTTTATTTAAATACCTTATACAACATGGAACCAAATTATGGCCCAATACAAATTAAAACCCATTAAATAGCCCAAAAAACTAAATGCTTAATTAAAACATGAAAACCCTATCAAGTGAAAGGTAAAAACATGTAATCCAAATGAAGACTCAAAATAATAAAATCTATTAATTAAAAATAACCGATGTACATCCTTATCAAAAGCTATTTCTCATGCTATCTCTCAATATTTTTATATGGAACACTAAAGTTTTATGATAAATCCACCCTTTTTCATTGTTGGGGTTTATAAAACTATTTAAATGCTATCTCTCAATATACTTTAGTGTGGGACACTTGAATTTTATTATACACCTCCTTTTTCAATTTGTGTATTTATAAAGTTGTCATCTCTTGATATCTCCCAATTTTTATTATATGCATGACACTTAGTATTTTGGTAAAAACTCCTTTTAAGTTTTTAAAATTATTCTCTTATGCTATCTCCCAAATTTTTGTCAATATGAGATACTTGAATTTGATAATATTGCCTCTTTTCTAGATGTGAAGTTTATAAAATTAATTTCTCATAGTATCTCCCACTATTTTTTTTAATGTAGGACACTCGTGTTTTATAATATTTCCTTCTATTTCAATATGATATATTATAAAACCATAATCATGATATTTCCTAAAAAATTTCAATACGAAACTCTCGAATTTTATAATAAAACCTCCCTTTTTCAACATGAGGTTTATAATGAAATTCTCTAATAATATCATGCAATTTGTTCATCAATGTGGGACACTTTGAATTTTAAATATTGCCTCCCATTTTTAATATGCAACATGTTACTAGATCAGAGATAAGCTACAAAGCTTATCCCACCTCCTCTCAAGAGGGAAGAAAAATAGTGTGCCTAAAAAACCATCGGAGAAAAGGGGAAACATGCTATTATTTGGAAAATTAAAATAAGTAGTTGTGCTTATATTAAACTGTTAATATTAGTTGATGATACTTCTGAATTCACTTTTCAAGTAAATATTTCAATATGGGTTAATAAGATTAGTAACAAGAACAACTAAATGGTAATAATTGACATTTTTCCATCTTTGTCAAAAATTTAAACCTATTGTCAAAGTAAATAGAACAAAATTTTATTTGAAAGGAAATAAGATAAAAAAAATTTGCTAATTTTAGGATTAATTTTAATAATATATACGGGGGCTTTTTTGTACGTGCTAAGGGTCGATGAACCCAACTAGGTTTTGGGTGGATGATTCGATGAGTGAATAACCATTAGAGAGCTCGGTTTTTTACAACCCAACCTTCCTTTTCTAGTGAAGAAGAAGGAAGGGACTCTCCCCCACACCCTACTACATTTGTGTGTCAATAAGGATTGGCTATGTAGCTTTGTGACATTGAAAAGGGTCAAGTAGTAGACACCAACATAAGTGGTCTATGACCCATTAGAAGATTCGGAAATGAGCAACTTATTTCAATTAAAAAATGTGTGCAAGCAATTTTATAGGGTTAGATATCGATCGTTACAACACCTATTATCAACTAAACCTCCACTACACCTATTACGAGTATTTCACAAGTAAGGGTCAAATCCAAAGGGAATGGCTTTAAATAGATATCAAACTCTAGAAGTTTAACAACAAGCTAGATCAACTAAAGAAAGAATTAAGATTAGATCTAACTAAATTCTAGTTAAAGGTTTTAAAGGACTTGTTCTATGAAGGTAAAAGTGCTAGGGGTTTGGGAATCAAGACTAATTCCTTACATGAATGAGCTAAAGGTGGGAGTTAGAGTCAAAATAAGATAATATGAGGCTCACTAACTTATTATCAACCTATGAATCAAACCTAATCTTGCTTCATAGAAGGGATTTCAACTAGGAACCAACCTCTCGGTCATCTCGAGCTGTACTACACCGGTGATACTCATGTTCTCCCGTAGAGCCACTCAATGCCTAGCGATTAACCTATTTCAAAGCAATTAGGTGATTAACTTATCCCGTACCTCTTTAGGGAAGGGCATTATAATTGGGTTTTTTTGCCTAATCGTATTCTAAAGCATCTAAGAAACACAACAGATTTAAATCAACAATAACATACAAGTTATCAACACTTAAAATTAGGTCACTACTTAAATTTGAATTTCATAATGTCTACGATCTAGGTAAGCAATGGAAAAAATCTAAATGGAAAATCTAGACTCCAACAAAAACTCAACATTAAATCCCACATAAATCATCATGAAACCAACTCCATACTTTAAACATCATCCATGCTCTAGATTGGGTTTTCACCCTATACCCTAACTAATCTAACTACTCATGACTAGTAATAGAAAACATTGCGTAGCAAAATAACAAATAACGATGAACAAACGACGCGAGAAACTAACAAAAATCAAATAAATTGAAACTACGAAATATAAAACAAGAGAAAGTGAAAGAAAATACTAATATATTGATATGGAATTGATGTCTACAATAGATGCAGGAAAATCCAATGAAAGTATGTAAAAATATTGCAAAATCTATGAGAAATCAAAAGTTTTTATGGAAGAACAATAAAGTAAACCCTAAGCTATATCTCTAGGTTTAAAACTACTGCTAACACTGTTCCTTAATGAATCTCCCATCTAATGTGGTTTTGTTTTTACTTTAATCCCGTAGAAGAGTTTCAAAAGTACTTAGAATCACCCAAAATAGTCTTGAGCGGGCGCCCAGTTCTAGAGCAAGCGCTCGCTCTAGAGCTAGAAATCTGCACTTTAGTAAACTGAGCC